>CM064574.1:22868311-22994303 GCA_032716605.1 Paralithodes platypus
TCACATATGCATAGCCTACGTGAGTTGCAGTTGGGATGTGTGTACATGCTTAGATTGATATGCAGGATTCGAAGTTGCATAATAAATCGTAGGCAGTGTCCACCATTCTTTAACTGTCTTCGTGGTGCGATGCATAAGGTGTTGATTTTCGGTGTGAGCATCCTGGATTCGAATCCACGGACTGCCACATGTGTTTGTAAATTTCATTAATCGATTTTAGGAGTATAGTTGGTTGTTGGAAGGAACATAATCATTGATATTGGTTCAGGGGTAATTTATCGAGAGGACTTCCCTAGTGGTTAAGGCCCCATTAATTGCTCTTTCCATTCACATATGCATAGCCTACGTGAGTTGCAGTTGGGATGTGTGTACATGCTTAGATTGATATGCAGGATTCGAAGTTGCATAATAAATCGTAGGCAGTGTCCACCATTCTTTAACTGTCTTCGTGGTGCGATGCATAAGGTGTTGATTTTCGGTGTGAGCATCCTGGATTCGAATCCACGGACTGCCACATGTGTTTGTAAATGTCATTAATCGATTTTAGGAGTATAGTTGGTTGTTGGAAGGAACATAATAATTGATATTGGTTCAGGGGTAATTTATCGAGAGGACTTCCCTAGTGGTTAAGGCCCCATTAATTGCTCTTTCCATTCACATATGCATAGCCTACGTGAGTTGCAGTTGGGATGTGTGTACATGCTTAGATTGATATGCAGGATTCGAAGTTGCATAATAAATCGTAGGCAGTGTCCACCATTCTTTAACTGTCTTCGTGGTGCGATGCATAAGGTGTTGATTTTCGGTGTGAGCATCCTGGATTCGAATCCACGGACTGCCACATGTGTTTGTAAATTTCATTAATCGATTTTAGGAGTATAGTTGGTTGTTGGAAGGAACATAATCATTGATATTGGTTCAGGGGTAATTTATCGAGAGGACTTCCCTAGTGGTTAAGGCCCCATTAATTGCTCTTTCCATTCACATATGCATAGCCTACGTGAGTTGCAGTTGGGATGTGTGTACATGCTTAGATTGATATGCAGGATTCGAAGTTGCATAATAAATCGTAGGCAGTGTCCACCATTCTTTAACTGTCTTCGTGGTGCGATGCATAAGGTGTTGATTTTCGGTGTGAGCATCCTGGATTCGAATCCACGGACTGCCACATGTGTTTGTAAATGTTATTAATCGATTTTAGGAGTATAGTTGGTTGTTGGAAGGAACATAATAATTGATATTGGTTCAGGGGTAATTTATCGAGAGGACTTCCCTAGTGGTTAAGGCCCCATTAATTGCTCTTTCCATTCACATATGCATAGCCTACGTGAGTTGCAGTTGGGATGTGTGTACATGCTTAGATTGATATGCAGGATTCGAAGTTGCATAATAAATCGTAGGCAGTGTCCACCATTCTTTAACTGTCTTCGTGGTGCGATGCATAAGGTGTTGATTTTCGGTGTGAGCATCCTGGATTCGAATCCACGGACTGCCACATGTGTTTGTAAATTGCATTAATCGATTTTAGGAGTATAGTTGGTTGTTGGAAGGAACATAATCATTGATATTGGTTCAGAGGTAATTTATCGAGAGGACTTCCCTAGTGGTTAAGGCCCCATTAATTGCTCTTTCCATTCACATATGCATAGCCTACGTGAGTTGCAGTTGGGATGTGTGTACATGCTTAGATTGATATGCAGGATTCGAAGTTGCATAATAAATCGTAGGCAGTGTCCACCATTCTTTAACTGTCTTCGTGGTGCGATGCATAAGGTGTTTATTTTCGGTGTGAGCATCCTGGATTCGAATCCACGGACTGCCACATGTGTTTGTAAATTTCATTAATCGATTTTAGGAGTATAGTTGGTTGTTGGAAGGAACATAATAATTGATATTGGTTCAGGGGTAATTTATCGAGAGGACTTCCCTAGTGGTTAAGGCCCCATTAATTGCTCTTTCCATTCACATATGCATAGCCTACGTGAGTTGCAGTTGGGATGTGTGTACATGCTTAGATTGATATGCAGGATTCGAAGTTGCATAATAAATCGTAGGCAGTGTCCACCATTCTTTAACTGTCTTTGTGGTGCGATGCATAAGGTGTTGATTTTCGGTGTGAGCATCCTGGATTCGAATCCACGGACTGCCACATGTGTTTGTAAATTTCATTAATCGATTTTAGGAGTATAGTTGGTTGTTGGAAGGAACATAATAATTGATATTGGTTCAGGGGTAATTTATCGAGAGGACTTCCCTAGTGGTTAAGGCCCCATTAATTGCTCTTTCCATTCACATATGCATAGCCTACGTGAGTTGCAGTTGGGATGTGTGTACATGCTTAGATTGATATGCAGGATTCGAAGTTGCATAATAAATCGTAGGCAGTGTCCACCATTCTTTAACTGTCTTCGTGGTGCGATGCATAAGGTGTTGATTTTCGGTGTGAGCCTCCTGGATTCGAATCCACGGACTGCCACATGTGTTTGTAAATTTTATTAATCGATTTTAGGAGTATAGTTGGTTGTTGGAAGGAACATAATAATTGATATTGGTTCAGGGGTAATTTATCGAGAGGACTTCCCTAGTGGTTAAGGCCCCATTAATTGCTCTTTCCATTCACATATGCATAGCCTACGTGAATTGCAGTTGGGATGTGTGTACATGCTTAGATTGATATGCAGGATTCGAAGTTGCATAATAAATCGTAGGCAGTGTCCACCATTCTTTAACTGTCTTCGTGGTGCGATGCATAAGGTGTTTATTTTCGGTGTGAGCATCCTGGATTCGAATCCACGGACTGCCACATGTGTTTGTAAATTTCATTAATCGATTTTAGGAGTATAGTTGGTTGTTGGAAGGAACATAATAATTGATATTGGTTCAGGGGTAATTTATCGAGAGGACTTCCCTAGTGGTTAAGGCCCCATTAATTGCTCTTTCCATTCACATATGCATAGCCTACGTGAGTTGCAGTTGGGATGTGTGTACATGCTTAGATTGATATGCAGGATTCGAAGTTGCATAATAAATCGTAGGCAGTGTCCACCATTCTTTAACTGTCTTCGTGGTGCGATGCATAAGGTGTTGATTTTCGGTGTGAGCATCCTGGATTCGAATCCACGGACTGCCACATGTGTTTGTAAATGTCATTAATCGATTTTAGGAGTATAGTTGGTTGTTGGAAGGAACACAATAATTGATATTGGTTCAGGGGTAATTTATCGAGAGGACTTCCCTAGTGGTTAAGGCCCCATTAATTGCTCTTTCCATTCACATATGCATAGCCTACGTGAGTTGCAGTTGGGATGTGTGTACATGCTTAGATTGATATGCAGGATTCGAAGTTGCATAATAAATCGTAGGCAGTGTCCACCATTCTTTAACTGTCTTCGTGGTGCGATGCATAAGGTGTTGATTTTCGGTGTGAGCATCCTGGATTCGAATCCACGGACTGCCACATGTGTTTGTAAATTTCATTAATCGATTTTAGGAGTATAGTTGGTTGTTGGAAGGAACATAATCATTGATATTGGTTCAGGGGTAATTTATCGAGAGGACTTCCCTAGTGGTTAAGGCCCCATTAATTGCTCTTTCCATTCACATATGCATAGCCTACGTGAGTTGCAGTTGGGATGTGTGTACATGCTTAGATTGATATGCAGGATTCGAAGTTGCATAATAAATCGTAGGCAGTGTCCACCATTCTTTAACTGTCTTCGTGGTGCGATGCATAAGGTGTTGATTTTCGGTGTGAGCATCCTGGATTCGAATCCACGGACTGCCACATGTGTTTGTAAATGTCATTAATCGATTTTAGGAGTATAGTTGGTTGTTGGAAGGAACATAATAATTGATATTGGTTCAGGGGTAATTTATCGAGAGGACTTCCCTAGTGGTTAAGGCCCCATTAATTGCTCTTTCCATTCACATATGCATAGCCTACGTGAGTTGCAGTTGGGATGTGTGTACATGCTTAGATTGATATGCAGGATTCGAAGTTGCATAATAAATCGTAGGCAGTGTCCACCATTCTTTAACTGTCTTCGTGGTGCGATGCATAAGGTGTTGATTTTCGGTGTGAGCATCCTGGATTCGAATCCACGGACTGCCACATGTGTTTGTAAATTTCATTAATCGATTTTAGGAGTATAGTTGGTTGTTGGAAGGAACATAATCATTGATATTGGTTCAGGGGTAATTTATCGAGAGGACTTCCCTAGTGGTTAAGGCCCCATTAATTGCTCTTTCCATTCACATATGCATAGCCTACGTGAGTTGCAGTTGGGATGTGTGTACATGCTTAGATTGATATGCAGGATTCGAAGTTGCATAATAAATCGTAGGCAGTGTCCACCATTCTTTAACTGTCTTCGTGGTGCGATGCATAAGGTGTTGATTTTCGGTGTGAGCCTCCTGGATTCGAATCCACGGACTGCCACATGTGTTTGTAAATTTTATTAATCGATTTTAGGAGTATAGTTGGTTGTTGGAAGGAACATAATAATTGATATTGGTTCAGGGGTAATTTATCGAGAGGACTTCCCTAGTGGTTAAGGCCCCATTAATTGCTCTTTCCATTCACATATGCATAGCCTACGTGAGTTGCAGTTGGGATGTGTGTACATGCTTAGATTGATATGCAGGATTCGAAGTTGCATAATAAATCGTAGGCAGTGTCCACCATTCTTTAACTGTCTTCGTGGTGCGATGCATAAGGTGTTGATTTTCGGTGTGAGCCTCCTGGATTCGAATCCACGGACTGCCACATGTGTTTGTAAATTTCATTAATCGATTTTAGGAGTATAGTTGGTTGTTGGAAGGAACATAATAATATGTAATAAATGTACCACCAGGGACCAGCCGGTTTTGAAAACAGTTTTTTTTTCCAGAAACAATAGCGAATGGGTTAGGAATGAAGGAAAAACCAAAAAAAAACGATCAAAAAGGTCAAAAATTGGTCCTACGGAGCCCCCGAAAACGGATTTTACAAGAGTAAAAAATTGAAGGCAATAACACCCAAAATTCCGGTTTTTGCGCGCTTATGCGCACGCAGTTGGACTTTGAGAGTTTTCAACCATTTTCATTGTTGCCTGGGATACTTACACAACTCTTATACAAATCTGAGCCCTCTAGGTGCCATAGGACCGAAGTAATTGGGACCGGACTAACACTGATGTAACTGTTGCGTCGCTGGGGTTTAGCGTTACATACATTGCTGACGCAAACGCTGCGTCACTGGGGCTCAGTGGGTTGAATAAGTCATTCTCATGATATATTTAATATACGCCATCGTATGCAAACATGTTTCTATAGCAACTAGAGGTGATAGTAGTCTGCAAAATGCACATAAACTAAAAAAACAAAAATATTTCTGGCCTTGAACCGTCATTATTCTAATAATTGTTCTGCATTAATTTGTTCATAATTATTAATATATTGACACACTGTATAATAATATAACGATTTTAGTATGACAAACATTAGGCGACTTTATTCAGATTTGAAAACGTCTATCATAGTAAGAAGGTTAAACACAATAAGTCAACCCTTTTGAACCCGATTATTACTTTGTAATTCCAACAACCAATATATATTGACCACCTTTAACCCTTCAATCAGACAACGTCATTTTTTGTTTGTTATTAATGTTACTGCTAAGTGTTCTTGCTAACATTAGAAAGGACTTAATTAGAATTTAATTTAATAATTTAACTGACTGGTTGAATACAATTGTGTGACGATTGCTAGGATATACACACATATTGACATACTCTATTTGAAAAGATAAGAAGGATCTCTCACATTCTGAGGAGAAAGCCATTCATTATCAGGGTGCCTTTTGAGTAATGGGTTCCAAGATAATAAGAACTCGGTAATAGATAGCCACCACATAACTCTTAAAGTATAATTTTCATACACAAGCAAGTTCAGACATTTACACTACAAACTTCATGTTATAACAAATTTCAAATGTTACTGTCCATAATAGTTATATGCCAAACAATAAATATGCAGGCATCCTAAAGACAACCATTCACCTGTGAGTCATTAATACCAGCCGTCTAGATTAAAGTGAAACGAAGCCCGAGCCACCTGCCACCGACACTCACCTGTTCTGCCATGCCTAACAAATTGAGTAAGAATAGGTTATGTATTAATACTAACTTTAAGCTTCTTAATTTCATATCAATTTATTATCTAACATCATTCTGGAACGTCTACTAACCCTCCAGTAATGCAAATAATGAAGAAAATAGAGTTTCCTGATATTTCTTGTTTCACCCAATCATAGCGTCTTTCAGACGCTATGGGATTTGAGGGATTCATTCATAAAACTACGTTGTTTACTACGGATGGAATGCCACACACCTCCACACAGCACAACATTTTTGCGCAGGACTAAGTTGGTCAAATGTACAGCCGGTCACCTTTCCGACTGGGCCACCTAATGGTGATTTCGATGGGTCTTTCGCTCTGGTATTACTAAGATCGCTCACTCCCCCCCACCCTGAATCTGTTGCATATTATGTCCCATAGATGGCGTCGTTAGATTTGCTGGGAAGGAGAGGGGTGGGCTACACGGAGAAGGGGTTATTGTGTAGGGAAAGTTGGAAGTATGTAGGGTTGGGGAGGGGGGTTACGTGAATTATTTCACCAGTTTTATGGTTACCGTTTTATCTCTTGATATTAATTAAGATGTAAATAGTATTTGCAAGTGAAATCTGTCTTTAAGAAATATTTTTTTATGTGTAATTATTGTTTGCAAACCAATTTGTAGGGATTGCTAGATTCACTATCTATTTAGTAAGACAGCTCTTTCTCACTCATTCACTCACACTATCTATTTATCTATCTATCTATATCTATCCACATTATAGATTAGTCTTTTCCTTAGCTGATGTTCATAATTCATCTGCTCTTCTTTGGGTTAATGTTGGTCTCTTAATTTTGGTTGAGGTCCCGGGCTGGCCCGTATTGTCGATTTTCGGCATTTGTTTTGGGGCTCCTCGTACCTCTCTGTCTCATGCCTTTTTCTTAAAATACAGCATTATGTGTAGCATTGTGTTGTTACTTAAAATAAAATAATGTATTGCATATCCATCTAGTCGTCATTAGTGACATTCCCATACCAAAATAACAGCTTTCATAACTAGTCGCTTACACCAAAGAATCCTACACTGTTAGAGCAAATAGGTCATTCAGCAATAAAAGCAGTGCAATATATATTGATATAATTATGATATTCTCCAGATGTGTATTTCGTGTTTGAGAAGGGGGTTTGGAGAAGAAAACATATATATATGACTAAAATACAGTACACAAATATCAGACTTTAGCACTGGTAACCTACTTAAATAGAAACAAATAAATTATTTGCTCGGAAATAAGTGCTACAAACTTCAAAGTCGTTATAACTTACAAGAAAAATAGGTCCTACTAAAATGTCATTGGAAAACGCGATATAGTTTCAAAGTAACCCCAGAGAAGTTTTAGTGGTTTGCATTTCCCAATGTTGATATGTATGATAAAGGTGTTTGTTATTAGCATATACATTTGGATAGCAATGCAAATATAATTAAACAGTTCAGAGAGAGAGAGAGCGAGAAGGAAAGGGAGAGACGAACTAAATGGACGAATACATCGAAGAGACTTATACACGAAAGCTTGACTCTAATATCTGTGCATAGAGTATATATTAACACCTTATGAGCGCCCTAGGCGGTAATTTCTACGTACCGCCCAGCGGGTGCTTTTACCATAAATGGCCTTGTTTCCGTGCTCTTTTTCATGCATAAAGAAGAGCCAGAGCGTAATACAATTATGTATCCCTGAAAGGGCATTAATTGAGCTTTCCAATGACACCTGAACCATCCTTCTACGATCACTGGTTGTCTTGCAACGATCGTGCAACCGAAGGGCAAAATCGCTAAAATACGGTAATTTCATTACATAATTACGTGTGTAGCGAGGGAGGGAGGGTGGATGTGTGTGGAGTAGATGTCAGTAGGCCCACGGCAGCCGTGGCGAGCGGCATGAGGCAACCTACGCTCCTCCCGTCGCTCGTCTCTCTCTCAGAACCAATATTGCGCCAAAATTGCACACAGACTTAAGTCGGGCCCCGCCACATAGTCCAGATTTTTCGATACGGACTTAAGTCGGGCCCCGATAGACAGGGGTTAATCAAAATAATAAGTACTCAATAATGTTTACTCTATATATTCATCTAAACATATGAAAACAATTACCCGCAGAGCCACTTCACCTATGTAATGCAAATTCCCATTACAAACAACCCAATTCCTCGATATGACAATCAAAGGTTTGATGTTCTTCACTTCCCTTTACCTAATAAAGGTATGAAAGAGGCAAGAGGCAAAACTACTTATAATTAATTTGACGTCCTATTGTCCCCCTTATCCCAGTTAGAACAGAATGCTTAGTACAAAACCATATTCAAGGTGCACTGGAATGTAACTGCAGGACACGCAAAGCTTGAAACAAAGTCATAGGGTGAGGGATACACACATTTACGGAGTGACTTCCTTACTTTACTTGTTGAGCTGAAAAATTACGGGGAAATTTAAGTTAACTGTTGTCTTTGAATGGTGGGCAGTAAAGTGGTGGGAATGAGTTACGAAGCGGGTGGCCCTCTGTCTCTGCAGAGTAAGAGGTATACGCTGGGACAGCTGTGAAGAACACTGATTATAATAACGGCATAACAGTAATATACATGCAATTTTCACAATGTGGAGAGATTGTAGGCAATATGGTGGAGAAGAGTAGAGATTACATGCCTTTGACTGCACCCTTTCAGAGGCATTTTTCATATGCGAACAATACCTGATACGCTTACAACAGTGTCCCTGTACGGAGAAAGAGGCTGTACGGGGATAAGGGGGTAACAGACGATTGAGCAAACCTAACCTCTCGGAAACTTATTAACAATGCTAATATGATCTTTCAAAGACACACACACACACACACTTGTGTTTCGATAAACACTAATGTTTCACTGCATGCACGCGCATATCAGTATATGTTATGGCTCTAGCCATCTCTCTCTCTCTCTCTCTCTCTCTCTCTCTATAGGAATAGTGGTTTGGCAGGAGAGTCACAGGGACCGCACTGTCTACCAATTATTATCTTTCGCAACTAACGCAGCGCGTTACAGGTTGCCAGGGTAGCTCATGAAAAAGATATATCCACTGATATTTTAACTACCAATCATGTTATGACTTATACCTATTGGTTTCTGGAAGAGAAAAACATGCATAGGAACTATTTAAGATATACTGAAATTTTAGCAACCACGCTAGGCCTGAAGAGACCATAATTATATCACAATTCCACGTGGCAGCTGTATGTGATTAAGTCATGATTAAGTCTATGCAAGGGTAACTATATATTATGTGCAGTAAAATGTATAAGTTAGATAAGAGACTGTCACCCTATATAATCATTAATAACTATATGCGTAACCATAAACCGAGTGCACTGTGAGGAATACTGGAGAATTCGCCCCGAAACGAGTTCGCTCCGCTTTGAGAAGTAGCCCCGCCGTGAGTTCGCCCCGTTAATGTCCCCCCTCCACCCTAAAGGAGTACTGAAGAATTCCCCCTCTATTCATCTATCTAACCTAACCAAACCTAACCTTACCCTAACCTAACCTAACCTAACCTAACCTAACCTAACCTAACCCTAACCCTAACCTAACCTAACCTAACAAATGAGTACAATGAGTAACAAATGGTTATAAACTGGGCGAACTCGTTGTCCAAGAGCGGGGCGACTTTTTTTCGGGGCGAATTCTCCTGTACTGTGAGTGATGGCAGATAATATCTGTAGGACGGTGACTCCGAGGACCATTAGTTTGTAAAACCCTGTTGGGTATTGTTAATGTGTCCATTATGTGGGCTGCTGGAACACTATACTCTGTTTCAGCGACGCTGAGGTGAGATGTCAATAAGTCTAGCTGATTAGCTCATGCGATAGAGTTCAATGTCTCGTCCTTTAGTAATTATTAATTCTTAAAGGTTTAAATATTCACGGTCGCACAAGTCAATCAGCTGGAACTATTGATATCTACCTGGTCGCTGAAACAGTATAGTCATTAGTATATAACAGACAGCACCTGGTCATGCTAATGCTACTACAGAAAGTGTAACAGGCAGTCAGACAGTCAATAGCCAACCCTTCATTCCCGTTAAATAAATGGGGAGGAATAGCAAGGGACATTAGAAAGGGAACAATGATGACCGGGAGAAAATTAATACAATAAACACCTTCCAAAGCAAGTACCTTAACATTCGGAACAACATTCACCAGGCCTCAATATCATTGACTTCACCTCAGATGATATACACTTCCACAACAAAGTCTCTTCACAACATCGGGGATGATGACCTTCCAGGTTTGTCAATTAAAAGGTTACAAATACCTTCACCTGTTCTTCCTAACAAACTTCCTCCATTCATTCCTGTAACAACAATCGCATATAATATCCGTGTTAATAGTTCATACATCGACCATGAACCTCCTGACCATGGTTCACCCTTATTGTTTTGGCTGCAATCATACATTTTATCGAGACTAGTGTTTGATAATTTCATTCAGCACTGGAGCCACGGCGATCGAGTGGCAAGCACGCTCACATGTGAATCTGCTTGACCTGGGTTCGATCCCAGCCAAGGCTGACATATTTAGTGGGTGTGGAACTCAGGTGTCTGAAGCAACTGCCATCAGCCCCTTCTCTGTATCCTCCTACTTTCTCTATCCTAGTTTCAAAGCCAAGGGCAGATGTTGTGCATATGTGCACAACAAACTCACTTGCTCTCGTATTTCCGATTTTGGCTCCTCTGAATTCTCCACGTTTTGGCTCAATCTTTCCTGTCATTCTCATATTAAATCTTTATGTGATATCTGTCTTTCCCCTAACTCTACCGACTTTCCCAAATTGTTTGATTATTTAAACTCTAAAGTGGAACACATTCTAGCCATTTTTCCTTTCTCTGAATCTCCATTTTAGGAGATTTCAACATTCATCACCCCCAATGGCTCTCTAGTATAGTGGGATTTCCTAAAAAAGGCCCTCTATAAGAATCAAGGAGCATTTTTGGGTAAAAGTTGGGAACCAGACTTGTTAGCATAATTCAGGCATGCCGAATTCGATAAACCCGGTTCCCAAGCGAAATTTTGAGTTTTGACCGTCTAATTTGCATAAACAAAATGGCCGCCAAATTGGAAATTTTTGACACTTCTTGAACCATTTTCTCCAATATCTCTCTAACTAGGCAAGCAAATATCACAAGTGAAGCATCTATACCTATGTTTTGAGGGTCAGGGAATGTCACTGAGGCATTTTTAAAGGAATCAGTAATAAGCTGAGCTCGAGTGAACTGCAACAGTATTGAGACCATGTCCATATAGTTCCACCAGAAGACAAAGTTCACATCATCAGATTTACTTGCTATGAAACCTTTCAGAAGATTGTGAAACCGTTCCTGCTTCAGACATCTTATCAGCTCTGGAATTCTTTCGGGATTGTCATCAGCAGCTATCGCAGAAACTTCATCATGGTATTCCTTGTCTGACTCTGCAGCAAACAGGAGAAATGTTCGCAACAAAAGCCGCCAAAGAGCTTGCAAAGTAAGTTTGTGAGCTCTCATAGCCTTATTGTACGCTTTTCCTGGCAGGACAAGCTGCACAGCACCCTCCCCAAGCAGTCCACTCTCTAGCCACACTTCAGCTAAACCAGATCCAGCCATGTGATCTCCTATAGTCTTCAGGAAGTTCATCGCGGTATGAAGTCCACCAAGGCGAGGGATTAATTTATCCCGATATTCTTCCACAGACCACTTCAGTTCCATGAGTTTGCAGTATAAGGCTTGGTCCACTGTAAGGACTGTATGCTCCTGTCCGAAATGTGAAGATATCGCCATGCACCTCTTCACAACTGTATTTAGCGTATCTAACTCGTGAGCAGGAGCAAGAATTATGGGCAAATACCCTACTGCTGTCTGCTCTGGTTCCTCTGTTGAGACTGACTGATTGAATACTGTCCAAGAAGGTTTTGTGGCAGAATCTTGACGTCGCAGGAAAAAAGTCATGTCCGTTGCTTGTGCTTGTTTTACACAATCACTGTCTCCTTCAGGTTTCATGAACCATACCTTGTCAACAGGGGCTGTGAATACTGGCTCACTTGTGGCAGGATTTATATTGACAGGATACAGGTTCTCATCACACAACCATCACACAACCATCACTTCTTCCTCTGACAAAGCTGAACTATTCGCTCAAACTTTCGCTAAAAACTCCACCTTGGATGATTCCGGTGCTATTCCTCCCTCTCCCTCTTCCTCCCTCTCTCCTACTTATGCCTAATATCCTAATCTCTTCTAAAGATGTACTTTCTATCCTCTCTGGGCTTAGTACATAGAAGGCGTATGGTCCGAATGGTGTTCCTCCTGTTGTACTCAAAAATTGTTCTTCCGTGCTGACTCCTTGCCTAGGCAAACTCGTTTGTCTCTGTCTCTTCTCTAACGTCTTCCTTTCTTGCTGGAAGTTCGCTCTCATTCAACCTGTCCCAAAGAAGGGTGACCATTCTCAACCCTCCAACTATCGTCTAATTGCTCTCATCTCTTGTGTCTCTAAAGTTTTTGAAACTATTCTTACTTCCAAATTTCTTGAGCATTTATCTTCTCATAATCTACTCTCAGATCGCCAGTATGGCTTCCTTAATGCCTAACGAGCGGCCTAGGCGGTAAATAATATGTAGCCACCAGCGGGGTGTTTTTACCCTAAATAGGACTGTTTACGTGATCATTTTCATGCCTAAATAAGACCCAGAGCGTAAAACAAGTATCTATCGCTGAAAGGGCATAAACAGAGCTTTCCAATGACACCACAACGATCCTTGTATGACCGCTAGTTTTCTTGCAACAACCGCGCAACACGAGTGCAAAAACCATGTAATTCGGTACTTTCCCCATACAATTCACTATGTAGCGAGTGTGAGAGGGTGAAGGAGGGTGGGATTCATGTCAGTTGGTCCACCGCGGTGGTCTGGAGCAGTCATACGCTCGCTACTCTCCTGCCACCACTTGTCTCTCTCTCTCAGCAACATTACGTGCTGAAATTGCCACACGAATTATGTTGTGAGCCGCCACATAGTCCAAATTTCTTTCACTTGACATATGATGCGCGCCGCCAGTTAAGGGTTAAGGGTCGCTCTATTGGAGATCTTTCATATCTTACTAACTCCTGGTCATCCTCCTTTCAGGACTTCGGTGAGACCTTTTCTATTGCGCTAGACATATCGAAGGCTTTCAATGTATGAGTTATAGATTTATAAGAGTTTCTACCATATTTCGTCATTATTATGTAATTCACTTCCATTCTCTCGTATATTTTTCGTGTGTTTCTATGAAATATTCCCTAATATCAATATGTCCTTTTCCTTTATCCGTAAACCGTTTATCCTTAGAACGTGGCGACCACCTAAATTATATAATTGTGTTAATAGTTCTACTCAGTCTTTCTTAACTCCTTTTGTACCGGCGACGTCTTTTTATTTTCTTCTAGCTACTATTAGACGATATTGTTCAGCTTAAATAGGCCCTCTAGCAATTAAGCAGCTTTGAACTATCTCAATTAACCCTTTATTCTACCACAGATCCTTCTTAAGCTGCACAAAATCATCTAAATATAGCTAGAATAAAATGAAAAAGACGTCACGGTACAGAAGGGGTTAAACCTATCCTACGATTACCTTATCTCAGAGAACCTAATCAGTTTACAATAGGAGTACTCGTCTAAATTATACGAGGTTAAGGGGAGATGGGTCTTTTTTCTGTTCCCCTTTCTTTCTCAAGTTTAGCCCCATTAGTTTTCTGTTCGTGTCAATTAGGTGTCGATTTTTTCCTGGCGAGCGATAGCGATATATTAGTGTAAGTCTGTATGAATGAATGGGTCTTCGTTCTGTAAAGAGGGATGTGAGTGGTCATTTTGAGTTTGGTAGATGTAATAATAGTTTGTAGTACAGTCTTTAATGCAATTAAATGATTGTATGAATCGTTACCATAATCATTAAATCTATTGTATATGCCAATACAAAATAGTTTAAAGTATATAACTTCAGAAGAATATTTAAATATTTATAATAACGTGTTATGCTGACAGTAGCCATAATACTCTAGCCAACCTTATTTCACCAATGTGGAGCCTGGCGATTTCGATTTGCTTCATATATATTTGTGCGAGAGATTAGGAATGTCAACGAATCGTGCTAAAATGTGAAGTTATGCACGACACACATATATTGTTAACAGAATTATAAGCATAATGCAAGATAATTAGCCAAAATACAAGTTTCAGTCCATTTTCATAAATATTAGATAGGGCACGGATTATGTAAAGTAATCGATAGGTGTGACCGATGAGAGAGCAAGGAAATAATCTGATTATTATCATACGATTGTGACACAATTTGTATAAGTGTACCCAACATGTCACGTTTAGCAAATAAGTAAAAAGGAAAACAAGCAACAACATATATACTGATCCTTACGAGGCTGCTTGTAAATATGATTGCAAAAGAGCAGATACACACATAATGATATGGAGTAAAATATGTCCACATATAACGTAATTTTCACCATATAAGGCATTGTTTGTTTTTCTTCTGTGTTAAGACACATTATACTTGCGTGACCCGCCATCGAATGTTGTCATATTTGATAACTTGCATCTACTATTGGCCTATATATAACCTGTTTAAAATCCATATTATCATTTGGTGTCACATAAGTCGTGGGGATAAATATGCTATAATTAATGATATAGTATAGATTTTTGCCTACTCTTATGACTTCAGAAAGCTACTTTACATTTGTAATTTTTTAAAATGTACTATTTATTTAAAATAATATAGCATTGTCTTTTCTTATATATGCTGTGCAATCTCAGGCAACTAATAACATATTCTCATGCAATTGACAACACTGATAGTCATTGGTCGACCATCACTCTCTAACCTCGGAAACACAAACTACGTCAACTAAACATTACTCTTGGCATAATTGGTAATCATACACACACACACACACACACACACACACACACACACACTCAGAATATTGTGTGCCTCAATAAGTATTATCGGAGTGAATATGCTTTGTATATATAATTATTTTTGGTTGTAACATGGAACACTTAGGAAAGTCATTATTTAGCAACAGTACTAAATGTATGCTACGCAATTGAGATATATATCATAAACATATATTGCGTGACACCTCATGTAATAGTGGGTGGACATAACAATAGCCATTATGTGCGTTTGCGTATGCGTGCGTGTGTGCATGCCTGTTTGTTTGCATATGCTTGTGGCGTGTTATAGTGTAGTAATTATAGTTCAGAAATATATACATATAAGTTATGTTGTAAGAACAGACATATATATTTATTTGAATATAGTATTTATTCAAGCTCCAAATCAAATTACCACAGTAATCCTTTGTATTTTAATTAGTATAACTATAATAATGGTTTCCAATGCAAGTAACGATGATATATTGTCTCCAGGCATACCAACAGTTATATTCTGCACATTTTTCTAATCAAAACAATTTCACAGGAAGCACATCAAGCACCTGTTATTTAGTTAGTATTGAAAGATAACGCAGGTGGGTCAACACCATTATATTGTTAAGGACAGTAAAGATAGAAGGTATATTAAGGTGATAAATCAATAGCATCCAATTACCGTCCCATTAGTCTCACTTCAATCATAGGAAAACTACTAGAGTCAATTATTGCTAGGAAAATGAGAAACCACTTAGAAACATTTAACTTAATCAATTCTTCTCAGCATGGATTCACTCAGGGACGGTCTTGCCTTACTAATTTGCTTAGTTTTTTCTCAGAGGTATATGAAGCAGTAGATAATGACAAGTCATATGATATTATATATTTAGATTTCAGTAAAGCTTTCGACAGAGTCCCTCATGAGAGATTGATGAGAAAGGTTGAGGCACATGGAATAGGTGGGGCGTTGTTAGGATGGATTAGGTCATGGCTAATTGGTAGGAAGCAGAGAGTCAGCATAAATGGTACCAAGTCAGAATGGGGAGCAGTCAAAAGTGGTGTCCCCCAGGGATCGGTATTAGGTCCCCTGTTGTTTCTTATATACATAAATGACCTAGATTTAGGTATAACTAGTAGGATAAGTAAATTCGCAGACGATACTAAAATAGGGAGATCAATTGATTCAGATAGCGATATAGAGTGCCTCCAAAGGGATCTAGATACCTTACATGAATGGTCAGTAAATTGGCAGATGAAGTTTAACATTGACAAATGCAAGGTATTAAAGATAGGGAAGATGCAAACAAATGTTAAATATAAACTAGCTAATTTAGAATTAGAAAATTCAGACTGCGAGAAAGATCTAGGTGTGTTTGTTAGCAATGATTTGAAGCCTAGAAAACAGTGTATAAGCGTTCGTAATAAGGCAAACAGGATTCTCGGGTTCATCTCTAGGAGTGTGAGTAACAGAACTGCTGATGTTATCTTAAAACTTTACTTGTCATTAGTGAGACCCCACATGGATTATGCTGTCCAATGTTGGTGTCCTTATTACAGAATGGACATAGATTCATTGGAGAGAGTACAGCGTAGAATGACAAAAATGATCCATAATATTAGAAATCTTTCGTATGAAGAAAGGTTGAAGAAATTAGGTTTACATTCGTTAGAGAGACGCAGAGTTAGAGGGGATATGATAGAGGTGTTCAAGTGGGTTAGTGGGATTAACAAAGGGGACATGGCAAATGTACTAAAGCTCAGTGATAGCGAAAGAACTCGTACCAATGGTTTCAAATTAGATAAATTTCGTTTCAGAAAAGATATAGGCAAGTATTGGTTTGGTAACAGAGTTGTAGATGGGTGGAATGGACTACCAAGTGCTATAGTGGGATCTAAAACTGTAGGGAGCTTTAAGATAAAATTGGATAAGCATATGGACGAGAAGGGTTGGGTGTGAAGGGGGATCAGCCGGGTTGGGCCAATCAGCGCTCTGCAGACCTCCATAATCCTGCGTTAATCTCTAACCGTTTTGGTAAGATGATCCTCAGGGTATTAGAGTGTGAAGCCTATAATTGGGCTTTGTAATTGAATTGGGGTTGTGTGGGACAGGGATCTGCCTTGCTTAGGCCAATCAGCTTTCTGCAGACTCCCATTTTCTTATGTTCTTATGTTCTTATATATTGATATCGTGACACATGTTGGCATGCCTGAACAGCTGTAAGTGTTGCATTTTCAGAGGTGTTAGGGTGGCGAGGAATTGAGCCATACCATTTTCAACTTTCTGTCATGAGACAAAAGAGGTCAACATAGCATAAACGTCTACAGTGAGGTAACGGAAGTTTGATGATGCAGAGTATTTCAGTCCTTATCTAGCTGTGCAATAGATCGTTAATAAAATCAATCATAAAATACGGTTGCCAGCTTCATTTTAATTTTTGACATACCAATTGTCCTGGATGGCATAGAATACATAGTAATTTGCTTTAATATATATTGTATACCTACGGTAGTTCATCAACTAATTTACCCTCGAAATACGATTATCTTGAGTTAATAGGCATAGGCCAAATAAACAAAAGTTCATGGCCAGTAAATGTTTGTAAACTGCTTTGTAAAAAGTTAAATGATAGTAAAATACTGTAATCAAATAAGATTAATATGTAAATCGCCCATGATCAAATTGTACAAAAGGCTAATAAACTATTTTTGTTTGTTTGTTTTAAATAATCAACCTTTCCTACACAATAATACCCCCCCCCCCCCCCCTGCAAATCTAAGTACGCCATCTATGGGACACAATATGCAACAGATTCAGGGTGGGGGGATAGAGCGATCTTACTAATATCAGAGCGAAAGACTCCCAGCGAAATTACCATAGATGGCCCAGTCAGAAAGGTGACCGACTGTACATAGGAAATCAGTCAGATGATAACACGTATGCGAGCGTAGCGTCGAACGTGAAGATTTCTGGCACAGGGCGAATTGACGTGAAACAGCGTTCACTAACGCTGGGCGGTGAGCACTTATCAAGGGGATTAACGGGAGGGTCACACAGGTAAGGTAAATACAAGGTAGTGCGTTTGACCCTAGGTCAGAGAGACTACTTTGCTATGAATTTATAATTCAAAATAGTGCGACTATAAGACACTAGTATTCACTAAAGATATACTAAGGAGCTTATCGGCAAGGTAGTTTAATTTGGAACTAACTTATCTTAGTAGTTTTTGTGAAAGACTCAACCTACGGATACGAAAATAGATTTAGACCGGGTATGAGATCGATACACATAAGTATAGAATTCAAATTTAGATCAATGAATCACTATAACAGGGTTTTCGGAATGAATGCAAGTTAATATAAAATGAGGAAAATACACTCAATATAAAATGGGACTGGATAATCACAGTAAATTAGAATTCAAATGAACTCAGAATAAAAAGGGGCATACACGACAAAGTTGTACTGGGTTAAAATACTACGATAATAGTATTAAAGGAAATTTGAATACATTAACAAATCCCTATCTGGCAAAACGTGGATCAAAGATATGACGTAAAGCGAATTACATAAACATACAATGTAATTAAAGATTTACTATTGAAATAGTAAAGTAAAAGTAGAAACGGTCTCTACGATAACATGGAGATACGAATATAGAATAACTGGAATAAGAGCTACTATAAATGTGTGAACAAAATTATTAATTACCCACACACGTAGATCAGATTAATTCACAATCACTGGTATAAACTAGATAGTTCCTAGTACCTGCCTGACCTTTGCTGAGTGAGGACCTGTCCCTAGTGACTCCCAGTGAATATCTTTGCCCATAGTGTGGTGATAGTATTAACGCTTTCATAAAATGGCTGGTGTTGACGAGATTGCTACCTCCTCTCATATTCTCCAGCTTTGTCTTGCTTTGCAAGAAAGGATGGAGAATGTGGAGAGAGAGGTGCAGTCTCTCAAAGACGAGAATTTGGCCTTAAAGCTGACTTTGGCTGAGAAGAAAAGTGAGGATAGTGCAACTGCTGTTAGGGATCGTGATGCTCCCTGGACAGTTGTTCCAACAAGTGCAACAACCTGCAAATTTCTGCGGCGGCCAGTTGCCCTCAGCAACAAGTTCATCACCTTGGATGACGAATGTGATGGTGAGGCTGCGAGTGCTTCCTTCGGCGAGGAAACCAGGAGAAAGGTAAGTGAGTTGCCTCCAACAGGTGTGACTGCTGCCCCCCTAGGAGTACCTTCAACTGCTGCCCCAGGAGTTCCTGCCGCTGCCGCAGCTGCTACCAAGTCATCGACAAGGAGAGGCAAGTCCTTCTCAATTGTTGGGGACTCCATGGTCAGACACTTAGCTACTACATGTAGTGTACTACAGGTATGCCTCCCTTCCTCCTAACTTTATCTAACACCTCTCTGTACTGCCGAAGCAGTACTTCCGTCCTACCTTTACCAACATCATTGCTCCCTGTACTGAGACAGATAATGGGGCTATCTCCAATATCTTTCATGATGTAATCAATGTCCTCTAACACCTTCCCAACCCCGGCACCAGGCAGACAGACAAGCTTCCTAATATCAGTACAGGTGGACCACCTGTACTGATATTAGGAAGCTTGTCTGTCTGCCTGGTGCCGGGGTTGGGAAGGTGTTAGAGGACATTGATTACATCATGAAAGATATTGGAGATAGCCCCATTATCTGTCTCAGTACAGGGAGCAATGATGTTGGTAAAGGTAGGACGGAAGTACTGCTTCGGCAGTACAGAGAGGTGTTAGATAAAGTTAGGAGGAAGGGAGGCATACCTGTAGTACACAGTATCTTGCCACGGAGAGGGGTCAGCAAGGAATGGTCATCTAGGGCAATTGGTATCAATTGTCGGCTGGAAAAATACTGTAATGCAAATGCAATACCATTCCTTGATAACTGGACCCGTTTCTATGGTAAAAATCAGTTGTACGCACAGGACGGGGTTCATCTTTCTCGGCTAGGGGTGGCAAATTTAGCTAGGTCAATAGATAGGATTGTCGCGGGGTTTCGCTGAAAATAAAGCCTGAGAATATGAGTAAGAATAATTGTCTAGATAGGGTAAATTGCCGTACTGGTACATCAGATAGTAATAGAAAATATCAGTCACAGGATTTTAATTGTACTGCTAGTAGAAATATTAAAGGTGTAACAGAAGATGGGAATTCAGTTAGAAATAAAGGTAAATCCGATACCAGTAAAATAAATTCATTGCGATTATATTATACAAACTGTAGGAGTTTATGTAACAAAATGGATGAACTTAGAGCACTTGTTAGCAACGAAAATATAGACATTATAGCACTGACTGAAACATGGATTAATACAGAATCAAGACATTTTTTAGCAGAATTCCATATACCAGGATATAGTTTGTTTAAACGCGACCGAACAAGTAGGAGGGGCGGCGGAATAGCAGTGTTTGTCAGGAGTTCTTTAAAAAGCTGTATTAAATCAGGTATTAGACTAAATACTGATAACGAAAGTGTTTGGGTTGAGGTTAGCGAAGGTAGTGAGACCATAATTATTGGAGTTATTTATAGACCACCAAATATGAGTAGAAACGAAGGTACAGCTTTATGGCAGGAAGTGAAAATAGCATCAAGGTTTAGCAATGTGTGTATTATAGGGGATTTCAATTTTCCGAATATTGATTGGCAGCATCAAATCGGCGACTCAGATTCAACAGAGTTTATTGAGGCGGTACAGGATAGTTTTTTATTTCAATTCATAGACTCGCCTACTAGAGGTAATAATATCCTCGATTTAGTTCTCAGTAATAATGAACAAATGATAAATAATGTAGAGATAGGAGACCAACTAGGAAATAGTGATCATAAATCAATTTATTTTAACATACAATGGACAGGAAAGGCTAAAGAGAATACGACACTTATCCCAGATTTCAGAAAAGCCAATTATGGTGGATTAAGACGAGCCTTAAGAGTCGATCCTATGGTTAAACTATTAAGTGGACCCAGGTGCGCTAATGAATATACTCTCTCTCAGATACCTGTCTTAACTCAGGATAATTTGACAGCTACATATAATAATTTTATTTCTTCACTCCACAATGCGCAAAATAAATATATCCCCAAAAGAAAATTTAGATCAACACAGAACCAACCCAAATGGATGAATAATAGACTATTAGACCTTCTAGGAAAAAAGAGAGGAATATATCGAAAAATAAAGAAAGGCGAAATTCACCTACTTGCTTACTATCAGAATCTATCAAGAGAGGTTAAAAAATGTATAAGGACAGACAAAAGAAATTATGAAATCAGGATAGCCAATGACTCAAAAAATAACCCTAAGGCTTTTTACCAGCTATATAAATCTAAAGTTAGAGATAAAATAGGCCCCCTTAAAACTTCGATAGGAGAAATGACAGAAAGTGATTTAGAAATGTGCAGTACATTAAATAGTCAGTTTCTATCCGTTTTCACTAATGAAAATTTGGCACAGATTCCAGAAGTCCGTAAGGTGTATAGAGATAGTATAGAAAATAGGTTAAGTACGGTTACTATAAGTAGAAATGATGTGCTTAAGGAAATTGACAGACTGAAACCTCAGAAATCGCCTGGTCCCGATGAGGTATATGCCAGAGTATTAAAAGAATGCAGAGATGAGTTAAGTTACCCATTAACATTTCTTTTTAACAATTCATTAGAAACAGGTATAGTTCCAGAAGCTTGGAAGCTTGCAAATGTAGTTCCGATTTTCAAAAAAGGTGATAAATCAATAGCATCCAATTACCGTCCCATTAGTCTCACTTCAATCATAGGAAAGCTACTAGAGTCAATTATTGCTAGGAAAATGAGAAACCACTTAGAAACATTTAACTTAATCAATTCTTCTCAGCATGGATTCACACAGGGACGTTCTTGCCTTACTAATTTGCTTAGTTTTTTCTCAGAGGTATATGAAGCAGTAGATAATGACAAGGCATACGATATTATATTTAGATTTCAGTAAAGCTTTCGACAGAGTCCCTCATGAGAGATTGATGAGGAAGGTTGAGGCACATGGAATAGGTGGGGCGTTGTTGGGATGGATTAGGTCATGGCTAATTGGTAGGAAACAGAGAGTCAGCATAAATGGTACCAAGTCAGAGTGGGGAGCAGTCAAAAGTGGTGTCCCCCAGGGATCGGTATTAGGTCCCCTGTTGTTTCTTATATACATAAATGACCTAGATTTAGGTATAACTAGTAGGATAAGTAAATTCGCAGACGATACTAAAATGGGGAGATCAATTGATTCAGATAGCGATATAGAGTGCCTCCAAAGGGATCTAAATACCTTACATGAATGGTCAGTAAATTGGCAGATGAAGTTTAACATTGACAAATGCAAGGTATTAAAGATAGGGAAGATGCAAACAAATGTTAAATATAAACTAGCTAATTTAGAATTAGAAAATTCAGACTGCGAGAAAGATCTAGGTGTGTTTGTTAGCAATGATTTGAAGCCTAGAAAACAGTGTATAGGCGTTCGTAATAAGGCAAACAGGATTCTCGGGTTCATCTCTAGGAGTGTGAGTAACAGAACTGCTGATGTTATCTTAAAACTTTACTTGTCATTAGTGAGACCCCATATGGATTATGCTGTCCAATTTTGGTGTCCTTATTACAGAATGGACATAGATTCATTGGAGAGAGTACAGCGTAGAATGACAAAAATGATCCATAATATTAGAAATCTTCCGTATGAAGAAAGGTTGAAGAAATTAGGTTTACATTCGTTAGAGAGACGCAGAGTTAGAGGGGATATGATAGAGGTGTTCAAGTGGGTTAGTGGGATTAACAAAGGGGACATGACAAATGTACTAAAGCTCAGTGATAGCGAAAGAACTCGTACCAATGGTTTCAAATTAGATAAATTTCGTTTCAGAAAAGATATAGGCAAATATTGGTTTGGTAACAGAGTTGTAGATGGGTGGAATGGACTACCAAGTGCTATAGTGGGATCTAAAACTGTAGGGAGCTTTAAGATAAAATTGGATAAGCATATGGACGAGAAGGGTTGGGTGTGAAGGGGGATCAGCCGGGTTGGGCCAATCAGCGCTCTGCAGACCCCCATAATCCTGCGTTAATCTCTAACCGTTTTGGTAGGATGATCCTCAGGGTATTAGAGTGTTGAGCCTATAATTGGGCTTTGTAATTGATTTGGGGTTGTGTGGGACAGGGATCTGCCTTGCTTAGGCCAATCGGCTTTCTGCAGACTCCCATTTTCTTATGTTCTTATGTTCTTATGTTCGAATAATATAATTAAGGTTAACTCAATTCTTAACTTTTCGGTAAGGAAAGATAGATAGATTAAAATTTGGGCATAGGTCCTAGGTAAATGGTAGTAAATTAGGGAATATTTTCACGGTATACGTTTCCGCCTCAACTTGGATACACAAGAGAATAAATAACATATATAGGTGACACCTGAGAGTATTCCGTCTTGAGCCTGGATCGAAATAAGTTTATATAACGGGTGCACAATTGATAATTATAAATAACACCACAGGAAATATACTTCAGATGGTACATGTAGCAATATCTGGTGCTATGAACTCACTTGCACAGATAGAGATTTATGGGAGGACAAATGACTATGTAACGTGTACACAGATCTATAATTGAACAATTAAAAGGCACAGATCCTTGGCACAGATCAACTTAATAACACTTCCGGATTACTCGCATATATTACCTTACCTTTAACAATAGCCACAAATTGAGATACGCAGAAACACTTAGGGTAGCGTGGGGAGGAGAAGGGCCAAGTACGAGGGTCGGGTGTCACAGAGGTCCGGGCACGGCGGCTGGACGTAATGGGGCCACCTTCGTCAGGATCCAAGGGGCAGGGCCAGACGTCAGGGTACTGCTTCGGTAGGAGTCCAAGGGGCAGGGGTTGGACGTCAGGGGACCACTTCGTCAGGAGTCCAAGGGCAGGGTGGCGGTGGACAGCAGGCTCCTTCTTTCTCAGGGGAAAACTACTTCCGGACAATAATCCGGACGGAGTGTTTAGGTAGTTAATACTCCCGGACAATAATCCGGATGGAGCAACCTACTGAGTTTGAACTGACTTCCTGTAGTTTCAGTCAGTATTTATTTGGATTATTTCTCTTGGTCAGGTTGCGTGATCTCGCATGAATAGGGGCATAATAAATACATAAAAATTGGCAATATTGAGGTTAATAATTACATACAAAATATATTATGGTGCTTAATGACATCGCACTGAGGTTCTCATCTTTGTGACCTTTGTTTCTTACTTATCTCATCAAGCCTGATGATGTAATTTGTGATTTCCTGTTCACTAATTGTTTTGGCTATTTGGATTGTTTATGTAATGATTTTCTTCTGTGGCACTTTCTATCACCATTTCACTTTCCTTCTCGTCTGGCAGCTTCTTGATGATGGAGGGCCCCAACGATTTAATACTCCCAGGGCTCTGGGTGATTGGCGAGGGCCGTGTGAGGTGATGATTGGTGGGGCTTGACCTGCCCTTCGGGGGGAACTCACCTGTTCGCCCGGGAATTAGAGAATGAGTCCAGGGGTCAGATTTCCCATTCTCTGGAGAATGGGAAATTAATCTGTTTTTAATTCCTATTCTTCTGTTCTCCCTGGATTCTCTGACGATGGCTATCTTGTGTGGTTGTCCTTTAGGCTCCGTTATTTCATATATATAAATATATATAGATATATATATATATATATTTTTTTTTCTATATTCCAACTACTCCCTTCGGGCATAGGCTGAGAGCCTGTACATCCCACCCCTCAACACTGTGAAGCCTGTGAGGTCTTGTTCCAGTCTAGGGAGTGAGACATGTGAAGCACTTAGAGTTCCACTTACGGCTCGAAGCAGCCCCATCTCTGAAGCCACTTCACCTTCGTGCTTCACTGTCTCACCATCTAGACTCAGACTCTCACTCTCAGAACGCCAGCTATTGAGCAATTAACTCATTGGCATTGCCCCCCTGTAGCATATTTTGAATATGGGAATATTCATAGAGTGCTATTTAATCAGGGAACAATGAGGGTATTTTTTGGCGTTTCGGTGGGCTTTGTGGTAATGCAATGATATTAGGCACAGCTTAAATTCCATCCCAATAATATCTTCCCATTGATATATCTGGATTCGAACACGGGACCATTGGATTACCAGGCCAATGGCAAGACTACTCCACCACACCTCCCCTATTTATACAGTATATACAGTATATATACTGTATATACTGTATATATTTTTTTTTTTATTTTTTTTTTTATTCTATGAGGATGAGGGAGACAACAGGCACAACTGCCTGTGATGTGTGCTTCCCCCAGAGTTGAAAGAGTGACAGGGCCAAAATCAAGGAATGTTCGAGCCAAAATGTCTGGACACACGCAGTTTGAATCAATTTAAGTAATAGGATGAGGGGAAGATTGTTTAAGGAGAGAGTTCCAGAGCTCATCTGTTGAATAGAAGACAGATTGGGAATATTGTTTCATTCTTAGGTTGGAGAGTTGCACAGAGTGTGGGTGGGATTGTGTTGCAAGATGGATGCTACATACTCTACATAGAGGAGGTGGTATACATTGAGAGAGCTCTGAGGAACACTGATTATTGTAATAGCTGTAGAATAGCGAGAGAGATGTAACATTGCAGCGAAGATAGAGAGTGGATGCGAGTTAATGAGACGAAAAGCTTTCTTTTCTACTTTGTCAAGAAGTGCTGTGTGAGAGGCATCTCCCCACACATGTGAACAATACTAAATACATGGACACACTGTGCCCCTTTAACTAGCCAGCAGCTGTGAAGGGGGAAAGAACCCCCGGAGGCGGTTGAGCACACCCAGCTTCTGGGAAGCTGTTTTTAGCAAGGGTGGTAATATGGTCTTTCCTAGTGAAATCATAAGAAAAGGAGACACTAAGAATACTTAGAGAAGATCAGGGGTTGATTTGTGTATTGTTGAAGTATAAGGAAAAGTACTGTGGTAATTCATGACAGATGGATAAATGGAGAAATTGGGATTTAGAGGCATTGAAAGCAACAATATTTTCTCTGTCCCAAATGTAAATTGTTGATAGCTCAGAAAATAAGCGTTCTATGGCATCATCTCATTAATTTTTGAGTGATTGCTTGCTGGGGGTTTCTGAAAAACTAGTTGAATAATGTAAGGTGGAATCATCAGCATATGAATGGATAGGACTGGAGGTAAAGTTGAGAAGATCATTAATTTTTTTTTTTTTAAAGATAATTAGCGATAGAACAGTACCCTGAGGAACACCGGAGTTGATAGGTTGAGTAAGTGAATGATGGTTGTCCACAACCGCACCTATGGAACAGCCAGAAAGAAAATTAAGAGATAATGGCACGGATAGAGGAACAAAAACCGAAGTAGGGTAGTTTCGAAATTAAAGATTTGTGCCAGACTCTATCAAAGGCCTTTGTATGTCTAGAAGTGAAGACGTTAGAGGAGAGACAGATTCGGAAGAGTTTACCTAGGCAGGGAGTCAGCTCGGAAGCCCAGTTTTTGAGTACAACAGGAGGAACGCCATTCCGACCATACGCCTTTTTACTATTAAGACCAGAGAGGGTAGAAAGTATATCTTTAGAAGAGATTAGGATATTAGGCATAAGTAAGTGAGAGGGGGTGGAGAGGGAGGAATAGCACTGGAATCATACAAGGTGGAGCTTTTAGCAAAAGTTTGGGCGAAGACTTCACCTTTGTCGAAGGAAAAAGTAATGGTACAGCCATCAGCGTGGAAAATTAGAGGGAAAGACGGGAAAGACAAATTGTTGGAGAGGTTTTTGGCTAGATGCCAGAAAGCTTGGGAAGAGCTGGAGTTGGATAGTTCAGTGCATTTATTATTGATAAAAGTGTGTTTGGCGAGTCAACGAACAGATATGGTTTGATTCCGGGCAGAACTATAGGAAGAATGGGATTCTTGTGTTTGAAAGCAACGGTACCGTTTGAATGCTTCCTCCTTATTACGGACAGCAGTAGAACAAGCGTGAGTAAACCAAGATTGTTTTGCATTGGCCTGATAGAAAGAAAATGGAATATATGCCTCCATGCCCGAGATGATTACCTAGGTAAAGCGTTCACTCACTCCCCGAGGGAAATCAAAGAAGTACTGCCGTAGAGCCTCCGAGTCGGCAGCGACAAAGTGCCACAAGCACCGCCAGCTAGGAGGATCGGGTGGTCGTACTGGAGGGATAGGACAGGTGACAGAGATAAGTTTATGGTCGGAGGAGCCCAAAGGAGAGAAAAGATTGACAGTATAAGAGGAAGGGTTAGAAGTTAGAAACAAGTCATGTATGTGGGGCCGATCTCCGAAGCAATCCGGGATACAGGTGGGTTGCTGAATCAAATACTCTAGGTCATTTAAAATAGAAAAGATGTAGGCTTGTTCACCAAGTTGGTCAGTGGAATGAGAGGAGAGCCATTGGCAGAGGTGAATGTTGAAATCTCCTTAGATGGAGATTTCTGAGAAAGGAGAGATTGGTAGGATGTGTTCCACTTTAGAATTTAGATAGTCAAAGAATTTGGGAAAGTCAGTAGAGTTAGGGGAAAGATAGACAGCACAGAAGTATTAGTATGAACATTACATGATAGTTTGATCCATAAAGTGTAGAATTCAGAGGAGTCAAAATCAAAGACACAATAGCAAGTTAGTTTGTTGTGCACGTATGCACAATATCCACCTTTGGCTTTAAAACTAGGATAGGGAAAGTATGAGGATACAGAGATGGGACTGCTGGCAGTTGCTTCAGACACCTGAGTTTCAGTAAGGAAAAGAAGATAAGGTTTGTAGGAGGAGAGATGGTGTTCCACAGAGGGTAAGTTAGAGGAAAGGCCGCAAATATTGCAGAAGTAAATATTATTTGTAACAGGTCGTGGTCCAGAAAATGTTGAAACTTATCTCTGTCACTTGTCCTATCTCTCCAGTACAGACACCCGATCCTCCCAGCCGGCGCCGCTTGTGGCACTTTGGCGCTGCCGACGGGGAGGCTCTCCGGCAATACTTCTTTAATTTCTCAGGGAATTTTTTTTGCTTCCATGGTCCGAGACCTTCGGAGAGTGCTGAACTCATTACCGAGGTAATCCTCTCGGGCATGGATGCATACATTTAATTATCTTACTCTCAGACTAATGCAAACAAAATCTTGGTTTACTCACGCGTGTTCTACTGTAGTCCGCAATAGGAAGGAAGCATTCAAATGGTACCGACGCCTTCAAACTCAAGAATCTCATTCTTCCTATGTTTCTGCCTGGAATCAAGCCAAATCTGTGCTTTGACTAACCAAACACTCTTTTATAAATAATAAATGCACTGAACTATTCAACTCCAGTTCCCTTGCCCCTCAACTTTCCCTTCATAATTGCTGAGGGGCATAGGGCCTTGGGTGGGGCTTTGGTTTCCCGAGCGTTTCCGTGCCCTCCTCAGCTCCCTGCCTTAGAGTGGCTTCGGTCACCTGGGTTTTGTTAGTGGTAAGCAGGGAGGGTTTTGTGGGGGCGCTCTATGGCCTTGGCCTTGCTCGGGACCTTGGGTCTGTTCGGCCAGGCAGCCTGGGGAACAACAACAACAACAACAACAACTCCAGTTCATCCTAAGCTTTTTGGCATCTAGCCAGAAACCTCTCCAACAGTTTTTCTTCCTCATCTTTCCCTCCCCTTTTTCCACTCTGATGGCACTACCATCACTTCTTCTTCTAACAATGCTGAACTTTTCGCCCAAGCTTTTGCTAGAAAATCAACCTTGGATAATTCCGGTGCTATTCCTTTCTCTCCACTCCCCTCTCACTTACTCATGCCTAATATCCTAATTTCTTCTAAAGATGTACTTTCTACCCTCTCTGAGCTGAATACTAAGAAGGTCCGGACGGTGTTCCTCCTGTTGTACTAACAAAATTGCTTCCGTGCTGCCTCCCTGACTAGGCTAATTCTTCCGTCTCTGTCTCTCTTTTAACGTCTTCCCTTCTTACTGGAAGTTTGCTCTCATTTAACCTGTCCCAAAGAAGGGTGACCACTCTCAACCCTCCAACTATCGTCCAATTGTTCTCATTTCTTGCACTCCAAAGTTTTTTAAACTATTCTTACTTCAACATTTCTTAAGCATTTTTCTTCCCATAATTTTCTCTCAGATCGCCAGTATGGATTCCTTAGGGGTCGCTCTACTGGTGATCTTTCATATCTCTTGGTCATCCTCCTTTCAGGATTTCAGGGAAACGTTTTATATTGCGTTAGACATATCAGAGGTCTTTGAGAGAGTCTGGCACAAATCTCTAATTTCTAAACTACTCTGCTTCGGTTACTATTCCTCTACCTTTGCCTTTATCCAAACCCAATTTATCCAATTATCTACCTGTCAAGAACTCCCACAGGACTTTCCCTTATACTTCAACAATTCAAAAATCATCCCTTCATCTTCTCTAAGTATTTTTAGTGTCTCCTTTTCTTCTGATCTCACTTGGAAAGACCATATTACCATTCTTGTTAAAACAGCTGTCCAGTAGCTGGATGTGCTCAGCCGCCTTTGGGGGTTCTTTACCCATGCACAACTTCTTGCTCTGTACAGCAGCATAGTGCATCCATGTACTGAGTATTATTCACACGTTGTGGGGAGGATCCTCTCCCATAACACTTCTGACAAAGTAAAACAAACATTGTTTTGTCTCGTTAACTCACGTCCACTCACCGACTCTTTGCAATCTCTCTCTCTTCGCTGCAATGTTGCATCTCTCTCGCTTTTCTACCGCTGTTACAATAATCAGTGTTCCTCAGAGCTCTCTCAGAGTATACCACCTTCTCTACGTAGAGTATATAGCACCCATCTTGCAACACAATCCCACCCCTACTTTGTGCAACTCTCCAACCCAAGAGTGAAACAATAATCTCAATCTTTCTGCTATTCAACAGCTGAGCTCTGAAACTCTCTCCTTGAATCCATATTCCCCTCATCCTATGACTTAAATTGCTTCAAACTGCGTGCGTCCAGGCATTTTGGCTCGAACATTCCTTAAGTTTGGCCCTGTCACTCTTTCAACCCTGGGGGAGGCACTTGTCACAGGCAGTTCTGCCTTCTGTCTCCCTCATCCACATAGAAACCAAAACAAATATATAATAACTTGATACATCTGGTGGACACTTCTGAACTATAGCCAGAGCTGCTTCAACAATACTCAACACCTATGATATGCACAGTGCATCACGATTTCTCATGATTATACATCATGTTTATTATATAGTAGATGACTACACTTAGTGCTTTTATAATATGGTAGTTGTGGCAATTTCTATATGGAGCTAATAATGACGAAAAACATAATTATGAGGTAGATTAATCATCCTAACAAAAAGGAGCAAAGCCATATTTGTCGTTGTTATTACTAGTATGTATTATTTATGATAATGGGTGACTTTAGAATATAATAAGCATCAATATGTAATAACTGTAATATGTATTAGCTACAGAAAGTACGACATACAGCTTATAATAAATAATTATTTATGGAGAGGGGGAGAGATAACTACGATATATCGTCTTTTAGAAGGCCAGGATAAAACAAATTGAGTCAGGTGGCAACTCCGGGCAAACCTTGGTAGGGAAAAATTGGCATAGGTCATACTCGCACTCAGCAAATAATACCGCATCTTATGCATACGACAGATTTGAGATAGTTAATCTGTTACCATTATTCATCATTTCTACTCCCTCTCCTCTTGTTCTATCCTTTACTTCTTTCATTATCCCTTCCATGTCAATATTATACATCCAGGGTGACATCACGTATCCATGTCTCACTCCAACTTGGACACTAAATCAATCACTTAGTGTGCATTTTATTCTTACACATGCTTCACTACCATCATTAACACTCTTTGGGCATTCCCTTCTGGTCCTTTTAATCCTTATCTGAGGTGTTACGCCCTGGCACTCGGGTACACAAGGGCTCTCAATCAGGACTCGAGTACGGCTCGCTGCCACAACGGAAACACACGATCCCAACCCCTGAGTACTGCCAGCCGAACAAAAAACACCAATACCCTCCAGAATTCAATCTGCTATAACGGGGGGTATACAAGAACTCGGTACTAGTGTTCAACAACAGACTAATAAAGAGACAGGAATTCTCTAGTCTGGTCAACAATCAAACAAAGAAGTAAGAAACAACAACACCAAAGAATAGTGTTGGCCGAAGCCGAAGTAATCCACCCTTGACTAAGAACTTAAGAAGTCCTCCACCCTCTACTTCGGATCGGCACTATTACGTTACGTTAATTAATAGTCCTTAAGCATCGAGCAAGGAATCTTCTGACAAAAGTTAGATGCTTCTCGGATGCTCGTAAGAAGTACGTATCGGATTTTGAACAGTAATTCAATAAGCAAAACACAGGCAACTAAATACTATTAAAGGTTTAAATTGGCATAAGAATAATTAAAAGAAGATGCAATGGTAAATGGCAAACATTAAAAAGAAGTACCCCGCAAATGCAACGGCAATAGCCTACTCGGATTGTGCTCGTGGGCCACTAATCACTAAAGTAGCCAAGCTTGCAACACATGAAATCAATAGTGCATAAACAATATCATACATAAGGAAAGCTTCAATACTATTCTGTATCTACTAATCGAGTAAAGTCTAGCTGGGGTACTGTGGGCAAAAGGTAGCAGTGACTGAGCAAAAACGGCTCGTAGCCTAGCGAAGTCCTCACAACTGTTTAAAGTATTACGTTAAAACTAACAAGTGCACTTTGAGAAATCCAGATCCCTTGTATCTGGTTTTCTCCCGGCTCCTTGACAAAGTAAAAACAAACTGTAAATAAAATACAGGGTGGTTAGGCTCTTGCCCTCACGCACTGTAAATTATTAACTCAACACAGTCAGCCGCGAAGACAACCTAGGCTTCACTGAACCGAAACGAGTATGCAGGTTTATCGCTTAACCACTGCATCAAACAACAACTCGTAACACAGAAAAGCCTTACCCCAGTCTAGCATTACCTAGACTACCAGAAAACAGGAATAATAATACTAACACACAGGGAAATGCATATACAAGTGCAACAAACATAAATCAATCCTATTCTAAGTTAACCCTTCCAAAATAGGCTATCTAATAGGCAAGTATCTCTGAGAACTCAAGCGATAATACGTTGGCTGACTAGCTCTGCACCAACGGGACCATGGAAGTTAAAAAGGGTAGGGAAAAGAGGAGATAAGAATGTAAGGTAGTAGAGAAAGTTCACATCAGTCAGAAGAATATACTGTATATAGATAGCAAGGGAAATGAGAAGTCGCTCTGCCTAATGAGTTCTGAAGAAAAAATGGCTAGACTTCCCTTTTTATACCCGGCCCTCTAGTGAGCCCAACGTGAACTACTAAGGACCGCCCACTGACAATCATTACGTAATTTCTCTCTCTCCTTTGGGATAGACAAAGGCTTTCCTAGCACTGAGGGGAGGGGGGAGGGGGGGGAGTGCTAGTGAGTTAGGCCCAGCTCCCGCATGGCGCACCCACTGACCCCCAACTGTGGCTGCCTCTCCCATCATTACAAATAAGTTTTACACACAATACTTATAACTAATGATATAAAATAGAACTCGTTGACTCAGATGAAAACAAAATACATATTCATATTACTTATAGTACAACGGCTCACATGAACTAAGTTAGGAAACTCTACATAGACTACAGCCAAAGTTCCTGCCCTGACGATCCTAGCGAGAGTGGGGCATGACTAGGCGTTCTGTACAGCATGCTCACACTGGACATGGGTCACACCTCCCCCAAGATTTTACTTGCTCAACCCTGAGCTAAAATCTGACAAACACAGAACCCCATCAAGCCCCTCACACCCAGCGACCGCATGGCACTAAAACAAAGCTGAGTTTATCACCAAAACACATCTTATTATTAAAACAAAAATCACATTTTATAACTCCTCCCAACAATAGCAAAAAGACACAATATCATGCTCCCAGAGCGAGCTTACAGCAGCTCAGCCGTTTGATAGTTCGTGGACTACTCAAACTCTATAGGCTATGACAAACTTATACGATTATCTATATCAAAAGAAAGAGTTTTTATATGATTTTTATATTTTAATATGTTTTTCCCGGCTGCACTATAAGGGCAGCCTATTTTCCTCCACTCAAACCCACACACCTGTGATAGCCTACGACTGATCATCCACCCTTGATAAACAATCCGCGATCACATTGTCACATCCAGCAATATGACGGATGTCCAGGTTATACTCCTGCAACATCAAAGACCACCTGGTCAGTCTCATATTGCGATTGTGAAATTGATTCAGGAATCTCAAAGGGTGATGATCAGTGTAGATAACCACGACTGGGCCATAGGCTGGAACATACACCTCGAAGTGCCTGAGCGACAGCACAATCGCCAGTAATTCCTTTTCTATTGTAGAATAGTTCTTTTGTGCAGCATTGAACTTCTTAGAAAAGAAACTTACTGGGTGTTCCACACCTCCATTGTCTGTCTGTAGCAAGACGGCACCAGCCCCTACACCACTAGCATCTGTTGCCAGCTGAAAAGGCCTGTTAAAGTCTGGGGCCCTGAGTATCGGGTGAGTACATAGCAAATGTTTCACCAAAGTGAAAGCCTTTTCACACTCAGGTGCCCACAAAAACTTTTTGTCTTTATATAACAAATCTGTGAGAGGTGCCAACACCGTTGAGTAACCTTTTATGAAGCGTCTGTAGTAGCCTATCATACCCAAGAATCTCATAATCTGCTTCTTGGTTGTTGGGTGCGGAAATTTATTGATAGCCTGTACCTTGTTCTGAGGAGGGCACACCTGTCCCCTTCCCACTACAAACCCAAGGTACTGCACAGTGGCTTTTACGAAGTCACACTATACCAAATTTACTACCAGACCTGCTTCACTAAGTTTCCGGAACAAGGTCTCAAGGTGCTCACAATGGCTCTCAAAGTCTTCATCATAAATGATTACATCGTCCAAATATACGGTGCAATTTGGAATGTCCTTTACAATTTCATTCATCAGGTTCTGAAACGTTGCTGGTGCATTCTTAAGTCCGTAAGGCATAACATTGCACCGGTAGGTACTCCCGTCCACAACAAAACCACATACCTCTTTAGCACGCTCGGACAAAGGTACTTGCCAGTAACCTTTTACTTAATCTACTTTAGACAAAAAACGAGCATTACCAATTTTGTCAACACTATCATCAACCCGAGGAAGAGGATATGGGTTAGTTGGAGTCAAACCGTTTAACCTACGGAAATCAATTCAAAAGCGTACCTTGCCATCTGGCTTAGGCTGCAGTGTTACGGGGGAAGTCCACTTAACTGTGCCTTTCTCTATCAACCCTCTACCGAGCATATACTCCAACTCATCCCTCAGAGCTGGTAGTTTTATGGGGGGCACACGGTACAGGATTGACTTAAAGGGTAGATTGTCCCCCACGTCAACATCATGCATAGCCTGAGTAGTGAGGCCTGGGTGTTCAGCAAATACAGTGGGGTATGAACCGAACAACTGACGGATAGCATCAAACTGCGGCTCAGGCAAATGAGCTATAGCCTCGTCAGCCCTAGGGCTCGAGTTCCCCGCCCACTGATCCGCTGAAACATGTTGATCCCAGCTATCCTCCTCTGAAGCTTGACTGTCCCCCTCTCCTTCTCCACCACGGCCGCAACAAGCCAACACAGGGACAGTGAGAGGCTCAGAGGGGCGCCTCACATACTCTCGTGGCTGTGCATCGCCGTCCTCGTCGAGCTCTACAGCTCCATTAGCACACGTTTGGAGCTCAGGGTCCTCTAGTTGCAACAGACGTATATCTGAGGGTGCCAAGCGATCTAACTGCTCCCGGAGCAATGCATGACCTTCCCCGATACTGGGCTGCTCCCTCTGTCTCTCTCGATGTACATAACGTTGCTGTCGTGGAGACTCGTCATGCCCAGCCTCGTCACTCTCGATGACAGGCCCAGGGGCTACTCCAGAATTAAGTAATGGTGCTAATACTGAATCACCCAGGAGAGCCGCCGAGTCAAAACTCTTAAAACCAACTCCAGCTTTAGCCTCCTCCTGTTGATCGTTCCTCCGCTGGTCTGAAGACAGAGGACTAGGCTGTGACACTTTAGCTGCCCGAGCTCGGGTGACAACACACGCCATGGGTTGTGTCTGGCACCGCTCGACCCACTCTTGCTCTTCCCTACTCACGTCGGCCGGCCTCTCGGCAACGACTAAGGGTAGAACCTCAGAAGCGGGCATTGCAAAGTCGTTGCCGAGAAGAAGGTCGACGCCCTCCACTGGCAGTTTCTCCACAATCCCGACATCCAATTCACGTGCCACACCATCCACCTCCAACTCCAACCGCACCAGCGGGTATGACCGAGTTGCATTAATACCCTGCACCACTACCACCCGAGTCACGTTTATAGGGTAGCCAGTCAAGTTTTTCATCAGAGTCTGGGAAGCACCTGTATCACGCAAGACCTCTACTCCATGCTTGCGCCCCGCCCACATCACGCAACCCCGCCCTCTATGGTCGCAAAAAACATCCTGAGCAGGGTTCGAGCCTCCCAGGTGCTTCTGCATTGGCTGTGCCTCAGCCTCTGACGAACTGCCCCGGGCAAACTCAGATGACTTCGGAGACACACCAATGTTGCAGGCCAAAGACACAGCTTCTGTAGGTGGTTTGCTAGGACAGACTCTTGCAAAGTGCCCCTTTTTATGACATTGATAACACTCCAACTCCCCTTTGGGCTTCCCTTGGTACTGGGAAGGGCCCGGCCCCTTCTTAAATGGGATGGTGCTAGTCTTGTGGTCAGTCTTGGTATCATGGCTCTTGTACTTGTTTGCATAAGGTATATCACTAACTCGGGGGGGTTGGGCGTCACGCCCCTTGTTACCTGCCTCACTGCGCTGGGCAGACCCGCACCCACGAATTAGTGATAGCCGGAGGTCAGCCATCTCAGCTGCCTCCTGTAGAGTTTTTGGGTTCTTTTCTTTAATAGTTAAAGTCATTTCTGCACCAGTACACTTATAAAACTGCTCGAGCAGAAACAGCTCAGTCAATCGAATAGTTTGCTTTCTCATTTAGGTATCCGATATGTAGTACTTTACATTTATCCGCTTTGAAACTCATTTGCCAAATTTGGGCCCAACATGACAATTTATCTAGATTGTGTTGCATATCGTCAACTTGTTCTTTTGAGAGTACGCTATTTGTAATTTTTGTATCGTCAACAAATTTTGAGATTGTACAGGTGAGACCCTCATCTATGTCGTTGATGTAAATTAGAAAGAGAATTGGTCCTTGTACCGATCCCTGGGGTACCCCGCTACTTACATTGGTCCCTTTAGATGCCTTACCGTTTATGACTACTCTTTGCTTTCTGTCGCTGAGCCAATTTTCCATCCATTTCAACACACCATCTTGTATTCCATGCGCTTTTAGTTTTAGCAGTAAACGTTTGTGGGGAACTTTGTCAAAGGCCTTTTGAAAATCAAGGTATATAATATCTACAGCTTTACTCTCATCGTAGAAGTGCTAGTGAATGCCAGGCTGGATGTATGTGGAATGACAGAGACCAAATGGAAAGGTTCAGATGTGAGAGAGTGGGAGTGTGGAATGGGTGTGTGTGCTGGAGTGAGTGAAGGAACAGCGAGAGAAGGTGGGTGTTTGTTTGTAAGTAACAAATGGAAGGAATGTGTAAGAGAGTATGGGTCTGTGGATTCAAGGATTGTGTGGTTGAGAATGAAAGTAGGAATACAAACGTAGGTGATTGTGTGTGTGTATGCCCTGACAGAGGATAAACTTGAAAGAAAGAAAGGGGAGTTCTGGATGAATGTGGAGGCGTGCCTGGAGAAGTTTGACAAGAACGAAAGAATATTTCTGATTGGGGATATGAATGGTAAGGTGGGTGATAGGAAAGTTGAGGGAGTGGTAGGAGGGTGGGGGGTACCATCAGAGGTGAATGGGAATGGTAGTGCACTTGTGGACGTACCGGTATGTGTAGGGAGGAGGCTGTGGATAGCCAACACCTTCTTCCGACACAGAATGATCCACAGGTACACGTGGAAACGGGTGTGGACAATGAAGGATAAGACAGTGGTGGAACGAAAGTCATTGATTGATTATGTATGTGTGGATGAACGAATGAAGAAATTTTTGATGGATGCTAGGGTGTTGGAGGGGGTCTGTCTGATCGTTATGTAGTAGTAGCTAAGGTTAGGATACAAAAGAAGTGGGTTCTCCTCACCCACACCCAAGACGGTGTGGGTGAGGAGAGCTGGAGGGAGGTGAGAGGAAGGTGGAATGGTGAGGAGGGTGGAGAGGTTACAGGAGGAGGAAATCAGGGAAGAGTACAGGAGAACAGTAGAAAGACGACTAGGTGGGTTCGACCTGGAAGTTATGGAGGAAGTGGAGGAGATAAGCAAGGTGTTAAAGGAAGACATCTGTGCAGCATGTGAGGAGGTGTGTGGAGTGAGGAGAAGAGGGAGGGGAGTGAAAGGTACAGCATGGTGGACAGAAGAGGTAAAAATAACTGTGGAAGAAAAGAAGAAAGCATATAGAGAGTGGTTGGGTAGTAGAGGGAATGAAGATTTCGAGAGCCAGAAACGAGCGAGGTACAGTCGGTCACCTTTCCGACTGGGCCACCTATGTTAATTTCGCTGGGAGTCTTTCGCTCTGATATTAGTAAGATCGCTCTCTCCCCCCACCCTGAATCTGTTGCATATTATGTCCCATAGATGGCGTAGTTAGATTTGCGGGGGGGGGGGGGGGGGGGGGGGTGGGGGGGGGGGGGGGGGGGGGGGGGGGGGGTATTATTGTGTAGGAAAGGTTGGCTATACAAAACAAACAAACAAACAAACAAAGATAGTTTATTAGCCTTTTGTACAATTTGATCATGGGCGATTTACATATTAATCGTATTTGATTACAGTATTTTACTATCATTTAACTTTTTACAAAGCAGTTTACAAACATTTACTGGCCATGAACCTTTGTTTATTTGGCCTATGCCTATTAACTCAAGATAATCGTATTCCGAAAGTAAATTAGTTGAACTACCGTAGGTATATATAATAAAGCATATTACTATGTATTCTATGCCATCCTGGAAAATTGTTATGTCAAAAATTAAAATGAAGCTGGCAACCGTATTTTATGATTGATTGTATTAACGATCTATTGCACAGCTAGATAAGGACTGAAATACTCTGCATCATCAAACTTCCGTTACCTCTCTGTAGACGTTTATGCTATTTTGACCTCTTTTGTCTCATGACAGAAAGTTGAAAATGGTATGGCTCAATTCCTCGCCACCCTAACACCTCTGAAAATGCCACACTTACAGCTGTTCAGGCTTGCCAACATGTGTCACGATATCAATATATGCCCTCTATCTTTACTGTCCTTAACAATATAATGGTTTTGACCCACCTGCGTTATCTTTCAATGCTAACAAATAACAGGTGCTTGATGTGCTTCTTGTGAAGTTGTTTTGATTAGAAAAATGTGGTGAATATAACTGTTGGTATGCCTGGAGACAATATATCCTCGTGACTTGCATTGGAAACCATTATTATAGTTATACTAATTAAAATACAAAGGATTACTGCGGTAATTTGATTTAGAACTTGAATAAATACTATATTAAAATAAATATATATTTCTGTTCTTACAACATAACTTATATGTATATATTTCTGAACTATAATTACTACACTATAACACGCCACAAGCATATGCAAACAAGCAGGCATGCACACACGCACGCATACGCAAACGCACATATTGGCTATTGTTATGTCTACCCACTATTACATGAGGTGTCACGAAATATATGTTTATGATATATATCTCAATTGCGTAGCATACATTTAGTACTATTGCTAAATAATGACTTTGCTAAGTGTTCCATTTTACAACCAAAAATAATTATCTATAAAAGCATATTCACTCCGATAATGCTTATTGAGGCACACAATATTCTGAGTGTGTATGTGTGTGTGTGTGTGTGTGTGTGATTACCAATTATGCCAAGAGTAATGCTTAGTTGACGTAGTTTGTGTTTCCGAGGTTAGAGAGTGATGGTCGACCAATGACTATCAGTGTTGTCAATTGCATGAGAATATGTTATTAGTTGCCTTAGATTGCACAGCATATAATAGAAAAGACAATGCTGTATTAGTTTAAATAAATAGTACATTTAAAAAAATAACAAATGTAAGGTAGCTTTCTGAAGTCATAAGAGTAGGCGAAAATCTATACTATATCATTAATTATAGCATATTTATCCCCACGACTTATGTGACACCAAATGATAATATGGATTTTAAACAGGTTATATATAGGCCAATAGTAGATGCAAGTTATCAAATATGACAACATTCGATGGCGGATCACGCAAGTATAATGTGTCTAACACAGAAGAAAAAAACAATGCCTTATACTGTATGGTGATAATGACGTTATTATGTGGACTTATTTTACTCCATATCATTATATGTGTATCTGCTCTTTTGCAATCATATTTACAAGCAGCCTCGTAAGGATCAGTAGATCTGTGGTTGCTTGTTTTCCTTTTTACTTATTTGTTAAACGTGACATGTTTTTTTTTTTTTTTCTATGTGATTGAGGGAGGCAAACCCCATAGTTGAAAGAGTGACAGTGCCAAAATCAAGGGACGTTCGAGCCAAAATGCCTGGACACACGGAGTTTGAAGCAATTTACGTCATAGGAAGAGGGAAAGACTGATTCTGGAGAGTACAGAGCTCAGCTGTAGAAGAAAGTTTGAGAGTAACGTTTCACTCTTGGGTTGGAGAGTTGCACAGAGTAGGGGTGGGATTGAGTTGCAAGACGGGTACCACGTGCCCTACGTAAAGGAGGTGGTATGCACTGGGATAGCTCTGAGGAACACTGATTATTATAGTAGCGATAAAATAGCGAGAGATATGCAACATGGCGGCGGAGAGAGAGAGATTGCAGAGAGTTGGAGCATAACATGTAATTCTAAATATTTAAATATTCTTCTGAAGTTATATACTTTAAACTATTTTGTATTGGCATATACAATAGATTTAATGATTATGGTAACGATTCATACAATCATTTAATTGCATTAAAGACTGTACTACAAACTATTACTACATCTACCAAACTCAAAATGACCACTCAAATCCCTCTTTACAGAACGAAGACCCATTCATTCATACAGACTTACACTAATATATCGCTATCGCTCGCCAGGAAAAAATCGACACCTAAATGACACGAACAGAAAACTAATGGGGCTAAACTTGAGAAAGAAAGGGGAACAGAAAAAAGCCCCATCTCCCCTTAACCTTGTATAATTTAGCCGAGTACTCCTATTGTAAACAGATTAGGTTCTCTGAGATAAGGTAATCGTAGGATAGGTTTAACCCCTTCTGTACCGCGACGTCTTTTTCATTTTATTCTAGCTATATTTAGATGATTTTGTGCAGCTTAAGAAGGATCTGTGGTAGAATAAAGGGTTAATTGAGATAGTTCAAACCGCTTAATTGCTAGAGGGCCTTTTTAAGCTGAAAAATATCGTCTAATAGTCGCTAGAAGAAAATAAAAAGAAGTCATCGGTACGAAAGGGGTTAAGAAAGACTGAGTAGAACTATTAACACAATTATGTAATTTAGGTGGTCGCCACGTTCTAAGGATAAACGTTATACGGATAAAGGAAAAGGACATATTGATATTAGGGAATATTACATAGAAATACACGAAAAATATACGAGAGAATGGGATTCAATTACATAATAATGACGAAATACGGTAGAAACTCTTATAACTCTATACCTCTTATATTGAATGCCTTCGATATGTCTAGCGCAATAGAAAAGGTCTCTCCGAAGTCCCGAAAAGAGGATGACCAGGAGTTAGTAAGATATGAAAGAAGATCTCCAATAGAGCGACCCTTAAGGAAGCCATACTGGCGATCTGAGAGTAGATTATGAGAAGATAAATGCTCAAGAAATTTGGAAGTAAGAATGGTTTAAAAAACTTTAGAGACACAAGAGATGAGAGCAATTGGACGATAGTTGGAGGGTTGAGAATGGTTACCCTTCTTTGGGACAGGTTGAATGAGAGCGAACTTCCAGCAAGAAGGGAAGACGTTAGAGAAGAGACAGAGACAAAAGAGTTTGCCTAGGCTCCCTGCCAGCACGGAAGAACAGTTTTTGAGTACAACAGGAGGAACACCACGTCGGACAGGTTTTAGGCTAGATGCTAGAAAGCTTGAGAAGAGCTAGAGTTGGATAGTTCAGTGCATTTAGTATTGATGAAAGAGTGTTTGGCAAGTCGATGAACAGATTTGGCTAGAATTCTTCAGTACCCCTTTAGGGTGGAGGGGGGACATTAACGGGGCGAACTCGCGGCGGGGCTACTTCTCAAAGCGGGGCGAATTCTCCAGTATTCCTCACAGTGCACTCGGTTTATGGTTACGCATATAGTTATTAATGATTATATAGGGTGACAGTCTCTTATATACTTATACATTTTACTGCACATGATATATAGTTACCCTTGCATAGACTTAATCACGAGATATTTAACGTTAACATAGTTATATCGGCATTTACCCCCCCCCCCCCCCCACACACACACACATACAGCTGCCACGTGGAATTGAGATATAATTATGGTCTCTTCAGGCCTAGCGTGGTTGCTACATTTCAGTATATCTTAAATAGTTCCTACGCATGTTTTTCTCTTCCAGAAGCCAATAGGTATAAGTCATAACATGATTGGTTGTTAAAATATCAGTGGGTATATCTTTTTCATGAGCTACCCTGGCAACCTGTAACACGCTGAGTTAGTTGCGAAAGATACTAATTGGTAGAAAGTGCGGTCCCTGTGACACTCCTGCCAAACCACGATTCCTACACAGAGAGGCCTATGGAGGGAGTGAAATACTGTAATTTATAGTAGTTTTAATATGACCATAGTGTTTCTCACTCATGATAGTCAAAGTATTATTTGACACAATATGAGCGACTGAGCAATTTTGTGCTAATTCAATATACATTTGAATCATTTTGTCATTAGCCTAGTGATCACGTTATTTTGCTTAGCTTGTTAACTAGTAAATTAAAATAGCAGATGCATATACAGTAGATATACAAAATTAGCCATAGATCTATGTACAACAACGATAACACTGACAATATTGATTGAGTCAGTCTGCTTTGATAAAAATATAAAGAAATCATATTTTACAGCTTTTGCTGTATGTAGGTAGGCTATGGGAATGGATTGTTGGTTTTGCCGAATGAAGCTTTGAACCTCTGTGAAATATAGAACATAATTAATATTTTACTTTGATCAAGTTTTCAATGTAAAAATTTTCATTGACATTGTGTCATAGAAATTAGAACGAATTACTGAAAATGCAGGCATGATTGCATTGCCAATTATATTTATCTTTAGACTAGCATGATAAAACCACCTTTAAGTTGTAAACTACTGTCCAAGACTACAAACTATAATTGTAACTTATCAACTCTCTACTTAGCCTAATGCAAGACGGCATTGTAAGTGATTGGAAAATGGGCTGAACAAAATTAGTTTTCATAACAAATAGTATAATAGATTATATAGGTAAAATACATATTGACATATAGGCTATTATACATTTGTAATATATTAAAATCGTCTAAAAGAAGACAGATTTTGTTTAAAAGGATGGCACTGGTACTGAATGGGTTAAGCTAATGTAGGCAAGCAGCCTAAGGACTAAGGAGATTGATTAGCATGGGTCTAGATTCCATATACCTAGGCATACAAAATTGCACCTCCACCTACGGGAACTATCTGCTCCTCTTGCATCTCGTTTGGGCTAGGAAACGAGCGTGCCGAGCACTGTGCTATAGAGGTGCCTCCTATCCATAGACTACCCATCAATAATAATTGGTTTAGCAAAAATACAAGGCATAGGCAGTGCCAGTAACATAACCACTTAATCACAGGTATTTATAAGTGAGGATCAGTGAGAGACATTGAGGAAAGAGTCCTAGATTCCCAATAATCAATAATATAGTGTTAACAAAATAGTATCAGGGATAACTAAATGTTTTCTTCTACCAGGTAAATGGGTTACACGTTTTACGGTTTTAAAATATATATAACGCAATCATTATACAGTTAATATATATAACGCAATCATTATACAGTTAATATATATAACGCAATCATTATACAGTTAATATATATAACGCAATCATTATACAGTTAATATAACGCAATCATTATACAGTAATATATATAACGCAATCATTATACAGTTAATATATATAACGCAATCATTATACAGTTAATATATATAACGCAATCATTATACAGTTAATATATATAACGCAATCATTATACAGTTAATATATATAACGCAATCATTATACAGTTATATATATAACGCAATCATTATACAGTTAATATATATAACGCAATCATTATCAGTTAATATATAACGCAATCATTATACAGTTAATATATATAACGCAATCATTATACAGTTAATATATAACGCAATCATTATACAGTTAATATATAAACGCAATCATTACAGTTAATATATATAACGCAATCATTATACAGTTAATATATATAACGCAATCATTATACAGTTAATATCTAACGCAATCATTATACAGTTAATATATAACGCAATCATTATACAGTTAATATATAACGCAATCATTATACAGTTAATATATATAACGCAATCATTATACAGTTAATATATATAACGCAATCATTATACAGTTAATATATATAACGCAATCATTATACAGTTAATATATATAACGCAATCATTATACAGTTAATATATATAACGCAATCATTATACAGTTAATATATAACGCAATCATTATACAGTTAATATATATAACGCAATCATTATACAGTTAATATATATAACGCAATCATTATACAGTTAATATATATAACGCAATCATTATACAGTTAATATATATAACGCAATCATTATACAGTTAATACCCATTATTTTATGTTCTAAAAGGCACAATGCCATTAATCCCAATAGTACTGGGAATGGGGTAATCGCTAACAAAAATTAATAACCGAAAATGCAAACTGTGAATTACCTTCTAATTTTAATTGTTTTAACAAAGGTGTGGGCCCCTTGGGGGTGCGGGACCCTTGGGGGCGCGGGGCCCTAGGCCATGGCCTACTCCCCCCCCCCCCTAAATCCGCCACTGCCAGGAACAGATGGAGTGTGTGGGGAAATGTTGAGGTATGGTGGTGAGATAGTGATCGAATGGGTATGTATGGAAAATGTGCAAACTAGCATGGGAGAAGAGGAGTGCACCCGATGACTGGAAGACTGGCATAATAGTCCCCCTATATAAGGGCAAAGGGGAAAGAGGAGTGTGTGGTAACCACCGAGGAATATGTCTTCTAAGCATAGTAGGGAAGGTATACAATAGGGTAGTGATTGAGAGAGTGAGAGTGAGAACGGAGAAATGGATAGGCGATGAGCAGGGAAGTTTTAGGAAGAAAAGAGGATGTGTAGATCAGATTTTTACCCTGAATTGTGTTGTGGGGAAATATCTGGAGAAGAAACAAAAGGTGTATGTTGTCTTTATGGACTTGGAGAAGGCCTATGACAGAGTGGATAGAGAAGGTTTGTGGAAAGTACTTAGAATATACGGAGTAGATGGCAAGTTGCTGAAAGCAGTGAAGAGTATGTATGAGGGTGCAAAGGCGGCATTACATGTGGAGAGTGAGCAGAGCGAGTTCTTTGACCTGAATGTTGGTTTGAAACAGGGGTTGTGTGATGTCCCCGTGGTTGTTTACTGTATATATGGATGGAGTCATGAAAGAAATACTATCAAGAGCAGTGGATGTTGGTGTATCGCTGAAAAGGGAGGGAAATGAGTGGAAGCTGCCTATACTGCTGTTTGCTGATGATACAGTTCTGATGAGCGATAATGAATGGGAGTTGCAGGGTTTGGTAAATGAGTTTGGAACAGTGTGCGAAAAAACGGAATTTGAAGGTAAATGCGGGGAAGAGCAAGGTTATGGTCTTCGAAAGGGGTGAAGTCACAGAGTGTGAGGTGAAGTTGAACGGTCAGGCTATGGAGATCGTCAGCTCTTTTAAGTATCTGGGCAGTGTGTTGAGTAAAAATGGGACTGTGGATGAGGAGGTGCGGGAGAGGGTGCAACAGGGGAAGAGGGTTGTAGGAACGTTGAAAGCAGTAACAAGAAATTGGGTGGTCAGTATGGAAGTGAAGAAGTCCTTGCATGACAGTGTGGTAATCCCGACACTAACTTACGGAAGCGAAGCATGGACGTTCGGGAAGAGACTTAGACCAAGAGGAGAGCGGTGGAAATGAGTTACTTGAGAAGTGCGTGCGGAGTTACATGGAGGGATAGACAGACGAATGAGGAAGTAAGAAGGATGTGTGATGTGGAGGTAGATGTGCTGGAAAGTGTGAAAAGGAACAACTTGAGATGGTTCGGCCATATGGAACGTATGGAAAGCGAGAGATTGACTAAGAGGGTGTACGAGAGCGAGGTGGAAGGACAGAGGGAGAGGTGCACTGGAGAGGTGGAAGGATGGAGTGAGGAAGTATATGAATGAAGGCGGTGCTGGTTGGGAGGAGGGGCATCGACTGACTGGGGACAGAGGTGCATGGGGGCGGTTTGTTCGTAGCCACCCCTTTGGGGATCACGGCGTCAGGCAATAGATAGATAGATAGATAGATTATTGATATCACCATCATCATTACTACTGTCATTACCATCATCATCATTACTAATGTTATTACCATCATCACTATTACCATCACTATCATTACTATTGTTATTACCATCATCACTGTTGTCATGACTATCATTGCTACTGCCAATACTATCATCACTATTATTAGCATCTTCGCCTCCATCACCACACTATGCCTGGTGCACAAAATTCCTGTAGCCCACAATTCCAGGTGCCCAAATTTCATGGTGCCGAAAATTCTAGGTGCCCAAATGTCATGGTGCCCAAAATTATAAGTGCCCAAATATCACGGTGCCGAAAATGCGGTACCCAAGTTTCTGGTGCCGAAAATTCGGTGCCCAAGTTTCTGGTGCCGAACTTTCATAGAACCAATATAAACGTTTGAGATATGCCGAGTGAAAATATTGGTAATGTGTGAAATGATTAACTATGAATGTGATGGGGGGGAGAGGGGGGGGGGGGTAAATATAACTCAGAATGTGGACATGAAAACAATATTTTTAAACAAATTAATATCCAGGTATGAGCTTAAAAAATAAAACTTAGACACATGAGGTCCTGAATATGTCTTTAGTATTATGATCTTATAATCATTAATAAATGTAATTTGTATATTCCGTTACATGATGAATCTAGAAATAGATTGTGCAAAAATACATAGTCACAGGACCTCTACATTATACTAGAGTGTTCTTCTTCCTCATTCTCCATGATAATACAAGAGAAAGCAGAGCCCGTGTGTAAATCAGGAATATCTTTGATTTAAGGCGACGCCTTCTCAATGCCACCGCGCATTAACATGGTGCCAATAAACTAGCTCTTATCACGCGTAAACTTGGGACAGGGGTTTGGGTATTGCATAAATTTGAGAAGCGAGGACAAGGGCGGGGGAAATTGAATGGAGTAATCATGGAATTGAGGCTATTGGCCGCGTATGTGATAATGTGAAGGAAGACATCTTAGAGACCAAGAAAGAGTGTTGTGAATGAGTTAAATCTTAAACGAAGTATATATTCTATGCAAATGGATAAGACATTGATGCATAGGTTGTTTATGAATTCCCTGAGATAAAGGACGGGACAAATTTATCCTATACCATGATGCAATTTCTAATACAGCATTGGCCATTATTAGACAATTTAATTCCGTTTAAGAAGAATCTTTGTAGTCAAATGGGTAATTGATAGAGATTACCTCCTTGATTGCTAGAGGTTCTCTCTGAGCGACATAAAATTATCTCATGATATCATGAAGAGGTTAAAGCGATGGTAATGGGAGAGGTTGTTATTTGGGCAGTCTTAGAGATAAAGACAATGACTCTAAGCAAATGTTATGATGTTCCAGGATAGAGCATGTCTGTGAGGTGTGCAACTTAAGGCGAACACAGGTGTGTGTGTGTGTTTTTGTTGTTGTTTTCTATAAGCCTGAAGGAGACAAAATTCAGAACTGCCTGTGACGAGTGCCTCCCCCAGAGTTGCAAGAGTGACAGGGCCAAAATCAAGGGACGTTCGAGCCAAAATGACTGGACACACGGAGTTTGAAGCAACTTAAGTCATAAGATGAGGGAAAAACTGAATCTGGGAGAGAGTTCCAAAGATCAGCTGTTGAATAGAAAAAAGATTGTGAATAACGTTTCACTCTTGGGTTGGAGAGTTGCACAGAGTAGGGGTGGGATTGTGTTCCAAGATAGGTGCTACGTGCTCTACAAAGACGGGGTAGTATACACTAAGAGAGCTCTGAGGAACACTGATTATTGTAATAGCGGTAGAATAGTGGGAGAGATGCAACATTGCGGGGAAGAGAGAGAGACTGCAGATAATTGGTGAGTGGATGTGAGTTAATGAGATGGAAGGTTTTCGTTTCTACTTTGTCTATGGAGTGTTGTGTGAGAGGATCCTCCCCATACATGTGACCAATACTCAATACATGGATACACTGTGCCCCTGTAAAGAGCAAGAAGCTGCGCAGGGGTGATGAACCCCCGGAGGCGGTTGAGAACACCTAGCTTCTGAGAAGCTGTTTTAGAAAGAGTGGTAATATGATCTTTCCGAGAGATCAAAAGAAAAAGAGACACCAAGAATATTAAAAGAAGATGAAGGGTTAATGTGTATGTTGTTGAAGAGTAAGTCATAGTTTTCTGGAAGGGGGCGATGAGTAGACAGATAGAGAAATTGAGTAAGATGAAGGGTTAATTTGTACGTTGTTGAAGAGTAAGACATAGTTTTCTGGAAGGGGGCGACGAGTAGACAGATGGAGAAATTAAGTTTGGAAGCATTGAAAGTAACAAGATTTTCTCTGCCCCAATTAGAGAAAGTAGAGAGATCAGGAGATAGGTGCTTTATGGCCTTACGTTAGTTTTGGAGTTTCTGCTGTGAGTGATGTTGTAGAAGGCTAGTTGAATAGTGTAATGTAGAGTCGTCAGCATATGAGTGAATAGGGTTGAAGGTGCAGTTGAGAAGGTTATAAATAAATAATAGGAAGATAATTGGAGATAGGACAGAACCCTGAGGAACACCGGAGTTGATAGGTTGAGGATGTGAACGGTGGCCGTCCACAACCGCAGCTATGGAGCGGCCGGAAAGGAAATTAGACACAAAGGCACAGATGGAGGGATAGAAACCGAAGGAGGGTAATTTGGAAAAGAGGGATTTGTGCCAGACTCTATCGAAAGCCTTCAATATGTTTAGCGCAATTGAAAAAGTTTCACCGAAGTCCCGAATGGAGAATGACCAAGACTTAGTAAGATAAGAAAGATCACCAGTAGAGCAGCCTTTAACCCTTTGAGTACCAGAGACGTGTGCTTTAATTTCATTCTAGCTACATTTCGACGATATTATGCAGCTTACGAAGGATCTGTGGTAGTTATAAGGGTTGGTTGACATAGTTTGAAGCCTTATTATTGATTGAGGTCCTTCCTAAGCTGAATAAAATTGTATAATCATTGCCAGAATACAATCAAAAGAACGTCCCCGGTACTGTATGGGTTAAGCAAGCGATAATGGCAGTCTGAGAGTAGGTTATGAGAAGATATATGCTTAAGAAATTTTGAGGTAAGAATAGTTTAAAAACTTTAGAGATGCAAGAAATGAGAGCAATTGGATGATGGTCCCGGGTTGGAATCCCAATATATCAATGGGAAGATATTATTGAGATGAAATTTGTGCTGTACCTAGTATCAGTGCATTATCACAAATCCCACCGAAACACCAAAAAAAAAAAAAATCATTGTTCCCCGATTAAATAGCACTGTACGAATATTCCCATATTCAAAATATGCTATATAGGGACAATGCCTAGTGAGTTAATTGCTCAATAGGTGGCGTTCTGAAATTGAGGGTCCGTGTCTAGGGGATGAGACTGTGAAGCACGAAGGGGAAGCAGCTTCAGAGATGGGGCTGCTTCGAGCTGTGCGTGGAACTCTAAGTGTTCACATGTTTCAAGACCTCACAGGCTTCACCGTGTTGAACGTTTGGATGTACAGGCTCTCAGCCTATGCCCGAGAAGGAGTAGTTGGAATATATATACAAACAAAATAAAAACAAAAGTTGGAGGGTTGAGAGTGGTCACCCTTCTTCGGGACAGGTCGAATGAGAGCGAGCTTCCAGCAAAAAGGGAAGACGTTAGAGGAGAGACATAGACGGAAGAGTTTGCCTAAACAGGGAATCAGCAAGGAAGCACAGTTTTTGAGTACAATATGAGGAACACCATCCGGACCTTACGCCTTCTTAGTATCAAGTCCAGAGAGGGTGGAAAGTAGATCCTTAGAAGAGATTATGATGTTAGGCATAAGTAGGAGAGAGGGGGGTGGAGAGGGAGGAATCATCCAAAGTGAAGTTATTAGCGAAAGTGTTAGTTAATAGTTCAGCTTTGTCAAAGGAAAAAGTGTCGGTAGTGCTGTCAGAGTGGAAAAGAGGAGGGAAAGACGAAGAACAAAATTATTGGAGAGGTTTTTGGCTAGATGTCAAAAGGCGTGGGAAGAGTTGGAAAGTTCAGTGCATTTATTATTGATGAAAGAATGTTTGGAGAGTCGAAAAACAGATTTGGCTTGATTCCGGGCAGAAGCATAGGAAGTACGAGATTCTTGAGTTTGAAGGCGATGGTACCGTTTGAATGTTTCCTCTTTATTGTGGATAGCAGTAAAACAAGCGTGAGTAAACCAAGAATATTTTGCATTAGACTGAGAAAAAGAAAATGGAATGCCACAAGCGCCGGAGGCTTGGAGGATCGGGTGGCCGTACCGGAGAGATACGACAGGTGACAGAGATAAGTTTATGGACGGACGAGCCCAAAGGAGAGAAAATATTTACAGTATAAGCAGAAGGGTTAGAGGTTAGAAATAAATCAAGAATGTTGGGTCGATCTCCGAAGCGATCCGGGATATAGGTGGGTCACTGGACTAACTGCTCTAGAGTTTTTTGGCAGTGGTGAACGAGAAATTCTCCTAAGATGGAGATTTCTGCGAAAGGAGAGATGGATAGGATGTGTTCCACTTTAGAGTTTAGATAGTCAAAGAATTTGTGAAAGTCAGTGGAATGATAGACAGCACAGAAATGGTTAGTATGAGAGTGAAATAATAGTTTGACCCATAAAGTTGAAAATTCAGAGGAGTCAAAGTTGGGAACACGAGAGCAAGTGAGTTGTTGTGTACGTATACACAACACCCGCCTTTGGTTTTGAAACTAGGATAGAGATAGTAGTAGGATACAGAGAAGGTTTTGCTGTCAGTAGTTCCAGACGCCTGAGTTTCGGTGAGAAAGAGAAGATCAGGGTTGGTAGAGGAGAGGTGGTGTTCAACAGAGTAGAAGTTAGAGGAAAGGCCACGAATGTTGCAAAAGTTGATAATGAGAGTGTCATGACACGGTCCAAGGCATTTTGATGGTTCGTTGGGTGGTTGTCCAGCCTGTGTTGTAGGGGCATTTATGGTCCCCCCCCCCCCCATCCCCTTAGGACTCCGAGACTGGGGCCCATATTATTAGATGTCCCCTTCGTTTGCTCACGAACAACCCTCACGGCGGGGTCGTTCCTTCGTGCGGTATTATTAAATGCTACCTGAGCGTCCCCTTCGTGGAAGAGGTTCGTTCGTAGGTTGGTACGCCTGTTTATATCATGAAGGGGTTTGTTACAAATATTCGCCAACTTTCGTTTTCACTTGGCTGGGAACTGGAGTGAATTTCATAAATTCAGTCCATACACGCGTATCTGCACGCCTCCATAATCAAACCTAATAGCCTTTCAATAAAGAATACACATCTACATGTTTGTTAGCTATATGTCTAGGCCTATAGGCTAGCTCCATAGCCTATGGCCGTATGGAGACTCGGTAGTCTTTAGCCTACAGTATACACGAATGTGGAAACAAGCGTGAAGTAATACAATATTGTATTCTGACCATGATCAAGTGTTCTAAGTACAATCAAATTTTTTCTCCGGTTTTGATGGAAATAGAACTCTAGCCTATGCCTAAATGTGATATTTTCAAGAAGATACTCATTGAGTTGAGTTAGGCCTAGGCTAGGCCTATTACTGACCATTTTTGGGCCAAACTTTCTGAACACGCTTGTGACCTGTAGGCTATATCAATATAATATAGTCTTGGCATCACACGTACTACGAAATTTACGTAAAACTATGGGATAACCACGTTACTCAAGCAACAATGCAATGCCGAAAATGTTAAACAATACATTAGAATTAGTGTAAGTGCTTCTCTGAAGCAGAAAAGAGGGTAGTAATATAAGAATAATAGCGACACGGCAAATTATGTGGGTAGAATGAGGGTCGTGATGTCTGGGCGGTATAGCAGGAGTCTTCACAAATTACTTAAATGTTACCCAATTGGATACTAATATTCTAATAGTGTCGATAATGATACAAATAAGCGTCTTATAGCATTACTTTGTAATACACAATAAGAATGCAAGACAAAAATTTCTTATATATCGAAGGGGCTTGCGAAGAGGTGGGGTAGCTCGTGACCTTCGTGTTCCAATAATATTACTACAAGCCCCTTCCCTGAAAACCCCGTTCGAGGCTTAAAACTGTTTAATAATACCGCCAAGGAGACGAACAGCTCGTGGGAAGGGGATGTTTAATAATACGGGTCTGGGCCTTGTTGTGTAATTGCTATAAATGTTGGTGTATTGGAAGTGTAGCAGCCCATATAGTAGTGCTGCACACATATCACACATATAACCAACATTATTACAAAGTATACTGTAGTTAAGTCTAGGGATAATTCACATAACTTATTAGCCTACAATGATATACTGCAATTTTAGTCTGCAATTTTAGTCCCTATAAAGAATACAAGCAATCAGTTATACGTCAACAACTTCCTTGTTCCTTTAACCCCATGACCCCTGAGGTGATCCGGGAACTCCTAGTGAAATTTCTAGTATCGAGCCAAAATCACACTACAGTGTAACACTGATCTTCAGCCAGTGCCCCAGTGAGAGCTGCTGAGAGCAGTTAGTAGCAGCCCACATCTCACTCACAGAGGGTCTCTTTACACCTTCCATAAAGTGATTAAGTGTTACAGTGTCTCTCATCAATATATAGTAGTGTTAATATAGTCTACATTACTGCACAGTAATACTTGAATATATATTTACATTAGTATTTTCTAATGTCAGAATACTTAAAGCTTACAGGAAAAGGTCCCTGGCTAAGCTAATCTAAGTTGCCTTATATTGTACAGTATACAAATACTAATTTCCTAATAAATCCAAAGAAAACCCCAACCAAGTGTTTGCTAATCCAATACTGACATATTAATTAAATATATCAAATTTAGCATAAAACAGAAACAAGTATTATGTGCTTGTGTGGTGTAGATTAAAGAGAGAGAATGTTTGTGAGAGCTAGCTGGTTTACTCTCAGTGTTAAGTGAGGCACAGAGAAAATTAGTAAGAGAGGCCAAAGAAATATAACAGGAACTCCAGTGACTCCTTTTCATCTGCCTATTGTCTCTCCAGGGTCTAGCCCTGTTCGATTGGTGCCTACAATCTCCCCCTTATGCTTTTCGTAATAAGGAGAAAGCATTCAAACGGTACCATCGCCTTCAAACTAAAGAATCTAGCGAATTTGGCCGACCTTAGCTAGATTATTGCAAGACAACCAGACGTTGTACAGATATAATTCAGGTGTCATTAGAAAGCTCTATTACTGTACTTTCACGGATATATCATCGTATTACGTTTTGGTTCTTTTTTATGCATGAAAATGTGCAGGGAATGAAGCTTAATTTAGGCCAAAATGCCTGCAATGAAAAAGTTAAGGGCCGCTCTACTGGTGACCTTCCTCTATCTATCAACTTCGGTGTTCCAAAGGCTTCTGGCCTGTCTCCAATTCTGTATTTAATATTTAATAATGATCCTCTTAATTGTACCTACAGTCCTATCCATTCATATGCTGATGAGTCTACCTCATACTATTGAACTAGTTTTCCACAACGACCCAATCACTAAAAATCTCACGTGAAGAGGCCATAGCTTCTTATCTATCACCTATTTCCGTTTGGGGCAGAGAATATCTTCCTGCTTTCAATACTTCCACAAGCCAATTGTTCAACTTATCTACCGTCAAGAGCTTCCACACGTCTATCCCTTATACTTCAACAATACACAAGTCAACCCTTCAACTTTTCTCAGTATTCTTGATGTTTCTTGTTCTTCTGGCCTTCCAACTTCCTCAGAAGTTGGGTGTGCTCAACAATCTCTGTGGGTTCTTCACCCCCAGACAGCGTTTTGCTCTGCATAGGAGCACAGTGCGCATATGTATCTAGAATTGTTCGCTTGTGTAGGGAGGTTCAACCCACTCTGCACTACCCGAAAGGGAGAGTCAAAACATATAATCTCTCATCTCACTTCCTCTTACTAATTCCCAACAATCTCTCTCTACACGACACAATGTTCCGTTTCTCTCACTCTTCTACTGCTATTACAATAATCAGTGTTCTTCAGAGCTCTTTCAGTGTATATCTCCTCCCTTACGGAGAGTGGGGGGCACCCACATTTCAAGACATTCACACCTCTACAGTATACTGTCCAAATCTTTAACCCAAGATTGAACTGATTTTCCCAGTCTTTGTTCTACTCAACAAGCTAACTTTCGAACTCTCTCCTTCTATCAGTATTTCCCTCATCTTATGATTTAAACTGCTTCAAGCTTTGTGTGCCTTTAATTAGGCTCTGTCACTCTATCAACTTTGGGGGAGACACTTTTTACAGACAGCTGTGCCTTTTGTCGCCATCAGTCACACAGAAAAGAAAAGAAAACATTTATAGGACAAAAACTAAACCACCAAGGAGCTATAAGTGATGGCTTAATTTGGAACAAGTCCCTTCCACAATCATCCGCTCCAACGCATGGTCATGTAGCGTAATGCCGTTCACACATACTCTCAACTCAAAGACTAGTAACTTGCACTAGAAGAGGGTATTTGTAACCTGGGACACTTACCATGGATGACTTTGCTAGTAAACAAATAGATCCCTCATGAATGAACATTATTGATATATGACTTGACCGTAGCATTCCAACCTTAAACCTATTAGGCCACTGAGGAGCAAACGGGGATAGTTCCATTCGAAAAAAGGTTCCATCCACTACCACCTGCTCTGCCGGGTGGTCACGCAGCATAATGCTGTTCACATATACACCCACACTCAAACACTAGCAACTAGTACTAGAAAAGAGTATGTGTAACCTGGGGAATGAATGGCCTCGCTCTTATACAAATAGAATCCTAATTAATTAACATTTTCGACGTATGACCAGGCCGGGCTTCGAACCCGGAACTGTAATGCAGCAGTCCAACACCAAACCGATTCATCAAGTACAACATTTCTACTTATATATTTCACATAAAATATTATCTAAACTTCCATCATATATTGGATGGACCTCCGGGATCAGCGCTAAATCTTCGTCAGTGAAAACAGACAGAAAGTGATTGTTTAGGGTTCTACATATATTGTTTAGGGTTCTACATATATTGTTTAGGGTTCTACATATATTGTTTAGGGTTCTACATATATTTACTTCGTTATCTATGAGTATTCCTGTATCAGTTTTAAGAGGGCCTATTGTATCTTTAATGTTTATTTTGTATAACTGGAAGAACCCCTTGGGGTTAGATTTGGATTCCCTAGCAATGTTTATTTCGTAGTTACGCTTGGCTTTCCTAATACCAGCTTTAACTTTTCTGCTAAGATTTACATCATAATTTTATATATGTTCTTCACCTCTCTACAGTTTCCTATACACTTCTTCCTTTAAGCCTAACCTATATTTGATATTATTATTCATCCATCTTGGGTCGTTATTATGGGATATAAAGCGCTTTCTAGGGATATATTTATCCTGGGAATCACTAACGGTCTTAGTAAATACTGTTGATCCTGAACAAGAATCCTGGGCTGCCAGATTTGCGCCTAAGTCGTTAATTTGACTACCTGGTATCCATAATTCTCCACTTAACCTTTCATTATTCGGGAAATCCAGCCGCGTGCCACCCAACAGGATGCTAGACATCTCAAAACCATGCCATCTCACCACACAAACAAGACGAGTCACCTAAACACCATGCCATCTCATGACCAGACCTTTCCTTAACCAGTCGGTTTCATCACCTTACCAGCTCAATACCAAGCCAATTCAATACCAAGGCATCTCAATACCACACGTTGCCACATCTACTGTCCTGTACAGTGATCACGGGTACCCTACTCTCTCTCTCTCTCATCTATGCAGTAAATATAGGGATACAAATTGCTCCCTACCCACTACAAGGAAAGGTTTTCATTTATTTTGACACACACATAGGCCTACACGTATTATATATACAATTTTTTTTTCAATTCAAAATTCAATTCAATTCAAAACATTTATTGTCACAAAGTTAATACAATTACAATTTTGCAGTAAGCCTAAATACAACATATTACTATGAGACAATGGGGACTGATGCCATCCGGCATATGTGTCCCCTAGTAGTTCATTACCCTAATACAATTGGTCAGAAACAAAAGAACAAGTGCAGTAGAAACAAAACCTTAATACTAATATGTTATACAAAATCGAAGAATAAATGAAAAGCTAGTAATAAGTTCACACTCAGTTTACATTAGATAAAGTCTATATCTGTATTCAGTAAATAGTCCTTAATTATATTTTTAAAAATAGCAAAACTACAGTCCAAGTTCACCTTATCCATTATTTTATTCCAGACAATAGATCCTCTGTGCCTAAATGTTTGCTTCATTGTATTCCTTCTAGAAATGGGAATATGCAGCTTATGAGACTGTCTGGTCAAATGCTGATGTATATTGTTATTTGATGTAAACATGTCCTTAAAGAAGCCCGGAGTAAATCCTCTCATTATCTTAAACATCAGTTTAGCTATTGAGGCAACGTACACTTTTTTAACTGGTAATAATTTAAGGGATTTAAACAATGGTGCCGTAGTGGGCTGATGAAATAATTCTTATTATTCTCTTTTGCAGAATATATATATATAGGTATAATATTGGATTCGCAAGCATTACCCCAAACTTCCACCCCATAAATCATATAGGGGAATATAAAGCAATTATACATTGTTACCAATGTTGATACATTTAGAAGTTTCCTTGCTTTACAAATTATTCCTATACCTTTAGATAGTTTATTCTTTAAATATTTAATATGTTTTTTCCAAGATAAAGTTTCGTCTATAATTACTCCTAGGAATTTTGAATATTGTACTTTCTGTAGTGGTTTATTATTAATACAGATACTTATGTTCGACTTTACTTGTTTTCCTTTCATTTTGAATACCATGTAATGAGTTTTATCAACATTCAATGACAGCTTATTTGCAATAGTCCATTCTATGAGTTTTACCAACTCCATATTCATCCTATTTATGATATTATCGACGTTACCACCTTCTAAACATTTATTTGTATCGTCGGCAAAAAAGATGGGAAGAATATTAGAAGACACGTTCACTATATATTTCATTCACATAGATGAGGTACAAAAGTGGACCCAAGACTGAGCCCTGTGGTACTCCACATTATACAAAACCATAATTAGAGGTTTCACCAATAAAATCTACATACTGAGCTCTATTATTCAAATAACTTCTCAACCACTCTGATGCCACCCCCTTATTCCATATATTTTTATTTTTGTAAGTAAAATTTCGTGGTTAACAGTATCAAAAGCTATACTAAAGTCCAAAAATACCCCAACTACATTTTTTCCTGAATCTAGAGCGTGTGAAATTTTGTCTATCAACATTGTTAGTGCCAAATTAGTGTTATATTCTTTCCTGAATCCAAATTGAAATTTATATAGTAAATTATGCTTGTTGATAAACGACATTAATCTTGTATATATTATTCGCTCAAATACTTTTGAAAACAGGGGCAAAATTGACACTGGACGATAATTATTTATAAGTGTGGCATCATTACTTTTATACAGCGGTATTACTTTAGCAGTTTTAAGTTCGTTAGGGAAAGTGCCTTCAATCATAGACATATTAATTAGTGAAGTTAGTACATTAATAAAGTAAGGATAAGTCTCTTTAATCACAGTGCAATTTAAGCAATCCCAACCTGGGTTTTTTGTCTTCAAATCGCATATTATACTGTTTACTTCATTACAGTTTGTTGGATTCAGAAATATAGAATGGGAGTTAGGTGCAGGCATAAATGAGGAGAAGGTTTTTTGGATATTAGGCAAAGATTGGCTAATTTTAGTACCAATACTCAAGTAAAATTCATTTAACGCCTTAGAAATCACTGTTGCATCGCCCACTTTATTTCCGACTATCATGAATTCAGTAGTTTTCTTCTTACATTTATTTTTATTGATTACCTCTCTAATTACCTCCCAAGACTTTAATATTCCCAATATTTTGTTGGAGTAGTTCATCATAATAATCCCTCTCTGTTTGTCGTAATAATAATAGTCAGAATATGCCTTTTTCTTTTCTTCTGTAGAAGACTTTATATATGTGACATACAATTTAGTTTTTTACTTTAATAGATTCTTTAAGACCCAAAGTAAGCCAACTCTTACGGTACGTAATTTTTATCTTTCGAAATGGAAAACATTCATCGTATAATTTAGTAAAAGTTGAATTGAACTTGGTAAAAGCTTCCTGAACCCCCCCCCCCCCCTCCCATAATATTTGTCCAATTAATAAGTGAGAGTCTCTCTTTGAACTTCATCATATTTTGTTCATTCATCATTCGCTTATTGATAAAGTGTGGACATACTTTTGCCTTCTTAGATTTTAAAATACAAAATATAGGAACATTATCAGACAGGTCTGTATATAATATTCCACTAAACGATTCCTTATCATGCATATCATCACATATTATGTTATCAATAATTGTGGCTGAATTACCTTTAACTGTGGTTGGTTTATTAATTCAATGGAAAATATAAGTATGAACAAATAGTTTCTATAAAGTTGGCAGACGGTCCATGAGTATGAGAGTTTACCAAATTAATATTATAATCACCCATGAGGTACACGGTTCGTTCGTGGCCAACCCCTTCGGGGATCACGGCGTCAGGCAATAGATAGATAGCTAGGTACACAGTCTTGTTTTCACGATTCAAAGTATTAAGTAAGTTATTTATATTTTCCAAAAAATTATCAATATTAGAATTAGGAGGTCTATATACACAGCCAATGACCATATTCTTATTACAATCAATATACTTTTTATCTATTGCTATGAATATAGTTTCCACTGAGTTACACAATGTGTCAAGATCTGTCCTAGGTTTATACTTAATATTACTACTAATAAACAACGAGACTCCCCCCCCCCCCCCCGCGTTTGACCTTTCTATAGCTAAACTCATGCCTATACCCTGCCATACAATACCTCTCAACATTGTTCTCGTTAAACCACGTCTCAGAAAGTCCTATTATATCAAATTTGGTATCAATATTTTGCAGGTATGCCTCGAACTTATCCAGATTTTTTTTACCACTACGGATATTCACGTGAATTAATGATAATGTTGAAGAATTATCCAAATTAACTTTAATTTTCTTATTTAAATCATCTTCCAAATAATAATTACAGTTAACATTTATGTCATATTCACCATTATAGTAGTTCAGGTCAGGGTCAATGTCATCGAAAATCATCATATTATGAACATCATTAATTATCTGAGGATTACAATTTTGAAGCTGAAGATCTTTTAAGCTATAACGATAGTTAACTGGGCAGTTTTGGGGAACAAGCTGATATATTTCATTATCTGTCAAGTTATTGAATGGAAACATATTTGTTCTGCACATACCACAAAGATTGTCAACTCCATACTGATTTCCTTCTATATTACATACATAACATGGTTGAATTATTTCACGTGTAGTCATAATAAAAGACATTCAAAGAGTATTTGCAACCTAATAGTCTCAATAATGCCGCATTGAGATATGTACATATTCGAATGTAAATCAATTGTAAGCACAACCAATGGTGATTTTAAATAAAGAGAGGTAATTGATTCCATTACAAGTTCAAGTTTGGATGAATAAAAATTGTGTAAAATTACAAAATAACTAAGATAGTTGAATACACCAAATAGGTTTATAAAGCTCAAAGGAAAGATAAATATAGAAAGCTGAGTGTGAACTTTAATCTTTCATAAAACTCGTATGCTGTAATTGTTTAAGGTTCTTAAGTGCGATAAAAGTAACAAAAATATATAAGAAAATATTATCAGAAAAATAACATTTGAAATGAAGTAGAGGGAATATATATAAACAGTATGCATTCTACATTCATATTAAATTAATTATCCTGTTCAACAACCTTTCCAAAATGTCCAAACCAATTAAGCTATCTCACCATTCACCACAGTAAATCAATGAAATTAAATATAAAGTGATATCTTCTGTCTATAAGAAAACATAACAATAATAATCATCCAGAGTCATGAATCACTGAACACCCAAACCACGGAGATACTGTAGTTCATAAAGTGCGGCAATACATTACATTAAACAATTAAAATATGTTGTAAAGATTTCCTACGAGCAATCTATAATGTATAGGTGTCCAAGCTCCACAGCAACGACCGTATTTATTCATTCCTGTATATATCCAAAAGATATATAATTTCCAATATAATAATGTACACTTTTTATGATGCTCCGTCACTAATAAATTGATACCCAACATTTATTCTCTGTCCGATACCTGTTTCGCATTTTCAAAGTATACAGTCTGAACTATTCAGTGAGACATGTCATAAGTTGATGATCTGATACAGTCACGATACTGACAAGATAACCCAAGATTTAATATTTAGCAGTTTGAGAACAAAATAATAATCATGGATCGAGACATATAATCGAGATAGCAGGTACATAAACTCTGTAGGACATGTACACATTAGAACATATTATTAAATATATCTGATCGCATATTGAGTAGAATCATACATGATATACTACTCCCAAACATTATGTATGCAGATGGTAACACATGGATAAATTTGTTGCTATATAAAGCTCACAAGCACAGACACGGTTACTTGAAACGCCAACTGAGCGATTATTTAGAGTTTTGGTAATTGACAATATATATTCCATGAATGATATTAAATAGCACCATACTAATTTATCCAATTATATTGAAGAATCCATGGAGAATCCCAAATGATATTGACTATACATCAACAAGTCCGAAAGGCCACGTAGCACTAGATACTATCAAAGCAGCAAGATTCGAACCCTGGCGGGTCAGTTGTCGCCAGCATGACAAAGAGAGATCTCACCGCTAAGCCAAGACAGCACTGAATCTTTGTATAGGGGTAGAAAATGAAATGTTCATTATTATTATACATCCATCATATTTTAACTAACTATTTATTCCTATTTATATTTATAAGTTCACTTCCATAGCTCATACACACCAAGGCAACAAAAAGCCATGCCTGAGTCGAGTATCGAGTCGTTGAAATGATTCTCTAGGTTGAATATATTTTAATTCAAATAGATGAAATACTTTATTTTATTAGAAAAGCTTCGAAGTTTTCAGGCCACGACCCATTTATATGCCCCAGAGTGCATAAACTATTTCGGTGAGAAAAATGTGTCACGCTCTGATCATTATATTCGGTAAATTATAATACTGATACGAAAATGTACAATTTTGCAATATAGATACTCGAATCGAATGTAAAATAATAAAGACAAAAATAAAGTGATACCATGAATTTCATATTAAGAAAGCAAAGTACAAAAATAATATATAAATACAAAACTATCAATCAGTCAATTTCTACAGAAGAGTCCAAATAATTAATTCGTATAGTTTCATGTATCTTTCAAATATCAAAATATATACTTTCAATAGTTCACAATTATATAGAATAGCTTTCGGTACCAGATTCGCTTTGCATACATATGGCACATACACAGACATGAATGTGTTATGTTGTTTAGTTTTGAAACACTGACAATTACTCATAGCCCTTATAAATAGGATTCGTTCATGTACACTATTTCCAAATTAAAGTAATGTATGTTCGAACGTTACTATATCCAACCCGTAGAAACCCCGAGTTGGGACAGTGGAACTTAAACATTAATTATTAATATCCATATCAAATATATTAATCTTTTTTGTTTCGTATAGTTTAAGAAATAACAATCAAATAAGTAAACGTTATGATCATTATCATGTCTAGCAAACCTCTGCAGGAAGGAGAACGTGGGATTCGTCGACACCTGGGACAATTTCTACTACGATGACTATTTGTTTTCGGACGATGGAGTTCATCTGAACCAGGTGGGAGCAGCGCGTTTTGGGCGTCTTCTCAACGATGCGGTGAAGGATTTTCGGAGAAGAAATCGACTCAGCACAGGACAACCAGGAAGGAGGACCGAAGACAGCGAGGACGGCAATCTACAAAGGAATTAAATACTAATCCGTCAAGAACCGCGAATTTGGATAAAGCTCCACCAACACGACCCAAATTCAAAACCGTCAGGGATAACGACCGAGGACCGAGGACAGCCATGAATGTAAATGTAGATCCGACCAGAACCAAAAATTCGATGAAAGAACGATCTGCGAGTTCTAAAACCGCAACTTTAAAGGTTTTCTATGCAAACGCTCGTAGCATACGCAATAAATTTTCAGATTTAGAGGAACTAGTGTTTACAGAAAATTATGATGTGATTGGCATAACAGAATCTTGGCTCAATACACAAGATAGAGACTTTTTAGCAGAGTATTCACTTCCCGGTTATGTAATGTTTGAGAACAGCCGAATAAATAAAAATGGAGGTGGCGTTTTATTTTATATCAAAGAAAGTCTTAACCCGACCCTCGTGTCAAAACCTCAAATTGTGAACGTCGACACATCTTTTGTGCTAATAAAGAATAATAAAGGTACAAAAATAATACTTGCGTTAATATACAGACCTCCAGCTCAATCAGTGCAAACTGACCGAGAAATTTACGAACAAATTGCAGATGTAAGTAACTCACAAGATACCGTAATTTTTGGCGACTTTAATTTACCTGTGACCAAGTGGGGCGATACTCTTACTTCACACTCCGGACATGACTTGTATACGAACTTGCAAGAGATTTCGCTTTATCAATTTGTTCGAATGCCGACCCGTGGTAATAACGTTCTTGACATTGTACTTGCAACAAAAGAAGAATTGATAGAGAATTTGAATGTTGGTGATGAATTCAGTAACAGCGACCATCGTACGATAACTTTCACTTTAAAGTTTACTAGTAACGAACCAAATAGTAGCATCGAAAAAGTCCCTAATTTCAAGAAAGCAAACTTCCATAAACTTAGAGCTATGTTTAAAGAAACTGACTGGAGCTTTTTAATTAACAATAACGACATAAATACATCTTGGAAGTTATTCGAAACCACTTACCTAAAAGCAGTGCAAGACTGCATACCATCGAAAATACGGCGTCCAGGCCATAATAATAAGCCCAAATGGTGGAATAAAGATATTTCAAACTGCCTGCTTGCTAAAAAATTTGCTAATGATAGATTAAAATCCTCACAAAATGACGAAGAACGGGTGAAATTTGTAGAGCTACGACGCAAAGCCAAAAAGTTAATTAAGCAAAGTAAAAAGACCTTAGAGTTACATATTGCGAATCAAAGTAAAACAAACCCGAAACAATTCTATAGTTATATCAGAAAGAAAAAAGTAGTTACTTCAACTGTTGGACCGTTAGTCGATGAAAAAGGAGAATACACCAAAGACGAAGTACAAATGAGTAATGCCCTCAATACCTTCTTTGCATCAGTTTTTACAACAGAAGACCTCAGTGATATCCCTACACCATCGCCGATTCAGATTGATAATTCAGATGTTCTAACCAATATCACCGTTACAGAGAGAGAAGTATTGAATTGTTTAGATAAACTCAAGGTAAATAAAACGCCAGGACCTGATACAATCTCGCCTAGAGTTCTAAAGGAAGCTAAGAATGAGCTCTCCAAACCACTGACATTACTATTCAATAAATCCTTGCAGTCTGGAACTATGCCTGATCAGTGGAAGCTAGCCAACGTAACACCGATATTCAAAAAAGGCAGCAAATCCCTACCCAGTAACTATCGTCCAATTAGCTTAACCTCAGTTGTATGTAAAATGCTAGAAACGGTCATACGAGACAGACTCGTAAATCACTTAGAGGAAAATAACATACTTAAAGATACTCAACACGGCTTTCGTAAAAAACGTTCCTGTTTAACAAACCTCTTAGACTTCTTCCACGATATCCTCAACCTCTACGATGAGAGTAAAGCTGTAGATATTATATACCTTGATTTTCAAAAGGCCTTTGACAAAGTTCCCCACAAACGTTTACTGCTAAAACTAAAAGCGCATGGAATACAAGACGGTGTGTTGAAATGGATAGAAAATTGGCTCAGCAACAGAAAGCAAAGGGTAGTCATAAACGGTAAGGCATCTAAATGGACCAATGTAAGTAGCGGGGTACCCCAGGGATCGGTACTAGGACCAATTCTCTTTCTAATTTACATCAACGACATAGATGAGGGTCTCACCTGCACAATCTCAAAATTTGCTGACGATACAAAAATTGCAAATAGCGTACTCTCAAAAGAACAAGTTGACGATATGCAACACAATCTAGATAAATTGTCATGTTGGGCCCAAATTTGGCAAATGAGTTTCAATGCGGATAAATGTAAAGTACTACATGTCGGATACCTAAATGAGAAAGCAAACTATTCGATGAATGGCACTCAGCTTAAGAATGTAAACAGAGAAACTGATCTGGGAGTAACAATATCGAGTAACCTAAAACCGAGTCAACAATGTTCAGAAGTTGTTAAGAAGGCAAACAAAATAATTGGCTTTATAGGCAGGTCATTTGAGCATAAATCCAAAGAAGTTATCCTAACCCTTTACAATTCCTTAGTCCGCCCTCTTCTGGAATACTGCGTTCAATCCTGGTGCCCTTATTACCAAAAAGATATAAACAAGCTAGAACGAGTTCAACGTAGAGTTACCAAAATGATACCTAGCCTAAAGAACAAACCATACGAAGAGCGTCTTAGAGAATTAAATCTATTTCCTTTAACCCAGCGCAGATTAAGAGGCGACTTAATTCAAGTGTTCAAAATCATCAAAGGCATCGGCAATATGAACTGTAGTAAGTACTTCACTATCGACCAATCTAATTACACGCGGGGAAACGGTTGCAAAATTATTGGTAAATCTTTTAACTCGCACGAATTTAAGAATTTCTTCTTCAATCGAGTTGTCAACTTGTGGAATGGGCTTCCCCGAGACGTTATAGACTGCAGCACCGTTGATTCATTTAAATTCCGCCTAGACAAATATCTTGCATCAAACCCGCGACTGACTGCGTTTGTAAATGAATAACTTTATCCTCCCCTCAGTTACTAACCCATATGTCCCCTACTAACTTCCTAGTCCTGCCACGTTAGTGGCAGGGCAGTAGTTCCCTTTCCAATGTTCCCTTACCCACTCTAAACCACTGTTTGGACACTTGATCCTCAGTGTTTTGGAGGACAAGCAACCTAGAAGGGTCACTAGATCTGTTGTTGCTTGATTTCCTTTGTACTCCTTTGTACTATGTCCAAAAAGGTGCATATCAGGTAAACTAAATATCAATCCTGCCATGGTATACTTAGACCTATCTGTTTTATATATTTTTCATACATTCGCTCATTCACTAAGATAATAAATCATGAGCCAAACTATACTGTGCATATAAAATAGTACACGCTAAGTCACATACAGATTACAATTTGTGCATGAGATATCCTAAGTTGAACATTTATAGCCTGTTATAAAGTTCCCTTGAATATTTATTAGCAATTTATTGTGTTTATAATGTAATCATGAATGCATGAGAATACATAAACCAAATCAAGGGATCGAAATAGCTTAGATGTTCCTAAATGGTTCTAGGTCATTTAGAGATTTGATATTGATTACTGTATTATTATTATCTTTAATTAAAACATTTCCATCGACTGTCCAACAATCGTTAATCTTTTTACCTCGCTTAGCCAGTCTAGCCTGCCATAGAATGTGTGCCTTACTTTTTGTGAGATCTTCGTTAATGAATATGGCCTGCCGTGGAAGGGTGTGTTGCCGTGAAGTAGTTGTTACCTCTGGTGTGGGTGCAGGGTGGTGCTGCATCGGTGGGTGGGCTGACTCGTTCACCCCCTCCTCCTCCACCCCCTCAGTGCGGCCTGGCTCACCCCTCCCGTTGCTGCCTCCTGCACCTTCTGCTTCCATCGAGGTTCCCGGCCCACCGCTCTTAGTCTCGTTGCTGCTTCCTGCACCTTCTTCTTCCGTCGAGGTTCCCGGCCCGCTGCTCTCAGTCCGCCATGGGTCATTTGGTGATCTCTGTCCATATTTTGGGTTAAGGAGATATCTATTCTTATAAACCTTCTGCCTTGCTCGGTAGGTGGAGAACCGCATAATTATGGGCCTTGCCGCGCCATCCACACTTCGTCGGCGCCAACACGGTGGATCCTATCAATTTCCTCCAGCTTGATTGGATTGGCTGCGCATACTTTGGTGTTGATAAGGTCCATCGTAAACTTGAACGACGTCTTCATGCGGTTGTTCAAGAACACCCGTCAGCCTCAAGTTCGTTCTTCTAGAATATTGTTCAAGGTGTTCCACATCTGATTTTAGGCTATCCACCTCACTCTGCAACGTTGCTATTTTGGTGTCACGGTCCTTAACTGCCTTCCTCAACTCGTTTGCTTTCCTAACCAGCTGATCAGATATAGCATTTTCAAGCGTTTTAATCACCCGTTGCTCGCTCAGAGCAAAAATTAACGCTTTCACAAATTCCTCCTGCTCGAAACCCATCACTGATGATCGTTGTCTCGTCCACATTAACAAATGAATCTCCAAATATTAGCACAGTTTTTAATAATTACAGTCAGTATATAATTTGTGCGTAGTAGAAATACAGCTTGCATTATGTATTATGTATTAAGCATTATGTATGTCGTTGTGCAGGATCTTATTCACTTTATATAGGGTGTCCCAGGAGGAAAGGGCATAACTTTGAGAAATGATATAACAAGGTATTCTTAGCATAAAATGTTCAATAACAAAAAGTCCAAATATCAATCATTATACAGATATTGAAGGTTTAAGTTAGTGTCCTCCCCCGCATCACTGGACTCTCCCATGTCAAATAATGTTTAACTGGTCCAAAGTGAGCTAATATGTCTATAATCATTTTGCAACTTACAGAATTATAGTATCTTTATAATAACATGGCAAAATAAGTGCAGAAAGATGGAGGTGTGGTAGGCACTAGGACAGCTAGGCCAGCCTTATGGGGAAATACTGAAGAAAATACCATTTTCAACATGCAATATCTCGATACTGGTCGAGATTTGGAATATTTGTTATAGAAAATTTTAGGCTTAGAATACTTTGTTCTATCATTTCCCAAAGTTATGCCCTTTCCTCCTGGGACACCCTGTATATCCCCCCATGCTAAGAAAAATTACAGTTTGTTTACATTTTCGCAAACAGAGGGAATCCTGGCACGATCCTTCTCCAACCACAGCCAGTCGAAGACTATATATATATATATATATATATATATATATATATATATATATACTATATATATATATATATACTGGTATATATATATATATATATATATATATATATATATATATATATATATATATATATATATATATATGAAGGTCAAAATCACAAAAATTTATGATCAAATTATGTAGTAAACCTCACAGGAAAATTGAAACATTGGAACACCAAGCTTTCGTCTATTCTCTCAAGACATCTTCAGGGTAATACAAGATAACAGGGGGAGAGTGAAGCTGTGACGATGTTCCATCATCGTAAGCTTTATGTAGTTTATAAATAGTCTATAATTATAGCCTATAAATTACTATGTTGCATTGGTCATAATATTATATTCACAGGGTGAATATATCATACCGTCTCGCGGTAATTTCAATAGTGCGTGAAGCAGTGATCAACCCTGCTTCATATTAGAGATCGATCATTATCCGTATATTATCGTCTGTCCCAGTATATTATCGCCTGCTTCATATTCTTATTATTTCGTTCAATGACGTGGTCACTTTGAGTTTCCATTCTCAGTGGCTGTCGTCTGGTTCTTGGTTGTTGATTATAGGGCTGTGTGGGCAGGCCCAATTAACCCTGCCGGAGACCATCACAGGTATGCAATCACAGGCGGCCGAGATGACCCGAACGCCGCAGGAAGACTTTGGTGTGCCGGAGCACCTGGACACGGAGGGCCGGGTCCAGTCCACTGCCCCCCAACAGGACGGGGAGGGTAAAGGTGAAGACCCCCAGGGAGCGGAGGCTGCAGCGGAGGAGGGTCCTATGGGAATAGAAGCGAGGGCAGTGAAGCAGGAAGTGCTCTACCGTTTCATCCACCGTCCGGCACCACGGGCAGAAAGGGTCAGGCACCAGTCGCAGACGGAAGAGGTGAGAGGCCAGTCCAACATGGCCTATGCGGAGACGGACCAGGGCAGTGTCAAGGGGGCGGAGGGGGGAGCGGGACCACGGGTGAGGGGAAGAATCTAGCCTGTACTGACCAAGGGCGGTGCGGGAGAGCTCACCTCTGAGGGAGGCATCCCAGAGCGTCCGGCATTGGGCAAAAGCTAGCTTGGCAACTGAGGAGGGAGGGAGAGGGAGGGGTTCAAGGGCAGGGGAGGAGTGGGCAAGGGAAGCCGCAGCATCAACAATGACGTTACCCCGGATACCAACATGGGAGGGAACCCACTGAAAATGGAGGGAAAACCCGAACTGCTCAAGAGAGCAAAGGAGAGAATGGGCCTGAAAGACAAGGTAGCGATGAGACACCGGGTGCTGGGAGCTGAGGAGGGCAAGGGAGGATAGCGAATCTGAGAAAACTACTATTGACTGTGGGGGGAGGAAATCACGAATGAAAAGTAAAGCTTGAAGGATGGCATACAATTCTGAAGCAAGAACTGAGTGGAAACCGGACAGCCGCCAAGCCCGACAAAGGGAAAGGTGCTCAACATAAATGGCGGCAGTAGAGGACAGGGGGGGGGAGGTGTGGGAGCCATCCGTGTAAATAGGGAAGTGAGTACTATAGCGGAGGGAGACAAGGTCGAGGAAAAGGGAGGGGGCACGGGAGCTATCCTGAATTTTGACGAAGGGAACATGAAGAGCAAGGTGGAACATAGAAGAGAGGTCGGACCAGGGTGGGAAAGGGGAGACGGAGGGGGTAGGGGAAGGGGGCGGAAGGGGCAAGGAGAGGGAGGATGAGGACAGGACGGCACGGACGAGGAAAGGGGAACGGGAGCGGAGAGGCCAGGAGGGAGCATGATTTTTTTTTTTTTTTTTTTTAAGAGACAATGAATGGAGGAAGGAAAAACACAGATAAAACAAAAAGGTCCATGTGCCTAAAGGCATCCTCCATTCATAAAATGTTTGTAACAACTGGATTTAAACATTTGTTGATTGTAAGTTTGTGGAAAGCAATTCGAGGGAAGTGAATTCCAAAGAGTAGTAGCTCTGGGGATAAATGAATTCTGATAAGCAGAAGTTCTGCATTGTGGAGGAGAAAGTGTAAATTCATGGGCGCTCTCAGCTGCCCTAGTTCTACGGGGAAAGATGTGGAGAGGCGGCACAATTGAAGCAAGTTCCTCGGAACAATTGCTGTGAAAATATCTGTAGAATAATGCAAGGGATGCAACGTTTCTTCGTATGGCTAATGTAGGAAGGTCCTGTGTGATTGCAGGGTTATTGATTAATCTAATAGCTTTATTTTGAATTTTGTCCAACTGCCTCAATGCAACCACTCCACTTCCACCCCACAGAGGTGAACAGTAATCCATCTGAGAGCGCACATGACTTTTATATATTACGGCCAACTGCTCGTCAGTGAAGAATTCTCGAACTCTGTACAGGAGTCCCAGTTTTTTAGAGGCATTCTTAGCAATGCTTCTAACATAATGTGTCCAGCTCAAGTTAGTAGTTAATGTTACACCGAGAATGTCAATACTAGGGGAAGTGGGAATATTTACATCATTAAAAAATATATGGGAGTCAGTGAGATTCTGTCGGTTAGAAAATTGAATGTACTTGGTTTTCTGTGCATTAAAGGAAACTAGATTCTCTTGTCCCCATTCATCAATTCTAGAAAGGTCCTGGTTCAGAGAAATTGCAGTGTTTATTTTTGAATTTATAAGATCGGGTTGGGTGAAAGAATTGGTAAATGTGAAGGAACTGTGGAGTGTTGAGTCATCTGCGTAGGAATGTATTGGATTATGAGTGGTAGATATGAGATCATTGATATGAATGAGGAACAGAGTTGGGGCCAAAACTGATCCCTGGGGAACACCAGCATTTATTGAGTGAAATTGAGAATAAAGGCCATCTACCATTACACGTATTTTTCTGTTATGAAGATAAGAAGAAATTAGTGGAACTAATGATGCAAGGCCGTAGTGTGACATCTTCGACAATAAGGATTGATGCCAGACTCTATCAAATGCCTTTGATATATCCAGTGCTATTGTATGTGTTTCACCATGTTGGTCTGTAGCTTGGTTGATTTGATGCGTAAGAAGGCAAAGAATGTCTGCAGTTGATCGACATCGTCTAAAACCATATTGCCTATCACTGATTAATTTATTATTCTCCAGATGCTTAATTATGTGATTATTTAATATAATTTCAAAAACTTTGCCAAGAGTGGAAGTTATAGCTATTGGTCTGTAGTTTGATGGATCTGAAGAGGCACCTTTTTTAGGAACTGGATGGATGTTTGCTTCTTTCCAGGGTACTGGGAAGCATGAGGTATGAGTACACAGACGGAAAAATTTTGCCAATACAGGAGCGAGCACCAAGGAGCAATTCTTAAGTACTATTGGAGGAATTTCATCTGGACCAGGAGCCTTATCTACTGAGAGATTCTGCAAAATAGTTTTGACATGTCTGGTGTGGATCTTAAGTGAGGGAATTTCAGGTGAATTAAAATTAAGTACAGGGACATCTTGATTTATGTCATCTAAGGTTGAGTTGGTGGAGAAAATATCTGCAAGAAGGTTAGCTTTACCTCGTGGGTCACTTACAAGATTGCCAGTCGGAGATTTTAATGGTGGAATGGATGAAGCAGTAGTGAAGTTGGATTTGAATGAGTTAAGAGTAGACCAAAATATTTTGTTATCATTTGGATTATTTAGAAGTTTATTTGCCTGCTTATGGAGAAAGTTTGATTTAGTTAGGTTTAATACAGTTTTGGCATGATTTCTGATGTTTCTAAAGTAATTAAAGGCTTCATGTGTTTTTGATCTTGTGTATGCATTGTAGGCTATTGCTTTTTGTTCAGTTACTCTAGCACAATTATGGTCAAACCATTTAGGTGAATTAGATCTTTTACTGTACTTTTGATGAGGAATAAAAGTTTCCATTCCAATTTTTACAAAATCTTGTATGTGGCTCAAGGTGGAGTGTGCATCATTAGAAAAGAAAGAGGTCCAGGGAATATCAATAAAGAAACCTTGAAGACCCTCCCAGTCTGCCCTATCGTAATGCCATTTAGTCACCAAAACAGGTTCAGAGTGGGAAGGTGTGGTAGGTGATAGACAGGTGGCCTGTATCAGACAGTGATCAGAAGATCCAAGTGGGGACCTCACTGTAACATCATAATTTTCTGAATTGGTTGTTAAAAATAAGTCCAGTAGGTGGGAATTATGATTAGGATTATCTGGTACACGGGTGGGTTGGTTGACTAGTTGAATGAGATTAAATGAGTCTGCAAATAGCTCACATTCAAGACCAGCATCATCAGTCCTGGCTGAATGAGTGAGCCATTCAACATTATGGACATTAAAATCACCCAACACAGTGATTTCAGAAGAAGCATTTAAGTTGAGGACACTGAGTTGTGAGGACAGAGAATCAAAAAGACTTTGCTCTGGAGGAGTATTTGGGGAACGGTAGATGCAACATATGTATTTAAATTTACCAGCAGAAGATGCAAGACGCATGAGAGATGAGGAGGCTATAAGGATGAGCAGGTGAGAATGACATGGCACGATGGAGGGTGATGACGTTAAGGTGATGACGGTCCATAGCAAGGGGAAGAAGACCCGCCTCTGCGTGGAGAGAGACCGCCGGCGACGAACGGAAAGCCCCCAATGCGATGCGGAGCGCCGTGTGCTGCACCACATCCAGCCGTTTGAAATGTGGCTGTCGTCTGCAGATGTTTTAATTGTTTATTGGGGACTATTAATAATACATTAACACAATGCATATATATATGTTATGCATTGCATACATTTTGTATTTAGTTATTTAATCCTATGTGGTCCGCCTTACATTGTACATTACGTTACATTGGTTACATTGTACAAAAAGAAACCATCTTCCAAGCTGGTTCAGGTAGAGCCATCTGGTGGTGTCAGTGAATACCAGCTGAACACCAGTGAGTCTGCATTCAACATTCGAGGAACAAGAAATCCCTCTCGCAATTCTCATATTGGCATTTGTTTATTCTTCTTTATTTTATTCAGTGGCAATTATTCTATATTTTGTTTGCATAACGGACTTGTGTGTGGCTTGTGTTTGTGTTCATATCTTTTTGTTTTATTGTTTTTTTGTGCCGCAACCTTGGCCTAGTTAAGGTATCTGTTTGTGTTTATTTCTATATGCATTATTTTAGCTAGGGGTCCAGGCTATTGGGGGTTGCTTTGTCAGAAGTAGCGGGTGGTGGACTTCTATAGTCTGTTAAGTTACAGGGTGGATTACTTCGGCCAAGCACACCGATAGTCTGGACAAATCTATTGTGGCGTTTTATAGTTGTGTTGCAGAGCGCGCAGGTAGGCGGCATTGCCTACCTGGCGCACTGGCACAACTATAAAAACCCGTTGAGTTGAAGTCGGCTGAGGACGCCTCAACGATTATTAGGACAAGCTTAGGTGTGTGGTGGTTGATCGGTGTTAGTTTCATTTGTGATTAATTAATTTATGCTTTATACGTCATTCTTTAAATTGCATTCATTTGCATTTATTAACCGTAATAATATTAACTTATAATCAGAGCTTTCTCTGTTTGTGCAGCTTAGAAAGGATCCTCCTCAGTATTGCCATTCGGTACTGAGTGTTTGAGAATAGTTGTGGCTCAAGATATCTTTTCACCACAACTAGGGGTTCCAGTTTCTGCATTGTTTGTATAACGGAACCAGTTGGGGGATTGTCTGCACCTTTGGTCCCCAGAGAGCCTGGAAGTTGTGAATGAGCTCTGTTCTGTTGCGATAGGCTGTGTTACGAGTTGAGGCTACGGAGGTGCTAAGTATTTACTTGTCTGTGTTAGTCCATGGACTAGAAGCCTCTACTGTCAGTCGAAACAGGCTTAAAAACCCGTCCTAAATCATCTGCGAGTTGCTAACTAGCATATAAATACAAAAAGTGTTGCCATCCTACTGCCTGTTGCCATATTTTAGGAACATACTTCTTTTACATACAAAATAAATGTCTTGCACATTATTATATACTTATACAGATATGCATATACATTAAAATATGCCTAAAAATACAATCTAATCATATATACAATTTGATACAAATCAATGAACTTGCAGATCCCTTTCAAACTGTTATCTAACGTATGTAGATATGAAGAATTACATATAGATATACATATAATTACATATACATACACATATACATACATGTACAGTGTACACGCATACATTACATACATTTAAATAAAAATTACATACTGTATAATTATATTAAGAGCAAAAGCAAAAATGGGAGTCTGCAGAAAGCCGATTGGTCCACCCAAGGCAGAAAATTCCCACATCTAACCCTAATTATAAGGCCGAATTATAGGCCCAACTCACTAATACTATGGACCCTGGGGACTGACCTTCCCATAATGGTCAGATAAACATAATGCAAAAGGAGTCTGTAGAAAGCCGAATGGCCCGCACCTGGCATATCCCCCTCACAACTAAACAGTATACAGTATATACTTAAACACACCTACATACACACACACATATATACATACATAAACATACATATATACAATAATTATTATAAAAAAAGGAAAATACATAGTGATCATACAAACTACAAGCTGTTTCTATCTATAATCTGACGGTCTGGACATCTATTTCTAGCTCTTTTTATTTTATAATTTTCATGTAGGAGATTTGGCAGGATGTTATCTATTTTGTTAAGGGCATCATTTAGATTCATAGTGTTTCTAAATTATCAGATCAAGGCGGACTCGGCAAATAGTCTTTCATAATAGCAGCTTGACCAGTAGATCATCTTAGCCTCATCCCAATTTACATGATGGTTTGTCTTTGTTTATGTTTAAAAATACCGTTAGATTCTTGAGCTGACCTTACTGATTGTTTGTGTTGTTTAACTCTCACCTCTAATCTTTTTCCAGTTTGTCCTATGTATATGTCATTACATCCTTTACACGGAATTAAATATACACCACCTGCATCATTTTTAGGGCTGTTTTTTTATCAAAGTAAACTTGACGGAGTTTTCATAATTGAACACTACATTTATATTCAAATCCTTGAGAGATGTTGCGAGAGGTGTTAATTCATCGTGATATGGCAAAACTAAGACATTTTTCTTTGAAAAGGGAGCTTTACTATTTACATTATAGATTTTTTTTTTCGGCTTGGGCTAAACTTTGATCAACAAGACTTTCAGAAGATCAGTGTCTTGGCTAGATTATATATTTTTTTGTATTCGTTATCTATGAATTCTGGGTTACATATCCGTAATGCTCTTAGAAACATACCTGAAAAAATTGACAGTTTTACTTTAATATGATGGTTGGAGAAAAAATGAATATAGGAATCTACAAGAGTCGGCTTTCTATACATATGCTTTAAATTTTAAGTGACCATTATTATTTATAATCATGGTATCAAGGAAAGGTAGTTTATTGTTTATTTCTTCTTCAATTTTGAATGAAATCGATCTTGTCCCCTCGATTCCATTCAAAATTGAAGAAGAAGTAAACAATAAACTACCTTTCCTTGATACCATGATTATATATAATAATAATGGTCACTTAAAATTTAAAGTATATAGAAAGCCGACTCTTGTAGATTCCTATATTCATTTTTTCTCCAACCATCATATTAAAGTAAAACTGTCCATTTGTCAGGTATGTTTCTAAGAGCATTAAGGATATGTAACCCAGAATTCATAGATAACGAATACAAACAAATATATAATCTAGCCAAGACACTCTGCTATCCTGAAAGGCTTGTTGATCAAAGTTTAGCCAAAGCCGAAAACAACTTCTATAATGTAAATAATAAAGCTCCCATTTCAAGGAAAAATGTCTTAGTTTTGCCATATCACGATGAATTAACACCTCTCGCAACATCTCTCAAGAATTTGAATATAAATGTAGTATTCAATTATGAAAACTCCGTCAAGTCTACTTTGATCAAAAACAGCCCTAAAAATGATGCAGGTGGTGTATATTTCATTCCGTGTAAAGGATGTAATGACATATACATAGGACAAACTGGAAAAATATTAGAGGTGAGAGTTAAACAACACAAACAATCAGTAAGGTCAGCTCAAGAATCTAACGGTATTTTTAAACATAAACAAAGACAAACCATCATGTAAATTGGGATGAGGCTAAGATGATCTACTGGTCATGCTGCTATTATGAAAGACTATTTGCCGAGTCCGCCTTGATCTGATAATTTAGAAACACTATGAATATAAATGATGGCCTTTACAAAATAGATAACATCCTGCCAAATCTCCTACATGAAAATTATAAAATAAAAAGAGCTAGAAATAGATGTCCAGACCGTCAGATTATAGATAGAAACAGCTTGTAGTTTGACATCTGACCCTTTTGGTGAGGTCAATCCTCATAGTATTAGATAGTTAGGTATCTAATTAATACTATACACATGAGGTATGATCACTATGTATTTTCCTTTTTTTTTATAATAATTATTCTATAAATGTATGTATATATGTGTGTGTGTATGTAGGTTGTACACCACTTTGTAAATGTAGGTGTGTGTATGTATATGTGTGTTTATGTATATATACTGTTTAGTTGTGAGGGGTATATGCCAGGTGTGGGCCATCCGGCTTTCTACAGACTCCTTGTTTATTATGTTTATCTGACCATTATGGGAAGGTCAGTCCCCAGGGTCCATAGTATTAGTGAGTTGGGCCTATAATTCGGCCTTATAATTAGGGTTAGGTGTGGGAAGGATCTGCCTTGGGTGGACCAATCGGCTTTCTGCAGACTCCCATTTTTGCTTTGTTCTTATAAATATGTACTTTTATTTAGTGTATGTAATGTATATGTGTATATGTATGTATATGTGTATGTATATGTAATTACAGTATATGTATAATTGTATATCTATATGTATTTCTTCATATTTACATAAGTTAGATCACAGTTTGAAAGGGATCTGCAAGTCCATTGATTTGTATCAAATTGTATAATTATATGATTAGATTGTATTGTTAGGCATATTTCAATGTATATACATATCTGTATAATTATATAATGTGCAAGACATTTATTTTGTACGTAAAAGAAGTGTGTTCCTAAATATATGGCAACAGGCAGTAGGATGGTAACACTTTTTGTATTTATCAACTCTGCGAAGCAGAGTGGTATCGCGCACACAGATCCCGCCTGTATACTGTGCACCACCAATCAGCTTGTCTGTCGTCGTCCGTCCAGTAACTCCTCCTCGACCGTTCGATGGATTTTCACCAAATTACACAGGTATATACATTTGGTCATTGCGAAGGTCAGTCAACAATAAATTATCAATTTAACTAAAAGGTTAAGGTCGAAGGTCAAGGTTAAAAATAAGGTCAATATTTCATGTTTTAGTTTTTACTATTTTTTTTTCATTTTCACTATACAAGTTACTGGTAACCTCGATATCTTATTGACCAAATTTTAGATAAATATTCTAAAGGGTAAGGTCAAAGGTCAAAGGACAAAATAAGTTTTGTACTGCTATTTCTTATAATAACTGTTACATTCTCAATATGCTTACCATGAATATTCGGAATACCTAGGCCAAGGTCATACAAGATACTGTTCAATCCCATTTGAAAGGTCAAAGTCACAAGCCAAGGTCAAATATAAGGTCAATATGCTAATTTCTTTACTTTTCATGCAAACTTCACAAAATTTGATGAGATAGTTGCACTTTAAATGAGAAGGAAAATAACAAATTTTGATACACATATCATGAAGATCAAGGTGAAGGTCAAAGGTCAAGGTCAACTATTCCATAAATATATATAAAACTAACTGATGGGTTTTAATGAAATTAGTCATGCTTATTTGATTTTCCTGGGTAATGTCAATGAACAAAAACAAAATTACTCCTATGTCAAGGTCACAGGTCAAGGTCAAAGGTCAACTTATACTATATATTTTTAGTTTTTATTCAATTGTCTTCATGTTCACTATACAAGTTACTGGTAACCTTGACATCGTATTGCCCAATTTTTAGATAAATATACTAAAGGGTAACGTCAAAGTTCAAGGTGAAAGGTCAAAATAGGTTTTTTACTAGTATTTCTTATACTAACTCTTAGATTCTCACTAGGCTTACCATGTATATTCGGAATACCTAGGCCAAGGTCATACAATAAACTTTAATTCCATATGAAAGGTCAAGGTCACAGGTCAAGGTCAAATAAAAGGTCAATATGCTATTTTCTTTACTTTCCATGCAAACTTCACAACATTTGGTGAGATCCGGTAACTCCTCCTAGACCGTTTGATGGATATTTACCAAATTTCACAGGTATATACATTTGGTCAATGTGAAGGTCAGTCAAAAATAAATGTTCAATTTAACTAAAAAGTTAAGGTCAAAGGTCAAGGTTAAAAATAAGGTCAATATTTCATGTGTTTTAGTTTTCACTCAAATTTCTTCATTTTCACTATACAAGTTACTGGTAACCTCGATATCCTATTGACCAAATTTTAGATAAATATTCTAAAGGGTAAGGTCAAAGGTCAAGGTCAAAATTCAAAATAAGCTTGATACTACTATTTCTTATAATAACTGTTAGATTCTCGCTAGGCTTACCATGAATATTCGGAATTCCTAGGCCAAGATCATACAAGAAACTATGCAATTCCATATGAAAGGTCAAAGTCACAAGCCAACGTCAAATATAAGGTCAATATGCTAATTTCTTTACTTTTCATGCAAACTTCACAACATTTGGTGAGATAGTTGTACTTTAAATGAAAAGGAAAATAACATATTTTGAGACACATATCATGAAGGTCAAAGGTCAAGGTAAACTATTCTATAAATATATATAAAACTAACTGATGGGTTTTAATGAAATTAGTCATGCTTATTTGATTTTCCTGAGTAATGTCAATGACAACAAAAATTACTCTTACATAAAGGTCAAGGTCACAGGTCAAGGTCAAAGGTCAGCTTATACTATATTTTTTTAGTTTGTATTCAAATTTCTTCATATTCACTATACAAGTTACTGGTAACCTTGATATTGTATTGCCCAAATTTTAGATAAATATACTAAAGGGTAAGGTCAAAGTTCAACGTCAAATGTCAAAATATTTTTTTTTACTCGTATTTCTTATACTAACTCTTAGATTCTCACTAGGCTTACCATGTATATTTGGAATACCTTTTTTTGCCTTCTATATTCCAACTACTCCCTCTCGGGCATAGGCTGATAGCCTTTACACTCTACCACTGAACACGGAGAGGCCCGTGAGGTCTTGCTCCAGTCTAGGGAGTGAGACATGCGAAACTTCACGGCTCGAAGCAATTCCGTCTCTGAAGCTACTCCGCCTCTGCGCTTCACAGTCTCATCCCCCAGGCTCGGACCCTCACTCCCAGAACGCCACCTATTGAGCAATTAACTCACTAGGCATTGCCCCCCTGTAGCATATTTTTGAATATGGGAATATTCATACAATGCTATTCAATCAGGAAACAATGAGGGTATTTTTTTGGCATTTCGGTGTGCTGTGGTAATGCAGTGATACTAGGTACAGCACAAATTCCATCCCAATAATATCTCCCCATTGACATATTGGGATTCGAACCCGGGTCCATTGGATTACCAGTCCAGTGGCAAGACCACTCCGCCACACCTCCCCTAGGCCAAAGTTATACAATAAACTATTTAATGCCATATGAAAGGTCAAGGTCACAGGTCAAGGTCAAATAAAAGGTCAATATGCATTTGTCTTTACTTTTCATGCAAGCTTAACAAAAATTGGTGAGATCCGGTAACTCCTCCTAGACCGTTCGATGGATTTTCACCAAATGTTACAGGTATATACATTTGGTCAATGCGAAGGTCAGACAAAAATAAATTTTCAATTTAACTAGAATGTTAAGGTCAAAGGTCAAGGTTAAATATAAGGTCAATATTCCATGTGTTTTAGTTTTTACTAAAATTTCTTAATTTTCACTATACAGTACAAGCTTCTGGTAACCTCAATAACTTATTGACCAAATTTTAGATAAATATTCTATAGGGTAAGGTCAAAGGTCAAAGGTCAAAATAAGTTTTGTACTACTATTTCTTATAATAGCTGTTACATTCTCACTAGGCTTACCATGAATATTCGGAATACCTAGGCCAAGGTCATACAAGAAACTATTCAATTTCATATGAGAGGTCAAGGTCACAAGCCAAGGTCAAATATAAGGTCAATTTGATTATTTCTTTACTTTTCATGCAAAATTCACAACATTTGATTTTGCGAGATAGTTGCACTTTAAATGAAAAGGAAAATAACACATTTTGACACATATTATGAAGTTCAAGGCGAAGGTCAAAGGTCAAGGTCAACTATTCTATAAATATACATAAAACTAACTGATGGGTTTTAATGAAATTAGTCAAGCTTATTTAATTTTCCTGGGTAATGTCCATGAACAAAACAAATTACTCTTACATAAAGGTCAAGCTCACAGGTCAAAGGTCAACTTATACTATATATTTTTCGTTTTTATTCAAATGTCTTCATGTTCACTATACAAGTTATTGGTGACCTTGATATCGTATTGCCCACATTTTACATAAATATTCTAAAAGTTAAGGTCAAAGTTCAAGGTCAAAGGTCAAAATAGGTTTTTTACTAGTATTTCTTACACTAACTCTTAGATTCTCACTAGGCTTACCATGTATATTCGGTATACCTAGGCCAAGGTCATTCAATAAACTATTAATACCATATGAAAAGTCAAGGTTACAGGTCAAATAAAAGGTCAATATGCTATTTTCTTTACTTTTCATGCAAACTTCACATTTGGTGAGATAGTTGCACTTTAAGTGAAAAGGAAAATAATAAATGTTGAGACATATAAAGGTCAAGATAAAGGTCAGCTATTCTATTAATATATATGAAACTAACTAATTGATTTAATTAAATTAGGCATGCTTATTTGATTATCATGGGCAATGTCAATGTAATCAAAAATGTACCCTTACATAAAGGTCAAGGTCACAGGTCAAGGTCAAAGGTAAACTTGTATTATTTATTAGAAGAGATTACTCACATTTTAGAAAACTGGCTGTGTTATGGCTTATTACTTAAATATCGTATACCTGTATATCAAATTTCACATACATATTGTAATAGTTAAGGTCAGAGGTCAAGGTCAAAACAAAGAGTATTTGTCATTTTCCCTTAACTCCTCCTTGACTGTTTAATGTATTGTCATAAAATTATACAGGCATATTCAGTTGGTCAATGCGACGACCTTCCAAATATATGTATTTTATTTCTAGTCAAAGGTCAAAGGTCAAGGTCACAGTATATGACCACTGTTTGTAATCAATAAGTTTTTTATACAAATTACACCATATTCAAAATGCTAGCTAATACGAACATTGCTGTTAAGCTAATTAAATCTTTGATGAAAAATTCTAAGGTTGAAGGTCAAGGTTAAAGGTCGAAATATTATTTTTACTAGTATTTCCTATTTAATGTAAGATTCTCATTAAGCATATCATGCATATTCGGAATGCCTAAAGACCCTAGACCAAGGTCATACAAGAATAAACATAATTCCATTTGATAGGTTAAGGTCACTGGTCAACGTCAAATATAAGGTCAATATGCTAATTTCTTTACTATTCATGCAATCTTCACAAAATTCGTTGAGACAGTTGTACTTTAAGGGAAAATTAAAATGTTAAATTCTCAGACATCATGAAGGTCAAGATAATGGTTAAAGGTCAAGGTCAGCTATTCCTTTAATACCTCTGAAACTAACTGATGATCTTTAATGAAATTTGACACACTTATTTGATATTCTAGGGTTACATCAAAGCAAACAAAAATATAATCCTACATAGAGGTCAAGGTCACAGGCCAAGGTCATAAGTAAATCTACATCATAAAAAAAATACTAAATTTTCGATAAGCTGACGACTGTTAGTTGCATTTTACTTAAATAACATACATTTCAACCATATATATATATTATATATACAGTATATATATATATATATATATATATATATATATATATATATATATACTGTATATATATATATATATTATATATAATTTATTTATATATTATAATACTTAAGGTTAAAGGTCAAGGTCAAAGAACAAAAGAAGTGTTAATAATTTTGTTTAAACTCTTCCTAGACTTGTTAACCCTTTGTGTACCGTTGACGTCCTTTCTATTGTATTCTAGGTATATTTAGACGATATTGTGGAGCTTATGAAGGTTCTGTGTTAGTAAAAAGGGTTAATTAAGATAGTTGAAAGCCTGCTATTTTTATGGAGGCCCTTCATAAAATGAATAAAATCCACTTAATATCCAGTATGAAATGAAACCGACAGAACTGTACTGAACGGGTTACCAAATTTTGCTGGCAGATTCGGTTGGTCAATGCAACGATTGTCCAAATTTTGTGTTTTTGTTATTTAAAGGTCAAGGTGAATGGTGAAGGTCGCAGATTATGGTCACTATTTCTTTCTTATATATATTTTAAATTTGAATTACACCATATTCAAAATGTTACAAAATAGTGGTACGCTGACCTTATTATAGATAAATATTCCAATATTTAAGATTCAATGTGATCATCAATGTAATTATATATATATACTCCCAGGCGGATATGAACCACCAATATTCAGGACGAGTGTCCATGCTTTAATCCACTGCACACAAGTATCCTCTATCACGCCGTGGTATAGTGCATTAAAGTCTGGCTGTGAGTATAAAAACATTTAGTAGCTTATGTGTATTTGCGATATATATATATATATATATATATATATATATATATATATATATATATATATACTGTATATAAACCGATTTTACCTAATACCTTTAAGAGATTTACCTTTAAGAGATTCAATACTACTTGCAGAATTCTAGGTCGCAGAGTTGCGTAGGCATTTTTATTTTTATTTTTATTTTTTTTGGTAATGCAAATACTGCACACCTACTTTATATGCTAGTTAGCAACTCGCAGATGATTTAGGACGGGTATTTAACCCTCACTCTCTCCCTATTATCTTGTAATACCTGAAGATGTCTTGAGAGAATAGACGAAAGCTTGGTGTTCCATTGTTTCAATTTTACTAGCGAATTTGACTACATATACAGTATATACATATACTGTATATATATTGCAGTACCGGTAATGTGTGTTTTATATTTGACTACATATACAGTATACATTTACTGTAAATATATTGCAGTACCGGTAATGTGTGTTTTATATTTGACAACATATACAGTATATACATATACTGTATATATATTGCAGTACCGGTAATGTGTGTTTTATATTTGACTACATATACAGTATATACATATACTGTAAATATATTGCAGTACCGGTAATGTGTGTTTTATATTTGACTACATATACAGTATATACATATACTGTATATATATTGCAGTACCGGTAATGTGTGTTTTATATTTGACTACATATACAGTATATACATATACTGTATATATATTGCAGTACCGGTAATGTGTGTTTTATATTTGACTACATATACAGTATATACATATACTGTATATATTGCAGTACCGGTAATGTGTGTTTTATATTTGACTACATATACAGTATATACATATACTGTATATATATTGCAGTACCGGTAATGTGTGTTTTATATTTGACTACATATACAGTATATACATATACTGTATATATATTGCAGTACCGGTAATGTGTGTTTATATTTGACTACATATACAGTATATACATATACTGTATATATATTGCAGTACCGGTAATGTGTGTTTTATATTTGACTACATATACAGTATATACATATACTGTATATATATTGCAGTACCGGTAATGTGTGTTTTATATTTGACTACATATACAGTATATACATATACTGTATATATATTGCAGTACCGGTAATGTGTGTTTTATATTTGACTACATATACAGTATATACATATACTGTATATATATTGCAGTACCGGTAATGTGTGTTTTATATTTGACTACATATACAGTATATACATATACTGTATATATATTGCAGTACCGGTAATGTGTGTTTTATATTTGACTACATATACAGTATATACATATACTGTATATATTGCAGTACCGGTAATGTGTGTTTTATATTTGACTACATATACAGTATATACATATACTGTATATATATTGCAGTACCGGTAATGTGTGTTTATATTTGACTACATATACAGTATATACATATACTGTATATATATTGCAGTACCGGTAATGTGTGTTTTATATTTGACTACATATACAGTATATACATATACTGTATATATTGCAGTACCGGTAATGTGTGTTTTATATTTGACTACATATACAGTATATACATATACTGTATATATATTGCAGTACCGGTAATGTGTGTTTTATATTTGACTACATATACAGTATATACATATACTGTATATATATTGCAGTACCGGTAATGTGTGTTTTATATTTGACTACATATACAGTATATACATATACTGTATATATATTGCAGTACCGATAATGTGTTTTATATTTGACTACATGTACAGTATATACATATACTGTATATATATTGCAGTACCGGTAATGTGTGTTTTATATTTGACTACATATACAGTATATACATATACTGTATATATATATTGCAGTACCGGTAATGTGTGTTTTATATTTGACTACATATACAGTATATACATATACTGTATATATATTGCAGTACCGGTAATGTGTGTTTTATATTTCAAATATGTTTAGAAGGCTTTGTACTGCTTAGGAAGGGTCATGTTAGCTAAGGTTCATTGAGATGGTTTGTAGCACTATAACTGATAGACGTCCTTCCTAATTTGAATAAGATCGCATAATAGTTAGTAAAATAAAATAATGCGACCGAACTATTTCATTTGGTACCGTATATTAAATAATTTAAGATATGATAGGGGTTTACGGTCTATTCGCCCACAAGTCTTTTCGCCTACACTAGGAATTTGTTCGCCCAAACAATGAAGTTCGTTCGCCCACACCTTGAAGTCTTTTCGCCCACACTTTGAAGTTTGTTAGCCTCCCACACTCTAAAATGGCTTATAAAGGATACAAATTTGTTGTATTATGTTGACGACAAAATGTTGTCCATTCACAATAAATAAATGCTATGAATAATTTGTGTTATCTCATTTCCGGATTTAACTTAGTTTAAATATCTTCAGATTAATTGGTTAACTTTTTATCATATTCATATTACTAACCTTGTGTAATGTTGAGGCTAAGCATTTTGTTTTAATCCACATTGTCTGACCCATTCAGTATACATAAGACTTCCATATGAGAGAGAGAGAGAGAGAGAGAGAGAGAGAGAGAGAGAGAGAGAGAGAGAGAGAGAGAGAGAGAGAGAGAGATACAGTATATATAGCTCATATTCAAGGAGCAAATAATAAACAAATATGTAACAATACTAGTGAAGCATTGTACAACTAGGAATGTCCTGTGTTTTAGTGAGGAGACTAATGACGTGACAGATTAGAAGGATTAGAGTAGGAGGAGAAGGTATAATAATTATATAGGATTAACTCGGTCACCTTTCCCCGGCCACTTTTCTGGGCAACTATATTCTAGAATATCTATTGTTAATTTTGGAAGCTTCTAATTATATGTTATTATTAGAATGTAGATCATGGTCATTATATCATTCAAACTCTGTATAGTTGTCACTTATATACATAATAGCGCCTCATAGTGCTGCCACAAACATAACTGTTGATCGAAAATTTCCGGATATAGCCTGTACCTGTGCCTGTTCTTGTATATATTTTATGTCAACTACTCTAACCTCAAAAGTCCTACATAAATATTATCAATCGTAATTTATTGAAATACTAACAAGAACATTGCTTATCCTCGTTTTTGGATTTGAATGTTCAGTAATCTTTCAATTTATGTATTTTAGCTATCACGGTCCTTTTTGTTATGTGTTGACCAGTTAACAAGCATAGTTTGTGAAATGTTTCACTCTTCTATCAGTATTACAACAATCAATGTTCTTCAAAGCACTCGCAGTGCATACCCCTCTCCTGCGGCGAGTGTGAGGCACCCACCTTTCAACACAGTCCCACTCCTATTCTGCCTAGCTCTCCAATTCAAGAACTAGCAAATGTTCTCGGTCTTTCTCGTACTCAATTAACTTTTCCACTTAATTAATCTTTCCTTCATACTATGACTTAGACTGCTTTATATTCCGTGTGTCCAGGCATTATGACCCCAACGACCATTGAATTTGGCTCTCTGTCACTCTTTTGGCTTTGGGGGAGACACTCGTTACAGGCAGCCTGCCGTTTGTCTCCTCCATACACACATAAGACAAAATACTTATTGAAACGTGTTGCTGTCTTCCAAGTTTTATTGATCTGTAGTATGAACAAAACCATTGTGATAGGTTGTCCTGTCATATAATTACTTCATATTATGAATTGTTGTATATCATTCATTTCGTGTTTCTAATATCGGTATAAGTATTGTAGATGTATACTTTTCAACTCATGTTGTTATTTTCAGTCAACTTCAAATCGCTTAATAGTCAGATAAGTTTGAAGTTCGAGTTAGATTTTTTTTTTTTTTTTAAAGAGACAATGAACGGAGGAAGGAAAAACACAGAACAAACAAAAAGGTCCATATGCCTAAAGGCATCCTCCATTCATAAAATGTTTGTAACAACTGGATTTAAACTTTTGTAGATTGTAAGTTTGTGGAAAGCAACTCGAGGGAAGTGAATTCCAAAGAGTAGTAGTTCTAGGGATAAATGAATTTTGATAAGCAGAAGTTCTGCATTGTTGAGGAGAAAGTGTAAATTCATGGGCGCTCTCAGCTGCCCTAGTTCTACGGGGAAAGATGTGGAGAGGCGGGCACAATTGACGCAAGTTCCTCGGAACAATTGCTGTGAAAATATCTGTAGAATAATGCAAGGGATGCAACGTATTGGATTATGAGTGGTAGATATGAGATCATTGATATGAATGGAACAGAGTTGGGGCCAAAACTGATCCCTGGGGAATACCAGCATTTATTGAGTGAAATTGAGAATAAAGGCCATCTACCATTACACATATTTTTCTGTTATGAAGATAAGAAGAAATTAGTGGAACTAATGATGCAAGGCCGTAGTGTGACATCTTCGACAATAAGGATTGATGCCAGACTCTATCAAATGCCTTTGATATATCCAGTGCTATTGTATGTGTTTCACCATGTTGGTCTGTAGCTTGATTGATTTGATGCGTAAGAAGGCAAAGAATGTCTGCAGTTGATCGACATCGTCTAAAACCATATTGCCTATCACTGATTAATTTATTATTCTCAAGATGCTTAATTATGTGATTATTTAATATAATTTCAAAGACTTTACCAAGAGTGGAAGTTATAGCTATTGGTCTGTAGTTTGATGGATCTGAAGAGGCACCTTTTTAAAGAACTGGATGGAAGTTTGCTTCTTTCCAGGGTACTGGGAAGCATGAGGTATGAGTACACAGACGGAAATTTGTTGCCAATACAGGAGCGAGCACCAAGGAGCAATTCTTAAGTACTATTGGAGGAATTTCATCTGGACCAGGAGCCTTATCTACTGAGAGATTCTGCAAAATAGTTTTGACATGTCTGGTGTGGATCTTAAGTGAGGGAATTTCAGCCGAATTAAAATTAAGTACAGGGAAATTTTTATTTATTTCATCTATGGTTGAGTTGGTGGAGAAAATATCCGCAAGAAGGTTAGCTTTACCTCGTGGGTCACTTACAAGATTGCCAGTCGGAGATTTTAATGGTGGAATGGATGAAGCAGTAGTGAAGTTGGATTTGAATGAGTTAAGAGTAGACCAAAATATTTTGTTATCATTTGGATTATTTAGAAGTTTATTTGCCTGTTTGTGGAGAAAGTTTGATTTAGTTAGGTTTAATACAGTTTTGGCATGATTTCTGATATTTCTAAAGTAATTAAAGGCTTCATGTGTTTTTGATCTTGTGTATGCATTGTTAGGCTATTGCTTTTTGTTCAGTTACTGTAGCACAATTATGGTCAAACCATTTAGGTGAATTAGATCTTTTACTGTACTTTCGATGAGGAATACAATTTTCCATTACAATTTTTACAAAATCTTGTATGTGGCTCAAGGTGGTGTGTGCATCATTAGAAAAGAAAGAGGTCCAGGGAATATCAATAAAGAAACCTTGAAGACCCTCCCAGTCTGCCCTATCGTAATGCCATTTAGTCACCAAAACAGGTTCAGAGTGGGAAGGTGTGGTAGGTGATAGACAGGTGGCCTGTATCAGACAGTGATCAGAAGATCCAAGCGGGGACCTCACTGTAACATCATAATTTTCTGAATTGGTTGTTAAAAATAAGTCCAGTAGGTGGGAATTATGATTAGGATTATCTGAGTACACGGGTGGGTTGGTTGACTAGTTGAGTGAGATTAAATGAGTCTGCAAATACCTCACATTCAAGACCAGCATCATCAGTCCTGGCTGAATGAGTGAGCCATTCAACATTATGGACATTAAAATCACCCATCACAGTGATTTCAGAAGAAGCATTTAAGTTGAGGACACTGAGTTGTGAGGACAGAGAATCAAAAAGACTTTGCTCTGGAGGAGTATTTGGGGAACGGTAGATGCAACATATGTATTTAAATTTACCAGCAGAAAGTAATTTGTATATAGAATAATACAAATAGGGACAATTGAAACTAGTAACCTCCTCCAGGGCAATTTCAGATTTTGCGAAGCAACATACACCTCCTTTAGGTCTGAAATTTTGGAGCAGTTGATAACCTGGAAAATTAAATCTAGACGTGTCAGATGTGGATGTTACTTGAGTCTCTGTCAAAAAAAAGGAGAGTAGGGGATTCTGCTTGAAGAAATTGATGTACAGAATTGATGTTAGAGTGAAGTCCCCTCATATTGCTAAAGAAAAAGCTGCACCGACGAGCAGCTTTGGGACGTTGCAATGCTCTTGACACAGCCGCATGATGACGACCGGGAGGTCGTGTGTACATTGCAGTTGTAACTTGTAAGGAAACAAGGCAATCTAGTAAATGTCTTTGATTATGAACAGGATCTTTAAGTAGTTTATTGTAGTTAATATTAATACAAAAATAGGAGGTTAAGAGTTTAACGTGGACATACCGGAATGTAATACATTGAAAACCCATAGTCAAAATTATGTGAAGTGCATTGTTTTTTTTGTTTTTTTTTTCTTTGCTATCATCATATACATCAATCTGGGTGTCCATTATATCTCGATACCTTCACCTGACCTAATCGACAAGTCGAGTAATTTAGCCAAGTGAGATGAGTTTTAATATCTACTTAGTTCTACTGATGACTGAATTATACAGTATATGATTGATTGCAATTCCCCTGAAACAGTCCAAAAAAGAATAGATAAAATTATATAGATATACTTGTCATGAAGGAGCTTATAAAGGGTTTTGCTTGCATTCATCATATTAAGTAAATTTGGAAGGGAATGATAACATACTTAATGAAATAACTGACACATGGATACTAAATTGTGTAAGGAAATTAAGTAGGCTAATGCTAATCATATTATACAACGTTTTGCTTAATACATATAAAAATAGAATTTTGCATTCACAAGTTAAAAAAACTTGTGCAAATAATTATAAAAGAAGCAGAAATTCAAGTTTGGGAAGCTTGAAAAGTTAAATGAAAGGTAGACTTCATTGATTAACTTCCCAATAAAAAAAATTACGTTGTCACAACGTCATAAATAAGTGTAGCCACAACTTGACAACTTACGAAAATAATGTTGTATTCACGTAAATGCTTGAAACCACCACAGACGTCACAGGACCATAACACATAATGTTGTAGAATAACGTTAATAGACCATAATTTCACCAACTACTACAATGTATTGTTTTATGTTGTCATAACCTTCCAAATACCAAGATATACAACATAACAATTATACGAAAAATACGTTGTATTTACGTTAATGCGTGGACAACCATAAAGATCGCCGGACCATAATACAGAATGTTGTAGTATGACGTAAGTAGACCAAAATATCACCAACTACTTCAACGTATTCTACTATGCTGTCAAAACCTTCCAAATACCTCTAGTTATACAACCTGACAACATTACGAAAACTAGTTGTGTAGCCCTATGTCAATATTGTGACCTCCATACGGGTTAGACCTCCTATAGCAAGCTAATGATATTGTTGCTCCAGACACTATCTACAACCCTCAACACAATCCCCTATTATTATAACGAGTACCTGGTGTACCATAGCCGGTACAGTGTACCCCTATGTCAATGTTGTGACCTCCATACCGTTTAAACCTCATATAGTAAGCTAATGACATTGTGGCTCCAGACGCTATCTACAACCCTCAACACAATCTACTATTTATATAACGAGTACCTGGTGTACCATAGCCGGTACAGTGTACCTCTTTGTCAATATTGTGACCTCCATACCGGTCAGACCTCATATAGCAAGCTAATATATTATAATGGCTCCAGACACTATCTACAACCCTCAACACAATCCACTATTAATATAACGAGTACCAGGTGTACCATAGCCGGTACAGTGTACACCTATGTCATTATTGTGACCTCCATACCGGTCAGACCTCATATAGCAAGCTAATTATAGTGTGGCTCCAGACACTATCTTCAACCCTCAACACGATCCACTATTAATATAACGAGTACCTGGTGTACCATAGCCAGTGCAGTGTACCCCTATGTTAATATTAGGACCTCCATACCGGTCAGACCTCATATAGCAAGCTAATTATAGTGTGGCTCCAGACACTATCTTCAACCCTCAACACGATCCACTATTAATATAACGAGTACCTGGTGTACCATAGCCAGTGCAGTGTACCCCTATGTTAATATTGGGACCTCCATACCGGTCAGACCTCATATAGCAAGCTAATTATAGTGTGGCTCCAGACACTATCTTCAACCCTCAACACGATCCACTATTAATATAACGAGTACCTGGTGTACCATAGCCAGTGCAGTGTACCCCTATGTTAATATTGGGACCTCCATACCGGTCAGACCTCATATAGTAAGCTAATGATATTGCGGCTCCAGACACGATCTACAACCCTCAACACAATCCACTATTAATATAACGAGTACCTGGTGTACCATAGCCGGTGCAGTGTACCCCTATGTCAATATTGTGACCTCCATACCGGGCAGAACTCATATAGCAAGCTAATGATATTGTGGCTCCAGACAATATCTACAACCCTCAACACAATCCACTATTAATATAACGAGTACCTGGTGTACCATAGCCGGTACAGTATACCCCTATGTCAATATTGTGACCTCCATACCGGTCATGCCTCATATAGCAAGCTAATGATATTGTGGCTCCAGACACTATCTACAACCCTTAACACAATCCACTATTAATATAACGAGCACCTGGTGTACCATAGTCGGTACAGTGTACCCCTCTGTCAATATTGTGACCTCCATACCGGTCAGACCTCATATTGCAAGCTAATGATATTGTTGCTCCAGACACATTCACAACCCTCAACACAATCCACTATTAATATATCGAGTACTTGGTGTACCATAGCCGGTACAGTGTACCCCAATGTCAATATTGTGACCTCCATTCCGGTCAGACCTCATATAGCAAGCTAATGATATTGTGCCTCCAGACACTATCAACAACCCTCAACACAATCTACTATTAATATAACGTGTACCTGGTGTACCATACCAGGTATAGTGTAGCCCATTGTCAATATTGTGCCCTCCATACCGGTCAGACTTCATAGAGTAAGCTAATATTGTGGCTCCAGACACTATCTACAACCCTCAACACAATCCACTATTAATATAATGAGTACCTGGTGTACCATAGCCGGTACAGTGTAGCCCTATGTCAATATTGTGACCTCCATACCGGTCAGACCTCATATAGCAAGCTAATGATATTGTGGCTCCAGACACTATCTACAACTTTCAACACAATCCACTATTAATAGAACGAATACCTGGTGTACCATAGCCGGTACAGTGTACTACATTGTCAATACTGTGATCTCCATACCGGTCAAATCTCATATAGCAAGCTAATGATATTGCGGCTCCAGACACTATCTACAACCCTCAAAACAATCCACTATTAATATAACGAGTACCTGGTGTACCATAGCCGGTACAGTGTACTACATTGTCAATACTGTGATCTCCATACCGGTCAAATCTCATATAGCAAGCTAATGATATTGCGGCTCCATACACTATCTACAACCCTCAAAACAATCCACTATTAATATAACGAGTACCTGGTGTACCATAGCCGGTAGAGTGTACCTCTACGTCAATATTGTGACATCCATACCGGTCAGACCTCATATAGCAAGCTAATGATATTGAGGCTCCCGACATTATCTACAACCCTCAACACAATCCACTATTATTAAAATGAGTACCTGGTGTACCATAGCCGGTACAGTGTACCCCTATGTCAATATTGTGACCTCCATACCGGTCAGAACTCATATAGCAAACAAACGATATTGTGGCTCCAAACACTACTTACAACCCTCAACATAATCCACTATTAATATAACGAGTACCTGGTGTACCATAGTCGATAGAGTGTACCCATATGTCAATTGTGTGTCCTCCATACTGGTCACACCTCATATTGCAAGCTAATGATATTGTGGCTCCAGACACTATCCACAACCCTCAACACAATCCACTATTAATATATCGAGTACCTGGTGTACCATAGCCGGTACAGTGTACCCCTATGTCAATATTTTGACCTCCATACCGGTCAGACCTCATATAGCAAGCTAATGATATTGTGGCCCCAGACTCTATCTACAACCCTCAACACAATCCACTATTAATATGACGAGTACCTGGTGTAACATAGCCGGTACAGTGTACCCCTATGCCAATATTGTGACCTCCATACCGGTCAGACCTCATATAGCAAGCTAATAATATTGTGGCTCCAGACACTATCTACAACCTTCAACACAATCTACTATTAATATAACAAGTACTTGGTGTACCATAGCTGGTACAGTGTACCCCTATGTCAATATTGTGACCTCCATACCGGTCAGACCTCATATAGCAAGCTAATGATATTATGGCTCCAGACACTATCTACAACCCTCAACACAATCCACTATTAATATAACGAGTACCTGGTGTACCATAGCCAGTACAGTGTACCCCTATGTCAATATTGTGACCTCCACACTGGTCAGACCTCATATAGCAAGCTAATTATATTGTTGCTCCAGACACTATCTGCAAATTTCAACACAATCCACTATTAATATAACGAGTACCTGGTGTACCGTAGCCGGTACAGTGTACCCCTATGTCAATATCGTGACCTCCATACCGGTCAGACCTCTTATAGCAAGATAATGTTATTGCGGCTCCCGACATTATCTACAACCCTTAATACAATCCACTATTAATATAACGAGTACCTGGTGTACCATAGCCGGTACAGTGTACCCCTATGTCAATATTTTGACCTCAATACCGGTCAGACCTCATATAGCAAGCTAATTATATTGTGACCCCAGACTGTATCTACAACCCTCAACACAATCCACTATTAATATGACGAGTAACTGGTGTAACATAGCCGGTACAGTGTACCCCTATGGCAATATTGTGACCTCCATACCGGTCAGACCTCATATAGCAAGCTAATGATATTGTGGCTCCAGACACTATCTACAACCTTCAATACAATCCACTATTAATATAACAAGAACCTGGTGTACCATAGCCGGTACAGTGTACCCCTATGTCAATATTGTGACTTACATACCGGTCAGACCTCATATAGCAAGCTAATGATAATGTGGCTTATGACACTATATACAACCCTCAACACGATCCACTGTTAATATAACGAGTACCTGGTGTACCATAGCCGGTACAGTGTAGCCCTATGTCAATATTGTGACCTCCATACCGGTCAGACCTCATATAACAAGCTAATGATATTGTGGCTCCAGACACTATCCACAACCCTCAACACAATCCACTATTAATATAACGAGTACCTGGTGTACCATAGCCGGTTCAGTGCACCCCTATGTCAATATTGTGACCTCAATACCGGTCAGACCTCATATAGCAAGCTAATAATATTGTGGCTCCAGACACTATGTACAACCCTCAACACAATCCATTAATATAACAAGTACCTGGTGTACCATAGCCGGTACAGTGTACCCCTATGTCAATATTGTGACCTCCATACCGGTCAGACCTCATATAGCAAGCTAATGATATTGTGGCTCCAGACACTATCTACAACCTTCAACACAATCCACTATTAATATAACGAGTACCTGGTGTACCATAGCCGGTACAGTGTAGCCCTATGTCAATATTGTGACCTCCATACCGGTCAGACCTCATATAGCAAGCTAATGATATTGTGGCTCCAGACACTATCTACACCCCTCAACACAATCCACTATTAATATAACGAGTACCTGGTGTACCATAGCCGGTACAGTGTAACCCTATGTCAATATTGTGACCTCCATACCGGTCAGACCTCATATAGCAAGTTAATGATATTGTGGCTCCAGGCACTATCTACTCTGCGACTGAGAGTCAACGTGTGCAGTCGTCGAGCTGTGGAGCTCCAGCAAGTGCAATTCCAGGACAATACAAGTTATAGGAATGTGATCTTCTTAACATAGACGTGTGGAGGAGGGAGAATAATTGTAATACCCAGAAATGCGCTGATAAATATATTAGTAATTAAAGAAACAATTGTACAAACTTTTCAAAGAAAAATAACCCCTGCAGTGAGAGCCAGTGAATGAACCTGTTGTGTCGGAGTGTTGATGTGGACGAGACGCCTCTCAAGCAACATGGGGTTTGAACAGCAATAGTTCGTTAGGGTTTTTGTTTTGGCATTGAGTGAGGAACAAGTGATCCAGAAATTAGAATCAGCTATTTGTGGGCAATTGATCAAACAAGTTAATGACCTACGTAAAGATGTGGTAGTACGTGACACAAAAATTAATCTACAAACCGAGGTGGATGGTCTAAAAGGTACAATGGACAATCTTGAACAATATTCCCGGAGGAATAATCTTCGACTAACTGGTATCCCTGAAAATGACTATGAGGATGTTGTACAAGTTGCAATGCAATTGATAAATAGTAAAGTGACCATATTCCAGCCCATTAAACTTGATGATGTGGATAGGGTTCACCGTGTTGGCCCTCGTAGGAGAGATGGAGTGGGGCGACCTATATTAATTAGGTTCTCCACGTACAGGGCAAGGCAACGAGTGTACAGCAACCGTGTTTTGCTAAACCCCAAACGACGTGCAGGGTGCCCTGACGACCCATGGCATACTGGTGGTGTGGGTGGCGGAGCTGGTGGTGTGGGTGGAGGAGCTGGTGGTGCGGGAGCCTGAACGGAGAAGCCCAGGGACCAGAATCGGGCCAGTGACACGATGGGGGAGACTAGCGACGCCGTCTGTGATGTCAGTGGCGGAGCTGGTGGTGCGGATGGAGGAGCTGGTGGTGCGGGTGCCTGTACGGAGAAGCCCAGGGACCAGAATCGGGCCAGTGACACGATGGGGGAGACTAGCGACGCCGTCTGTGATGTCAGTGGCGGAGCTGGTGGTGCGGATGGAGGAGCTGGTGGTGCGGGTGCCTCTACAGAGGGGCCCAGGGACCAGAGTCAGGCCAGTGCCACCGACGCCGTCGGTGATGTCGGGCCGCCAACGGGGACTGCCGGAGCCAGGCAGGACATCTACATCAACGAGGACCTCACCAAACACAAATTTAGTCTACTATGGCAGGCCTGGCAAGCTAAACAGTCTAAAAAGATTCAGGGCTGTTGGACGTTATATGGGAACGTAACCATTAAGGATAACAACAACAGGATTACTCAGATTAAGAATATAGCTGATTTAGATATGTTGTCTCGTGGTTGAGGCGGGAATAGGAGTTGATATAAATGAATTAGTTTACTGAATATAATAAGTAATCTACATCTCCCACTATATACAGTATTTATTCTTATTATTCCACCAAAAGAATATCTGATTAATTTACAGGTTCTCTTTAACACCATTAAATTCATAAAACAAATACAATTTGGCCAAAATTTGCCTGATATATTCTTTCCAGTTCGATACTTAAAGTATATAATTCTGAAATATATAAGTCTTCTACAATAAACTTTATCTGCTATTGTACGAGTATTTATATTTGTATTTGTGATACAGGCTCTGTGTAATTGTGCATGGTTGCGCATGTGTGCTTATACTTGTGTGTATTCGAATAGTACATTATGCGGGATATGTGCAATCATGGTCAGTAAATGTTGGAAGGTGTTCACGTATTATTCGGTTCAACGCGACTTATGTGGACAATATTCAGAGATCATACAACTGTAATTCAATTCTTTTCGCTCAGGAATGTGACCATTGTAACATGATTCCGTTGAGTTAACCTTTAACATGAGTGTACTCTGTGTTCTTGTGTGAGTGTGTGTGATTGAGGGTTCATTTCACGTTATGTTTTTGACCCATTTGACTGTTAATAACTCTGCCAATATTAATGATATTATTCTCTTTTTTCAGGTTTGGAAGATCATAGCATAACATTGAAAAATCATCTATCAAAATGCCTTGGACAATAGAGGAAAAAACTATGTGTGTCACTGCTTATCTGGGGACAAAATCCTTCAAATCGGTACAGACAAAATTCCGCAGGGAATTCAACTTTAATAACTATCCCCATAAATTCCAAATTACCCGTTGGGTAAACAAATTTAAAACAACAGGATCATTAAAGAAGCTCAGTAAAAAAGCAGAACAATCCATAAGTGGCAGTAAGTTGACTGCAAGATGTCCTGAAAATGTGGATGCGGTGAGAGATTCTGTCGGAAGGAGTCCAAAAAAGTCCATCCGAAGACGTTCCCAAGAGATGGGTCTTTCTCGTGCGTCAGTGCACAGAATCTTGAAGAAGGACCTTAAACTCTATCCATACAGAATCCAGATTATGCAGAAACTCACGCCAGCCGACATGGAAAAACGTGTTTTGATGTGCCAGTGGTTCGAGACCAAGATCGAAGAGGATTCTGACTTTCTCGATAATGTTTGGTTCAGCGACGAAGCACACTTCTCACTCTGCGGACATGTCAATAGCAAGAACTCGCTGTTCTGGGGATCACAATCACCAGACGAGGTTCTTCAGAGACCATTGCACTCTGTGAAATGCACTGCTTGGGTGGCCATCTCAAAACATGGCATAATTGGACCATTTTGGGTTGAAAATGAAGCCGGGGAGACAGTCACTGTCACAAAGGAGCGTTACATTGTGGTGTTAAACAAGTTCTGGAGGACACTTGGAGCACGTCGTGGAGTGAATCGAGGTGTGCACTGGTTTCAACAAGATGGGGCAACTCCACATACTGCTAACATCACAATGGAGTGGCTCGATCATCGATTCCCTAATCGGCTGATCAGCAGACGCCGCGAACCAGAGTGGTCTCCGCGTTCACCCGATCTGAACCCCCCGGATTTTTATCTCTGGGGGTTCTTGAAGGACAACGTGTATGGGAACAATCCTCAATCTATTGCCGAGCTGAAAGTGGCCATAACCCAGACGATACGTGCCATACAGAAACAAGAGTGTGTGAGGGTTATCGATAACTTCGCTCGTAGGCTACAAGTGTGTCATCAGCGCAGAGGCACACATTTAGAACATGTGCTGTAAAAATATAGCTTTTGAGCAAGAGATACCAAATACAAATTTATTTTAATTGTTATCATGTCAGCTTCTAGGAAATGTAATATTTTTTTGAGTTTCTTGTCTGGGCAATAAATCATGAACATATTAATGGGTCACATTTATATTGAGACACCCTGTATATAAATATAGTTTGTTACAGAGGTGCCGGTACATGAAAACTTAACAACTGAAATTCTCTCATCATCGTGTTTTATTATTATTATTATTATTATTATTATTATTATTATTTTCCAGTGGTGCTGTGCAGAAGTGCTAATACATCTCGTGTATATTTATGTTTTTGTGTGTATGTGTGTTGCCAATATCTGAACTTGTATTTATAGTATTTCTTATATTACCGTGAAACTACTAGTACAGTATTTAAATTATGTATATATCACATTGTAACTCAATACTCCCCGTGTTTCTGGGCCGTACTTGGGTGCATATCTGAACCTTCCTAATAATATTGTGTTCGGATTGGTAGTGATATTCCTTTGGCTGAACGTAGCTTGGCCGCTCACCATTAATTAGTGTTCAATGGACTCGTGGTGTTGAGCGGGGTTGGAGAGGTGCCCAGCTGTGGTTTGGTGATAAGGGGGTATGTACGGTATGATACTTGCCTATTCCAGTATTATTAATGACTGTCATCCTATTATTATTATTATTAGTTGAGCCGAAGCGAAACTATTGTAATGAGGGTGTGTGTGTGTGTGTGTGTGTCGGGCTGTGTGTGTCCGTCCGCGACGGTACGGCTCAACAGTATGCTTGTTATTATTATAATAATTATTATTATTGCCATTGTGTGTGTTATTATTATAATTACATTATTATACTTTAATATGGGTAAACTTCAGGTTAGTAATGGGTTAAGAAAAGACAACAAAATCGAGCTGGACAACTGTAATTCAGGACTATTAGTGTGTTTTTAACATTTGACTACCGGTATCTTATTAATTATTATCTGAGATAAAGATGTCAATGATTGGTAGAATATATTACTGTTTCTAAAATATATATTTAACGTAATACATAGTCTTATTGTATACTATCAAACATATAGTTAACGTCCTACTTTATAGCAAGCTCTCCAATATTATTTGTTTTGTTTTTTTATATATATTCTATGCAGAGTTATATTTAGAGTATTTCATTTGTTAATCAATAGTTTATTTATTTATATATTTTTTTTCTTGTAAAACTAATTTCACATATACTTGGTATGTAAGCGAGTACCTGAGTAGTTCTACATAAATATTATTTGCAGTTTGCCGTGCATGTGTGGCCGGTCGCCGGCCCGGTCTTGGGTTTGGTGGGGCCCCGCCTACCTAACTAATCACCTTTGATCCACCTCTTAACCCTTTCAGACGTGAGGGCGCATTTCCCTTCAGTTTTCTGGTTGTTATTGGTATATTATGTTATAGTACATTAGTACATAGGATGAAAGCGCTATTTACGAATGTGTTGTAATTGCTTATGATAGTCATGATTGTGATTATGATTTTGATTTTGATTATTTATTTATTTTATTGTTGCAGTTGTAATTGTGATTGTTATATCATTATTATTATTATTATTAAAGTAGGAAAGCGTCCGACCAATCCGGGCGCTCCTTCGTGTCGAACTTTTTGGGCCACCAACGTCCAAATTCCCGGCATGACCACCTGTGACCCTCCTACCTCTACCTCATTTGCTCCTTGTACCGGATCTTCTACTTGCCTTTTGTCAGACAACTTAGTGCCAGCATCTGACTCCCGTAAGCCACTAAATGACAAAGGCAATCAACTTCCTGGCACTTACTTTGGAGAAGGAGAGCAAGAGAGGACTGAGCAGCCAATCAGCGTGCAGGCCCCCCTATAAATGGAAGGGGACGAGAGCCGCTCGGGGTCAGACGGGCACCACGCCTCGAGGAAGCAACACCTCTCCTCCCAGCCTGCCCCTCTCCTGCGGGCACACCAGGAACCAAAGCCATCACCACAGTAGCCTTCCAGCCCACACAAGAGTTCCAGTAGCAGAGCACTCGAGTCCTGCATCACTCTCACCAACCCGGAGGATACACCATCAGTATCCCTGGGCCTGTCGCCATATTGCATGCCTGCACACCCGCAGCCAGCAACTTCATCCAGGACGTCAGGAGATGGCTAAGAGTGACAACCTCCCAGACCACTACTGGCCAGCTTTGAGGTGGTAGTGCAGCCAGAACGCCCACCACGAGCAACAGACTTTTAATCAGGACCCATATTGGGCCCGCAGAGGAACCAAGAAAAAGAGAGAGGGGAATTTGACTAATTCGGGGGATCTTCAATAAAAATGTGTTCTTATAGAACAAACTTTTTTTTTTTTAATTTTTTTTGAACAAACGAAAAGAGAAATTGACTTGACTAAGAAATAGAATAAACGGATGATGTGTTACGTGTAACTAGTGTTTATTGATAGAAAGGGCTCCAAGCCATTAGCTACCAAGTATTTAGGATCTTATAGGAAGTTCTTCAATTAACGTAAGAGGGACAGAGATTAAATAACAACTATTGGGTTCAGGGGAAAATAGTGAATAGTTGTTTTAGAGATGAGCTTCAGCTAGGGTTATAGGAATTATATTGTAAGGACACACGTCCGGGTTAGATTGAAAGGACACATGTCCGAAATTATATTGCAAGGACACACGTCCGAATTATATTAATGGACACTAGTCCGAATATGTTTAACGTAACTTATCATCGATAAAGGAACTTCATGATTAGTCTTGTTACCTCCTAGCACGGTTGAGTGACCGTTAAGATTGAAATAGAAAGTAACGTAAGGGCGTATCCGGCTCTTGAAGCTACCAGAAATATTGTCCGGGGAGCAATGTTGTATTCCGGTGTAATAGTGTATTAACAAAGAGTTTCTGTTCATGCGTAACGGACTACGCGTTCGATGTTGTAAGAGAACTAAGAGTTAAAGATTATATCCTTTATAGAGAGTTAAACGGCCTACGAGTCAGTCTTGCATTACGGTGTAATATTGTATTAACAAAGAGTTTCTGTTCATGTGTAACGGACTACGCGTTCGATGTTGTAAGAGAACTAAGAGTCAAAGATTATATCCTTTATAAAGAGTTAAACGGCCTACGAGCCAATGTTGTATTCCGGTGTAATATTGTATTAACAAAGAGTTTATGTTCATGTGTAACGGACTACGCGTTCGATGTTGTAAGAGTTAAAGATTATATCCTGTATAGAGAGTTCAACGGCCTACGAGCCAGTGTTGTATTCCGGTGTAATATTGTATTAACAAAGAGTTTATGTTCATGTGTAATGGACTATGCGTTCGGTGTTGTAAGGGAACTAAGAGTTAAAGATTATATCTCTGATAGAGAGATATACGGCCTACGGGCTAGTGTTGTATTCAGGTGTACTATTGTATTGACAAAGCTTTTATGTTCATGTGTAACGGACTACGCGTTCGGTGTTGTAAGGGAAATGTGAGTTAAAGATTATATCCTTTATAGAGAGTTAAACGGCCCACGGGCCAGTGTTGTATTCAGAGGGGCTATTGTATGAGCCGAGAGGGTGTTCGTAACGCCCGGGAAAAGGTTAGCCATTTGGGGGTTTCGGAAGCGGATGTAGAAATATATATTATTTGTCCACTTGAATTTAGGATTAAGAAATTAGTAGTTTGAGTCAGAGCAGCCCAGGTCTCTTAGAAGACATCGAAGGGCACGGCGATCATTATAAATTCAGTCTGGTAACCTACGATATATCTAAGTCGAAGCGAGGCATTACCTGAATAGCGGGCATCCGAATAGTATGTGCGGGAGCTCTTGGGTTCCAACGTACCATCTATCACGGGACAACGTTTTATTCAATTCGCGTACTGAACTCATTTCGACCAGAACAGGAAGTAGGCTATTGGACTAATAGTTAGATTTAGAGTTCATTTTATTAAATAAACTATACAAACTCTGGCAACTCTCAAATTATTCCCCCACCTCAGTAGTGTGCTTGAACTTAGAAATTTAAGTACAACATTTTGGTGGCAAGCGGTGGGATTCGACAAATTGTTGGGTTAAGTGTAGATTATCTGACAGAACCGACATAATGACAACGATATTACCGTTCAGGGTATGGGAAGAGGGTAAAGAAGAAATCGAGCTGTGGACTGAACAATTAGAATGCCAGTTCACGTTACTGGAGGTAGGAAATGATGAGAAACAAATTGCCTATGGAAAGGCACACCTAGGAAAGGCCCTAAACGACGTGAGAGTACGTCTGGAGGGACTAGTATCATGGGCAGAAGTAAAGGCCTCTCTAATTGAGGAGTTTGGCCGAGAAACTTCCACAAGAAAGGCCCGAGAGAAACTAAAGACGATGAAACTGGACGGTCAGAATGTGAGAACCCTGAGGAGGGGAATCACGAAGTATGTCAAACTTGCGTATCCACACATGGACCCCGAGAGCCAAGAAACAGAAATTAGGGAAATCATGATTCAAGCATGTCCTGTGGAAGTAAAGAAACACTGCATTGTTCATGAAGTGACTACCACCAAGGAACTTATGGAAGTGATCAAAAAGGTAATGTAAGCCCGAGAATTAAAAGAGGAGAAAATGAAAGGGGAAGAGGAAAACCCGAACAAAGGGTACCCAAGAACCATTGTCCGATGTTTTGTTTGTAGACAGACCGGACACCTAGCTAGGAACTGTTCAAACCGACCTCAAACCCAAACCTCTAGCTTTAACTCAAGGCCTCAACTCCAAAATGATCAACCCTTACCCAGGGTGACTAACCCAAACCAGAGAAGATTGCTTCCGGTCGAGTACCAAAAGACGGAAACCAAACCGGTAGTCACCATGCCAGAGGAGGAAGTAAATTTTCCCCTAAACCTCACATAGAAAGGCGATATAGTGAGGTTAATATTTTGGAGAGACATACGCCTTGTGAGACTATCGTGGTCAATGGGAAAGCAGCAAATATGCTAATTGACACGGGAGCTAATAGAAGCTGTCTTTTGGAGAACTTCTGGAGAAACCACCAGAGAGAATTAGGGACGTTAAAGCAGACTAGTATTCAGTTGTCAGAAGCTGGTGGTCAACCATTGACCATCCTAGGGATAACTAGTTCGGTAGTGATACAGTGGAAGGGAATTAAATTCACTACTACTTTTTGTGTATTATCCGGTCAATCTTATAGCGGAGTTGATGGGTACTTGGGGATTGATCTTATGAGCCAGTTGTGGGTAACGATACAGTGTGGGGAGAAAGAGACAACAACGACACTCCGGCCACAGATGGTCGCTACCACGGGAAAACTTTCTATCCCCCCTAGATCTTGGAGAATGATAGAGATTCCGAAGCCCCAGGGAATGACCGCCGGGATTTTTGAACCTGATACTCAAAGTAAAGTAAGAATATCCCCCACCCTTATTACTGTCGAGCAGAGGAAACTAGTCCTTGCTAACTTTGGCGACGAGACGATCAGTTATCCGAAGGGAACACTTTTAGGACAAGTTACACCCTCACAACCCACCACCGTTGGAACAAACGGACCTGTTAACTTACCGGAAATCCCGGACCAACTGACGTCTGACCAGGCCACTACTTTGCATGAATTACTCTGGTCTTACAGAGACATCTTTGCTCAAGATGAAGGGGACCACGGCTCCGCCCGAACCCGACATACCCACGAAATCCATACTCAAGGGCCCCCTATTAGACAACCATACCGACGACAAAATCCTATCATGAGGCAAAAGGAAAAAGAACAAGTAGAGGAGATGCTAAAACAAGGAATCGTAGTGGAATCTTATAGTCCGTGGTCATCTCCCGTAGTTTTGGTAAGAAAAAAAGATGGGTCCACTAGGTTCTGTGTAGATTATAGGAAACTAAATGATATCACCATTAAAGACGCCCAAGCCCTACCTCGCATTGATGACTCGCTAGAATCATTAAATGGGTCAACCTGGTTTTCCACCTTAGACTTACAAAGTGGTTATTGGCAAGTTCCAGTTAGACCAGAGACCAGGAGAAAACCGCTTTTGCTACGAGCGAGGGGAAACTTTATCAGTTCACGGTTATGCCCTTTGGAGTTTGTACTGGGCCAGCCAGTTTTACTAGGGTCATGGACGAAGTACTAATGGGGTTGGCATGGAAAACTTGTTTAGCTTACTTAGATGACATCATTATATTCTCAAATAGCTGGGAAGAACATATTATCCGACTACAAGAGATGCTGGAGAGAATTAGGAGGGCGGGACTAAAATTGAAGCCGTCTAAATGCCAACTAGGGGCTTGCAAAGTAGCCTACCTAGGGCATATAGTTTCAAAAAAAGGTATCCAACCGGACCCCCTTAAAGTCAAAGCGAATCGCAGAAATTACACCTCCTACTACTTGCTGAGAGATCCGAGCATTCCTGGGGATTGCGTCGTATTACCGGAGATTCATACAAAATTTCTCGAAAATTGCTCGACCCATGACCAAGAGATTGGAAAAAGGGCGGAAGTTTGACTGGGATGAGGATTGTCAAACCGCTTTCGATCACTTGAAAGACAAACTCACTTCTAACCCTATAGTCTGTCATCCCGATTTCACCAAGCCTTTCCAGTTGTATACCGATGCTTCCGATGAAGGACTAGGCGCTGTCCTGGCCCAAAAAGTTGATGGGAAAGAGGGCATAGTGGCATGCATCAGCCGGACGCTTAACAAGGGCGAAAAAAATTACAGTGTTACCAAAAAGGAATGTCTAGCTTTAGTCTGGGCTGTGCAGTATTTCCGTCCCTATTTAGCCGGGGTCCAGTTTGAGGTTATTACGGACCACCATAGCCTACAATGGGTCCGAAAGATGAAAACGGAAGATGGTTTATTTGTTCGGTGGAAGGGGATTTTAGAAGAATATTCCTTTGAAATTAGACATAGACCGGGGAAATTGCACACTAATGCCGATGGCCTATCTAGATTGCCGGTGGCCCCCGTTCAAACCCCTTCATTTGGCCAGGAACCAACTAGTCCGGGATGTAGGGACAAAGTAAAATTTTCTGAGGGAGCCTGGAGGGATTCGAAGGATCGGGTGGTGTTGGACTATCTTGAGGCCAAGCACATGATACAAATCTTACATGGTCAAGAGGGAAGGGGGGCTCATTTGGGACAGTCTCGAGTCCTTAAACAATTCAATGAAAGGTACTGGGCCCCGAGAGCCGACCAAATTGTGAAGGAAGTCGTGCAAAATTGCTTGGGGTGTCAGAGAGGGAAAGATGGTCGAGGACCTAAACAGTTGCCTGGACACATTTCGGCAGGAAAACCATGGGAGAAATTATCAGTGGACATTATGGGACCCCTCCCCCGACAGACGAGCAAAAGGTACATCTTGATCTGTGTTGACGTCTTCTCTAAATATACGGTTGCTTGTGCTCTTCCGGACAAGAAGGCTGAAACCGTGGCTCAAGCTATCCTGGAAAAAGTGATCTTTGTGTATGGTATCCCGGGCTGTCTTTTGAGTGACAGGGGGAAAGAGTTCAATAATGCCATTTGGCAGCATTTGGGGAAAAGCTTGGGCTACCAGATCCAACACACGTCTCCGTATCCTTCTCAGGGAAACGCGGTGTGCGAAAGGAACCACAGGGTACTAGCTAACTGTGTACGGGCCAGTCTGAGCTCTCAAGGGGAAGAAATATCCAGGAGCTGGCCAGAACTCTTGCCTGAAATTGTCTGGGGGTTGAATACCACGAGTTGTAGAACTACCGGGTACTCTCCCTACGATATTATTTTCGGAGTCGCTCCAGAATTGCCTCAGGAACGATTCTTTACCTATCCGATCCATTCCACCAAATACTCACAACCAGAACAGTATTTGAAAGTAAAGGAGGGGCGAAAATGACAAATTCATACTCGTGTGACCCAACAACAACCTCCTAAACTTGATCTTAAAAACCCATATTACCGGGGGGAATATATTCTGGTAAGGAAACATGATCCCACCCGAACAGGGAAACTCTAAGAGAAATATGAGGGCCCTTTTAAGATTGTTGAAATACATGGGCCATATCAGGTGTTGTTTGTGCATCACGGGGGCATCGTCTCGGCCACACACATACGTCATACAAAAAGGTACGAAGGTATTCTACCCACTGACCTAAGTGACTGGAGTGAGGGGGAAGAAAGTGAGGAAGAAACAGAGTTTGGGGCAGGGCCCCCACATAACGGCATAAATGACCATCACTGGGGTGGTAGTCAGGTCGGCAGCCAAAATACTGAGGAAATACCATTCTGGTGGTCTTATGGAAGTAAACCTAATGGGAGTCTTTTGGGGACTGAAGAAGGGGCTACAGGTGGTGACTCAGAATATTTCACACCAAGTTGTCGCAATAAGTCTACGGTCCCGGACGTTCACATTTCAGTTACCCCAAGCGTGTTTTCAGATACTGTGAGTTGTGGAGGGAAAAGCTTTGATGGGGAAGAGAACGAAGAGACCGTGTTTCCTGGGGATAAAATTTCACTAGATTCGTTGTTACCTAGGTTGAGTGAAAGGAAAGAAAAAACGGCGGGTTGTATGAATCAACCACAGACTTTAATCCCTCCACCAATGGGCCCTGCAGAAACCGTTACCCGAAGTGGTAGAGTTAGTCGTCCACCAATCCGGTACCCAGACAAGAGTATAAATGCGACCACTGAGGCGTGAGCTGGTCAGTTCAAAGGCACCATGCCTCACCCCACTATCGACTCCGTCGTCTAATTGCTGTCGTCGACAGGAAAGGTCACCGAGTACAGACCACCCGGGCTTTGAAGCTCCTTTTGGATAAACCCTGCCAAATCTTGTTGGCCAAAACGGCCCTGGGAAATCAAACTTCTGCAATCCAGCTACATAAATGTCTGTGTGAGCATGGAGGAAGGGTGGAGTGGCATGATCAGGGCCATGATTTTCGGGGGGTTGTGTTACGGCGTTCAGGAGCTCGCCTTAACTTCACAGAGGATGATAAAGTAGGAAAGCGTCCGACCAATCCGGGCGCTCTTTCGTGTCGAACATTTTGGGCCACAAACGTCCAAATTCCCGGCATTACCACCTGTGACCCTCCTACCTCTACCTCATTTGCTCCTTGTACCAGATCTTCTACTTGCCTTTTGTCAGACAACTTAGTGCCAGCATCTGACTCCCGTAAGCCACTAAATGACAAAGGCAATCAACTTCCTGGCACTTACTTTGGAGAAGGAGAGCGAGAGAGGACTGAGTCTAAACTGCAAGTCACGCTTGCTAAAGCACAATTGGCAGCGCGAAGTGGGGCAGCCAATCAGCGCGCCGGCCCCCCCTATAAAGGGAACGGGACGAGAGCCGCTCGGGGTCAGACGGGCACCACGCCTCGAGGAAGCAACACCTCTCCTCCCAGCCTCCCCCTCTCCTGTGGGCGCACCAGGAACCAAGGCCATCACCACAGTAGCCTTCCAGCCCACACAACAGTTCCAGTAGCAGAGCACTCGAGTCCTGCATCACTCTCACCAACCCGGAGGATACACCATCAGTATCCCTGGGCCTGTCGCCATATTGCATGCCTGCACACCCGCAGCCAGCAACTTCATCCAGGACGTCAGGATATGGCTAAGAGTGACAACCTCCCAGACCACTACTGGCCAGCTTTGAGGTGGTAGTGCAGCCAGAACGCCCACCACGTGCAACAGACTTTTAATCAGGACCCATATTGGGCCCGCAGAGGAACCAAGAAAAAGAGAGAGGGGAATTTGACTAATTCGGGGGATCTTCAATACAAATATGTATTCTTATAGAACAAACGAAAAGAGAAATTTACTTGACTAAGAAATAGAATAAACGGATGATGTGTTATGTGTAACTAGTGTTTATTGATAGAAAGGGCTCCAAAACATTAGCTACCAAGTATTTAGGATCTTATAGGAAGTTCTTTAATTAACGTAATAGGGACAGAGATTAAATAACAACTATTGGGTTCAGGGGAAAATAGTGAATAGTTGTTTTAGAGATGAGCTTCAGCTAGGGTTATAGGAATTATATTGTAAGGACACACGTCCGGGTTAGATTGAAAGGACACACATCCGAAATTATATTGCAAGGACACACGTCCGAATTATATTAATGGACACTAGTCCGAATATGTTTAATGTAACTTATCATCGATAAAGGAACTTCATGATTAGTCTTGTTACCTCCTAGCATGGTTGAGTGACCGTTAAGATTGAAATAGAAAGTAACGTAAAGGCGTATCCGGCTCTTGAAGCTACCAGAAATATTGTCCGGGGAGCAATGTTGTATTCCGGTGTAATATTTTATTAACAAAGAGTTTCTGTTCATGTGTAACGGACTACGCGTTCGATGTTGTAAGAGAACTAAGAGTTAAACATTATATCCTTTATAGAGAGTTAAACGGCCTACGAGCCAGTGTTGCATTCCGGTGTAATATTGTATTAACAAAGAGTTTCTGTTCATGTGTAACGGACTACGCGTTCGATGTTGTAAGAGAACTAAGAGTCAAAGATTATATCCTTTATAGAGAGTTAAACGGCCTACGAGCCAATGTTTTATTCCGGTGTAATATTGTATTAACAAAGAGTTTATGTTCATATGTAACGGACTATGCGTTCGATGTTGTAAGAGTTAAAGATTATATCCTGTATAGAGAGTTCAACGGCCTACGAGCCAGTATTGTATTCCGGTGTAATATTGTATTAGCAAAGAGTTTATGTTCATGTGTAATGGACTACGCGTTCGGTGTTGTAAGGGAAATAAGAGTTAAAGATTATATCTCTGATAGAGAGATAAACGGCCTATGGGCTAGTGTTGTATTCAGGTGTACTATTGTATTGACAAAGCTTTTATGTTCATGTGTAACGGAGTACGCGTTCGGTGTTGTAAGGGAAATGTGAGTTAAAGATTATATACTTTATAGAGAGTTAAACGGCCCGCGGGCCAGTGTTGTATTCAGAGGGGCTATTGTATGAGCCGAGAGGGTGATCGTAACGCCCGGGAAAAGGTTAGCCATTTGGGGGTTTCGGAAGCGGATATAGAAATATATATTATTTGTCCACTTGCATTTAGGATTAAGAAATTAGTAGTTTGAGTCAGAGCAGCCCAGGTCTCTTAGAAGACATCGAAGGGCACGGCGATTATTATAAATTCAGTCTGGTAACCTACGATGTATCTAAGTCGAATCGAGGCATTACCTGAATAGCGGGCATCCGAATAGTATGTGCGGGAGCTCTTGGGTTCCAACGTACAATCTATCACGGGACAACGTTTTATTCAATTCGCGTACTGAACTCATTTCGACCAGAACAGGACTAGTATTGGACTAGTAGTTAGATTTAGAGTTCGTTCTATTAAATAAACTATACAAACTCTAGCAACTGTCGAATTATTCCCCCACCTCAGTAGTGTGCTTGAACTTAGAAATTTAGGTACAACAATTATTATTATTATTATTATTGTTATTACTATTATTGCTATTATTATTGTTAATCCATTGGGTACTGGGGGAGTTCTTTTCTTGATGTTTTGGTTGCTCCTGGGTGGTTTTGCACGACTTGAGGGGGACGGTTGCCAATTATAATGCTACACACCATCGCAATTGATATATTTGGTTTTCTTATATCTTTCCTAGGCTTTGTGAGATGGTCTGGGATGGTGTGGGGTGGATTTTGCTGGTGCTCTGTAAGTTGACTATTAATATCCTTTTTTTTTTTTTTTTTTTTTTTTTCCTATATTCCAACTACTACCTCTCGGGCATAGGCTGATAGCCTTTACACTCAACCGCTGAACACGGTGAGGCCCGTGAGGTCTTGCTCCAGTCTAGGGAGTGAGACATGCGAAGCTTCACGGCTCGAAGCAACTCCATCTCTGAAGCCGCCTCTCCACTGCGCTTCACAGTCTCACCCCCACCGACTCGGACCCTCACTCTCAGAACGCCACCTATTGAGCAATTAACTCACTAGGCATTGCCCCCCTGCAGCATATTATTGAATATGGGAATATTCATACAATGCTATTTAATCAGGGAACAATGAGGGTATTTGTGTATGGCATTTCGGTGTGCTGTGGTAATGCACTGATACTAGGTACAGCACAAATTCCATCACAATAATATCTTCCCATTGACATATTGGGATTCGAACCCGGGTCCATCGGATTGCCAGTCCAGTAGCAAGACCACTCTGCCACACCTCCCCTTTTGTACTGTAATTAAGTTATTTTTTATGTTTTGAAGACGGTCGTGGTTGTGGTAATTTGCTTGATAACAATTTTATTGTTTTTTTATTATAATAATGGCAGTAATTGTTAAATTGACTACTACAGGATGATTATTCTTACTACAAAAATAAAATAGTGGAATAGGGATAAAAAGGGGATACTCTGTTGATTATCTTTATTTATTATGGCTTATAATTATGTATGATACTTGGGGGTGTTTGTATGTGTAAATATTTAAGTTTAGTAAACTTGTTGTATATATTATAGTGGTAATACTTGGTGATGGTATGGGGAATTGTTTGGTGTAAGTATATTTACTTGTATATTTAATATATCCTCCCTCCATAGAAATACGTCATATGGTGGCTTAATAGTTTTGATACTATTATGGATACATTTATTTTTATATTATTTGTATATATTGGTTTGGGGATTGTTTTTTCTTCTGAAATATATTATTTATTTTTTTCATTATTGCATATGATTATTACTAAAGCAATTGGATCCTATTTATATTTATATTATATTAGTTTATCTAGAGCTCAACAATTACTCAATAATGCATTTAAACATTATTTCACATAAACTTATGTTGCATTTCAATAATTTGTGCCATAGAATATTACTATTTTCCTTTAACAATATGTATATGTATTTAGTTAGATCTACTCCTTATATTGTTGCCCTGGTAAGATGTTTAGGTCGTAAATCTTTAGAGATTGTTAGAAATGCCTACAAATTAAAGAATTTATGTGTGTACTAACTGTAATGATGTAAGAAATCAGGAGGAAGTTGATGATCTTTGTGGAATATGTAGGAATTATATTTTTCCTTTTAACCATCTGACAAATAACGATATTGCTCAGCTTATCACACCAAACGAGCCATTGGATCATCGTGAAAGACTAAAAGAAATTGAAAATCATATATTTAACCCACAATTATTTAACGAAGCACACAATATAATTTTCGACGATATTGACCCTGATTTAAATTTCTATAATAATCAAAACACAAATATCAATTCTGATTATTATTTTGAAGACACTTTCAACGATAAAATTAAATCATATATAAATAATTCGTCTGCTTTCTCATTAATTAATTTAAACATACGTAGTGTTCCTAAAAATATGGATAGATTTGAAGCTTACAAAACAAATTTGGACATAAATTTTGATATAATCGGTCTGACTGAAACCTGGTTTAATGAACATAATGTAAATATATATTGTATGTCAGGCTACTCGCATGAATATAGTTATAGAAAAAGTAAATTAGGTAGAGGGGTGTCTCTGTTTATAAAAAATAATATTAAATACAAACCAAGGGTGGACCTTAAGGAATTGTGCAACTCTGTGGAATAATTGTTTATAGAAGTGGATAAAACAGTAATGGATTTAAATAAGAATATGGTGATTGGTTGCATATATAGACCTCCTGACTCAAATCTTGTACAGTTTTTAGAAAACATGAGTGCGCTATTAAATACCTTGAATAATGAAAATAAGACTGTTTATCTCTTAGGTGACTTTAATATTAATTTACTAAATGCTACTAACCATAGATTAACTGCAGACTTTATTGAAACAGTGTTTTCATACTCCTACACGCCACTCATAAATAAGCCAACTAGAGTAAAGGAAAACTCAGCAACAATAATTGACAACATATTTTGCAATGATGTCTTGCAAAATGAGCAACTTAGTGGGATTTTGTATACTGACTTGTCCGACCACTTTCCTGTATTTTGTATTTTAAATAATAAGAAGAAAACGTGCCCTGAGTTTATTATTAAGCGAATAGTTAATGAAGTTAATCTACATAAATTCAAAGAAAAAATATTACTTATGGATTGGGCTAACATTATTGTAGATAATAGTTGTCAAGACGCTTTCTCTAAATTTCATTCATCATTCATTAAATTATATGAGGAATGTTTTCCACTTAGAAAGGTCAAGATATCATATCGTAACCGCAAACCTTGGCTTACTTCGGGTCTAAAAGATTCAATAAAAATTAAAAAATAAACTGTACATCAAGTTCATAAAGACAGCAACTGAAGAAAATAACAGGGCGTATTTGGAGTATAAAAGAATTTTGAATACCGGTAAGTTACTAAGACAAGCAGAAAGGGACCACTATGATGATTTATTTAAGCAACATTCAAACAATATAAAGAAATCATGGGATTTAATCAGGAAGTTATTTATAAGAAAACGGAACGTAAGAATCAAACTGACTTCATAATAGATGGCAATAAGGTGAGCGATGCCAAAAAGATTGCCAATGCTTTTAATTATTTTTATTTAAATATAGGCACTAAAATAAGTCAATCTCTGCCAAATATTCAAATAAACTTTTCTTCATTTATGCCTACAGATAACCCTCGTACTATCTTTTTTAAGACCAACAAATTGTGACGAAGTGAAAAATATCATCACAAGTATGAAGAAAAATAGTCCAGGTTGGGATGGTATAAGTTCCACTGTTATTAAAGAATGCTTCCCCTACTGTATTAATGTATTAACCACTCTAATCAACATGTCTATGACTGAAGGCCTTTTCCCACACGAACTAAAAATTGCTAAAGTAATACCACTTATAAGAATAACGATGTATCTGTCGTTAGTAACTACCGCCCTGTTTCAATATTACCTGTTTTTTCAAAAGTTTTTGAACGAATTATGCATACTATATTAATGTATTTTATAAACAAACATGATTTATTGTATAAATATCAATTTGGGTTCAGAAAAGGATACAATACTAATTTAGCCTTAATAATGTAAATTGATAAAATTGCTGAAGCTCTTAATTCAGGGAATAATGTATTTGGGGTATTTTTGGATTTTAGTAAAGCATTCGATACTGTAAACCACGATATTTTGTTAAAAAAGCTACAGGTCTATGGGATTAGGGGTGTTGCTCTGGAGTGGTTCAAACGTTACTTATCTAATAGAGCTCAATATGTTAACTATAATGGTGAAATGTCTTTTATGGGTAATGTAAAATGTGGTGTTCCCCAGGGTTCTGTTTTAGGTCCATTGTTATATTTATTATATGTTAATGACATGGTGAATGTATCGCCTAATATACTCCCAATCCTATTTGCGGATGATACAAATATATTTATTGAAGGGGATAATATTGATAATATTATAAATAAGATGAACACAGAACTATGTAAACTTATGAAGTGGACTGTTGCAAATAAATTGTCTCTGAACGTAGAGAAAACACATTATATGGTGTTCACAATGAAAAGAAAAAAGTACACACAAATTTATGTGTCCGTATTAACAATAAGCCACTAAATAAAGTAATCAATACAACATTCTTGAGAGTAATTATAGATGACAATCTATCACGGTGTGAACATGTTAACCCACTGAACCCCAGCGATGACAACGTGTCGTCGGCAATGTATGTAACGCTAAACCCCAGCGACGACAACGTGTTGTGACTGGTACTCCGGCCCCAATTACTCCGGTCCTATGGCACCTAGAGGGCTCAGATTTGTATGGGAACTGTGTAAGTATCCCACGCAACCTTGCCAATGGTTGAAAACTCTCAAAGTCTAATCGCGAGCGTGTGGACGCGCAAAAACATGGTTTTGGGGTGTTTTGCCTTCAATTTTTTACTCTTCTAAAATCGACTTTCGGGGGCTCCGTAGGACCCCTTTTTGACCTTTTTGATCGTTTTTTTGTGGTTTTTCCGTCATTCCTAACCCATTCGCTATTGTTTCTGGAGAACAAAAAATCAAATCCTGCCGGTCCCTGGTGATACATTTATTTATAACTAGCTGGGGCTCAGTGGGTTAAGTATTTAAAAAATAAAGTTTCTAGAGGCATTGAAATAATCTGTAAAGCTAGAAAACTACTAAATACTTCAACTTTAGTGACTATGTATAATTAATTTGTGTATCCGTATATTACTTATGGTGTGGAAGTCTGGGGTAATGCTTGTGAAAGCAATATTAAACCTATAATAATTTTACAGAAACGAGCAATAAGAATTATAAAATCGGTTCATTTTAGAGAACATACTGCTCCATTATTCAAATCCTTAAAATTATTACCATTCAAAGATGTATATGTAAGTTCAAAATTTAAACTCATATTTAAAATTATGAAAGACCTTACCCCAAGCTTCTTCAAAGATAGGTTTTAACCAAACACAAATATACATCAACATTTTACTAGGCAAAGTCATAAACTACATATTCCAGTAGCTAGAACAAATTTGATGGAAAAAACATTCAAACATAATCTATATTTTATTAATTTCACCACAACACCAAACACCCCCAATGAAATTAATTAAAGTATATATGATCCGCCGGGATTCGAACCCGGGTTATCCCACACAGATTGTTGTCACCTTAACCATTACACCACCAGGACGGTTAAAGGTTCATGCACACGCCTACGACTTATTATCCATTCTCGAATACTGGATATTTATCTAATCATGTTCATACTCCCAACCGTGCTATGGTAGGCCTAATGTTTAAGTGAGAGGAAAGAATATTCATGGGGCACAGATCATATAGACCGGCCTCGCGACGAAATATCCCTGAACCTACTGATAATCTATATTTGATTTATTTCACCACAACACCAAACACCCCCAATGAAATTAATTAAAGTATATATGATCCGCCGGGATTCGAACCTGTGTTATCACACACAGATTTTTGCCACCTTAACCATTACACCACCAGGACGGTTACAGGTTTATGCACACGCATACGACTTATTATCCATTCTCGAATACTGGACATTAATCTAATCATGTTCATACTCCCAACCGCGCTATGGTAGGCCTAATGTTTAAGTGAGAGGAAAGAATATTCATGGGGTACAGATCATATAGACCGGCCTCGCGACGAAATATCCCTGAACCTACTGATAATCTATATTTTATTAATTTATTGGAATTATATAATGGACAAAATACATCTAGATTGTAACTTCAATACATTTAAGAAAAGAATAAAGGAATATCTGTTAAATAGAGTCCAAGCTGATTCTTGAAATGAGTATTGAGTGTGAATGGATCATTCTGTCTAGACATTAGTATTAAGGAGCTATATTATTTTTTGTTATTATTATTATTAGTATTAGTATTATTATTATTATTATTATTATTATTATTATCAACTCTGCGAAGCAGAGTGGTATCGCGCAAACAGATCCCGCCGGTATACTGTGCACCACCAGCCAGCCTGTCTGTAGTCGTCGTCGTCGTCCGTCTGTCTGTCTGGAAACTCCTCCTAGACCGTTCAATGGATTTTCACCAAATTTTACAGGTATAACCATTTAGTCAATGCGATAGTCAGTCAAAAAGAATTTTTCCATTTAACTTAAAGGTTAAGGTCAAAAGTCAAGGTTAAAAATAAGGTCAATATTTCATATTATTTAGTTTTTACTCAAATGTCTTCATTTACACTATACAAGTTACTGTTAACCTTGATATCGTATTGACCAAATTTAAGGTAAATATTCTAAAGAGTAAGGTCAAAGGTCAAAATAAGCTTTTCACTAGTATTTCTTATACTAACTTTTAGATTCTCACTAGGCTTACCATGTATATTCGGAATACCTAGGCCAAGGTCATACAAGAAACTATACAATTCCATATGAAAGGTCAAGGTCACAGGTCAAGGTCAAAGAAAAGGTCAATATGCTATTTTCTTAACTTTTCATGCAAACTTCACAACATTTGGTGAAATAGTTCCAATTTAAATTAAAAGGAAAATAATACATTTGGACACGCATATCATAAAGGTCAAGATAAAGGTCAAAGATCAAGGTCAACTATTCTATTAATATCTATAAAACTAACTGATGGATATTAATGAAATTAGGCATGCTTATTTGATTTTCGGGGCAATGGCAATGAAAACAAAAGAAATACTCTTACATAAAGGTCAAGGTTACAGGTCAAGGTCAAAGGTCAACTTTTACAATTTATTTTACTGATTACTCAAATATCTTGATTTTCACTATACAAGTTACTGCTAACCTTGATATCGTGTTGCCCAAATTTTAGATAAATGTTATAAAAGATTATTATTATTATTATAAAGGGCAAGGTCAAAGATCCAGGTCAAAGGTCAAAACAAGTTTTTCACTAGTATTTCTTATATTAACTGTTTGATTTTCACTAGGCTTACCATGTATATTCGGAATACCTAGGCCAAGGTCATACAAGAAAGTATACAATTCCATATGTACGGTTAAGGCACAGGTCAAGGTGAAATAAAAGGTCAAAATGCTATTTTCTTTACTTTTCATGCAAACTTCACACAATTTGGTAAGATAGTTGCACATTAAATGAAAAGGAAAATACTATATTTTGACATATAATAAAGGTCAAAGGTCATGGTCAACGATTCTATTAATATATATGAAACTAAGTGATGGGTTTTAATGAAATTAGGCATGCTTATTTGATTTTCCTGGGCAATGTCAATAAAACAAAACATGTACTCTTACATCAAGGTCAAGGTCAACGGTCAACTTTTACTATATATTTTTAGTTTTTACTCAAATATCTTCATTTTCACCATACAAGTAACTGGTAACTTTGATATCGTATTGCACAAATGTTAGATACATATTTTAAGGGGTAAGGTCAAAGTCAAAGGTCAAAATAAGGTTTTACTAGTAATTCTTATACTAACTGTTAGATTTTCACTAGGCTTACCATTTATATTCGGAATACCTAGGCCAAGGTCATACAAGATACTATACAATTTTATGTGAAAGGTCAAGGTCAAATTAAAGGTCAATATGCTATTGTCTTTACTTTTCATGTAAACTTTAAAAACATTTGGTGAGATAGGTGCACTTTAAATGAAAAGGAAAATAATATATTTTGAGACATCATAAAGATCAAGATAAAGGTCAAAGGTCATGGTCAACTATTCTATTAATATATTATATGAAACTAACTGATGGGTTTTAATGAAATTATGCATGCTCATTTGATTTTCATAGGCAATGTCAATGCAAACATAAATGTACTCTTACATAAAGATCAAGGTCAAAGGTAAAGGTCAAAGGTCAACTTTTATTATTATTTAAAAAAACAATTACTCAAATTTAGGAAAACTGTCTTGTGATAGTTGCTTATTACTTAAATAACATATTTATCAAATTGCAATATTGTAATAGTTAAGGTAAAAATGTCAAGGTTAAAAACAAGTGTTTGTCATTTTCCCTAAACTCCTCCTAGACTGTTTAATGTACTGTCACCCAATTGTACAGGCAAATTCAGTTGGTCAATGCGACGACCATCCAAATATATGTATTATATTCTTGGTCAAAGGTCAAAGGTCAAGGTCACAGTATATGATCATTATTTGTAATCTATAAGTTTTTATGCAAATTACACCATATTCATAATGCTAGTTAATAAAAACATTGGTGTTAACTCCCTCTGACATATTATGTTCCAGTAAGTCCGAGGAGGCGGCAGCCCGGTATCATTGCCACTGTACCCCACAACTGTCAAAACCACACTGCGGGACCATTAGAATTGTCGGTGAAACTTGCGGTTGCCATCAATCGACAGATTTTCATCTAACTTACCGAACTTACTGAGCTCCATTTGACGCTAGAGCGTCATATAACTTATTAGAGAGCTATGAAGATAAGTCCATATGACGCGATCGCGTCATATGAGTTATTTGGCATCAGTTCCATATGACGCGGTAGCGTCATATGAGTCTGAAGGAGTTAAGCTAATTCCTCGATAAGAATGTTTAAGGTCAAAGGTCAAGGTTAAAGGTCAAAATATTATTTTTGATAGTATTTCCTATATAATGTAAGATTCTTACTAAGCATATGCATAGTCGGAATTCCTAGGCCAAGGTCATACAAGATTATTCATAATTTAATTTGATAGGTCAAGGTCACAGGTTGAGGTCAAATATAAGGTCAATATGCTAATTTATTGACTTCATGTGAACTTCACAAATTTCTTAGATACAGTTGTGCTTTAAATGAAAATTAGAATGTTACATTTTCAGATTTCATAAAGGTCAAGATAAAGGTCATGGTCAGCCATTCCTTTAATACCTCTGCAACTATTTGATGATTTTTAATGAATTTTGGCACACTTATTTGATTTTCCAGGGTTACATCAATGCAATCAAAAAATATAATCCTACATCAAGGTCACAGGTCGAAGTCAAAAGTCAACCTTCATCATAAAAATTACTCTAATTTTGATAAGCTGACTTTGTTGTGTTTTACATAAATAACATAATTATATACTGTATATTTATACAGTATATACAGTACTTATAAATTTCATATACAAATATTCTAATACATAAGGTCAAAGGTCAAGGTCAAAGATCAAAATAAAAGTGTTTATCAATTTCCCCAAACTTTTCCTAGACTGTTTAACCCTTTCTGTACTGGAGACATCTTTTGTTTATAATATTCTAGCTTTAATTAGACAATTTTGTGGAGCTTAAGAAGTATCTGTGGTGGAAAAAGGTTTATTTGGATAGTTGAAAGCCTGCTAATTAAACTAAATACAATCGTATATTATTATCCAGTATAAAATAAAAAGGAAACTGGTACTGAACGGGTTAATGTATCGTCACCAAATTTTGCAGGCAAATTCGGTTGGTCAATTGTCAACCCCTGTCGGGGGCAAGTTGCTTTCAGGGCAAATCCTCCAGTATTCTTGGTGATATTATTAATAATGATGGTGATAGTAGTAGTGATGATGGTTATAGTACTGATGATGACAGTAGCAGAGATGCTAGTAACAGCAGGTATGATGGTGCTAATAGTGATGATGGTGATACTTGTAGTGATAATTATGACAGTAGTGATGATGATGGTTGTAACGATGGTGACAGTAGTAGTGATGATGATGACAATAGTAGTAGTAGTAGTGATGACAGTGATAGTACTAGTAGTAGTGATGATGGGTATAGTAGTAGTGATGGTGGTGTCAGTAGTAATGATGATTGTAGGTGATGGTGATAATAGTAGTGATGATGGTGATAGTTGTAGTGATAATGTTGACAGTAGTGATGATGTTTGTGAGGATGGTGATAGTAATGGTGATGGTGACTGTTGTAGTGATGATAGCAGTAGAGATGATGGTGATAATGATATTTTGGCTTCAGACATTATCTACAACCCTCAACACAATCCACTATTAGTATAACGAGTACCTTGTGTACCATAGCCGGTACAGTGTACCCCTATGTCAATATTGTGACCTCCATACCGGTCAGACCTCATATATCAAGCTAATGCTATTTTGGCTCCTACACTATTTACAACCCTCAACACAATCCACTATTAGTATAACGAGTACCTTGTGTACCATAGCCGGTACAGTGTACCCCTATGTCAATATTGTGACCTCCATACCGGTCAGACCTCATAGAGCAAGCTAATGATAATATGGCTCCAGACACTATCTACAACCCTCAACACAATCCACTATTAATATAAAGAGTACCTGGTGTACCATAGCCGTTACAGTGTACCCCTATGTCAATATTGTGACCTCCATACCGGTCAGACCTCATATAGCAAGCTAATGATATTGTGGCTCCAGACACCATCTACAACCCTCAACACAATCCACTATTAATATAACGAGTACCTGGTGTATCATAGCCGGTACAGTGTACCCCTATGTCAATATTGTGACCTCCATACCGGTCAGACCTCATATAGCAAGCTAATGATATTGTGGGTCCAGACACTATCAACAACCCTCAACACAATCCACTATTAATATAACGAGTACCTGGTGTACCATAGCCGGTACAGTGTACACCTATGTCAATATTGTGACCTCCATACCGGTCAGACCTCATATAGCAAGCTAATGGCATTGTGGCTCCAGACACTATCTACAACCCTCAACACAATCCACTATTAATATAACGAGTACCTGGTGTACCATAGCCGGTACAGTGTACCCCTATGTCAATATTGTGACTTCCATACCGGTCAGACCTCATATAGCAAGCTAATGATATTGTGGCTCCAGACACTATCTACAACCCTCAACACAATCCACTATTAATATAACGAGTACCTGGTGTACCATAGCCGGTACAGTGTACCCCTATGTCAATATTGTGACCTCCATACCGGTCAGACCTCATATAGCAAGCTAATGATATTATGGCTCCAGACACTATATACAACCCTCAACACAATCCACTATTAATATAACGAGTACCTGGTGTACCATAGCCGGTACAGTGTACCCCTATGTCAATATTGTGACCTCCATACCGGTCAGACCTCATATAGCAAGCTAATGATATTGTGGCTCCAGACACTATCTACAACCCTCCACACGATCCACTATTAATATAACGAGTACCTGGTGTACCATAGCCGGTACAGTGTACCCCTATGTCAATATTGTGACCTCCATACCGGTCAGACCTCATATTGCAAGCTAATGATATTGTGGCTCCAGACACTATCTACAACCCTCAACACAATCCACTATTAATATATCGAGTACCTGGTGTACCATAGCCGGTACAGTGTACCCCTATGTCAATATTGTGACCTCCATACCGGTCAGACCTCATATTGCAAGCTAATGATATTGTGGCTCCAGACACTATCTACAACCCTCAACACAATCCACTATTAATATAACGAGTACCTGGTGTACCATAGCCGGTACAGTGTACCCCTACGTCAATATTGTGACCTCCATACCGGTCAGACCTCATATAGCAAGCTAATCATATTGTGGGTCCAGACACTATCAACAACTCTCAACACAATCCACTATTAAAATAACGAGTACCTGGTGTACCATAGCCGGTACAGTGTACACTTATGTCAATATTGTGACCTCCATACCGGTCAGACCTCATATAGCAAGCTAATGATAATGTGGCTCTAGACACTATCTACAACCCTCAACACAATCCACGATTATTATAACGAGTACCTGGTGTACCATAGCCGGTACAGTGTACCCCTATGTCAATATTGTGACCTCCATACCGGTCAGACCTCATATAGCAAGCTAATGATATTGTGGCTCCAGACACTATCTGCAACCCTCAACACAATCCACTATTAATATAACGAGTACCTGGTGTACCATAGCCGGAACAGTGTACCCCTATGTCAATATTGTGACCTCCATACCGGTCAGACCTCACATAGCAAGCTAATTAAATTGTGGCTCCATACACTATCTACAACCCTCAACACAATCCACTATTAATATAACGAGTACCTGGTGTACCATAGCCGGTAAGTGTACCCCTATGTCAATATTGTGACCTCCATACCGGTCAGACCTCATATAGCAAGCTAATGATATTGTGGCTCCAGACACTATCTACAACCCTCAACACAATCTACTATTAATATAACGAGTACCTGGTGTACCATAGCCGGTACAGTGTACCCCTATGTCAATATTGTGACCTCCATACCGGTCAGACCTCATATAGCAAGCTAATGATATTGTGGCTCCAGACACTATCTACAACCCTCAACACAATCCACTATTAATATAACGAGTACCTGGTGTACCATAGCCAGTGTACCCCTATGTCAATATTGTGACCTCCATACCGGTCAGACCTCATACGGCAAGCTAATGATATTGTGGCTCCAAACACTATCTAAACCCTCAACACAATCCACTATTAATATAACGAGTACCTGGTGTACCATAGCCGGTACAGTGTACCCCTATGTCAATATTGTGACCTCCATACCGGTCAGACTCATATAGCAAGCTAATGATATTGTGGCTCCAGACACTATCTACAACCCTCAACACAATCCACTATTAATATAACGAGTACCTGGTGTACCATAGCCGGTACAGTGTACCCTTATGTCATTATTGTGACCTCCTTACCAGTCAGAACTCATATAGCAAGCTAATGATATTGTGGCTCCACAACCAATCTACAACCCTCAACACAATCCACTATTAATATAACGAGTACCTGGTGTACCATAGCCGGTACAGTGTACCCCTATGTCAATATTGTGACCTCCATACCGGTCAGACCTCATATAGCAAGCTAATGATATTGTGGCTCCAGACACTATCTACAACCCTCAACACAATCCACTATCAATATAACGAGGACCTGGTGTACCATAGCCGGTACAGTGTACCCCTATGTCAATATTGTGACCTCCATACCGGTCAGACCTCATATTGCAAGCTAATGATATTGTGGCTCCAGACACTATCTACAACCCTCAACACAATCCACTATTAATATAACGAGTACCTGGTGTACCATAGCCGGAACAGTGTACCCTTATGTCAATATTTTGACTTCCATACCGGTCAGACCTCATATAGCAAGCTAATGATATTGTGGCTCCAGACACTATCTACAACCCTCAACACAATCCACTATTAATATAACGAGTACCTGGTGTACCATAGCCGGTACAGTGTACCTCTATGTCAATATTGTGACCTCCATACCGGTCAGACCTCATATAACAAACTAATGATATTGTGGCTCCAGACACTATCTACAACCCTCAACACAATCCACTATTAATATAACGAGTACCTGGTGTACCATAGCCGGTACAGTGTACCTCTATGTCAATATTGTGACCTCCATACCGGTCAGACCTCATATAGCAAGCTAATGATATTGTGGCTCCAGACACTATCTACAACCCTCAACACAATCCACTATTAATATAACGAGTACCTGGTGTACCATAGCCGGAACAGTGTACCCCTATTTCAATATTGTGACCTCCATACCGGTTAGACCTCATAAAGCAAGCGAATGATATTGTGGCTCCAGACATATTATCTACAGCCCTCAACACAATCCACTATTAATATAACGAGTACCTGGTGTACCGTAGCCGGTACAGTGTACCCCTATGTCAATATTGTGACCTCCATACTGCTCAGACCTCATATAGCAAGCTAATGATATTGTGGCTCCAGACACTATCTACAACCCTCAACACGATCCACTATTAATATAACGAGTACCTGGTGTACCATAGCCAGTGCAGTGTACCCCTATGTCAATATTGTGACCTCCATACCGGTCAGACCTCATATAGCAAGCTAATGATATTGTGGCTCCAGACACTATCTACAACCCTCAACACAATCCACTATTAATATAACGAGTACCTGGTGTACCATAGCCGGTACAGTGTACCCCTAATTCAATATTGTGACCTTTATACCTGTCAGACCTTATACAGCAAGCAAAATATATTGTGGCTCCAGACACTATCTACAACCCTCAACACAATCCACTATTAATATAACGAGTACCTGGTGTACCATAGCCGGTACAGTGTACCCCTATGTCAATATTGTGACCTCCATACTGGTCAGACCTCATATAGCAAGCTAATGATATTGTGGCTCCAGACATTATCTACAACCCTCAACACAATCCACTATTAATATATCGAGTACCTGGTGTACCATAGCCGGTACAGTGTACCCCTATGTCAATATTGTGACCTCCATACCGGTCAGACCTCACATTGCAAGCTAATGATATTGTGGTTCCATACACTATCTACAACCCTCAACACAATCCACTATTAATATGACGAGTACCTGGTGTACCATTGCCGGTACAGTGTACCCCTATGTCAATATTGTGACCTCCATACCGGTCAGACCTCATATAGCAAGCTAATGATATTGTGGCTCCAGACACTATCTACAACCCTCAACACAATCCACTATTAATATAACGAGTACCTGGTGTACCATAGCCGGTACAGTGAACACTTATGTCAATACTGTGACCTCCATACCGCTCACACCTCATATAGCAAGCTAATGATATTGTGGCTCCAGGACACTATCTACAACCCTCAACACAATCCACTATTAATATAACGAGTACCTGGTGTACCATAGCCGGTACAGTGTACCCTTATGTCAATATTGTGACTTCCATACCGGTCAGACCTCATATAGCAAGCTAATGATATTGTGGCTCCAGACACTATCTGCAACCCTCAACACAATCCACTATTAATATAACGAGTACCTGGTGTACCATAGCCGGTACAGTGTACCCCTATGTCAATATTGTGACCTCCATACCGGTCAGACCTCATATAGCAAGCTAATGATATTGTGGCTCCAGACACTATCTACAACCCTCAACACAATCCACTATTAATATAACGAGTACCTGGTGTACCATAGCCGGAACAGTGTACCCCTATGTCAATATTGTGACTTCCATACCTGTCAGACCTCATATAGCAAGCTAATGATATTGTGGCTTATGACACTATCTACAACCCTCAACACAATCTACTATTAATATAACGAGTACCTGGTGTACCATAGCCGGTACAGTGTACCCCTATGTCAATATTGTGACTTCCATACCTGTCAGACCTCATATAGCAAGCTAATGATATTGTGGCTCCAGACACTATCTACAACCCTCAACACAATCCACTATTAATATAACGAGTACCTGGTGTACCATAGCCGGTACAGTGTACCCCTATGTCATTATTGTGACCTCCATACCAGTCAGACCTCATATAGCAAGCTAATGATATTGTGGCTCCAGACACTATCTACACCCCCTCAACACAATCCATTATTAAAATATCGAGTACCTGGTGTACCATAGCCGGAACAGTGTACCCCTATGTCAATATTGTGACTTCCATACCTGTCAGACCTCACATAGCAAGCTAATGATATTGTGGCTCCAAACACTATCTACAACCCTCAACACAATCCACTATTAATATAACGAGTACCTGGTGTACCATAGCCGGTACAGTGTACCCCTATGTCAATATTGTGACCTCCATACCTGTCAGACCTCATATAGCAAGCTAATGATATTGTGGCTCCAGACAATATCTACAACCCTCAACACAATCCACTATTAATATAATGAGTACCTGGTGTATCATTGCCGGTACAGTGTACCCCTATGTCAATATTGTGACCTCCATACCGGTCAGACCTCATATAACAAGCTAATGATATTGTGGCTCCAGACACTATCTACAACCCTCAACACAATCCACTATTAATATAACGAGGACCTGGTGTACCATAGCCGGTACAGTGTACTACTATGTCAATATTGTGACCTCCATACCGGTCAGACCTCATATAACAAGCTAATGATATTGTGGCTCCAGACACTATCTACAACCCTCAACACAATCCACTATTAATATAACGAGTACCTGGTGTACCATAGCCGGAACAGTGTACCCCTATGTCAATATTTTGACTTCCATACCGGTCAGACCTCATATAGCAAACTAATGATATTGTGGCTCCAGACACTATCTACAACCCTCAACACAATCCACTATTAATATAACGAGTACCTGGTGTACCATAGCCGGTACAGTGTACCCCTATGTCATTATTGTGACCTCCATACCGGTCAGACCTCATATAGCAAGCTAATGATATTGTGGCTCCAGACACTATCTACAACCCTCAACACAATCCACTATTAATATAACGAGTACCTGATGTACCATAGCCGGTACAGTGTACCCTTATGTCAATATTGTGACCTCCATACCGGTCAGACCTCATATAGCAAGCTAATGATATTGTGGCTCCAGACACTATCTACAACCCTCAACACAATCCACTATTAATATAACGAGTACCTGGTGTACCATAGCCGGTACAGTGTACCCCTATGTCAATATTGTGACTTCCATACCTGTCAGACCTCATATAGCAAGCTAATGATATTGTGGCTTATGACACTATCTACAACCCTCAACACGATCCACTATTAATATAACGAGTACCTGGTGTACCATAGCCGGTACAGTGTACCCCTATGTCAATATTGTGACCTCCATACCAGTCAGACCTCATATAGCAAGCTAATGATATTGTGGCTCCAGACACTATCTACAACCCTCAACACGATTCACTATTAATATAACGAGTACCTGGTGTACCATAGCCAGTGCAGTTTACACCTATGTCAGTATTGTGACCTCCATACAGGTCAGACCTCATATAGCAAGCTAATGATATTGTGGCTCCAAACACTATCTACAACCCTCGCCACAATCCACTATTAATAAAACGAATACCTAGTGTACCATAGCCGGTACAGTGTACCCCTATGTCAATATTGTGACCTCAATACCGGTCAGAACTTATATAGCAAGCTAATGATATTGTGGCTCCAGACACTATCTACAACCCTCAACACAATCCACTATTAATAAAACGAGTACCTGGTGTACCATAGTCGGTACAGTGTACCCCTATGTCAATATTTTGACATCCATACCGGTCAGACCTCATATTGCAAGCTAATGATATTGTGGCTCCAGATACTATCCACAGCCCTCATCAAAATCCACTATTAATATATCGAGTACCTGGTGTACCACAGCCGGTACAGTGTACCCATATGTCAATATTGTGACCTCCATACCGGTCAGACCTCATATAGCAAGCTAATGCTATTGTGGCTCCCGACACTATCTACAACCCTCAACACAATCCAATAATAATAAAACGAGTGCCTTGTGTACCATAGCCGGTACAGTGTACCCCTATGTCAATATTGTGACCTCCATACCGGTCAGACCTCATATAACAAACTAATGATATTGTGGCTCCAGACACTATCTACAACCCTCAACACAATCCACTATTAATATAACGAGTACCTGGTGTACCATAGCCGGTACAGTGTACCCCTATATCAATATTGTGACTTCCATCAGACCTCAAATAGCAAGCTAATGATATTGTGGCTCCAGACACTATCTACAACCCTCAACACAATCCACTATTAATATAACGAGTACCTGGTGTACCATAGCCGGTACAGTGTACCCCTATATCATTATTGTGACTTCCATACCTGTCAGACCTCACATAGCAAGCTAATGATATTGTGGCTCCAGACACTATCTACAACCCTCAACACAATCCACTATTAATATAACGAGTACCTGGTGTATCATAGCCGGTACAGTGTACCCCTATGTCAATATTGT
>CM064574.1:22994403-23490877 GCA_032716605.1 Paralithodes platypus
CCTCCATACCGGTCAGACCTCATATAGCAAGCTAATGATATTGTGGCTCGATAACACTACACATGTAACTGCTGAGTCGTAAAGATGAGAATACTGATAGAGTTTTGAATTTCCGTCTAAGGCTTAGTAGATTCAACAGGATATAATAAGTTTTAGCTAAACATAATAGAAAATTAGTTTGGCAAATAAAATTAAAAAGTAATACGGTTTTGAGGCGTTATTATACCAAATGTAGGAGTTTAGTGCGTAACAAAATGAACGAACTTAGAGCATCGCGGTCACAGAAAATAGATAAGACATAATGAGCGCTAACTGAAACGGGATGGATAATACAGAATCAGAGGCATTTTTTAGCAAGAATGCATTTGATATGCCCGGATATAGGGCCTATTTGTTTAAACTATGAACGCGACACAGGAGGAGTAGGGGCGGGTTGGCGGGGTTAGCAGTTGTTTGTCAGGAGTACACGAAAAAGATGTATTGAAATCAGATTAGACTAAACATGATAGATGAAAGTTTAAGTGTTGGGTAGAGGTTAGGTTCGAAGGTTAGTGATTGAGCCATAGTTATTGGAGTTATACTAGACCGCCTCGTATCTAGTGTAGAATGGCAGATAATTCTCGTTATGGAGAGGCCAAATTAAAAATAAGCATCTAAGGTTTATCATTGTGTGCATTAGGTGGGATTTTCAAAATTTTCCGAAACATTGATTGGCACCATCCAAATAGGCGAACTCCGATGCAGTAGATTCGAGTTTATTGAGGTGGTACCAGATAGTTTTTTTTATTTTTTTTATTTCACTTCATAGTACGAGCCGGAACTATAGGTATTAATATTCTTGATTTACGTTGTTTTCAGTAACCAATGACATACTTTCAAAACATAAATAATGTATAGATTGGTGACCACCTAGAATAGCGATCCTCCATCTACTTTTTAGTTATTGTTAATAGTACAATACGGGAAGCAGGGAGCTGCTAAAGAGAATACGACACTTTGATCCCAGATTTCGAACAGACCGATTATTGGTGGGCCTAAGAAAGACCTTCAATGTGGACCCTATTGTTAAGCAATTAATCAGATCACATTGATTGCCAGAGTTAAACTTGCCACCTTCATATAACCCATTAATTGCTCACGTTCACTCACAATGGTGGCAAACTAGAATATATGCCCTAAAAGAAGATTTAGATCGACGCAGACCGAACCAACCAAAATAGGGGATGACTACTATACGCAATAGATCTTATAGGAAAAAAGAAAGGCATATAATAAGAAAAATAAAGAAATGGCGAAAATACTTTACATAACATTATATACTATCCCAGACTCTGCGTATCAACGAGGTCAAAACAACAAGGAAATCAGAAGGCAAAAAGGTCCAAAAGATTATAATAAGGATGCCGTGACTCAAAAAAAACGCTAAAACTTTTAAAACTTTTTTATCCAATATATATATCTAAAGTTAGATATTAAGATATAGGCCCCCTAAACACTTCAATAGGATAACAGAAAATGATTTAGAAATGTGCATATATTAATAGTCCTTTCCGTTTTCACTATGAACAATTTGGCCCAGATTCCGAGTCAATATATAGTGATAGTAATAGAAAATATGTTAATACAGTTAGTATAAGTAAAATGATGTGCTTAAGGAAATTGACAGACTGAAACCTCAAAATCGCCTGGTCCTGACGATATCTATAGTATTAAAGAATGCAGAGATAGTTAAGTATACCATTCATTTTTATTTAACAAGTCATTAGAACAGGTTAGTTCAGAAGCTTGGAACTTGCAAATGTAGTTCCGATTTCACAAAGGTGATAAATCGATAGCATCCAATTACCGTCCCATTAGTCTCACATCATCATAGAAAGCTATAGTCTATTATTGCTAGGAAAATTAGAACCCCTTAGTAAAATTTACTTAATAAATTCTTCTCAGCATGACTTCCTTTCTTACTAATTTGCTTAGCTTTTTCTCAGAGGTATTAGCAGTAACCAAGTCAATATATTTATATTTAGATTTCAGTAAAGCTTTCGACAGAGTCCCTCATGAGAGATTGATGCCAAGGTTGGGCACATGGAATAGGTCTTTGTTGGGATGGCTTAGGTCATGGCTAATTGGTAAACAGAGAGTCAGCATAAAGGTACCAGTCATGGGGAGCAGTCAAAAGTGTCCCCCATCGTATTAGGTCCCCTGTTGTTTCTTATAAACATAAATGAACCTAGATTTAGGTATAACTATAGGGTAAATTCGCAGACAATACTAAAATAGGGAGATCAATCAGATAGCGATATAGAGTGCCTCCAAATGGATCTTGATACCTTAGATGAATGGTCTAAATTGGCAGATGAAGTTTACATTGACAAATGCAAGGTATTAAAGATAGGGAAGATGCAAACAAATGTTAAATATAAATTAGGCTAATTTAGAATTAGAAAATTCAGACTGCGAGAAAAGATCTAGGTGTGTTTGTTAGCAATGATTTAAAAAGCCTAGAAAAACAGTGTATAAGCGTTCGAATAAGGCAAACAGGATTCTCGGGTTCATCTCTAGGAGTGTGAGTAACAGAACTGCTGATGTTATCTTAAAAAACTTTACTTGTCATTAGTGAGGCCCCATATGGGTTATGTTGTGCGATGGTGGTGACCTGATTACAGAATGGACATAGATTCATGAGAGAGTACAGCGTAGAATGACAAAAATTATCCATAATATAAGAAATCTTCCGTATGAAGAAAGGTTGAAGTAATTAGGCTTTCATTCGTTAGAGAGACACAGAGTTAGAGGGGACATGATAGAGGTGTTCAAGTGGGTTAGTGGGATAACAAATGGGACATGACAAATGTACTAAAGTCAGTGATAGCGAAAGAACTCGTACCAATGGTTTCAAATTAGATAAATTTCGTTTCAGAAAAGATATAGGCAAATATTGGTTTGGTAACAGAGTTGTAGATGGGTGGAATGGACTACCAAGTGCTATAGTGGGATTAAAAACGGTAGGGAGCTTTAACATAAAATTGGATAAGCATATGGACGAGAAGGGTTGAGTGTGAAGGGGGATCAGCCGGGTTGGGCCAATCAGCGCTCTGCAAACTCCGTAATCCTGCGTTAATCTCTAACCGTTTTGGTAAGATGATCCTCAGGGCATTAGAGTGTTGAGCCTAAAATTGGGCTTTGTAACTGGGGTTGTGTGGGACAGGGATCTGCCTTGCTTAGGCCAATCGGCTTTCTGCAGACTCCTATTTTCTTATGTTCTTATGTTCTTATGTTCCATACCGGTCAGACCTCATATATAGCAAGCTAATGATAGTGCGGCTCCAGACACTATCTACAACCCTCAACACAATCCACTCTTAATATAACGAATACCTGGTGTACCATAGCCGGTACAGTGTACCTCTATGTCAATATTGTGACCTCCATACCGGCCAGACCTCATATAGCAAGCTAATTATATTGTGGCTCCAGACACTATCTACAACCCTCAACACAATCCACCATTACTATAACGAGTACCTGGTGTACCATAGCCGGTACAGTGTACCCCTATGTCAATATTGTGACCTCCTTACCGGTCAGACCTCATATATAGCAAGCTAATGATAGTGCGGCTCCAGACACTATCTACAACCCTCAACACAATCCACTATTAATAAAATTAGTACCTTGTGTACCATAGCCGGTACAGTGTACCCCTATGTCAATATTGTGACCTCCATACCGGTCATACCTCATATAACAAACTAATGATATTGTGGCTCCAGACACTATCTACAACCCTCAACACAATCTACTATTAATATAACGAGTACCTGGTGTACCATAGCCGGTAGAGTGTACCCCTATGTCAATATTTTGACCTCCATACCGGTCAGACCTCATATAGCAAGCTAATGGTATTGTGGCTCCAGACACTATCTACAACCCTCAACACAATCCACTATTAATAAAACGAGTACCTTGTGTACGATAGCCGGTACAGTGTACCCCTATGTCAATATTGTAACCTCCATACCGGTCATACCTCATATAGCAAGCTAATAATATTGTGGCTCCAGACACTTTACTAACCCATATGTCCCCTACTAACTTCCTAGTATTGCACAGTAGTTCCCTTTCCAATGTTCCCTTACCCACTCTAAACCACTGTTTAGACACTTGATCCTCAGTGTTTTGGAGGACAAGCAGCCTAGAAGAGTCACTAGACCTTTTGTTGCTTGATTTCCTTTGTACTCCTTTGTACTATCGACAACCCTCAACACAATCCACTATTAATATAACGAGTAGCTGGTGTACCATAGCCGGTACAGTGTACCCCTATGTCAATATTGTGACCTCCATACCAGTCAGACCTCATATAGCAAGCTAATGATATTGTGGCTCCAGACACTATCTACAACCCTCAACACAATCCACTATTAATAAAACGAGTACCTGGTCTACCGTAGCCGGTACAGTGTACCCCTATGTCAATATTGTGACCTGCATACCAGTCTGACCTCATATAGCAAGCTAATGATATTGTGGCTCCAGACCCTATCCACAACCCTCAACACAATACACTATTAATATAACGAGTACCTGGTGTACCATAGCCGGTACAGTGTACCCTGTTATGCCCTAATTTTATACAGTATTAACGATTGATACAGGTGAGTTCTACTAGACTGGGTCTTCAGATTTCATACAAATACATATAAAGAAGACAACAGAAGATATACAGTATATATCACCAAAATATAGTTTTATAATACAGCTTTATTCCCTTAATTTCTAAATACACGAATAGAGTATGAGTGCGAGTTTAGAAACATAAACACAATGATTAGCACTTAAATAACACTTTCAATCTTCGAGCACAGTCGCGGATCTGGATGGAGTTCAGGTATTTTTAGCACAGCTTAACTGTATTCCTTGTGTCTGGAATCAGCTACACTTATCACTATCGAGGGTTGCTACAAGTAATATAATCAGCGATTTAATGCTACTGTACTTGCAATGAAGTAGACTTGGGATGGTGGTTATGAAAGAGAGTTAATTATTTCACTATAGGTATCATAAGTTATATACCGTGCGCACTGGTATGAGATCAAGTACAAAGTCAAATGTGGATAGACTTTGAACAAAAATCTTTGTGCTAGAATAATGGCAGAGTGGGGAGTCTGAAATATGTTTACTTGGTCGAAATAATGGTAGAATCGCTTAGCATCAAAATCAGCTTAATTTGATTTAATTCGGAAAATCACTTTTAATGGTCGGGAACACTTCCATAGTCTATATAGCATTCGTAAATGAAATTATTTTCTGTAAATTTCGAATATTAGCACGGTATTGGATTTTTTATGTTTTAACACATTTAGGACTCTGTTTATTTCACTTACGAACTTGGATTTTTGGCAGAGTCGCTTGGGGACTCTGTTTTATTTTTCTCTCTTCGTATATTAACTTAGACACTTTCTCTCATTTCTGGTCATCGACTTAGGCGTCTTTTCTAAATCTTCTTTCCGACGATGGTTATGGTGTTTGCTGTCTGTAGTCGTCTGTTCCTCCGTGGGCCGTCCAGGTTGGCAGGCTGTGTGAAGATAGTTACAGTTGGGTTGATGGGTTTGGGGTCTTCAGTATGGCTCCGTAACTTATTGTAATCATCTGGCAATTACTGTTGGGCACCATACCGGACTAACGCGAGTATTCTAGAGGTTATTTGGAATACTCGACTATCCTGACCTTTATATCAACTGTTGATGAAGTCCTGTTAAGGTACTCTTGAAATGGGGTCTTAAATATCGTGCCTCAGTGAGAGCGTATATGGCACGGTATCGGACTAACGCAGGAATACTTTAAAACTACTCTTCCTGACTGTCTCTGACCTTTTTAAGAGGTTCGGGGTACCCGGGGCGGCGTTTAAACCTTTCAGTTACACAGTCTAATGGGATGCCACAGACTCAGTGCACCTAAGACTTGTGTGTGCAGAGTCCCCTTGAGTGTATCTCGCCAAGCCCTTCCTTCACAGCGGTCTCAGATGTTTCGAGACTACCTGTGAAAAGTGGTAGTGTTCACTTTCAATAAAAATAAGTAGAGAGGTCGGAATGCCGGAGTCTCTCTACTCTTACTAGGGAAAGTGGAACCTAGCAGAGGGGACAATGTTAGTTACTGGGATGCCAGTACTGTAGTAACAAAGTTCCTCTGAAAGGATACTTTGCGCAGTGTTCACTTCCAAGAGTAATAGTAGAGAGGTCGGAATGCCGGAGTCTCTCTACTTTTACTAGGGAAAGTGGAACCTAGCAGGAAGGACAATGTTAGATACTGGGATGCCAGTAGTAACAAAGTTCCTCTGAAAGGACACTGTCACAGTATTCACTTCCAAGAGTAATAGTAGAGAGGTTGGGATGCCGGAGTCTCTCCACTTTTACTTGGGGAAGTGGAACCTAGCAAAAGGGACAATGTTAGATACTGGGATGTCAGTAGTAACAAAGTTCCTAGAGTAGGACTTGGCACTTTTCACTAGAGAATATTGAGGATGGGATGCCGTTCTCCTCAACTTCTTTTTAGAGAAGGTGCGTTTGTGGACTTCTTTAATTAGAAAGGAAGGGGCGGGATGCCTGACCCTTCTTTTGTAAGCTAAGGAAAGCTTTATACCGGTAACAGAAGCTATGTTAAGCACTGGGATGCCAGTGGTAACACAGTTCCTGTTACAGGCCACAGTTTTTGTAACTGAAAGAATAGAAGTGAAACTCCGGGATGCCTGTCACTTACACTACTATAATTTAGTAGACACCGCCTATCAAGAGTCTCTATGTTAGCTGACGGGATGCCGCAACCAACAAAGATCCCTAAAATAGGATTTTTAGCTCACAGACAGTATATTGGACTTTCGGGATGTCGTAGGTCCAACTGAATGGAGGTTTAGTTCTAAGACTTCTAAAGGTGGGATGCCAGTATCTCGAGAAGCCTTAAAATTGCTTAACTCTCCTAAATTATCTTGACCTGGTATTGCTAATTACTGCTAGGGACCCTTCCTAACGTGTAGGATGGTAAGGGCATGAGGATGTATCCCTGGAGGGGTCTATAGAACTTTCTTGTTCTGGTGGTCAAGATATTCTCTTTCTAAATCAATTTATTAGGTCACACGGTGGTACTTATATCAAGGGGCATATCACCTAGAAAGGTACTTCATTAATGTTTAATCAATAATTATAAAATAAATAGGTAAGGTCAATAGAGCCATGGAGAATCATAACTTTGCTCAAGGAAAGGAGTTCCTTAATTCTTAACTTGAGCGGGAGGTTGAGGGTCGTGTGCAAAAACAAACTGAGGAAGTATGAGATGCGCATTGAAGTATTTGATATATCATACTCATCCACGGGGGTCTGAAATGAGAATCTACTTATGTATCATTGATAGGATGATGTAAGTTGATGATAAATTGTAAACTATAGCATTGTAGGTTATCTCTTAATATAGTATTTTAAGTAGATGTCCATCCCGGAATGTGTTGGTACTCCTGGCGAACTAGTGGGCGAGCCAGCTAGCTTCCGGCTCGTGTTTGAAGATCACCAGCGCCACTCGGCCACTCTAATTTGCATATAAACTTATATGAGAAAGATCATGTGGCTTGTATAATTAGAAGAGATAATTAGAGGATAAAAGAAGACGTATATATGTGTGTGGGAAACGATGTCCCAAGGATCTATTGATGTACTACTTAATATTATTTTTGCATAGTTTGGTTTAACAAAACATCATAGCATATTCATTTAATACTAGTTGGTTATTATTCTTAATCTTAATGACACATCTTATTACTTATTACACATAACGACATAACATTATAAAAAAAACAGAAAAGAAAAACATATAGAGTGTTTGAAGTTCTCTCAAAAGGGTCGGCGGAAAACTATTTTCTTTTTAGAGGGGGTCGTGGGGCGAATCGTCGTGCCCCGTGTGGGTGGGTATTTTTCCTTCCGCGTGTCCTTCTTCAGCATAGCGATTCGGCGGTTCCTGAGTTTCGCTACTGCTGCTGGTCCTCGTGGTGTTATAATGGATACTGGTTTCTATATCTTGGTCCTTCCTTTCTTCGGGTCTTCTTGTTCCTTTCTCTTGGCTGGTCTTCCTTCTTCTTCCACTCCTTCGGTCTCTCCTGTCTGATGGTCTTTCTTTTTCCGGGGTATTTTACACCCCTATGTCAATATTGTGACCTCCATACCAGTCAGACCTCATATAGCAAGCTAATGATATTGTGGCTCCAGACACTATCTACAACCCTCAACACAATCCACTATTAATATAACGAGTACCTGGTGTACCATAGCCGGTACAGTGTACCCCTATTGTCAATATTGTGACCTCCATACCGGTCAGACCTCATATAGCAAGCTAATGATATTGTGGCTTCAGGCCCTATCCACAACCCTCAACACAATCCACTATTAATATAATGAGTACCTGGTGTACCATAGCCGGTACAGTGTACCCCTATGTCAATATTGTGACCTCCATACCGGTCAGACCTCATATAGCAAGCTAATGATATTGTGACTTATGCCACTATCTACAACCCTCAACACGATCTACTATTAATATAACGAGTACCTGGTGTACCATAGCCAGTGCAGTGTACCCCTATGTCAATATTGTGACCTCCATACCGGTCAGACCTCATATAGCAAGCTAATGATATTGTGGCTCCAGACACTATCTACAACCCTCAACACAATCCCCTATTAATATAACGAGTACCTTGTGTACCATAGCCGGTACAGTGTACCCCTATGTCAATATTGTGACCTCCATACCGGTCAGACCTCATATAGCAAGCTAATGATATTGTGGCTCCAAACACTATCTACAACCCTCAACACAATCCACTAATAATATAACGAGTACCTGGTGTACCATAGCCGGTACAGTGTACCCCTATGTCAATATTGTGACCTCCATACCGGTCAGACCTCATATAGCAAGCTAATGATATTGTTGCTCCAGACACTATCTACAACCCTCGACACAATCCACTATTAATATAACGAGTACCTGGTGTACCATAGCCGGTACAGTGTACCCCTATGTCAATAGTGTGACCTCCATACCGGTCAGACCTCATATAGCAAGCTAATGATAGTGTGGCTCCAGACACTATCTACAACCCTCAACACAAGTCACTATTAATATAACGAGTAGGCCTACCTGGTGTACCATAGCCGGTACAGTGTACCCCTATGTCAATATTTTGACCTCCATACCGGTCACACCTCATATAGCAAGCTAATGATATTGTGGCTCCAGGCACTATCCACAACCCTCAACACAATCCACTATTTATTTAACGAATACCTGCTGTACCATAGCCGGTACAGTGTACCCCTATGTCAATATTGTGCCCGCCATACCGGTCAGACCTCATATAGCAAGCTAATGATATTGTGGCTCCAGACCCTCAACACAATCCACTATTAATATAACGAGTACCTGGTGTACCATAGCCAGTACAGTGTACCTGCATTACCACATTATGTGATTCCTATTTTGGCATGTGCCAACGACGTCAAACAACAATGTATTCTATAGGTTATGAAACACCTTTTGTAATTACTATAAACATACATTGCAACAACGTGTTAACACAATGTATGGTAATGTCCTTTTTGTATGTTGTATTGGAACCTCTTAAAATTTTTGATTTGATGAATTGTTAGAAACGTGATATTACCAAACCTATATAAGTTCCAAACGTTTTAGAAGTAGAGGTAGTAGATGTCGTAGTAGTAGTTGTAGATGTGGTATTTTAGTATTAATATAACGTAACGTTAACATTTTACTCCGCTTGGTATACACGGATATGTGATACGATACGATACGTTCATTTTCAGTAGTAAAAATACATTCAATGTTACCAAATGTACACGTGTTTTACACGTGTATCATATAACATTCCTATTTAGGTTCTTTTTTACGTAATCACAAGATTATAATGGATGTTTTCCTATTGTTGCCACAAAACAAACATTAACGTTGCTATTATAAAGACTACCTATGTCCTATTTACGTCTTTCTTGTTTGTTCAATACAAGCTGCATTATCACATTATGTAATTACTATTTTGGCACTACCAGAAACGTAAAAAAACAATGTATTCCATAGGTTATGAATCACGTTTTGTAATTACTAAAAACATACATTGTAGCAACGTGTTAAAACTATGTGTGGTAATGTCATCTATGTATTTGTTATTAGAACTTCTTAAAAACGTTGATATGACGTATTGTTAGAAACGTTGTAATATTATCACACCTTTATAAGTGCCAAACGTTTTAGTAGTAAATGTGGTATGTTAGTATTAATATAACATAACGTCTATCTTTTACTCTATATTTTATACACAGATTTTTTAAACGTCTATTTTAGTAGTGGAAATACATTCAATGATACCAAATATACACGTTTTTTACACGTTTTTTATATAATATTCCTACTTAGGTTTCTGTGAACGTGCTCACAACATTATAATAGACGTTTCTTCGACGTTGCCACAATACAAACATTTACGTTGCCATTATCTAGACTACAGACGTTATATTTATGTCTTTCTTGTTTGTTCAATACAAGTTGCATTATCACATTATATAATTCCTATTTTGGCACGTGCCAAAGACGTAAAAAATAATATACTCCATAGGTTATGACACACGTTTTGTAGTTACGAACTAAGAATTTTATGACCACGTGTTTACACTATGTCCGATTAGGTCAATAATGTTTGTCTTATGACAACATTATGAAACGTCTTTACGACGTAATTTTCTGGAACGGTTTGATATAACCACACCAGCATAATTGCCAAACGTTGTACACACGTAACCTGTTTAATTGGTTAACCGATTTGCTTTAACAAAATTACTTAACTAGTTAATTCCCAAATTCCAGTTAATTTAACTTAACTTAGTTGATGAAAAAACTAAAATTAACTTAACTTAACAAGTTAATTTAATGAGTTAATCGACCCAACTCTGTATATATATATATATATATATATGATAGAGAGAGAGAGAGAGAGAGAGAGAGAGAGAGAGAGAGAGAGAGAGAGAGAAAGAGAGCTAATGGGTAGATGAATTCACGATCTAAACAATACCAATAAACCTAACAATAACATAATTTGAGTTCCCCATCTTCAGATGAAATGATGAATAGCTCATCCGAAGTTTATGTCATGTGTTTAAGATTGATATATTGTATCATAAACACAAATTAAACCAGATATACGAAGAAAGTATACGAGAAAGTACAACGCAGAATGACAAAAATTATCCATAATATTATAAAGCTTTCAAATCTTTCATATGAAGATAAGTTGAAGACATTAGGCTTATATTCATTAGAGAGACGCAGAGTTAGTGGGGATATGTTTATATATTAGGCCTATATATAGAGGTGTTCAAGTGGGTTAGTGGGATTACTAAAGGGGACATGAAAGATGTACTAAAGCTCAGTGATTGCGAAAGAACTCGAACACATAAGAACATAAGAAAATGGGAGTCTGCAGAAATCCGATTGGCACACACAAGGCAGATACCTCTTACACCCAATCCCAATTACAAGGCCTAATTATTGGCCCAGCTCACTAATACCATGAGGGCGGACCTCACCAAAACGGTCAGAGTTCAGACAATGGGGGTCTGCAGAGCACCGATTGGCCCACACCCGGCAGATCCCCCTCACACCCAACCCATCTCGTCCATATGCCTATCTATTTTTTTCTTAAAGCTCTCCAGCGTTCTTAAGAACATAACAACATAAGAAAATGGGAGTCTGCAGAAAGCTGATTGGCCCACACAAGGCATATCCCTGTCACACCAACCCCAATTACAACGCCTAATTATAGGCCCACCTTAATAATACCATGAGGACCGACCTCACCAAAAACGGTCAGAGGTCAGACTGAAGAGCGCCGATTGGCCCACACCCGGCAGATCCCCCTCACACCCAACCCTTCTCGTCCATATGCCATATCTATTTTTTTCTTAAAGCTCTCTATCGTTCTGATCCCACTATAGCACTTGGTAGCCTCTTCCACCTGTCTACAACTCTGTTACCAAACCAATATTTGCCTATATCTTTTCTGAAACGAAATTATCTAATTTGAAACCAATTGTTCTAGTTCTTTTGCTATCACTGAGCTTTAGTACATCTTTCATGTCCCCTTTAATACCACTAACCCACTTGAACACCTCTATCATATCCCCTCTAACTCTGCGTCTCTCTAACGAATGTAAGCCTAATTTCTTCAACCTTTCTTCATATGGAAGATTTCTAATATTATGGATCATTTTTATCATTCTACGCTGTACTCTCTCCAAGGAATCTATGTCCATTCTATAATAAGGACACCAACATTGAACAGCATAATCCACATGGGGTCTCACTAATGACAAGTAAAGTTTTAAGATAACATCAGAAGTTCTGTTACTCAAGCTCCTAGAGATGAACCCGAGAATCCTGTTTGCCTTGTTACGCACGCTTTTACACTGTGTTCTAGGTTTCAAATCTATGCTAACAAACACATCTAGATCTTCCTCACAGTCTGAGTTTTCTAATTCCATATTAATAAACTTTCCACAAATAATATAGGTAGCGCCAACGAACTTGAAAATAATCTTGACCCCTTAACTTCTTATAACTCAGAATATATGAAAACAATCAGGCTGACTTTTCTATCATTTGGGAAGAGTCCACCAAGTAATAGGTGTGGATATTTACAGCCAGCTTGATCCAGGCATTTTAACCCTCTCCGTCATATGACGCGATTTTGAGTCTATTGGGGATATTTTAAAGCCTTTGTTACCATCAGGGGTATTTAGAAACCTTTAGTTTACTTACTTCAACCTCTGCAGTTGTCTTTGAGTTAGCTGTGATCAGAAAACTAATTTTGGAGAGGTAATTATAAGAGTGAGAGAACTCTATTTCTTATTGCTAATCTGGCAACCTCTGCGTCATATGTGCGTGAAAGGGTTAAGTTACAAAGAGGTCAGGGATCAAGATTATTGTCAAGTTCGCCCGCGCTACTTATAGTGCTGAACCTATTCAATTCTAGCTTCCAGCCATGGTTGCGTGTTGTATTCACATTGAAGCTAAACAGAGAGAGAGAGAGAGAGAGAATAAATATATTATATATATATATATATATACTGTATAGAGAGAGAGAGAGAGAGTGAGTAAATTAGTAATTTACTCTTAAATATTGTGATGCGATTGTATTATCAACTCTGCGAAACAGAGTGGTATCGCACACACAGGTCCCGCCCGTATACTGTGCACCACAATTCAGCTTGTCCGTCGTCGTCCGTCGTCCGTCCGGAAACTCCTCCTAGACCGTTCGTGGATTTTCACCAAATTTCACAGGTATATTCATTTGGTCAATGCGAAGGTCATTCAAAAAGAAAATTTTCATTTACCTTAACCCATACAGCCCCAGCGACGCGCCTGACGCGTCGGCGATGTATGTAATGCACAGCCCCAGAGACGCGCCTGGCGCGTCACCCTAATTGCGCCGACCGTAACCTCAGGTGTAGCCACTCAAGAGGGCTCAGATTTGTATGGGAACTGTGTACGTATCCCACGCAACCGTGCCGATGGTTGAAAACTCTCAAAGTCCACGTGCGTGCGCGTGAGCGCGCAATAACCTGTTTTTTTTGGATAATTGCCTTCAATTTTTTACTCTTGTAAAATACGTTTTCGGGGGCTCTGTAGGACCATTCTTTAAGCTTTTTGAGCGGTTTTTCGTGGTTTTTCCTTCATTCCTAACCCATTCGCTATTGTTTCTGGAATAAAACCATTTTTTGAAAACCGGCCGGGTTCTGGTGAACAAACATTACAAAACTAGCCGGGGCTGGACAGGTTAAAGGTTAAGGTCAAAGGTCAAGGTTAAAAATAAGATCAATATTTCATGTGTCTTAGTTTTCACTAAAATTTCTTAATTTTCACTATACAAGTTACTGGTAACCTCGATATCTTATTGACCAAATTTTAGATAATATTCTGAAGGGTAAGGTCAAAGGTCAAAATATTTGTTTTACTAGTATCTCTTATATTAACTATTAGTTTCTCATTAAACTTACCATGTATATTCGGAATACTTAGGACAAGGTCATACAAGAAACTATACAATTCCATATGAAAGGTCAAGTTCACTGGTCAAGGTTAAATAAAAAGTCAATATGCTAATTTCATTTATTTTTAAGCAAACTTCACAAAATTTGGCGATATAGTTGCACTTTATATATATACCTGTATATATATATATATAATATATATATATATAATATATATATATATATATATATATATATATATTTCCAAGCTCTCAGTGGGGTTCGAACCGTTGACCGTCAGATAATAGCCGACGCTTTAATCAACTACACCGCGGCAGTCGGCTATCGTCTGCCGGTCGACGGTTCGGACCCCACTGAGAGCTTGGAAACATTTAGTGGCTCACGTGTATTTGTGATATATAATCAATATATATATATATATATATATATATATATATATATATATATATATATATATATATATATATATATATATATATATACTTATACATACATACATATATATACCGATATATATAAATTATATTCTGTATATAATACATATATATAATTATATATATATATATATATTATATATACAGTATACTGTATATACTGTATAGAAACCTATTTTACCTAAGAGATTCAATAAATAGGCTACTACTTGCAGAATTATAGGTTGCAGAGTTGCGTATGCATTTTTATTTTTTTAATTTTTGTTTGGTAATGCGAAAACTGCACAACTACTTTATTTATTGTAGACCTATTGTTTCTAATACAAAGATATGAATATGCATATGGATATGCAGAAATAAAGTAGAAAATAATGTTATGACCAAAATCAAACTGGATAGGACAATAGAGATCGTTTGTTGGGGTTGGAGTCAGTAGGATAATTAAGGAGGATTAGCACGGTCCAAATGTTCCAGGCTCTTTTCTCATCAAATAGTGACTTGTCTAGTTGTTTCAGAATTCAAGTTTCATTATCATCCACCTAACTATTTCCATCTAACGTTAGTATTTATGCTTGATACCTATAATAAATGAGTTCCAAAATGCTGCATGAAAAAATGATCGTAAAACTCGGTCCTAAAATGAGGTAATGTGTTCGTGTGACTCGGCCCTCAGAGTTAGAGGCAGTGAACACACGAACACACACACACACACTACAATGCTGAGCAGCGAACAAAGACAGCGAATGCCGATATTCTATGGCTGCAAAATACTTATTACATTCGGCTACAGTATATCATATTCTTCATCTGGATTAAAAACTGTACCCATCCAGTATGAATGACATTATTCCTATTTTATTATTGCTAATTTCAGGTTATCTTATTCAAAATAGGTAATGCTTCTGATAGTCAAGAGGGGTAAAACTACCTCGAGTATCTCCTTCTGTAAAGTATATCTTGATGTTTTATTTTGTCTATCTTCAGACGATAATTAATACGTTCAGGAAATGCCTCCCATATTCAAAGAGTTACATTTTTGCCTACATCTTTCAATACAATGAAAAATTTACAGATTAGTGATAATGGTAACTAAGTAATCGTAGGGCAAGTATCAGGAAAGGGACTGAATATGAGCCACGTGCCACACACGACTTACTGTACATAAGTGCACTGATATCTGTATACATTTTATGTCAACTACTATAACATCAAAAATCCTACATAATTATAATAAATCGTAATTTATTGAAATGCTAACAAGAAGAACACTGTTTATGTTATTTTCTTTTTTGGATTTGAATGCTCTATAATCTCTCCATGTATGCATTTTAGTTATCAAGGTCCTTTTCGTTATGTGTTGACCAGTTGACAAGCAAAGATTGTGAAATATTTCACTCTTCTATCAGTATTGCAACCTTCAGTGTTCTCGGTCTTTCTTCTACTCAACAAACTTTCTCCCATAACTAATCTTTCCTCCATCCTATGACTTAGACTGCTATATATTTCTTGTGTCCAGGCATTTTGACCCAAACGTCCCTTGAATTTGGCTCCCTGTCACTCTTTTGGCTGGGTGAGACACTCGTTACACTAAGCCTGCCGTTTGTCTCCTTTATACACACAAAAGAAAATTCACACACATAAGAAAACAAAATACTTATTGAAACGTTTTGCTGTCTTCCAAAGCTTTTAGATCTGTATTATGAACACAAACAATAATGATAGGTTGTCCTGTCGTATATTTCATATGAATTGTTGTATATTACTTATTTCGTGTTTCTAATATCGGTATGTGTAATGTAGATGTATACTTTCCAAACCATATATTTTTTTTTTTTCACTCGACTTCAAATCACTTAGTCAGACAAGTTTGAAGTTCGAGTTAGATGCATTGTATAAGAATGTGTACATTAAAGTTGTAAGGAAATAATGCAACCCAGTAAATGTTTTTTATTATGAACAGGCTCTTAAAGTATTTTTTTTGTAGTTAAGCCCAGCACAACATTAGGATGTTAGGAGTTTAACGTGGACATACCGGCATGTAATACATTGAAATCCGATTGTCAAAATAATGTGAAATGCATTGTATTTTTCTTTTTTTTTTGCTAGCATTATATCCATCGATCTGGGTGTTCATTATTTCTCGATACCTTCACCTGACCAGGTCAGATCGACGAGTCGAGTAACTTAACCAAGTGAGATGAGTTCAAATATCTACTTAGTTCTATTGATGACTGATATATACAGTATATGATTGATTGTAAATTCCCCGAAATAGTCCAAGCAAGAGCAACACACATTATATAGATATATTTGTCATGGAGGAGCTTATAAAGGGTTTTGCTTGCATTCATCAAAATGAGTAAATTTGGATGGAAATTATAACATACTTAACCCTTCCTACCCGGGCTGTCTCAGCCAATGACGGTCGCCCCTACCCGGGCGATATGGCTGAAAAACGTCTAGGCCTAGGCTACCGTATTTGTTTATTTTCACTGCTAGAACTTTCCCACTCATCTATAATCGTAGAGCGGTTTTCAACCTGTATTTTAGCATTGAGTAGAGCTCTGTAAGTCAACTGGTTCAGTTGTGATGACGATTTCAGTGGAGCCAATATTGCAGAGATGTTGCCAATATGGGGGCTTTTCAGACACTAATTTCGTCATGACGTCATAACAATAACATTGAGGAGTCTTCTCCTTCTTGTTTTCGGAGGTACGGTGACGAACGCTTGGGTTTGTTGACATACGTCGTACGCACGCGTTCGGACCAAACTTAATTAGGCTATTAAGCTCATGCCTTAGATAAGGCATACCGGGTATTGGCCCTTCTTTCGTGCTGTCATTACCTAAGGCAGACCGGGTAGGAAGGGTTAAGATAACTGACACAGGGATACTAAATTGTGTAAGGAAATTGAGTAATGCTAATTATAATATTATAGAAAGTTTTGCTTAATACATATACAAATAGATGTTTGCAATCACAATTTTAATAATTTGTGCAAATGATTATAACAAAAGCAGAAATTTAAGCTTAAAGCTTGAAAACCTAAATGAAAGGTAAAGTTAATTGATTAACTTAACCGATTAACTTTTAAAATTAACTTAACTTAACTAGTTAATTCCTAAATTAGAGTTAACTTAACTTGACTTAGTTGATTAAATACTAAAATAAACTTTACTTAAATAGTTAATTTAATGAGTTAATCGACCCATCTCTGATATATATATATGTATATATATATATATATATATATATATATACTGTATATATATATATATATATATATATATATATATATATATATATATATATATACCGGTATATATATATATATATATATATATATATATATATATATATATATATATATTCTGTATATATATACCGTTATATATATATATATATATGTAAATTAAAGAATACAAATAATATATATTTATGTATTTCTTTTTGTTGGCAGCATTTAGATACTTGTTTAACATCGGTATTGGCATTATTATGATTCCCATATGGATGATATGGGCTGGGTGTTAATGGGAGCTGCTTCGTGTTAGCTGCATGGCCTTATGCAACTTCCAGCGATCTTATGTTCTTGACATTAAATTGATACAGATTGCCGGATACATATGTACATTGAATTCTGACACTACCTATATATAAAATGGATGAGAAAATAAATCCGGGCAAAAAATTACCATTGGAAGCTTCCTTAACTTTCTTAACGACTCCACTCCTAGTCCCTAATGTCCTATCATTCCTATTTTGTCTGCATATCCATATATATTCATATAATTGCATGACCACTAATTGGCATACAATAAAAACATTCATTTAAAACTGTTAAGAGAAATATACACATTTACTCTCTCTCTTTCTATGTATATGTCTATCTATCTATCTATATATATATATATATATATATGTATACCTGTATATATATATATATATATATATATATATATATATATATATATATATATATATATATATATATATACAGTATATACAGTATATAAGAAAATAAGAACATAAGAGGGATCTGCCTTGTGCGCGCCAACCGGCTTTCTGCAGACTCCCATTTTCTTATGTTTTTATATAAGAAAATGGGAGTCTGCAGAAAGCCGATTGTCCCTCATAAGGCAGATCCTTCTCACTCCCAACCCCAATCACAAGGCCTAATTAGAGGCCCAGCTCACAAATACCATGAGGACCGAACTCAACAAAACGGTCAGAGGTCAGAAAACGGGGTATGCAAAGCGCCGATTGCCCCACACGCAGCAGATCCCCCTCACACCCAACCCATCTCGTCCTATCTAATTTTATCTTAAAGCTCTCTATCGTTTTTTAGCCCACTATATCACTTGGTAGCCTACTCCACCTATCTACAACTTTGTTACCAAACCAATATTTGCATATATATTTGTTGAAACGAAATGTATCTAATTTGGGGAGCAGTCAAAAGTGGTGTCCCCCAGGGATCTGCATTGTGTCCTCTGTTGTTTGTTATATGCATAAATAACCTTGATTTAGATATAACTAGTAGGATAAGTAAATTCGCATACGAAACCATAATGAGAACAATAGATTCAGATAGCGACATAGAGTAACTCAAAAGGGATCTAGATACCTTACACGAATGGTCAGTAAATTGGCAGATGAATTTTAACATTGACAAATGCAAGGTATTAAAGATAGAGAAGATGAATAATATATAAATTTGCTAATATGGAATTAGAAAACTCAGACTGTGAGAAAGATCTAGGTGTGTTTGTTAGCAATTATTTGAAACCTAGAAAACAGTGCATTAGGTTAGCGTTCGTAACAAGGCAAACAGGATTCTCGGGTTCATCTCTAGGAGTGTGAGTAACAGAACTTCTGATGTTATCGTAAAACTTTACTTGTCATTAGTGAGACCCCATATCGATTATGCTGGTCAGTTTTGGTGTCCTTATTACAGAATGGACACAGATTCCTTGGAGAGAGTACAGCGTAGAATGACAAAAATTATCCATAATATTATACATTTTCCATATCAAGAAACGTTGAAGAAATTAGGCTTACATTCGTTAGAGAGACGCAGAGTTAGAGGGGATATGATAGAAGTGTTCAAGTGTGTTAGTGGGATTAATAAAGGGGACATGAAAGATGTACTGAAGCTCAGTGATAACGAAATAACTCGAACAAATTGTTTCAAATTAGATACATTTAGTTTCAGAAAAGATAAAGGCAAATATTGATTTGGTAACAGAGTTGTAGATATGTGGAATAGGCTACCATGCAAGTGCTATAGTGGGATCAAGACGTACTTCAGAGATTGATATGTAGAGTTTGCCGCATATATTCTATTTGGTTGGGCTCGTGATTTGGCAGAGCTGCACCCCCTTCCCCAACCCCCCTCCCTCGCTCCACCTTCTAACTTCCACCTATTGGTACGAGGTGGAATGAGGGAGGGGATTGGGGAGGTGGGTGCGGCTCTGCCAAGTTACGATTTGCTGGGATGGTTGAGAAATGGAATATGTGCGGCAAACTGTAAGTGTGAATTACAATACCAGCCCTCACATCTACAATAAGCGGCATATACCCAACAAGATTTCCCAAATCCCAAAATAGGAGGAAGGAAGGTCTCTATGTTTTCCAAATGTTCTTACTATCTATCTATCAATCTCTCTATCTCTATCTCTCTCTCTCTTTCTCTATCTCTCTCTCTCTCTCTCTCTCTCTCTCTCTCTCTCTCTCTCTCTGTCTCTCTCTCTCTCTCTCTCTCTCTCTCTCTTTCTCACTTAGAGGAAAATAACATACTTAAAGATACTCAACACGGCTTTCGTAAAAAACACTCCTGCTTAACAAATATCCTAGACTTCTTCCACGATATGCTTAACCTCTATGATGAGAGTAAAGCTGTAGATATTATATACCTTGATTTTCAAAAGGCCTTTGACAAAGTTCCCCACAAACGTTTACTGCTGAAACTAAAAGCGCATAGAATACAAGACGGTGTGTTGAAATGGATAGAAAATTGGCTCAGTGACAGAAAGCAAAGAGTAGTCATAAATGGTAAGGCATCTAAATGGACCAATGTAAGTAGTGGGGTACCCCAGGGATTGGTACTAGGGCCAATTCTCTTTCTAATTTACATCAACAACATAGATGAGGGTCTCACCTGTACAATCTCAAAGTTTGGTGACGATACAAAAATTGCAAATAGCGTACTCTCAAAAGAACAAGTTGACGATATGCAACACAATCTAGATAAGTTGTCACGTTGGGTCCAAATTTGGCAAATGAGTTTCAATGCGGATAAAATTTAATGTAAAGTACTACATATCGGATACCAAAATGAGAAAGTAAACTATTTGATGAATGGCACTCAGCTTAAAAGTGTAGACAAAGAAACCGATCTGGGAGTAACAATATCGAGTAACCTAAAACCGAGTCAACAATGTTCAGAAGTTGTTAAGAAGGCAAACAAAATAATTGGCTTTATAGGCAGGCCATTTGAGAATAAATCCAAAAAAGTTTTCCTAACTCTTTACAATTCCTTAGTCCGCCCTCTTCTGGAATACTGCGTTCAATCCTGGTGCCCATATTACCAAAAAGATATAGACAAGCTAGAATGAGTTCAACGTACAGTTACCAAAATTATACCTAGCCTAAAGAACAAACCATACGAGGAGCGTCTTAGAGATTAAATCTATTTCCTTTAATCCAACGCAGATTAACCCCTTCATTACCGGTGCTGTACTTTCAACTTTACTCTGGCTACTATGGCTACTATTTGAAGCTTGTATTCAGTTTAAAAAGGGCCTCCAGCAATTAACAGGCTTCAAACTAACTCGCTTAACCTTTGTACTACCACAGATCCTTCTTAAACTGCACAAACTTATCTAAATGTAACTAGAATATATTGAAAAAGACGTCGCAGTACAGAAGGGGTTAAGAGGCGACTTAATTCAAGTGTTCAAAATCATCAAAGGCATCGACAATATGAACTGTAGTAAGTACTTCACTATCGACCAATCTAATTACACGCGGGGAAACGGTTGCCAAATTATTGGTAAATCTTTTAACTCTCACGAATCTATGAATTTCTTCTTCAATCGAGTTGTCAACTTGTGGAATGGGCTTCCCCGAGACGTTATAGACTACAGCACCGTTGATTCTTTTAAACTTCGCCTAGACAAATATCTTACCTCAAACCCGCTACTGACTGCGTTTGTAAATTAATAACTTTATCATATTCCTCCCACAGATATACTGTATATATGCGTACATACTGTATATTACTAAGACGTTACTCTCTTTTTCCCAGATATACAAAAGATCACTTATAACTGTGTTATGTTACAAACCCATCTGTCCCCTACTAACTTCCTAATCCTGCCACGGACATTAGTTCCAGGGCAGTAGTTCCCTTTCCAATTTTCCCCTACCCTCTAAACCACTGTTTGGACACTTGATCCTCAGTGTTTTGGAGGACAAGCAGCCTAGAGGGGTCACTAGATCTGTTGTTGCTTGATTTCCTTTGTACTCCTTTGTACTCTCTCTCTCTCTCTCTGTGTATATATATATATATATATATATATATATATGTCTGTCTATCTATATGTCTATCTATCCATCCATCCTTCTTATTAGGGGTATTTAACTTCGTCAGACCTTCACTTCACACCTTCACACCTTGGGTCAATAGGCAGACCACACACACACACACACACACACACACACATAGTTCTTTCGAAAAGTCTATACTCGGCGTATTATATTTAATTTTAAGTTAGAAAATATACATTTGCAAATTATAAGCGATATGAAATCAGCTTCATATGGCTATCAAATATTCCCGAGAGAGAGAGAGAGAGAGAGAGAGAGAGAGAGAGAGAGAGAGAGAGAGAGAGAGAGAGAGAGAGAGAGAGAGAGATAGAGAGAGAGAGAGAGAGGAGAGAGAGAGAGAGAGAGAGAGAGAGAGAGAGAGAGAGAGAGAGAGAGAGAGAGAGAGAGAGAGAGAGAGAGAGAGAGAGAGAGAGAGAGAGAGAGAGATTGATTTGATTTTGTATTGCCAATTGTTTACATACATAATATACAATAATACATAATAATACATATATTTGAATGATTGGCATATATAGCTAGCTAAGCAAAAGCTCTATGTAGCTAGCCTTATAGACGTAAGTAAATATTTAATGCTAGGTTACACGGTGATTAAAAATATAATATACACATAACATTACAGTGTATTACCTGTTTTATCATGGAATCAGCAAGAATCAAATTAGTTAATTATTTTCAGTAGTCTTTAAGAATAGGTATGACAGTAATTACATGAACACTATTAAATGAGAAATGAAATAGACTGGTTTACATAAAATCATCGCCATTTAGTATTGATTTAAAAAGTGTTTCTTAATAGATGTTTTTGAATTCAAATATAGAAACAGAAAGTCTGAATGGTTCGTTTAGGGAGTTCCATAATTTAGCTCCCGTATAGCTAAGACAACGTTGTGCATGTGATGTTCTGCAATATGGGAGTCGTAGCAACTCCTGGGCTCCTCTGGTATTAAAGTTATGGACCATGATATGAAAATTGTCCTCCAAACACATAAGACCTTTTAAAGATTTATACACAAAGTTTACTGCCTGAGCAAACAAAATATCACCTAATTTTAGTAAACCATGTTCTTTAAATATTGGACCTGTATGAGCATTATAAGATTGGTAAGTCATTATGCGAAGTATTTTCTTTTGTGCCAAGAATAAAGAGTCCAGGTAAGTCTTGTTTGCCCCTCCCCAGATAGCAGAACAGTAAATTATATGAGGGTAAGCCAAAGAAAGGTAAAGTAGCTTTAAGTTATCAATATTCAAGGAATCTCTAGTTTTGTAAAGAATGTCAGTAATTTTCGATAATTTTACGGTAATGTCATTAATATGAGGTTTCCATGTCATTCTACCATCTATCGTAATTCCAAGAAATGTTACATCATTAACTTTATTAATTACATGGTTATGTATTTTAATCTCTATATTTGGTAATCGATAATTAGTAAAAGGAGTCACAAGATAATGAGTTTTAGTTAAATTAAGTGTAAAACCATTTGATTTAATCCAGATTGAAACCTTAGCTATTTCTTCGTTCATTTGGTGTACTAGTTCCATTAGATTATTGCCTTGTAAATAAATGTTTGTATCATCTGCATATAAAAGGCATTTCAGTTTGGTACTTGAGAATACAATATCGTTAATGAATAATGTAAACAAAACAGGGCCAAGCACAGACCCCTGTGGAACACCATACCTCATAGATTTATATTTAGAACTTACGTTATTATAAAAAACAAATTGCTTCCTCTGACTAAGATAACTAGTGAACCATTTATGGGCAGGACCACGTATTCCATAGGTATGTAACTTTTTAAGTTCCCGGTACTTAAGTTAAGAGAGAGAGAGAGAGAGAGAATAATATGTGAATAGTAGATACATTATTTCCTGTTGCATAACATAACTGTAACGATTTCTCGACTCATACGCTAAATCAGATTAGTATATAGCTAGAATATAACTGGACGAAAGGGGTTGGGTGTGAGGGGGATCTGCCGGTTGTGGGCCAATCGGCGCCCTGCAGACCCCAATTGTCTGACCTCTGACCGTTTTGGTGAGGTCGGCCCTCATGGTATTATTGAGCTGGGCCTATAATTAGGCGTTGTAATTGGGGTTGGGTGTGAGAGGGATCTTCCTTGTGTGTGACAATCAGATTTCTGCAGACTGCCATTTTCTTATGTTCTTATTTGTTCGAATTCTTTCGCAATCACTGAGCTTTAGTACATCTTAAATAAGAACATAAGAACATAAACAAATGGGAGTCTGCAGAAAGCACATTGGCCCAAACAAGGCAGATCCCTCTCACACTTAACCCTAATTATAAGGCCTAATTATAAGGCCTTATAAGTTGGGCTTATAAAGCCCAGCTCACTAACACCATTAGGACTGACCTCACCGAAACGGTCACAGGTCGGAAATCGGGGGTCTACAGAGCGCCGATTGGCCCACACCTGACAGATCCCCCTCACACCCAACTCATCTCGTCCCCTTTATTAATCCCACTAACCCACTTGAACACCTCTAAATATATTATATAATCATATCCCCTCTAACTCCGCGACTCTCTAACGAATGTAAGCCTAATGTCTTCAACCTATCTTCATATGAAAGATTCGAAAAATGTATAATATTATGGATCATTTTTGTCATTCTACGTTGTACTTTCTCGTATACTTTCTTCGTATATCTGGCTTAATTTGTGTTTATGATACAATATATCAATCTTAAATACATGACATAAACTTCGGATAAGCTATTCATCATTTCATCTGAAGATGGAGAACTTAAATTATGTTATTGTTAGGTTTATTGGTATTATCTTGATCGTGAATTCATCTACCCATTAGGTCTCTTTCTCTCTCTCTCTCTCTCTCTCTCTCTCTCTCTCTCTCTCTCTCTCTCTCTCTCTCTCTCTCTCTCTCTCTCTCATATATATATATATATATATATATATATATATATATATATATATATATATATATATATATATATATATATATATATATATATACAGAGTTGGGTCGATTAACTCATTAAATTAACTAGTTAAGTTAAGTTAATTTTAAGTTAATTCATTAACTCTACCTTTCATTTAACTTTTCAAGCTTCCCAAACTTGAATTTTCCTTCTTTTATAATTATTTGCACATTTGTTTTTAACTTGTGATTGCAAACATATATTTGTATATGTATTAAGCAAAACGTTCTATAATATGATTAGCATTAGCCTACTTAATTTCCTTACACAATTTAGTATCCATGTGTCAGTTATTTCATTAAGTATGTTATCATTTCCCTCCAAATTTACTTAATATGATGAATGCAAGCAAAACCCTTTATAAGCTCCTTCATGACAAGTATATCTATATAATTTTGTTTATTCTTTTTTGGACTGTTTCAGGGGAATTACAATCAATCATATACAGTATAATTCAGTCATCAGTAGAACTAAGTAGATATTAGAACTCTTCTCACTTGGCTAAAATACTCGTCTCGTCGATTAGGTCAGGTGAATGTATATTGAGCGATAATGGACATCCAGATCAATGTATAAGGTGCTAGCAAAAAACAAAAAACAAATATTAAAAACATAACCTATGCACTTTACAGACATTTGAATATCGGATTTCAATGTATTACATACCGGTTTGTCCACGTTAAACTCTTAACCTCCCATTTTTTAATTATTATTAACTACTATAAACTACTTTAAGAGCCTGTTCATAGTCAAAGACATTTACCAGATTGCCTTGTTTCCTTACAAGTTACAACTGTAACGTACACATTCTTATACAGTGCATCTAACTCGAACTTCAAACTTATCTGATTATTAAGTGATTTGAAGTAGACTGTAAATAACAACAAAATAGGTTGAAAAGTATACATCTGCAATACATATACCGATATTAGAAACACGAAATTAATGATATACAATTCATATGAAATAATTATATGACAGGACAACCTATCACGATTTTTTTCTTTCATACTACAGATCAATAAAACTTGAAAGACAGCAAAACGTTTCAATAAGTATTTTGTCTTATGTGTGTATGGGGGAGACAAACAGCAGGCTGCCTGTAACGAGTGTTTCCCCAAAAGCCAAAAGAGTGACAGAGAGCCAAATTCAATGGTCGTTGGGGTCATAATGTCTGGACACACGGAATATAAAGCAGTTTAAGTCATAGTATGAAGGAAAGATTAATTAAGGGAGAGAGTTTGTTGAGCAGAAGAAAGACCGAGAAAATTTGCAAATTCTTGGGTTGGAGAGCTGGGCAGAATAGGAGTGGGACTGTGTTGAACGGCGGGTGCCTCACACTCGCCGCAGGAGAGGGGGTATGCACTGAGAGTACTTTGAAGAACACTGATTGTTGTAATACTGATAGAAGAGTGAAACATTTCACAAACTATGCTTGTCAACTGGACAACACATAACGAAAAGGACCGTGATAACTAAAATGCATACATTTAAAGATTACTGAGCATTCAAATCCAAAAAAGAGAATAAGCAATGGTCTTGTTAGTATTACAATAAATTAAGATTGATAATAATTATGTAGGACTTTTGAGGTTATAGTATTTGACATAAAATGTATACAGGAATCAGTGCACAGGTACAGGTTTTTTCAGAAATTTTCGATCGACAGTTATGTTTGTGGCAGCACTATGAGGCGCTATTATGTATATAATTGACAACTATACTGAGTTTGAATGATATAATGACCATGATATACATTATAATAATAACATATATTTAGAAGCTTCCAAAATTAACATTAGATATTCCAGAATATAGTTGCCCAGAAAAGTAGCAGGGGAAAGGTGACCGAGTTAATCCTATATCATTATTATACCTTCTCCTCCTACTCTAATCCTTCTAATCTGTCACGTCATTAGTCTCCTCACACACTAAAACACAGGTCATTCCTAGTTGTACAATGCTTCACTAGTATTATTTATATATACTTTATGATTTGCTCCTTGAATATGAGTTATATACTCTCTCTCTCTCTCTCTCTCTCTCTCTCTCTCTCTCTCTCTCTCTCTCTCTCTCTCTCTCTCTCTCTCTCTCTCTCTCTCTCTCATATGGAAGTTTTATACTGAATGGGTCAGACAATGTGGATTAAAACAAAATGCTTAGCCTCAACATTACACAGAGTTAGTAATATGAATATGATGAAAAATTAACCAATTAATCTGAAGATATTTAAACTAAGTTAAGTCCGGAAATGAGGTAACGCAAATTATTCATAGCATTATTTTATTATGAATGGACAACATTATGTCGTCAACATAATACACACAATTTGCATCCTTTAGAAGCCAGTTTAGAGTGTGGGAGGCTAACAAACTTCAAAGTGTGGGCGAAAAGACTTCAAAGTGTGGGCTAACGAACTTCATTGTTTGGGCCAACAAATTCCTAGTGTGGGCGAAATAATACGTGGGCGAAAAGACTTGTGGGCGAATAGACCGTAAACCCCTATCATATTTTATATTATTTATATACTGTACTGAATTAAATAGTTCGGTCGCATTATTTTATTTTACTAACTATTATGCGATCTTATTCAAATTAGGATGGACGTCTATCAGTTAAAGTGCTACAAACCATCTCAATGAACCTTAGCTAACATGACCCTTCCTAAGCAGTACAAAGCCGTATAAATATATTTGAAATATAAAACACACATTACCGGTACTGCAATATATACTGTATATATATATATATATATATATACTGTATATATATAATATATATATATATATATATATATATATATATATATATATATATATATATATATATATGTATATATATATATATATATATATATACGGTACTATATATATATATATAGTATTATATATATATATATATATATATATACATATACGGTACTATATATATATATAATATATATATATATATATATATATATATATACATATACGGTACTATATATATATATATATATATATATATATATATATATATATATACATATACGGTACTGTATCTATATATATATATATATATATATATATATATATATATATATATATATAATATATATATATATATATATATATATATATATATATATATATATATATATATATATATATATATATATATATACATATACGGTACTATATATAAGCAATTGACTCTCCGGCAGGGAATAGTAGGCGTACAAGGAAGAGCAATACCAAAGCGTAAAGGAACATCTTTATTTTTCTAGAACATGTGCGACGTTTCGACACCCCCTTAAATGTCTCATTCAAACCACTAATGAGAAAACCCTCGCTCGTACAAAATATGTTCATCAACGCAAACTTTGCAAACTTGGCTATGTACCTCAGGATCCTTCCTTGGCTGACAATGTATTTTTTAACTATTCTTCTAGAATCCTCACTTCTTATGAACGTAGTGTTTTATCCAGAGGACTTAGATTTGCCATCCCCAGATCAAAACCCGATTTTATACCTCATTTTCTTCCCTTTGAACAACTATTCAAATCGCTTGCCTCCCATCCATTTTTCGAATCTACAGGTAAAACCTACAACTTTTTTAAGAATTCACTTAAACATTTGGCCTTGTCATCCTTGTATTCAAACCAGTATAATGATCACTCGTTAAGTACCGATGAAAGTAAAGCTCTGAATAACCTTAAATCAGATAAATCTATTATCATATTAAGACCTGATAAAGGTAATGGTGTTGTTATTTTAAACAAAAAGGATTATGTAGATAAAATGTCCATTATTGTAGATGATAAAACTAAGTTCATTAAAGTAGATAACGACACTTTCAAGTTAATAATTAAGCAAGAAGATAAAGTAAACAACGTATTGAGATCACTAAAGTAAAAAGGCACCCTAGATAACTCCCTGTACTCCCATTTATTTGTGTCTGGAGCCAAACCGGGCATAATGTATGGGTTACCAAAAATCCACAAACCTGAATGGCCTCTCCGCCCTATTCTCTCAGCCATAGGCACTTTCAACTATAAGCTAGCTAAATTCTTGATTCCAATTCTTACTCCCATAACTACTAATTTATTTACCGTCAGAGACTCTTTTACCTTTGCTAAAGAAATTTGCAATTATAAATATGAGAAATGTACTCTTGCCTCTTTTGACATAACGTCACTATTTACTAATGTACCCATTGAAGAGACTGTTGATATTTGCACTAACAATTTCTTTAAGGATTCGAATTTAGTTCATGGTTTCACTAAATCTGAATTTCATAAATTACTCTCTCTGTCAGCTAAAGACTGCATATTTTTGTTTAATGAATCTCTATATAAGCAGAAAGATGGAATTTCTATGGGTAATCCCTTGGGTTGTTGTCTCGCTAATGTTTTCCTTTGTCACTATGAGACCGAATGGCTTAACCAGTGTCCCGAACGTTTTAAACCGTCAATATATAAGAGGTACAGTTGGGGTACTAAAAAATGAGGCAGAGGTTTATGGTGGTACCTGGCAACACGTGTTAGTAAACAGTGTAGTAAAACATGCTTTATAAATGAACTGGAGGTGTTGCCTGCTTTATGTAAGGAGAAAGTTGATTGGTTGGCAAGTTGTCAGTTGTCTTTTTTGTGAAGTGTCTATAGCTCTTATTTTTGGAACATTACATACCAAATGTGCCTTCTTATTACAATAATACATTGTGATAGAGTTGATATGAATACGAATATTATTAACACCTATGAATAACTTGATGTAATTAAATGACACGAGCTATGTGGGCACCAAAGCTTCTACAGGGTGAGGGAAGTTCATAGAAACTGCACGGAAATGGTAGATATACAATTTCAGACATTGCATATATTTTGTTTATAATATTTTATTTACAGTGAATAAAATGCCGATATACTTTGACAGTGTAAAAAGTAGATTGTGTGTTAAATGTAAAACATGACAACATTTTGGATAATTCATAAAGGATCGGTTTGCGCAACTGTAGAATGAGTCCGAAACACACTGAAATTACCCCCCCCCCTCTCTCTCTCTCTCTCTCTCTGTCTCTCTCTCTCTCTCTCTCTCTCACACACACAAACAACCAACACCCAGGCTCCTCTTCACTTGCACAATGTGACTTGTCTTCATAAGCATATACAGTCTGCGAATTTAAGATACAAGGGATTTGGGTGTAGGACTAATATTGTTAAACAAGGAGCCTTGCACGCAATTAAATTCTTGGTATCTCAGGCCAAGCCACCCAAGCCCTTCCAAACCCTCCTTAATTTTCCTTCGACCCTCACGTCGTCCATCTCCTCACCCACCAGCTACAGAAGATTATACCCATTGGTAATAATCATATATCTGCGGCTAGCGACGGAGACAACATTCTCCTATCCTTTTGTTTAGCAGGGCTCTGATTAGCGATTACCGGCACCGCATTTAGATCAACAGAGATCTAATAGGCATGTCAACTCTCTTGTTATTTCAAGTTGATCACGTTATAAAGTCTTAATTCATACACACTCTTTCTTGCCCCTAGTCTTTTAACACACACACTCGCATTCATCAGGTCACCCTCTCTCTCTCTCTCTCTCTCTCTCTCGCTCTCGCTCTATCTCCCTCTCCATGTCTCATATAGCAGTATGATAAAAAATAATTAAATAAATGTGGTATCCTCAATAATTATGGATTTGCCACCCTCCACAATATGCCCGTATGCTTAGTCATGGCTGTGGTATGGAGTCTAGATTGATAAGCATGACGACCGATAATGGTAAGGGTGACACTTGAAACACTGTTTATTAACCCCTTCAGTTAAGTGATGCCTTATATTTATTATATTTTTCAGTCACATCCATAGTGTCTGATTCACCTTCAGCACAGGTTTCTTATAGTTGCACGAATAATAACAGTGAGTCAGTTTGTTAACCCTTTGATTCCTCAAGGATCTTTCAAATCAATACAGAATCATATTGAGGTAGTAAGAATATAATGAAACAGGTGTTATATGTCTGAATGTCTTCAAACAAATAACTAAAATTACTTCCATAACATCCCACATTTAAGACTGTGATTTAAAATAGTATGCACTATATTCTATATTATATATACAGTACACTACTGTATATACAGCAAGTTGAATTACGTTTTGTCAGGTTGTACAGAAAATCTTATGCTCTTACTGATTGAGTAAGCACATATATATTACTTTCATAATTCCACTAGTTAATTATTGTTTCAATTAGTAAACTACAAACGATCACAAATTGATTTTTTTACTTATATAGCCTAATAATCGAACTTCAGCTAATGTTTCGGGCCTAATTTCTACTGCTACACCACTAAGCATCCCTTATGATGCACTTAGGCCGAGGGCAACTCGGTAAAGGATTGTATTTAGTTCTTCTAACAAGCAAGTTCCATGTCAGGTTAAATCCCAAACATATACAGTAGAGAGGACATACCTTTTTATACATAATCTATCGGCTTACTAAGCCGTTGCTTATAGTATGTCTGCACACAGTGTTCTGATTATATAGATATGCTTGTGAGAACAATTAAACGACACACCTGTATCCAAATGCCCTCGGTCTAAGCTAAACGTAAAAATCACTAGCTTTAAGGGAGGTTTATTTTCAGTAATGCCATAGCAAAAACATTGCTGCAAAGTCTCTGTATTTTTATTTCCGAATCAAACTAGGAATGGTTCACCAAGTGAGAACATCACAATTATACCATACACACATTAGGTTCTCAGTCGATATATATGTGACTTACATATAAGCCTGCGTGTCGTAGGGGTGGCGTGCATGACTCGCAAGTGGGAGGACCCGGGTTCGATCCCTGCTGTGTAAAAGGATTATGGTCACATCCATGGCCTCCTAACTCATGTCTGCAATGGTGGACATCAGAGGTGCCGTATACTAATGTTGCATGTAAATGCTTGCACCTTATGTGCTTGACCGATGTGATTACACAAATATGCTTTGAGAGGTTAAGTAATTTCACAACAATGTTTTTTTAATGGCCTTAATGAGCCACTATACCACCTTCGTTTTATATTTCAACCACATGTGTTGGACAATATGTCTACCTAGTGTGAAGACCTTTGTCGGGAAACATATTTTCCATTACCAACTTGCCACACCCATTTTTGTAAACCGTTCCATGTCATCCTGAGCTGGAGATGGTAACGAGCTACTAACACCTTGGAATCTTAGTGTGAGCCTCTTATGGTACTATACCTTTCATAGTTTTGCCTCAAAAGGTGGCATACAACCTTCCGTAGGGTATACATACAAAATTAACATGTCAGTTTCAGCTCGGTATAAGTGATGTATGGAAAAAGGTCAAATGTCTATGTTATGGCAAATGACAAATGGACAGTATAGGTCTATTTATTGATTTGGCAATACAATATATAATTTCAATATGGATACAGCATGCATCACAATATTATAATGCAGTGCTTAACTATTTGTAAAATCTCTCTCTCTCTCTCTGGAGAAGGCTATGCATCCAGTTTGCTTGGATCTCCAGGCGTGCCAACGTAAATTAATTTACTGTATAGTTTTGTCATTCTTGTTTTTAGTATTTCCAAGTGTCCTAATATTTATTATTAGCCCTTATGTTTAGGGCAAGTTAATCAGAAATTATTGTATTGGTATTATAACTGAAAAGTTTAGGTCATTATTGTTACCGGAATCTTATTGGCAGCCCTGAAGAGCTATGTTTGTGCATTTTGCTGCAGTGGAGAAGCTGACGTGAAAGGGGTCTTTATAAAGAAACATTCAGATCTCAACCTAGTGTCATAGAGCAATAGAGGCTAACATCGTCTCTAAATATGCAGTGGGGGGAGGAGGGGGTAGGGTGGGGGGATGGACTTGAGTAGTTTGCCAGGGGAAACAGGAATGTCGACTTTATATTACCATCAATAGAGAGGAATATGGTATGAAATTTGATAACAGTTGCCAGTTGTTTGAAATTCTGTAAAATAGGTAGAATATAATTGACTTTATACTAACCTTAATATAGAGACAATGAGCTATAATTTTATCTATAACATCTGACATAATTAGCTTCACGTCCTTTATAAATATTAAATAGTTATGGGTGGGGTTGGAATGTGTACGATTGGTGAGGGTAAGGGGATACTAGAGATCTAGAGCTGAAGAATTAGAAGATATGAAGAAAAGTTGGAGATGAAAGATATAATATAGTGGGTTCTCCGCTGTTGCTATTATGTAACATAATCACTAGCTCCTGTGGTATTCAATGTATTGTTGGAGTGGCTGTGGTTGTGGAAGTAGTCTGTGACCAGTGTAATGAGATCGGTCATGATGATCAGGTCCTAACATTTACATACAAAATAGGTCTAAGACACCTCTGATGTCCGCCATTGCAAACTGGGGTTGGGAGGCCATGGGTGTTGAAATGTACTTTGTATACAGAGAGGACTAATCTCAGGTCCTACCCGCGTGCTAATGACGCAGGTTACACCTGTGGCACACATAATATGCTGGATAAGTAACATAAATTATACAGTATAGCTACTGTGAAAGTAATGTGTGTATTATGATGTTGAAACTTGGTGAACCATTCATTGTCCGGTTCGGAAGAAATATAGCTACTTTACGAAATATGTTGTTATCTAATAAGTTGTCTATCGGTCATGGGGCTTATTTGGTAATATGTAAATGGAATTCTGACGAAATTACATAATACAAAATAAACGAACCCGTCTGGCTCTGATAGACTGCTTTAAAACCTGTATATATCCGTTTTTTCTTTTGATCATAGAACACAAGCCGACGTTGTTAGTTATGTATTGTATTGTGTTCTATGTAATGTCCTTGGCAAATGACGATTTATAATACATCAATGGTTTAAGGTCACTATATTAAGTTATTATTATTCGAAGCTTATGGATTATTAAACATTATTCATAAATTTGTGATGACTTGGTGCTAGGATAAGATGTGATTATTGGCTTGGAAAGCCGACAGGTTAATAAAGTAATATTAGGGCTATGTGTTCTCTACAGTATATGCCTGCGATCCAACTTGAGCCGAAGTGTATATAAACCGACAGGTTGATAAAGGAACTCTGTGTTCTCTTGATGTTTGGGATTAAACCTGGACCAATGGGAGTGTTTGTGCTAGCTTTTGTTTTATATTTACTGCACCACCACCCTTTAAAACCTGGACCAATGGGAGTGTTTGTGCTAGCTTTTGTTTTATATTTACTGCACCACCACCCTTTAAAACCTAAGCTGCTAAGCATCCCTTAAACCTGGACCAATGGGAGTGTTTGTGCTAGCTTTTGTTTTATATTTACTGCACCACCACCCTTCAAAACCTAAGCTGCTAAGCATCTCTTAAAGCATATTTGTTTTAACTTAGGCCAAGGGCATTTGGGTACAGGTGTGTCATATAATTCGTCTCGCAAGCATATATTAAGAAATCTGTGTGAAGACAGATTATAAAAAACGGCTTAGTAAGCCGACAGGTTATTAATGCAAGTATGTAGTTTCTACTGTATATGCTTGGGATCAAACTTTAGGTGGAACCTGTTTGATATGAGAATTAAATAACACTCCTGTACTCAGATGTCCTAGGCCTGGGTATTGGTTGTTTGTTTGTATGTGTGTGTGTGAGTGTGTGTGTGTGAGAGAGAGAGAGAGAGAGAGAGAGAGAGAGAGAGAGAGAGAGAGAGAGAGAGAGAGAGAGAGAGAGAGAGGGGAAGGGGGAGGGGGGGCCTAATTCCAGTTAGTTTCGGACGCATTCTACAGTTGCGCATACCGATCCTTTATGAATTCTCCAAAAGGTTGTCATGTTTAAATTTAACACACAATCTACTTTATACACTATCAGAATAAATCGACATTGTATTAACTGTAAGTATAATATTACAAACAAATATATGCAATGTCTGAAATTGTATATCTACCATTCCCGTGCAGTTGCTATGATCTTCCCTCACCCTGTAGAAGCCGTGCTATCCCCACATAGCTCTGTCCTTTAACCCTTGTTTAGCGGGGCCGACTTAAGTCCGTATTGAAAAAATTGGACTATGTGGCGGGGCCCGACTTAAGTCCGTGGGCGTATTCCCGCCCTAATTTAGGTGGAAAGCGAAACCTGGTGGTCAGGCGGTGTACTACAAGGTCCCACCCACACATCCCCACTGCGTGACCATGACCCAGTAACCCTCAAGCAGCCGTGATGGAAGGTCAAGATTTGCCCGTGTCCGATTCGGTGGCCGCCATCCCTAGTGCGTCGCGCCACCCTAGTCATCACGCCCCGCTCACCGCCCAGGACCTAGATATCATGCTGAACTCTTCAGAACTTTCTAATAGGCTGTTGAATGACACCATGGAAGGTCTGGGTGATAGTTTTGATAGTGAGAATGACTCGGAAGACGAAAATATGCCGATCATAGGCTTTCACCCCAAGCATAATTTGTGTGTCGCAAATGTTGTGGTTATGCTGCACAGGACGTTGAGCAAAATGGAGACGTTCCTGACGAAGAACATACTGGTGCGGGTGTTGGTAAGTACAATTTACATTTTATAATTGCTTGAAAGTTTGATTGCAAGCATTTTATAGCGTATTATTTCAGGCGTTCGGTACATTTCTCACGATAATACAAGCAACAACGAAGCTTGGCGAAGATTGTGGTCTACAATATACCTTTTTATAATTGCAAGTGACCTTGTAATTGCTTGAAAGTTTGATTGTAAGCATTTTATAGCGTATTATTTTCAGGCGTTCGGTACATTTCTCACGATAATCACGGTGTACGGTACATTTCTCACGATAATACAAGCAACAACGAAGCTTGGCGAAGATTGTGGTCTACAATATAAATTTTTATAATTGCATGTGACCTTGTAATTGCTTGAAAGTTTGATTGCAAGCATTTTATAGCGTATTATTTCAGGCGTTCGGTACATTTCTCACGCTAACCAGGGTGTACGGTACATTTCTCACAATATTACAACCAACAACGAAGCTTGGCGAAGATTGTGGTCTACAATATACCTTTTTATAATTGCATGTGACCTTGAAATTGATTGAGAGTTTGATTGCAATCATTTTATTTGCGTATTATTTCAGGCGTTCGGTACATTTCTTACGGTAACCAGGGTGTACGGTACATTGCATGTGACCTTGAAATTGATTGAGAGTTTGATTGCAAGCATTATATTTGCGTATTATTTCAGGCGTTCGGTATATTTCTTACGGTAATACAAACAACGAAAGATTGAATATTTGTGCTTGGTATAATATGATTGTGGGGAACATAATTATGTACCGTATATATATATTATTTTATCATATATATGATACGTATGTAAAATAGTTATATTATCACGACACTCTCTCTCTCTCTCTCTCTCTCTCTCTCTCTCTCTCTGTCTCTTCCTCTCTGGGTCTACCTATACATTTATAATTGCATGTGACCTTGAAATTGCTTGAGAGTTTGATTGCAAGCATTTTATTTGCGTATTATTTCAGGCGTTCGGTATATTTCTTACGGTAATACAAACAACGAAAGATTGAATATTTGTGCTTGGCATTATATGATTGTGGGGAACATATGTACCATATATATTATTTTATCATATATATGATACATATGTAAAATAGTTATATTATCACGACACTCTGTCTCTCTCATTCTCTTTGTCTGATATAGGCCAGGGCACTCCCTAACTAATCTTCCCCCCCCCCAGGGGAAATCACACCTAGCAGATGTCCTTGACCTCCTCCTCCTCTCTCTTTCTCCCTCCCTCTCTCTCTCTCTCTCTCTCTCTCTCTCTCTCTCTCTCTCTCTCTCTCTCTCTCTCTCTCTCTCTCTCTCTCTCTCTCTTCCTCTCTGGGTCTACCTATACATTTATAATTGCATGTGACCTTGAAATTGCTTGAAAGTTTGATTGCAAGCATTTTATAGCGTATTATTTCAGGCGTTCGGTATATTTCTTACGGTAATACAAACAACGAAAGATTGAATATTTGTGCTTGCCATTATATGATTGTGGGGAACATTATATTTGATTGCAAACGTTTTAATATAGTTTTTTTTTTCCTTTTTAGGCTTGAAAATTACACATATTGGTGTCGAAACGTCGCACTTGTTCTAGAAAAATAAAGATATATATATATATACTGTACTGTATATATATATATATATATATATATATATATATATATATATATACACCGGTATACTGTGTACACATATATATATATACAGTATATATATATATATATATATATATATATATATATATATATATATATATATATATATATATATATATATATATATATAGTTATGAGTACTTCAGCAGTAGATTTTGGGCACTTAAACCTCCATATCAAAAGGAAAAGAATTGACAGGGCGCCAGGCAACATCTTTATTTTTCAAATTTTCGGCTAACCTTAAGCCATCATCAGGAACAACATTCCCTAAAAATAAGTAATATACTATTAGAACAACGCAATTTGTAAAAAATAGGGTATATGATTATCGAATCTATAAAAGGTTAAACTTACTAAATACAAAGAATCTTATATTAATGTTTTACTAGATATAAAATTAAATTCCGTACACAAACTATGTAAAACCAGTAAAGATACCGAAAAGCAAAATAAAGACCATCGCAATTGAACTATAACACATATTTTAACCTTTGAATACAAAAATTGTTTCCATAAATTCAAAACAAAGTCAGAACACAGGCTAATACCATACAGCGGATCAAGAAACGATCTCCCAATTTATCTAACACCATTGATTTATCAGTAAGGAAACTATATAATAATATTTCGATAACTAGCATTAACTTTACTTCGCATTTCTCCACTTTATCTTCCTCTCTCCAAACTCTTCTACATTCCAACTTTACTTACAGCATTAACTACATAACCCCTGACCAAAAATCCAAACACAAATGATACTCTTAGCCAAAAACATGAAAACATATTAATAAACTAAGCCTAAATCAATCTTATATATCGTAGCAAAATGAGACTGAAATTCAACCCAATATAGAGATTTAACACAAAAAACACATCACTCCCAATGACTAAAGCAAAAATATTTATGTTTAAACCCATCATTATACTTGACGTACCCAGAAAAGAGTTCTCATCAGCACCAGGAACAAGAGAGAACTGAGGAACCTGAACCGAGAAGCGGCTAAAATAAACTCCCAAGATACAATTTCCCAAACAAATGAACCACTAACCATGATGAACAAACCCTTGAAATTTGACCAAACATATATCTATGAACCACTATTTGCAAGATTGATTTCAGGATTTAGTTTACTAATTAACAACTTCTCACCAATCAATGCATCAGACTGGCTACCCAACCTAGAGACTATCTCAAAATCACCCACACTAAAGAGATGATCCTCTTCACGCGAATGATTTCGAATAGCCGAAAACGCCATAGTCTGTAAAAACTTTCCCGATCGGTAGCTCCTACCCAGGTGTTCAAATATCCTAATTTTGAAGGAACGACTAGTGCATCCCAAATACCTAGCCTCACAGCTAGGACAAGTAAATTTGTATACAATATTTGAACACAGAAGGTCAGGCACGCGATCTTTGAAGCTAAAAAATTACCCAATTCTAAACTTATTGGTAAAAACAAATCTAAAGCTCACAGCAGCAAAACTATTTTTCAGAACATTTAGTGCAATTTTACGAAATTCATTACTGATAGATCCATAGTAAGGCATTTTAACATAAATTATCTTCTTTTTTACATCAAAATTTGACTGAACACCCTGAGCTTGTTTTACATACAACAAATGTCTAAGTATACCATTGAATATATCTTCCTTATAGATATTAAGCATAAAATATTTCCTTAATTTTTCAATTTCAACATGTAGCGAAACATAGCTGGAGCAAACAGCATAGGCTCTTTCTAATAGCGTCTTTATTGAATTAATCTTAAAAATCTTAGGGCAGTAGCTAAGCCAGTTTAAACCTAATCCTGTATGAGTGGGCTTTCTATAAACCTCAGTAGCTAATCCCTGATCTGTCTTTATCACTTTAACGTCCAAAAATGCTAGTGACCCATTCTCTTCATTATCACATGTACATTTAATATTTTGATGTTGCTTGTTTATATATTCCAAACAACCTTTATTATCTTCTACATCTCGAAATATTAAAAATGTATCATCCACATATCTCCTATAAAATATAGGTTTGAATGATAGGGGACTCATCAAGCCACTGAACCTCTTTATTGCATACAAATGAACCCGCAAACAATGGACCTAGACTTGACCCCATTGAAACTCCATCAATTTGACTATACAATACTTTGTTAAACAAAAAACAAGATTCTGTAGTTACAAACAAGAATAATTTCTTAACTATATCCTTACTAATATTGAAAAAGTTGTTAGAATCATATTTATCCAAAATAATCTCTAAAGCCCCACTCAGAGGAACGTTTGTGAAAAGCGACTCTACATCATAACTGGCAAGAACAAAATGTTTAGGCAACATAAGATTTGAAATTTCCCTCACAACATTACTAGAATTGAGTACTGTATATTCATTGGCTACCCCCAAAATGGGGATTGGGCCTGAGCATATAGATAGATAGATAGATATTAATTAGTTGTAAGAGGAGCAACTATGGGTTGAAGACATTTTGCTAAATTGTACCCCGCTGTCTTTATAGATGAAACAATTGGCCTGAGTGGAATTCCTGGTTTATGCACCTTTGGTAACCCATATACTACTCCCGGAGCTGAGCCAGACGCATATAAGAAGTTGAAGCTGTCAATACCTATCCTGTCCTTAATAGATCGTAGAATCCTATTTAATTTGTCCTCACTTCTGATAATTACATCAAACAATTCACCTTTTATTAGTTTAAATCTGTTTCGGTCACTCAGAATTGTTTCCATTTTTTGCAAATAATCAACTTTATCCATAATAACAACTCCCTTACCCTTATCCGGCTTGACAATGACAAATGAACTATCCTTACCCAATTCCCTAAGCAAATCCAAGTCATCTTTCCTAAACACAGATGATTCCACATTTGTATACTCCCGTACTGCCAATCTATAGTTAGTATTACCAAATTCCCTAAGTTTGTTGATTTGGGTCTGGATTTTTGTATTCCTTTTTATAAGAAGGGTTGGTTGAGTCAGTTTGTTTCAGTGGAAAAATTGTGTAATACAGTTCAAGAGTGTGTCAAAACGGGGTTGTTGAGAAATGGGATGGACGGTGATGGTGTAATCAACAAACTTAGGGAATTTGGTAATAATAACTATAGATTGGCAGTACGGGAGTATAAAAATGTGGAATCATCTGTGTTTAGGAAAGATGACTTGGATTTGCTTAGGGAATTGGGTACAAATAGTTCAATTGTCATTGTCAAACCGGATAAGGGTAAGGGAGTTGTTATTATGGATAAAGTTGATTATTTGCAAAAAATGGAAACAATTCTGAGTGACCGAAACAGATTTAAACTAATAAAAGGTGAATTGTTTGATGTAATTATCAGAAGTGAGGACAAATTAAATAGGATTCTACGATCTATTAAGGACAGGATAGGTATTGACAGCTTCAACTTCTTATATGCGTCTGGCTCAGCTCCGGGAGTAGTATATGGGTTACCAAAGGTGCATAAACCAGGAATTCCACTCAGGCCAATTGTTTCATCAATAAAGACAGCGGGGTACAATTTAGAAAAATTTCTTCAACCCATAGTTGCTCCTCTTACAACTAATGAATATACAGTACTCAATTCTAGTAATATTGTGAGAGAAATTTCAAATCTTGTGTTTCCTAAACATTTTGTTCTTGCCAGTTATGATGTAGAGTCGCTTTTAACAAACGTTTCTCTGAGTGAGACTTTAGAGATTATTTTGGATAAATATGATTCTAACAACTTTTTCAATATTAGTAAGGATATAGTTAAGCAAATTGTCTTGTTTGTAACTACAGAATCTTGATTTTTGTTTAACAAAGTATTGTATAGTCAAATTGATGGAGTTTCAATGGGGTCAAGTCTAGGTCCATTGTTTGCGGGTTCATTTTTATGCAATAAAGAGGTTCAGTGGCTTGATGAGTGTCCCCTATCATTCAAACCTATATTTTATAGGAGATATGTGGATGATACATTATTAATATTTCGAGATGTAGAAGATAATAAAAGTTGTTTGGAATATATGAACAAGCAACATCAAAATATTAAATGTACATGTGATAATGAAGAGAATTGGTCACTAGCATTTTTGGACGTTAAAGTGATAACGACAGATCAGGGATTAGCTACTGAGGTTTATAGAAAGCCCACTCATACAGGATTAGGTTTAAACTGGCTTAGCTACTGCCCTAAGATTTTTAAGATTAATTCAATAAAGACGCTATTAGAAAGAGCCTATGCTGTTTGCTCCAGCTATGTTTCGCTACATGTTGAAATTGAAAAATTAAGGAAATATTTTATGCTTAATATCTATAAGGAAGATATATTCAATGGTATACTTAGACATTTGTTGTATGTAAAACAAGCTCAGGGTGTTCAGTCAAATTTTGATGTAAAAAAGAAGATAATTTATGTTAAAATGCCTTACTATGGATCTATCAGTAATGAATTTCGTAAAATTGCACTAAATGTTCTGAAAAATAGTTTTCCTGCTGTGAGCTTTAGATTTGTTTTCACCAATAAGTTTAGAATTGGGTAATTTTTTAGCTTCAAAGATCGCGTGCCTGACCTGTGTTCAAATATTGTATACAAATTTACTTGTCCTAGCTGTGAGGCTAGGTATTTGGGATGCACTAGTCGTTCCTTCAAAATTAGGATATTTGAACACCTGGGTAGGAGCTACCGATCGGGAAAGTTTTTACAGACTATGGCGTTTTCGGCTATTCGAAATCATTGGCGTGATGAGGATCATCTCTTTAGTGTGGGTGATTTTGAGATAGTCTCTAGGTTGGGTAGCCAGTCTGATGCATTGATTGGTGAGAATTTGTTAATTAGTAAACTACATCCTGAAATCAATCTTGCAAATAGTGGTTCATAGATATATGTTTGGTCAAATTTCAAGGGTTTGTTCAACATGGTTAGTGGTTCATTTGTTTGGGAAATTGTTTCTTGGGAGTTTAATTTAGCCGCTTCTCGGTTCAGGTTCCTCAGTTCTCTCTTGTTCCTGGTGCTGATGAGAACTCTTTTCTGGGTAAGTCTAGTATAATGATGGGTTTAAACATAGATATTTTTGCTTTAGTCATTGGGAGTGACGTGTGTTTTGTGTTAAATCTCTATGTTGGGTTGAATTTCAGTCTCATTTTGCTATGATATATAAGATAGATTTAGGCTTAGTTTATTAATATGTTTTCATGTTTTTGGCTAAGAGTATCATTTGTGTTTGGATTTTTGGTCAGGGGTTATGTAGTTAATGCTAGTTATCGAAATATAATTATATAGTTTCCTTACAGATAAATAAATGGTGTTAGATAAATTGGGAGATCGTTTCTTGATCCGCTGTATGGTATTAGCCTGTGTTGTGACTTTGTTTTGAATTTATGGAAACAATTTTTGTATTCAAATGTTAAAATATTTGTTATAGTTCAATTGTGATGGTCTTTATTTTGCTTTTCGGTATCTTCACTGGTTTTACATAGTTTGTGTACGGAATTTAATTTTATATCTAGTAAAACATTAATATAAGATTGTTTGTATTTAGTAAGTTTAACCTTTTATAGATTCGATAATCATATACCCTATTTTTTACAAATTGCGTTGTTCTAATAGTATATTACTTATTTTTAGGGAATGTTGTTCCTGATGATGGCTTAAGGTTAGCCGAAAATTTGAAAAATAAAGATGTTGCCTGGCGCCCTGTCAATTCTGTTCCTCTGTATATGTATATATATATATACAGTATATATATATACTGTATATATATATATATATATATATATATATATATAATTTATAGTGTATATACTGTATAATACGTGTAGGCCTACTGTATGTGTGTGTCAAAATAAACGAACACTTTTCCCCACTACACAGAGAGAGAAAGAGAGAGAGAGAGAGAGTACAAAGGAGTACAAAGGAAATCAAGCAACAACAGATCTAGTGACCCTTCTAGGCTGCTTGTCCTCCAAAACACTGAGGATCAAGTGTCCAAACCGTGGTTTAGAGTGGGTAAGGGAACATTGGAAAGGGAATTACTGCCCTGGAACTTGACAATTTGACAGTGAAATTAGATGAAGCCTACAACAAGATCAACGTCCTCACCATGAAGCTGGAATCACTCCAAGAGTTTGTAACACTCAACGTTGGAGTACCACAAACTTCAATTGTCACCGCAACTCCAGCAGCCACCTACGCCCCAACGTCAACTGCCAACAATTCAACGCCTGCAGCAGCCATTTCATCTGATGGTTCCGATACTCAAGAAACAAATAGTAACTCTCTTCCCCCTCAAGACAACTTCTGTGTCGTGAGGAACAACGTTTGCCCCAAGAACAGGAAACCCATACCGATTACCGAATGTCAAAACCGCTTCCAGATACTCGCAGACTCAGATGACGAAGCGGAAATAGAAGAAGTCCAGCTCGTGGGAGACTCGATGATACGTGGTCAGCTCACAGAGTTTTGCGCCAGAGCACCTAAGACCAGGAAGCGTTTTTGTATCCCTGGTGGTGGTGTGGACGACGTAGTTGCTGCAGTTGACGAAGTATCTAAGCTGGCCCCTGCTAATACAATGTACGTCATCCATGTTGGATCCAACAATGTACAGCGAACCCGGTCGGAAGATTTGCTTTTAAAGTACCAGCAGCTGATCAAGTCGTTTGAGGAGAAGTCATCAAGGATCATCGTCTCAGGAATCGTCCCCCGGCTTGGTGTAGAGAGCCGATTTTACAACATAGCCACCAGCACAAATCGTTGTCTAGCAAACCTCTGCAGGAAGGAAAACGTGGGATTCGTCGACACCTGGGACAATTTCTACTACGATGACTATTTGTTTTCGGACGATGGAGTTCATCTGAACCAAGTGGGAGCAGCACGTTTTGGGCGTCTTCTGAACGATGCGGTGAAAGATTTTCGGAGAAGAAATCGACTCAGCACAGGACAACTAGGAAGGAGGACCGAAGAAAGAGAGGGCGGCAACCTGCGAAGGAATTAAATGCTAATCTGTCAAGAACCGCGAATTTGGATAAAGCTCCACCAACACATCCCAAATTCAAAACCGCCAGGGATAACGACCGAGGACCGATGTCAGCCATGAATGTAAATGTAGATCCGATCAGAACCAAAAATGTGAATAAAGAACGTTCTGTGAGTTCTAAAACCGCAACTTTAAAGGTTTTCTATGCAAACGCTCGTAGCATACGCAATAAATTTTCAGATTTAGAGGAACTAGTGTTTACTGAAAATTATGATGTGAATGGTATAACAGAATCTTGGCTCAATACAGTAGATAGAGACTTTTTAGCAGAGTATTCACTTCCCGGTTATGTAATGTTTGAGAAAAGCCGAATAAATAAAAATGGAGGTGGCGTTTTATTTTATATCAAAGAAAGTCTTGACCCGACCCTCTTGTCAAAACCTCAAATTGTGAACGTCGACACATCTTTTGTGCTAATAAAGAATAATAAAGGTACAAAAATAATACTTGCATTAATATACAGACCTCCAGCTCAATCAGTGCAAACTGACCGAGAAAATTAAGAACAAATTGCAGATGTAAGTAACTCACAAGATACCGTAATTTTTGGCGACTTTAATTTACCTGTGACCAAGTGGGGCGATACTCTTACTTCACACTCGGGACATGACTTGTATACGAACTTGCAAGAGAGTTCGCTTTATCAATTTGTTCGAACACCGACCCGTGGTAATAACGTTCTTGACATTGTACTTGCAACAAAAGAAGAATTAATAGAGAATTTGAATGTTGGTGATGAATTCAGTAACAGCGACCATCGTACGATAACTTTCACTTTAAACTTTACTAGTAACGAACCAAATAGTAGCATCGAAAAAGTCCCTAATATCAAGAAAGCAAACTTTCATAAACTTAGAGCTATGTTTAAAGAAACTGTCTGGAGCTTTTTAATTAACAATAACGACATAAATACATCTTGGAAGTTATTCGAAACCACTTACCTAAAAGCAGTGCAAGACTGCATACCATCGAAAATACGGCGTCCAGGCCATAATAATAAGCCCAAATGGTGGAATAAAGATATTTCAAACTGCCTGCTTGCTAAAAAATTTGCAATTGATAGATTAAAATCCTCACAAAATTACGAAGAACGGGTGAAATTTGTAGAGCTACGACGCAAAGCCAAAAAGTTAATTAAGCAAAGTAAAAAGACCCTAGAGTTACATATTGCGAATCAAAGTAAAACAAACCCGAAAGAATTCTATAGTTATATCAGAAAGAAAAAGGTAGTTACTTCAACTGGTGGACTGTTAGTCGATGAAAATGGAGAATACACCAAAGACGAAGTACAAATGAGTAATGCCCTCAATTCCTTCTTTGCATCAGTTTTTACAACAGAAGACCTCAGTGATATCCCTATCCCATCGCCGATTCAGATTGATAATTCAGATGTTCTAAGCAATATCACCGTTACAGAGAGAGAAGTATTGAATTGTTTAGATAAACTCAAGGTAAATAAAACGCCTGGACCTGATACAATCTCACCTAGAGTTCTAAAGGAAGCTAAGGATGAGCTCTCCAAACCACTGACATTACTATTCAATAAATCCTTGCAGTCTGGAACTATGCCTGATCAGTGGAAGATAGCCAACGTAACACCGATATTCAAAAAAGGCAGCAAATCCCTACCCAGTAACTATCGTCCAATTAGCTTAACCTCAGTTGTATGTAAATTGCTAGAAACGGTCATAAGAGACAGACTCGTAAATCACTTAGAGGAAAATAACATACTTAAAGATACTCAACACGGCTTTCGTAAAAAAACGTTCCTGTTTAACAAACCTCTTAGACTTCTTCCATGATATCCTCAACCTCTACGATGAGAGTAAAGCTGTAGATATTATATACCTTGATTTTCAAAAGGCCTTTGACAAAGTTCCCCACAAACGTTTACTGCTAAAACTAAAAGCGCATGGAATACAGGACGGTGTGTTGAAATGGATAGAAAATTGGCTCAGCGACAGAAAGCAAAGAGTAGTCATAAACGGTAAGGCATCTAAATGGACCAATGTAAGTAGCGGGGTACCCCAGGGATCGGTACTAAGACCAATTCTCTTTCTAATTTACATCAACGACATACAAAGGAGTACAAAGGAGTACAAAGGAAATCAAGCAACAACAGATCTAGTGACCCTTCTAGGTTGCTTGTCCTCCAAAACACTGAGGATCAAGTGTCCAAACAGTGGTTTAGAGGGGGTAAGGGAACATTGGAAAGGGAATTACTGCCCTGGAACTAATGTCCGTGGCAGGATTAGGAAGTTAGTAGGGGACAGATCGGTTAGTAACTGAGGGGGGGATAAAATAAAGTTATTCATTTACAAACGCACTCAGTCGCGGGTTTGAAGCGAGATATTTGTCTAGGCGGAGTTTAAATGAATCAACGGTGATGCAGTCTATAACGTTTCGGGGAAGCCCATTCCACAAGTTGACAACTCGATTGAAGAAGAAATTCTTAGATTCGTTTGAGTTAAAAGATTTACCAATATTTTTGCAACCGTTTCCCCGTGTGTAATTAGATTGGTCGATAGTGAAGTACTTACTACAGTTCATATTGTCGATGCCTTTGATGATTTTGAACACTTGAATTAAGTCACCTCTTAATCTGCGCTGGGTTAAAGGAAATAGATGTAATTCTCTAAGACGCTCTTCGTATGCTTTGTTCTTTAGGCTAGGTATCATTTTGGTAACTCTACGTTGAACTCGTTCTAGCTTGTTTATATCTTTTTGGTAATAAGGGCACCAGGATTGAACGCAGTATTCCAGAAGAGGGCGGACTAAGGAATTGTAAAGGGTTAGGATAACGTCTTTGGATTTATGCTCAAATGACCTGCCTATAAAGCCAATTATTTTGTTTGCCTTCTTAACAACTTCTGAACATTGTTGACTCGGTTTTAGGTTACTCGATATTGTTACTCCCAGATCGGTTTCTCTGTTTACATTCTTAAGCTGAGTGCCATTCATCGAATAGTTTGCTTTCTCATTTAGGTATCCGATATGTAGTTCTTTACATTTATCCGCATTGAAACTCATTTGCCAAATTTGGGCCCAACATGACAATTTATCTAGATTGTGTTGCATATCGTCAACTTGTTCTTTTGAGAGTACGCTATTTGCAATTTTTGTATCGTCAGCAAATTTTGAGATTGTACAGGTGAGGCCCTCATCTATGTCGTTGATGTAAATTAGAAAGAGAATTGGTCCTAGTACCGATCCCTGGGGTACCCCGCTACTTACATTGCTCCATTTAGATGCCTTACCATTTATGACTACTCTTTGCTTTCTGTCGCTGACCCAATTTTCTATCCATTTCAACACACCGTCTTGTATTCCATGCGCTTTTAGTTTTAGCAGTAAACGTTTGTGGGGAACTTTGTCAAAGGCCTTTTGAAAATCAAGGTATATAATATCTACAGCTTTACTCTCATCGTAGAGGTTGAGGATATCGTGGAAGAAGTCTAAGAGGTTTGTTAAACAGGAACGTTTTTTACGAAAGCCGTGTTGAGTATCTTTAAGTATGTTATTTTCCTCTAAGTGATTTACGAGTCTGTCTCGTATGACCGTTTCTAGCATTTTACATACAACTGAGGTTAAGCTAATTGGACGATAGTTACTGGGTAGGGATTTGCTGCCTTTTTTTAATATCGGTGTTTCGTTGGCTAGCTTCCACTGATCAGGCATAGTTCCAGACTGCAAGGATTTATTGAATAGTAATGTCAGTGGTTTGGAGAGCTCATCCTTAGCTTCCTTCAGAACTCTAGGCATAGATGAGGGTCTCACCTGTACAATCTCAAAATTTGCTGACGATACAAAAATTGCAAATAGCATACTCTCAAAAGATCAAGTTAACGATATGCAACACAATCTAGATAAATTGTCACATTGGGCCCAAATTTGGCAAATGAGTTTCAATGCGGATAAATGTAAAGTACTACATATCCGATACCTAAATGAGAAAGCAAACTATTCGATGAATGGCACTCAGCTTAAGAATGTAAACAGAGAAACCGATCTGGGAGTAACAATATCGAGTAACCTAAAACCGAGTCAACAATGTTCAGAAGTTGTTAAGAAGGCAAACAAAATAATTGCCTTTATAGGCAGGTCATTTGAGCATAAATCCAAAGACGTTATTCTAACCCTCTACAATTCCTTAGTCCGCCCTCTTCTGGAATACTGCGTTCAATGCTGGTGCCCTTATTACCAAAAAGACATAAACAAGCTAGAACGAGTTCAACGTAGAGTTACCAAAATGATCCATAGCCTTAAGAACAAACCATACGAAGAGCGTCTTAGAAGATAATTAAATCTATTTCCTTTAACCCCGTGCAGATTAAGAGGTGACTTAATTCAAGTGTTCAAAATCATCAAGGGCATCGACAATATGAACTGTAGTAAGTACTTCACTATCGACCAATTTAATTATACGCGGGGAAACGGTTGCAAAATTATTGGTAAATCTTTTAACTCACACGAATCTAAGAATTTCTTCTTCAATCGAGTTGTCAACTTGTGGAATGGGCTTCCCCGAGACGTTATAGACTGCAGCACCGTTGATTCATTTAAATTCCGCCTAGACAAATATCTCGCATCAAACCCGCGACTGACTGCGTATGTAAATGAATAACTTTATTTTATCCTCCCCTCAGTTACTAACCCATATGTCCCCTACTAACTTCCTAGTCCTGCCACGGACATTAGTTCCAGGGCAGTAGTTCCCTTTCCAATGTTCCCTTACCACTCTAAACCACTGTTTGGACACTTGATCCTCAGTGTTTTGGAGGACAAGCAGCCTAGAAGGGTCACTAGACCTGTTGTTGCTTTATTTCCTTTGTACTCCTTTGTACTCCTTTGAACTAATGTCCGTGGCAGGACTAGGAAGTTAGTAGGGGACATAGGAGTTAGTAACTGAGGGGAGGATAAAATAAAGTTATTCGTTCAGTAAGGGGTCGGGGACAAGTTGGACTAGATAATAGTCCATCAGGCGCCTGGCCCGGGGAGACGATTAATATGAAGGGTGCGCCTGGAAGTGTGGTGGGAGGGCTTGTGGCTTTGGCTCCGCTGCATGTCTGCCTGCCGAGATCGGAACCTCTCCGGGTGGTCGGGGGCCGGGGGAGTGCTGGAGCGACCTTGGTGACCCTGGTCTCTGGGTCTTCTCCTGGGTGACCTGGATGTGTGTGAGTTTGTGCTTTTTATCTGTGTTTATTTGTTGTTTTATGTTGTTTTTGTGTTTTCCCTGTTCTTGCTCTGTCTTGAGTCGGCTACCCCCAAAATGGGGATTGGGCCTGAGCATATAGATAGATAGATAGATAGATTCATTTACAAAGGCAGTCAGTCGCGGGTTTGATGCGAGATATTTGTCTATGCGGAGTTTAAATGAATCAACGGTGCTGCAGTCTATAACGTCTCGGGGAAGCCCATTCCACAAGTTGACAACTCGATTGAAGAAGAAATTCTTAGATTCGTGTGAGTTAAAAGATTTACCAATAATTTTGCAACCGTTTCCCCGCGTGTAGTTAGACTGGTCGATAGTGAAGTACTTACTACAGTTCATATTGTCGATGCCTTTGATGATTTTGAACACTTGAATTAAGTCACCTCTTAATCTGTGCTGGGTTAAAGGAAATAGATTTAATTCTCTAAGACGCTCTTCGTATGCTTTGTTCTTTAGGCTAGGTATCATTTTGGTAACTCTACGTTGAACTCGTTCTAGCTTGTTTAGTCTTTTTGGTAATAAGGGCACCAGCATTGAACGCAGTATTCCAGAAGAGGGCGGACTAAGGAATTGTAAAGGGTTAGGATAACGTCTTTGGATTTATGCTCAAATGACCTGCCTATAAAGCCAATTATTTTGTTCGCCTTCTTAACAACTTCTGAACATTGTTGACTCGGTTTTAGGTTACTCGATATTGTTACTCCCAGATCGGTTTCTCTGTTTACATTCTTAAGCTGAGTGCCATTCATCGAATAGTTTGCCTCCTCATTTAGGTATCCGATATGTAGTACTTTACATTTATCCGCATTGAAACTCATTTGCCAAATTTGGGCCCAAAGTGACAATTTATCTAGATTGTGTTGCATATCGTCAACTTGTTCTTTTGAGAGTACGCTATTTGCAATTTTTGTATCGTCAGCAAATTTTGAGATTGTACAGGTCGAGACCCTCATCTATGTCGTTGATGTAAATTAGAAAGAGAATTGGTCTTAGTACCGATCCCTGGGGTACCCCGCTACTTGCATTGGTCCATTTAGATGCCTTACCGTTTATGACTACTCTTTGCTTTCTGTCGCTGAGCCAATTTTCTATCCATTTCAACACACCGTCTTGTATTCCATACGCTTTTAGTTTTAGCAGTAAACGTTTGTGGGGAACTTTGTCAAAGGCCTTTTGAAAATCAAGGTATATAATATCTACATCTTTACTCTCATCGTAGAGGTTGAGGATATCGTGGAAGAAGTCTAAGAGGTTTGTTAAACAGGAACGTTTTTTACGAAAGCCATGTTGAGTATCTTTAAGTATGTTATTTGTTATTTTCCTCTAAGTGATTTACGAGTCTGTCTCTTATGACCGTTTCTAGCATTTTACATACAACTGAGGTTAAGCTAATTGGACGATAGTTGCTGGGTAGGGATTTGCTGCTTTTTTGAATATCGGTGTTACGTTGGCTATCTTCCACTGATCAGGCATAGTTCCAGACTGCAAGGATTTATTGAATAGTAATATCAGTGGTTTGGAGAGCTCATCCTTAGCTTCCTTCAGAACTCTAGGCGAGATTGTATCAGGTCCAGGCGTTTTATTTACCTTGAGTTTATCTAAACAATTCAATACTTCTCTCTCTGTAACGGTGATATTGCCTAGAACATCTGAATTATCAATCTGAATCGGTGATGGTGTAGTAGGGATATCACTGAGGACTTCTGTTGTAAAAATTGATGCAAAGAAGGTATTGAGGGCATTACTCATTTGTACTTCGTCTTTGGTGTATTCTCCATTTTCATCGACTAACGGTCCAACAGTTGAAGTAACTACTTTTTTCTTTCTGATATAACTATAGAATTATTTCGGGTTTGTTTTACTTTGATTCGCAATATGTAACTCTAGGGTCTTTTTACTTTGCTTAATTAACTTTTTGGCTTTGCGTCGTAGCTCTACAAATTTCACCCGTTCTTCGTCATTTTGTGAGGATTTTAATCTATCATTAGCAAATTTTTAAGCAAGCAGGCAGTTTGAAATATCTTTATTCCACTATTTGGGCTTATTATTATGGCCTGGACGCCGTATTTTCGATGTTATGCAGTCTTGCACTGCTTTTAGGTAAGTGGTTTCGAAGAACTTCCAAGATGTATTTATGTCGTTATTGTTAATTAAAAAGCTCCAGTCAGTTTCTTTAATCATAGCTCTAAGTTTATGAAAGTTTGCTTTCTTGAAATTAGGGACTTTTTCGATGCTACTATTTGGTTCGTTACTAGTAAAGTTTAAAGTGAAAGTTATCGTACGATGGTCGCTGTATTCATCACCAACATTCAAATTCTCTATTAATTCTTCTTTTGTTGCAAGTACAATGTCAAGAACGTTATTACCACGGGTCGGTGTTCGAACAAATTAATAAAGCGAACTCTCTTGCAAGTTCGTATACAAGTCATGTCCGGAGTGTGAAGTAAGAGTATCGCCCCACTTGGTCACAGGTAAATTAAAGTCGCCAAAAATTACGGTATCTTGTGAGTTACTTACATCTGCAATTTCTCGGTCAGTTTGCACTGATTGAGCTGGAGGTCTGTATATTAACGCAAGTATTATTTTTGTACTTTTATTATTCTTTATTAGCACAAAAGATGTGTCGACGTTCACAATTTGAGGTTTTGACAAGAGGGTAGGGTTAAGACTTTCTTTGATATAAAGTAAAACGCCACCTCCATTTCGATTTATTCGTCTTTTCTCAAACATTACATAACCGGGAAGTGAATACTCTGCTAAAAAGTCTCTATCTTCTGTATTGAGCCAAGATTCTGTTATGCCAATCACATCATAATTTGATGTAAACACTAGCTCCTCTAAATCTGAAAATTTATTGCGTAAGCTACGAGCGTTTGCATAGAAAACCTTTAAATTTGTTATTTTAGAACTCACGGAACGCTCTTTAATAATATTGTTGGTTCTTGTCGGATCTACATGTATGTTCATGGCTGTCCTCGGTCCTCGCTGTCTTCGGTCCTTATCGCTGGTGGTCCTCGGTTGCCTCTAAAAGAGAGAGAGAGAGAGAGGGGGGGGGGGGGAGGGTACCCGTGATCGCTGTACAGGACAGTAGTTGTGGCAACGTGTGGTATTGAGATGCCTTGGTATTGAATTGGTTTGGTATTGAGATGGTATGGTGATGAAACCAACTGGTGAAGAAAAGGTCTGGTCATGAGATGGCATGGTGTTGGGGTGACTCGTCTTGTTTGTGTGGTGAGATGGCATGGTGTTGAGATGTCCTGATACCACCCAACACACCCCTCAAGTGTGCTCTTACACACCCCTCAAGTGTGCTCTTAGTCCATGAAAGTTTGCATATCTAAAATGTGGGACTTCTGTCGAATTAGAAAATGTAATTAATTTTTCCATTCTAGGTTAAATCTAATTTCGTTGTGGTCGCTATGTCCTAAGTTTCCTCCGATAACTATTTTACTAATGACATTTTCATTGTTACTGAAAACTATATCAAGTATATTATTACTTCTGCGTGTTTCATCTACATGTTGAATTAAAGAAGCAGTCTTGTACTAGTTTTAAAAACTAATTTGAATCTAAATCTCCTGTGTAATTTCTCCAATTCATTCTACTAAAATTATTATCCCCTACAATACAAACTTTACTGGATTGACAGGCTCTGATTATCTCATCCCATAGTATTTTAATCTCTATTCTCTATTCGGGCGCAAGTTGGACTAGATAATAGTCCATCAGGCGCCTGGCCCAGGGAGACGATTAATATGAAGGGTGCGCCTGGAAGTGTGGTGGGAGGGCTTGTGGCTTTGGCTCCACTGCATGTCTGCCTGCCGAGATCGGAACCTCTCCGGGTGGTCGGGGGCCGGGGGAGTGCTGGAGCGACCTTGGTGACCCTGGTCTCTGGGTCTTCTCCTGGGTGACCTGGATGTGTGTGAGTTTGTGCTTTTTATCTGTGTTTATTTGTTGTTTTATGTTGTTTTTGTGTTTTCCCTGTTCTTGCTCTGTCTTGAGTCGGCTACCCCCAAAATGGGGATTGGGCCTGAGCATATAGATAGATAGATAGATAGATAGATAGATAGTATATAAGGCCAATTACAAGACTATCTCGGTTGTTATTAGTCTCTAACCATTCACTCTCACTTTGACTCCCAATTTTATATCAGACATATGGTCCGAATCAGCCTCATTGTGGGCCGAATCGACCAAGGATTGGAATGCCGGCTGATTCGGACCATGGCTGATTCGGACCTTGGTCGATTCGGCCCACAATGAGGCTGATTCGGACCATATCAGTAGCCGATTCGGACCATGTCATTGGCGGACTCGGACCACTAATATTTTGCCTAAAGGCGTGTTTCAATCTGATAAAACACCATTACAGGTTTGGCGGGACATTTTGATTATTTATTTACGCAAATTAAGTGTTAAGTGTGATAGTCTTTACCCCTTTCATTTCCACAGAGTCTTCTTAAGCTGTTTAAAACGTCTAATGAGAGCCAGAAAATACAGCTAAACATGCATAAGCTTCAAATGGTTATTGGTTCAATTGACAATCGATTTTTTTTTCCGATTCAGTCTCAGTGGTCTATAGTTGAGACTTCTGGACAATGACGATCTTAAGACAATAAAGATTGTAGGATATGATTCAAGAATATTATGTTAACTCTTTTGTTGTAGATTACGAAAAGGGGCTATGGTAAGCTCTAAGGTCAGTTTTCGACGAGCCTCGTATTATTGGGTGATTTATATTGAAAACAATTATAAAAATAACTCTAGTAATTGGTTTGTTGAAAATAGCAATGTATTCGGTAGAAGCGCAAGGACAGATAATGATGTAGAGGGCTACATCATTATTTGTCTTTATGCTGTTGCTGATATTTTTAACTAAACAATTACCAGAGTTATTTATGTAATTGTTTTCAACAAAAATCACCCACGAATACGGGGCTTGTCGAAAACTGACATTACAAACTGGCACAACCTCCTAAATAGGAGGGCAAGGAACGGAATCTCCCTTTTTACTTCCTAGTAGAATTTTTGTTTAACGAGACAAGAAGTACTCCCAATCAAGTAGATTACAGCTAATAAGAGAAGGAAAGTTAACCAGGCGCCTTAGAAAGCCTATCAGGACAACTACAAAAAATACAGATATTGTATGGGACAAATAATATAATAAACACGATATTTCTACCGGAGGAAGAGAATTTCTACAGAGAAGTAGTGGAGGAGGAGGTGGGGATCAGGAGGTCAGAAGTGTGGGAAGCCATGAAAAGAGTGAAGTTGGGGAAAGCACCAGGAACAGATGGAGTGTGTGGGGAAATGTTGAGGTATGGTGGTGAGATAGTGATAGAATGGGTATGGAAAATGTGCAAACTAGCATGGGAGAAGGGGAGTGCACCCGATGACTGGAAGACTGGCATAATAGTCCCCCTATATAAGGGCAAAGGGGAAAGAGGAGTGTGTGGTAACCACCGAGGAATATGTCTTCTAAGCGTAGTAGGGAAGGTATACAGTAGGGTAGTGATTGAGAGAGTGAGAGTGAGAACGGAGAAATGGATAGGCGACGAGCAGGGAGGTTTTAGGAAGGGAAGAGGATGTGTAGATCAGATTTTTACCCTGAATTGTGTTGTGGAGAAGTATCTGGAGAAGAAACAAAAGGTGTATGTTGCCTTTATGGACTTGGAGAAGGCCTATGACAGAGTGGATAGAGAAGGTTTGTGGAAAGTACTTAGAATATACGGAGTAGAGGGCAAGTTGCTGAAAGCAGTGAAGAGCATGTATGAGGGTGCAAAGGCGGCAGTACGTGTGGAGAGTGAGCAGAGCGAGTTCTTTGACCTGAATGTTGGTTTGAAACAGGGGTGTGTGATGTCCCCGTGGTTGTTTACTGTATATATGGATGGAGTTATGAAAGAAATACTATCAAGAGCAGTGGATGTTGGTGTATCGCTGAAAAGGGAGGGAATTGAGTGGAAGCTACCTATACTGCTGTTTGCGGATGATACAGTTCTGATGAGTGATAATGAATGTGAGTTGCAGGGTCTGGTAAATGAGTTTGGAACAGTGTGCGAAAAACGGAATTTGAAGGTAAATACGGGGAAGAGCAAGGTTATGGTCTTCGAAAGGGGTGAAGTCACAGAGTGTGAGGTGAAGCTGAACGGTCAGGCTATGGAGATCGTCAACTCTTTTAAGTATCTGGGCAGTGTGTTGAGTAAAGATGGGACTATGGATGAAGAGGTGCGGGAGAGGGTACAACAGGGGAAGAGGGTTGTAGGAACGCTAAAAGCAGTAACAAGAAATAGGGTGGTCAGTATGGAAGTGAAGAAGTCCTTGCATGACAGTGTGGTAATCCCGACACTGACTTACGGAAGCGAAGCATGGACGTTGGTTGAGAGACTCAGACCAAGAGTGAGAGCAGTGGAAATGAATTACTTAAGGAGTGTGTGCGGAGTTACATGGAGGGATAGACAGACTAATGAGGAAGTAAGAAGGAGGTGTGGTGTGGAGGTAGATGTGCTGGAAAGTGTGAAAAGGAACAACTTGAGATGGTTCGGCCATATGGAACGTATGGAAAGCGAGAGAATGACTAAGAGGGTGTATGAGAGCGAGGTGGAGGGACAGAGGGGGAGAGGTAGACCGAATATGAGGTGGAAGGATGGAGTGAGGAAGTACATGAACGAAGGTGGTGCTGGTTGGGGGGAGGGGCGTCGACTGACTGGGGACAGAGGTGCATGGGGGCGGTTCGTTCGTGGCCACACCTTCGGGGATCACGGCGTCAGGCAATAGATAGATAGATAGATAGATATTTCTACCGGCCATCTACTCAAATCATGGGCTAACATTTGTGCACCAAAATTAATTTTATATATTGTATTTGTACCTTTTAGTTTTAGTTAGGTTTTACTGACAAATGTGTATTATTATGCTATATTTTTATATATATATATATGTACAATAACCATTAACATGTTGTTTGTCTATTCCTCTTAGAATTAGTTAAAATGATATTCGTAGGTTATCACAGACACATCAAAACCGTATGGGCCGAATAAGCCAGGTCCGACAATTATTGTGGTCCGAATGAGCCTAAGCCGAGTAAGCCTGGGCCGAATTTACTATGGTCCGAATCAGCCGGCTACCCAATAAAACTACCTTCGATTTCACTGCAGTCAATGCTATCATAATTACCAACATGTGTATGTGACTGGGGTTCTATTACATTCCTAGCTGATTTATCGTGTCTTCCTCTATCCCAACACTTTCTCCGTTTTGCCCACACAGGCTTCATCTTCAGCGAAACCACGCAAACGTCCTATCTAATGACCTAGTTAACGTGGAAACCCCTAACCTAGAGAGATGCACCCCATCCCTTACGTACATATTATCTTTACCATAAAATGTGTTCCAGTTGTCTATGAATGGTATTGCATTCTCCTTACAATATTTTTTCCAGACGACAATTTATACCAATTGCCCTGCACGTCCATTTCTTGCTAACTCCTTTTCTTGGTAAGATAGTATGTACTACAGGGATCCCTCCCTTTCTCCTAATTGTATTGAACACTTCTCGATACTGACTGAGCAGTTCCTCACTCCTATCTTTCCCAACACCATTACTTCCTGCACTAAGGCAGATAATGGGGTTATTTCCACTATCTTCCATGATGTGGTAAATTTTCTCTAATACTTTCCCTATCCCGGCACCGAGCAGACAAACTACCTTTCTAAGTTAACCCGGGAGCTGCGGGGAGACTCTTAAGAGTTCCCCCGGCGCACTGCGGGGAGACTCTTAAGAGTCAGAGAAAAAAAAAATCAACTTTTGACATCGAAAAAAAAAAAAAAAAAAAAAAAAATTTTTTTTTTTTTTTTTTTTTTGGCCCCTGGGCCATGCAAAATCTCAGTCCTCTACCTCCCCTCCTTCCCCACTTTCCTCCTCTCCTTCAGTTATCACCTATTTTCCCTGTTATTCCCTTATTCTGAGGTATATTTTCGTGCTAACATTAGAAATCCGATTGGAGGGTGTGGTCATCACTGATAGCAAGCGAGTGCAAGAGAGAGAGAGAGTATCGATCGACTGTGTCTCAGTGGCCTTGGGGGAAATTGGCGGGAAAGCAGATTGCCTCACCCATACATTATACAACTCGCGGGCTATATCTCCGATTTTGACCATCCAAACGCTGTTTTCACTCGTTTTATTGTTGTTTCAGGTTAATACCTTTATAATCAACCCATAATAGGCGCATATGGATAAGTATTAATGCTATTAATGGCACAATGAATATTTTAGTGACGGAAACACCTCAAATACGTTAGCACAGGGGGACGTTTCCAATTACCCCCATGCGCACTTCAGAGGTTAAGTGCAGGTAGCCCTAAGCTGGTGTCGTACCAGAGAGTCACCAACAATGGACAAGTTATACTTACCTTACCTTCGGGAGGATTCAGCAGCAGCAGGCGGAGAAACCCTGGTGGTGACATAAGCTCCCTTGGTGGTGGTAGGTATAGCCAAGGTTAGTAAATAGCCTTTCTCTAGGGTCTTTGGTATAGCGTTGGCGGCAGGCAAAGCGTTGGCGGTCGGTGGTGTGTTGGCGGCAGGCACTTCGCTTATCCCTCCCTTAACCTGACTAGATTTTCCCTCACATTCGTCTTGCAAAGGAGAGAATGTATTTGTACTATCCTTCTTCTTGAGTGTGACTTTCCCACCCGTATTTTGAACAACCTGCCATGAATAAAATTTGTTATCAACGTCCTCCCTTTTCCTCTTACTCGACTTAAGTTCCTCTTGACTAGCCTTGAAAGCTAGATTTTCGTCTTTTAGCAAATCCACGTCCCTCTGAAGTTTGAAGCTAACCTCCCTTAGAGCCAAGACCTCTTCCTTCACCACAACCATCTCCTCTCTTTCCTGGAAAATTAGATGGTGCAGATCGGTTAAGGACTCGGACTCCATACCTGCCATTATTCCAAAAGATTATCGAGGAGCAAGAAACTAAGTACAGAAAAACAAGAACAAAGTCAACTAACAGCTAACAGCTGAGCTAAAACACTTATAACACTGAAGCACTGCCTCCAAAGCGACAGGTAAGGGTGTTTGGTCACTAAGGTCACTGACCAAGGGGTCGCGGCAGGAACTCGGATTACCACAACCGTAATCGATCACCTCCCAGTCAACACTGACCTTACCCGATCACCTCCCAGTCAACACTAAAAGAAACATAGTGAATATATGGATTTCGACGAAACTTAGTCTTTCCATATATTTTGTACTATGAAGAATCCCAGTCACATTTGGTTAAAATTGAATGCAGGTAATATATAAACATTACAGAAATCTCTATACAAAATTGTAGACTCGGTAGGTATTGATGTTGCCACCTGTAAGAAATATGTTGTCACTATTGGCTAAATATATTTCGCTTCTTGCCCCTCAAAACACCCTCTTTACCTCTATTGCCACCCTACCCCTATTGCAAATAATCTAACCGTTATCTCCAGTAGAAACGTTTGTGGACATACAGTATGTCCATACTTTACTGTCCATATTCAATGTTTCTTTTTTCATCTCGATTCAGCTACATGAAGTATTGTTGGTAGAGAAAAAAAAAAATATATATATATATATATATATATGATATGTGCTCTGATCTTGAGAAAATTTCCGCCATTTTTTGTCCGCAATTGTTCACTGGTATTATTTCTGAGCTCCATCATTAGTTATATGATCTTAGGTACGGAATATGATAACCTCATAAATCTTAATTTAAAATCTGACAAAACTGTTGAACTAACACCTGTTGTGTGAAACTTTGACAGCTGCCAGACCAAAATGACAAAAAATAATCCTTGAAAAGAAGTGTTCATGTGAATAGCTATAACGGTAGTGTAATTATTTATTTATGTATTTATTTATTTACCAGGGCACCGAAGCAGCGAGACTCATCAGCCAAACAACAGCAAAAATATGCCCAGATTTGATACACTAATTCCATATACCGGCACATACTCGACTATGTTCACTATGATACCAACACTTTACTTGGTTACCGCGCAATATGAAGCTAGGAAAGATAGCTTAGACTAAGTTATATATATTAGATATTAGGTTGTAGATGTATGTATATGATTTATTGAGGCAACAGCATTCTTAAGTATCTGTATGTAACACTAATATTATCTATATGCATACCTCCTTATATTGAACATGTACCATAGTAATCATGTGCACTCACTTATATAATTGTACTGTATTGACTGCACATGGTAACTATGGGTATTTCATGATCTGCCCGCTATGGGTATGTTATGATCAGATCGAGAGAGAGACTAGCCTACCAAAGGTCTCCCTGTACACTGTACCCACTTCACTCCTGAATACAAGAACCTATTAACTTTTACCCAGTGTTTGACTTATCCCACCTCTTTGATAAGTACCTGGGGATCGTCTGGAAGCAGCCAGACCCAACATATACAGTAGATATTAAGTACGATTAGCTATTAAGTTATGTTAGACTTTAACCTGCATAAAACTAAAATAGGAAAAGACAGATATAAGCTTTAGATACAATAGGCTAAGGCGAGGTTACGTTAAGATTGGGCAAGTTAAAAGTTCGTTGGGATCAGATTTGTTATGTTAGGTTATTAGTTAGGTTGTTCGGTTAGATTTGATTACGTCAAGATTAGTATTGCTTGATGTAATGTATGCAGTTAAATGAGATCAAGTAAGGTTAGGTGTTAAGTATGAATAGTATGGGTGTCGGTGAAAGGAAAGTAGACCCACACATTGATCTAGATTTGTCCTGTTTATGTAAAGTTAGACATTAGATATTTGACTTGGGAAAAAATAAGACTTGAATTAGTTAATTGAGCAGGAATCAACTCTGATTACAGGGAAAGTAATTTTATAATATTATCTAACAACCAATTGTAAACCATATTAATCCAATCAGTGCGGGGGATTTTCTGCTATAATAGGGATCATTTTAGGCACTCCTGATTGCTGAAGCAAGTATCTGAATGAAATGAAACATTTGCAGCAAAACATTAGAAGAAAAGAGCTTTCAAATGAAACCAGAACCAGCTCTCTAGCTTACAGTGTTCAGCCGCAGCGTTGCTACAGACATCGGCAGTATTCACTGAAATTTAACTATGTTCCGCTACATCTACCTTTGGCAATACTGAATACGTATCTCGAGACATGGGGGAGAGCCTTCAGTGCCGCAGTGAACCTGATGTTGAGCGGACGGGGGCCTGCCGCGCTTCTGATCACTCACGCTCCTCTCCACAGACTTTAATGGGCTAATAATTCCAGGATATTTCAAGGATGTGGATGTATGTCAACCGCAGTGAAAGAGTTAAAATACCTGATTAATGATTTAGCTGTGTCAATTTAAAAAATACATTGCTTCATTGACCTAGCAGTGTTAATTACCAAATACTATAGTGAAATATAAGGTTACAACTAATTTCATTTTTATTCTGATCAAGATTGTCATTTCATATAAGTCTAATAATGAATTATGAATCCTCTCCCAAACATTGGTAGTGAAACTTGAGTTTTAGTATAATTTTTTAGAGGGAGAATGAAGGATGAAATTTCTACTGGACACTGTATGTGTGTGTGTATGTGTGTGTGTGTGTGTGTGTGTGAAGCTCAATATTAAGGTGTTTTATTTTTGTTTTCGAGTTGAATAGCGCAGCCAGGTCGACCGCAACGAACATCACGAAATAGACAACCTTTATCCGTTTTACTCCGCGCCCAGTTTCCATAAGAGTGGCACCAGGAAATGTGACTGCCTGTCTCTTGCTAGATTATTTTTTATATCAGATTTCGCATATATTTTCCTCGTATTTGGAAATATGATGGTGTTGTATATTCTATTTTGAATTATGAATGGCACATAAACACACACACACACACACACACAGATATATATATATATATATATATATATATATATATACAGTATATAGTATAAAGCTGTTGGAGCAGATTTATCACCTCCCTATTTTCTCCGTCAACTCTATTTCCGGAACTCCTACCCGTGAAATACAATGTACAGCTATTGACAAAAGTCCGTGAGGAAGATTTCTATAGGGAGATATTGGGTGCCGTGGCATCCTCCCAAAACATCCAATGGATGGCGCCACCTTATGTTTCATTTAGCCTCCCCCTCCCCCTTAACCTTATTCCACTCCTCCACCAGTACCCTCAACTGCTGTACTACTCTCGAAAACATGAATATCCTACACATTCACTAAATATATATAATTATATATATATATACGCTAATGGCAGTCAATATGACTGCCATAACTTTGGGGATAAAGGAATATATTAAATTTAATGTATTTCTAATAGTAATCTGGTTAACCCCTTAGTACCGAGTTGTCCTTGTCATTATAATCTGGATAGTATTGGACGATTTTATCCAGCGTAGGGAGAACGTGATTCAATTTACAGGCTTCAAACTATCTTGATTATTCATATTAACTATCACAGTATCCTCCTAAGCTGCCTAAAATCGTCCAAATATAGCTGGAATAACACACAATACATCCTCGGTAAGGAAGAGGTTAACCTTAGACAATATTTATAAGCTTAGGAAATATGTCTTGTAGGCAAGGCATTTTAAACTAATTTAGAATAATTACTTCAATGTAATTATGCCTTAGTTTGATTTATTCCGGCTAACATGTGACACATATATAAAGCTTGAGTAATGCCTTCTCGTTCTTTAAGGCATAAATAAATACTTTCACGATGTAATAGCATGATTTGAACTATTTTAAAATAATAATGTCAACATGTTTAAATATAAATATGCTTTACTCTGTTCGATGCCACATTTTGTGTAACACCTGAACGTGCAAGGTCATTGTCGTGTTTTTACCTTCCACTTTATGACACTCTCACCCCGTATCTATATATAATTTTGTTTCTCACAATATGCAAAGTTCAATCACTTCTGCAAATACAGATACCAGGGTTAATAAATGTTCTTATTTGTATTTATGCATTTTTTATATTATTAAATATAGTATTACATCTATTTTTTAATTAATAATGCCATTATATAATAACGCAGAATAATATAAATTGCAATTTTAATATTATGTAAGGGATCTCAATATATAATACATACCGGTACACAAAATATTACCTGAGAAAATAACACAAATAGATTTGAATTTAATAATATATGCTTACAAAAGACAAAATATCAAAGGAAGAAATTAGGTAGATCAATATGAATCAATATAGTTTACTTTAATATGATCTAGTCAATTGATACCACATTATGTGTAATCTTTGACAGCTTGAGTTGCATTTTATTATCACTTAACCCGTACAGCCCCAGCGACGCGCCTGACGCGTCGGCGATGTATGTAACGCACAGCCCCAGAGACGCGCCTGGCGCGTCGCCCCAATTGCGCCGACCGTGACCTCAGGTGTAGCCACTCAAGAGGGCTCAGATTTGTATGGGAACTGTGTACGTATCCCACGCACCCGTGCCGATGGTTGAAAACTCTCAAAGTCCACGTGCGTGCGCGCGAGCGCGCAATAACCTGGTTTTTTGGGATAATTGCCTTCAATTTTTTACTCTTATAAAATCCGTTTTCGGGGGCTCTGTAGGACCATTTTTTAAGCTTTTTGAGCGGTTTTTCGTGGTTTTTCCTTCATTCCTAACCCATTCGCTATTGTTTCTGGAATAAAACCATTTTTTGAAAACCGGCCGGGTTCTGGTGCGCAAACATTACAAAACTAGCCGGGGCTCCACGGGTTAATAAGTGTGACATTATCACATCTAATCATGTTTTGTTCGATTTTCTTTTTTGAAATTCCTAGTCACTTAAATTATAAGATAACTAAATGTCTATAATTTTAATTATGCATTCAATTTCGAGAGCATTTATACATATCAGTAATCATATTTAAATTAATGTAATCACCTAAGCAAGAGGAACTTGATGTATTAATATGTAATGAACCTAGACAATGACATACAGAACCATATTGTATTTGATATATCATATTATTGAGGTATGCATCAGTATGAAGACCATCCACCATTTTCATCAATGACCTCTCTCAGTCTGTTTGGCATTGAAGCAACCAGATTCGTGCAAATGTTTGGCCGGCGACGAATTCCATCCCAGACTTCATGTGCTTTCCATTCGACAGCTCGTTGGTTCGCCACATCAACTTTCCATTCATTGCACATTATGCCCCACATATTCTCTATAGGGTTTAGGTCACAACCCTTTGGTGGCAAGTCCATTAGCTCTATTTCTGGATGTCGGTTAAACCATTCTCGGACTATCCGAGAAGTATGAATTGGACTTCTATCCTGGACTAGAATAAATGGATCAGGTGCGGGGATGGCCATAGCACAGACTGTTGGTATCAATACATCCTCAAGTATAGTGATGTTGTTACGACCTGGCACTCGGGTACACAAGGGCTCTCAATCAGGACTCTAATACGGCTCGCTGCCACAACGGAAACACACGATCCCAACCCCTGAGTACTGCCAGCCGAACAAAAAACACCAATACCCTCCAGAGTTCAATCTGCTATAACGGGGTATACAAGAACTCGGTACTAGTGTTCAACAACAGACTAATAAAGAGACAGGAATTCTCTAGTCTGGTCAACAATCAAACAAAGAAGTAAGAAACAACAACACCAAAGAATAGTGTTGGCCGAAGCCGAAGTAATCCACCCTTGACTAAGAACTTAAGAAGTCCTCCACCCTCTACTTCGGATCGGCACTATTACGTTACGTTAATTAATAGTCCTTAAGCATCGAGCAAGGAATCTTCTGAAAAAAGTTAGATGCTTCTCGGATGCTCGTAAGAAGTACGTATCGGATTTTGAACAGTAATTCAATAAGAAAAACACTGGCAATTAAATACTATTACAGGTTTAAATTGGCATAAGAATAATTAAAAGAATATGCAATAGTAAATGGCAAACATTAAAAAGAAGTACTCCGCAAATGCAACGGCAATAGCCTACTCGGATTGTGCTCGTGGGCCACTAATCACTAAAGTAGCCAAGCTTGCAACACATGAAATCAATAGTGCATAAACAATATCATACATAAGGAAAGCTTCAATACTATTCTGTATCTACTAATCGAGTAAAGTCTAGCTGGGGTACTGTGGGCAAAAGGTAGCAGTGACTGAGCAAAAACGGCTCGTAGCCTAGCGAAGTCCTCACAACTGTTTAAAGTATTACGTTAACACTAACAAGTGCACTTTGAGAAATCCAGATCCCTTGTATCTGGTTTTCTCCCGGCTCCTTGACAAAGTAAAAACAAGCTGTTAATAAAATACAGGGTGGTTAGGCTCTTGCCCTCACGCACTGTAAATTATTAACTCAACACAGTCAGCCGCGAAGACAACCTAGGCTTCACTGAACCGAAACGAGTATGCAGGTTTATCGCTTAACCACTGCATCAAACAACAACTCGTAACACAGAAAAGCCTTACCCCAGTCTAGCATTACCTAGACTAGCAGAAACCAGGAATAATAATAATAACACACAGGGAAATGCATAGACAAGTGCAACAAACATAAATCAATCCTATTCTAAGTTAACCCTTCCAAAATAGGCTATCTAATAGGCATGTATCTCATGAGAACTCAAGCGATAATACGTTGGCTGACTAGCTCTGCACCAACGGGACCATGGAAGTTAAAAAGGGTAGGGAAAAGAGGAGATAAGAATGTAAGGTAGTAGAGAAAGGTCACATCAGTCAGAAGAATATATATAGTTAGCAAGGGAAATGAGAAGTCGCTCTGCCTAATGAGTTCTGATCAAAAAATGGCTAGACTTCCCTTTTTATACTCGGCCCTCTAGTGAGCCCAACGTGAACTACTAAGGACCGCCCACTGACAATCATTACGTAATTTCTCTCTCTCCTCTGGGATAGACAAAGGCTTTCCTAGCACTGAGGGGAGGGGGGAGGGGGGGGGGAGTGCTAGTGAGTTAGGCCCACCTCCCGCATGGCGCACCCACTGACCCCCAACTGTGGCTGCCGCTTCTCCCATCATTACAAATAAGTTTTACACACAATACTTATAACTAATGATATAAAATAGAACTCGTTGACTCAGATGAAAACAAAATACATATTCATATTACTTATAGTACAACGGCTCACATGAACTAAGTTAGGAAACTCTACATAGACTACAGCCAAAGTTCCTGCCCTGACGATCCTAGCGAGAGTGGGGCATGACTAGGCGTTCTGTACAGCATGCTCACACTGGACATGCGTCACACCTCCCCCAAGATTTTACTTGCTCAACCCTGAGCTAAAATCTGACAAACACAGAACCCCATCAAGCCCCTCACACCCAGCGACCCAGCGACCGCATGGCACTAAAACAAAGCTGAGTTTATCACCAAAACGCATCTTATTATTAACCAAAAATTCACATTTTATAACTCCTCCCAACAATAGCAAAAAGACACAATATCATGCTCCCAGAGCGAGCTTACAGCAGCTCAGCCGTTTGATAGTTTGTGGACTACTCAAACTCTATAGGCTATGACAAACTTATACGATTACCTATATCAAAAGAAAGAGTTTTTTATATGATTTTTATATTTTAATATGTTTTTCCCGGCTGCACTATAAGGGCAGCCTATTTTCCTCCACTCAAACCCACACACCTGTGATAGCCTACGACTGATCATCCACCCTTGATAAACAATCCGCGATCACATTGTCACATCCAGCAATATGACGGATGTCCAGGTTATACTCCTGCAACATCAAAGACCACCTGGTCAGTCTCATATTGTGATTGTGAAATTGATTCAGGAATCTCAAAGGGTGATGATCAGTGTAGATAACCACGACTGGGCCATAGGCTGGAACATACACCTCGAAGTGCCTGAGCGACAGCACAATCGCCAGTAATTCCTTTTCTATTGTAGAATAGTTCTTTTGTGCAGCATTGAACTTCTTAGAAAAGAAACTTACTGGGTGTTCCACACCTTCATTGTCTGTCTGTAGCAAGACGGCACCAGCCCCTACACCACTAGCATCTGTTGCCAGCTGAAAAGGCCTGTTAAAGTCTGGGGCCCTGAGTATCGGGTGAGTACATAGCAAATGTTTCACCAAAGTGAAAGCCTTTTCACACTCAGGTGCCCACAAAAACTTTTTGTCTTTAGATAACAAATCTGTGAGAGGTGCCAACACCGTTGAGTAACCTTTTATGAAGCGTCTGTAGTAGCCTATCATACCCAAGAATCTCATAATCTGCTTCTTGGTTGTTGGGTGCGGAAATTTATTGATAGCCTGTACCTTGTTCTGAGGAGGGCACACCTGTCCCCTTCCCACTACAAACCCAAGGTACTGCACAGTGGCTTTTACGAAGTCACACTTTGCCAAATTTACTACCAGACCTGCTTCACTAAGTTTCCGGAACAAGGTCTCAAGGTGCTCACAATGGCTCTCAAAGTCGTCATCATAAATGATTACATCGTCCAAATATACGGTGCAATTTGGAATGTCCTTTACAATTTCATTCATCAGGTTCTGAAACGTTGCTGGTGCATTCTTAAGCCCGTAAGGCATAACATTGCACCGGTAGGTACTCCCGTCCACAACAAAACCACATACCTCTTTAGCACGCTCGGACAAAGGTACTTGCCAGTAACCTTTTACTAAATCTACTTTAGACAAAAAACGAGCATTACCAATTTTGTCAACACTATCATCAACCCGAGGAAGAGGATATGGGTTAGTTGGAGTCAAACCGTTTAACCTACGGAAATCAATACAAAAGCGTACCTTGCCATCTGGCTTAGGCTGCAGTGTTACAGGGGAAGTCCACTTAACTGTGCCTTTCTCTATCAACCCTCTACCGAGCATATACTCCAACTCATCCCTCAGAGCTGGTAGTTTTATGGGGGGCACACGGTACGGGATTGACTTAAAGGGTAGATGGTCCCCCACGTCAACATCATGCATAGCCTGAGTAGTGAGGCCTGGGTGTTCAGCAAATACAGTGGGGTATGAACCGAACAACTGACGGATAGCATCAAACTGCGGCTCAGGCAAATGAGCTATAGCCTCGTCAGCCCTTAGGCTCGAGTTCCCCGCCCACTGATCCGCTGAAACATGTTGATCCCAGCTATCCTCCTCTGAAGCTTGACTGTCCCCCTCTCCTTCTCCACCACGGCCGCAACAAGCCAACACAGGGACAGTGAGAGGCTCAGAGGGGCGCCTCACATACTCTTTAATAAGGTTCACGTGACATAACTGGTTCTTTTTCCTCCTGTCTGGAGTGGCAACAAGGTAATCTAAGTCTGAAATTTTTTCTACAATTTTATAAGGTCCAGTGTACTTCGCAGAGAGGGGGTTACCAACCAAAGGCAACAAAATTAATACCTCTTGTCCTACAGTGAACTTCCGGAGCCTCACTTTGCGATCATACCTGTCCTTCATCAAAGCTTGTGATTCTGTCAAATTTCTACCTGCCATCTCCAGACTCTTAAGCATGCGCTCACGGCTTTCAAGCACATACTTTAATAATGGACAAGGCTGCACAGTCCCCTCCCAAATTTCTTTCAGCATGTTAAGGGGGCCCCTGACACGGTGTCCAAAAATCAGCTCGTTTGGACTAAATCCCAGGCTCTCACCAGGTACCTCCCGAGCAGCAAACAGCACATAAGGCAATCCAAGATCCCAATCCATACCGTTGTCAGCACAATAACACCTGAGCATGCTTTTAAGTGTAGCATGCCACCGCTCAAGCACCCCTTGACTCTCAGGGTGATACGCTGACGATACTACTGCTCGTATCCCATGCTGTTGCATTGTTTGCTTGAACATGTTGGAGGTGAAATTAGATCCCTGATCAGACTGAATCTCCTCCGGGTACCCGTACCTTGAGAAGTACCACAACAAGTTACTGACTACCGTCTTAGCCATTCCATTTTTCATAGGGTATGCATCGGGGTATCTAGTGGCAACATCCATTATGGTTAACAAAAATTTATTTCCCGCCTTAGTGGGAGGGAGTGGACCAACCATGTCAACAATAATTTTACTAAAGGGTGGCCCAATCACAGGAATAGGGTGTAACGGAGCCTTAGGAATAACTTGGTTCGGTTTCCCGACACGTTGACAAATATCACAGGAGTTTATCCATGACTGCACATGAGACTTCATCCCCGGCCACCAAAACAATTTCCCCAAAGCCGCCACCGTTTTTCTCACCCCTAGATGTCCTGCCAGTGGTGTGTCATGCGCCAACCTCAGTAGGCTATCCCTGCACTCCCGTGGCACCACCAACTGGTCCACTACTCCGGACCCCTTTTGCCAACTACGTTTAGGGTCTTGAAAACGCCTATAAAGGATGCCTTCTAAATAAAAAAAATCTCCTGGCTGTGCATCGCCGTCCTCGTCGAGCTCTACAGCTCCATTAGCACACGTTTGGAGCTCAGGGTCCTCTAGTTGCAACCGACTTATATCTGAGGGTGCCAAGCGATCTAACTGCTCCCGGAGCAATGCATGACCTTCCCCGATACTGGGCTGCTCCCTCTGTCTCTCTCGATGTACATAACGTTGCTGTCGTGGAGACTCGTCATGCCCAGCCTCGTCACTCTCGATGACAGGCCCAGGGGCTACTCCAGAATTAAGTAATGGTGCTAATACTGAATCACCCAGGAGAGCCGCCGAGTCAAAACTCTTAAAACCAACTCCAGCTTTAGCCTCCTCCTGTTGATCGTTCCTCCGCTGGTCTGAAGGCGGAGGACTAGGCTGTGACACTTTAGCTGCCCGAGCTCGGGTGACAACACACGCCATGGGTTGTGTCTGGCACCGCTCGACCCACTCTTGCTCTTCCCTACTCACGTCGGCCGGCCTCTCGGCAACGACTAAGGGTAGAACCTCGGAAGCGGGCATTGCAAAGTCGTTGCCGAGAAGAAGGTCGACGCCCTCCACTGGCAGTTTCTCCACAATCCCGACATCCAATTCACGTGCCACACCATCCACCTCCAACTCCAACCGCACCAGCGGGTATGACCGAGTTGCATTAATACCCTGCACCACTACCACCCGAGCCGCGTTTATAGGGTAGCCAGTCAAGTTTTTCATCAGAGTCTGGGAAGCACCTGTATCACGCAAGACCTCTACTCCATGCTTGCGCCCCGCCCACATCACGCAACCCCGCCCTCTATGGTCGCAAAAAACATCCTGAGCAGGGTTCGAGCCTCCCAGGTGCTTCTGCATTGGCTGTGCCTCAGCCTCTGACGAACTGCCCCAGGCAAACTCAGATGACTTCGGAGACACACCAATGTTGCAGGCCAAAGACACAGCTGCTGTAGGTGGTTTGCTAGGACAGACTCTTGCAAAGTGCCCCTTTTTATGACAATGATAACACTCCACCTCCCCTTTGGGCTTCCCTTGGTACTGGGAAGGGCCCGGCCCCTTCTTAAATGGGACGGTGCTAGTCTTGTGGTCAGTCTTGGTATCATGGCTCTTGTACTTGTTTGCATAAGGTATATCACTAACTCGGGGGGTGGGGCGTCACGCCCCTTGTTACCTGCCTCACTACGCTGGGCAGACCCGCACCCACGAATTAGTGATAGCCGGAGGTCAGCCATCTCAGCTGCCTCCTGTAGAGTTTTTGGGTTCTTTTCTTTAATAGTTAAAGTCATTTCTGCACCAGTACACTTATAAAACTGCTCGAGCAGAAACAGCTCAGTCAACTGTTCGGCCGTCTCAGCTTTCTCAGAACGTGTCCAGTTTTTAAGTGCATCTTTTAAGTCCCGGGCATGTTCAAGAAAGGTCACCTCCCTAGTCTTTGTAACACCCCGAAACTTCAATCGATATGTTTCCGGTTGCAACTCGTATGCCCGTAGGACAGCTCTCTTCAATTCTGGGTAGTCAATGCAAGACTCTAAAGGCAGTGCATCATAAGCCTTCAGACCCTTACCCGTAAGTCTTGAGGAGACTAGAGCTGCCCACTTCTCTTCAGGCCAATTATGCTCCCTACATTTCTTCTCAAAACGATTAAAAAATTCTGTGACTTCAGTTTCACTAAATACCGGCACCAATTTGACTAATTGGGCCAAGGACTGTTCTCTTACTTGGCCCTCACGGCCCATCCAAGTCCCTGTCGACTCTGCACGAGACTTATCTAAATCTAATTTAGCACAATATTTCTCCGAGTCGTACTTAAGCTCAGCCTCATGCCTCCTAACCTCAATCTCATGCCTCCTCGTCTCATCCTCCTGCCTCCTGGTCTCATTTTCATGCCTCCTGGTCTCATCCTCCTGCTTCCTAGCCTCAATCTTAGCAAGCTCAAGTCTAAATACCATATCTGGAGACAGGAAGAGGGAGCTGCCACTACTGAAGGAGGGGGGGCAAAAACTGGGGAACCACCATGTGCACCACCCGAGGGCACTCCAATCTGCCAATTCTCATCCCTCTGTGGGAGAGTGCTAACCTCCGGTAACTGAGTGGACGGCACTGTGGGAGTCGAGTGAGAGGGGATCTGGGGAGGAACCCCCCCAAACGCCCTCTCCTCCGAAACCCCATGTCGCCCACGCAACACCCAGGAAATCAGCTCCCCCTTGGACATCCCTACTACATTGGAAATTCCCAAAACCTTGGCTATCAGGTGCAAGCCACAAACATCCACCCCAGTCAGCCTCTCCTCCGTCACGTGGTACCGCTTACTCACAAAAACTCTAGCATCCTCCTCACTGGTTACTAACGGCACACCTTCAAATGGCATCTCTCGCTCATCGTCAGTGCTAATGCACGACATACTGAAGTCCACAAAAAAATTCTCGAGACAAAAGTGTTTAACTTCCTATGCAAGCACTAATTACTAAATTAACTGGAGTCTCTTAAATGCTTTACTAATTGCCATACAAAAACAAATATTCTTCAATATGCACGCTAAAATACAAACAAACAAATGTTGTACAACTCTGCAAAAATTTATACTGTTCACAAAATCCTAAGCAAGGTCGCCATTTGTTACGACCTGGCACTCGGGTACACAAGGGCTCTCAATCAGGACTCTAATACGGCTCGCTGCCACAACGGAAACACACGATCCCAACCCCTGAGTACTGCCAGCCGAACAAAAAACACCAATACCCTCCAGAGTTCAATCTGCTATAACGGGGTATACAAGAACTCGGTACTAGTGTTCAACAACAGACTAATAAAGAGACAGGAATTCTCTAGTCTGGTCAACAATCAAACAAAGAAGTAAGAAACAACAACACCAAAGAATAGTGTTGGCCGAAGCCGAAGTAATCCACCCTTGACTAAGAACTTAAGAAGTCCTCCACCCTCTACTTCGGATCGGCACTATTACGTTACGTTAATTAATAGTCCTTAAGCATCGAGCAAGGAATCTTCTGAAAAAAGTTAGATGCTTCTCGGATGCTCGTAAGAAGTACGTATCGGATTTTGAACAGTAATTCAATAAGAAAAACACTGGCAATTAAATACTATTACAGGTTTAAATTGGCATAAGAATAATTAAAAGAATATGCAATAGTAAATGGCAAACATTAAAAAGAAGTACTCCGCAAATGCAACGGCAATAGCCTACTCGGATTGTGCTCGTGGGCCACTAATCACTAAAGTAGCCAAGCTTGCAACACATGAAATCAATAGTGCATAAACAATATCATACATAAGGAAAGCTTCAATACTATTCTGTATCTACTAATCGAGTAAAGTCTAGCTGGGGTACTGTGGGCAAAAGGTAGCAGTGACTGAGCAAAAACGGCTCGTAGCCTAGCGAAGTCCTCACAACTGTTTAAAGTATTACGTTAACACTAACAAGTGCACTTTGAGAAATCCAGATCCCTTGTATCTGGTTTTCTCCCGGCTCCTTGACAAAGTAAAAACAAGCTGTTAATAAAATACAGGGTGGTTAGGCTCTTGCCCTCACGCACTGTAAATTATTAACTCAACACAGTCAGCCGCGAAGACAACCTAGGCTTCACTGAACCGAAACGAGTATGCAGGTTTATCGCTTAACCACTGCATCAAACAACAACTCGTAACACAGAAAAGCCTTACCCCAGTCTAGCATTACCTAGACTAGCAGAAACCAGGAATAATAATAATAACACACAGGGAAATGCATAGACAAGTGCAACAAACATAAATCAATCCTATTCTAAGTTAACCCTTCCAAAATAGGCTATCTAATAGGCATGTATCTCATGAGAACTCAAGCGATAATACGTTGGCTGACTAGCTCTGCACCAACGGGACCATGGAAGTTAAAAAGGGTAGGGAAAAGAGGAGATAAGAATGTAAGGTAGTAGAGAAAGGTCACATCAGTCAGAAGAATATATATAGTTAGCAAGGGAAATGAGAAGTCGCTCTGCCTAATGAGTTCTGATCAAAAAATGGCTAGACTTCCCTTTTTATACTCGGCCCTCTAGTGAGCCCAACGTGAACTACTAAGGACCGCCCACTGACAATCATTACGTAATTTCTCTCTCTCCTCTGGGATAGACAAAGGCTTTCCTAGCACTGAGGGGAGGGGGGAGGGGGGGGGAGTGCTAGTGAGTTAGGCCCACCTCCCGCATGGCGCACCCACTGACCCCCAACTGTGGCTGCCGCTTCTCCCATCATTACAAATAAGTTTTACACACAATACTTATAACTAATGATATAAAATAGAACTCGTTGACTCAGATGAAAACAAAATACATATTCATATTACTTATAGTACAACGGCTCACATGAACTAAGTTAGGAAACTCTACATAGACTACAGCCAAAGTTCCTGCCCTGACGATCCTAGCGAGAGTGGGGCATGACTAGGCGTTCTGTACAGCATGCTCACACTGGACATGCGTCACAATGTATTCATCTCCATTAAAACGACCATTGATATTAACCAACTCACCTGGTCCGTAAGCCCACATCCATCCCCAAAGTTTTACCGTAACACGACCACTCACTGCCCTGTGTTGAATATTTTCTGCTGCATACCTCGTATTTCTAGCCCTCCAGCAATGTCTGCGACCTTGTTCAACTGACGAAAAACATTTTTCGTCAGTAAATATTACTCTATTCCAAAAGTTGTCATCGACGACACTGAAGTGCTGTGCAAACCTCAGTCGGGCATCCTTGTGTGCATCCGTAAGGACATCTTTTTTGGCTGGGATGTAGCAGTGCAAATTCTGCTCATGAAACTGTCTTGTTGTTGTTCTGGAGCTGCAAGGTAATTGTAGATCGTTGGTTAGCTGCACTGCCGATCCGAAGGGATTATTTTGCCCAGCCTCCAGGATGCGATCATCTTGTTCTCTAGTTGTGCAGCGGGGCCTTCCACTCCTTGGTCTGGTGGTCAATGATCCCTCCTCTTGATACCGCTTGATCCATTTCCTAACTGTGTTTTCACAGAACCCAATAGCTGTTGCAATATCAGATACTGGAGTGCCAATCTCCCACATTCCTATAATCCTCCCTCGGTCGGTGATTTGGCCCTTCCTGCTGCCATTTCTGCCAAAAATACACATTGGGTATCATTATTAATCTAGTATTTATGGTAGTTAAATTCAAAACAGAGTTCAAAGTATCACAAATTCACCATGTAACTTGTAATTAAATGTAACGTATTGTTCATTTACATAATGAAGCGAGAGAGAGAGATTATGGGGTTATGTGAGGGATGAATGTGATATGATTACGATATTTGTATTGGATATAACTTTTAGGCACACACACACACATTGACAGAAATGTAACACTTATCTATGAAACTATCAAGTATATTTTATAGATTGATGCCCAGAAAATAAAATATAAATACTGTTTTCGCATTTTGGAAAGATAATTGCATACCCAATTCTACTAATCGGATTGTTGACATTTTTGGGCTACTAGGCTGAATAGGAAAACCGATTATACCAAGTAAAGTGTGTATACATCGTTCAGGCAATCTAGGAGAAATGACCAGCAAATTGTCACTTATCGTTATCACCTGTCACCGATCAAGTTATCACCTATACCGTGTTTGACGTATATTCATTAAAGTGCGACTAGCCAAGAAAATGTGTTGACATTTGAGAAAAACAGTAAGAAAACTGTCATATGGATTTGATTTGTGACAAAAAACTATAAATCAAGAGTATAATATATATATTGGATGACCATTTCATATTCGTACTAAATATAATTTTGCCTTCACCTTTGACCTTGCCCTTTGGAAGTTTGCCCAACTTATTGATCAATTTAATGTATGTATACACTACAATACTGATAGTATGTATGCATGCATGTATATACTCAGCCACATACCCCACTGCTGGGGGTGGCCGACTCGAGACAGAGCCTTAATAGAAACGTGTACAGTTCCAATTCTTAGAAACGGGATCACCTTCGCGTTCCCTCACCCCTTTCATTTACGAGTAATAGTAAAAGTATTAATGTTGATAATGATCATAGTACTAATGCAAATAGTGAGAATTAACAAGGTAATGATAATAGTACGCATTGCTCGTGATAATGTTATCTAATGTTATTATGTTTACTATTGCTACTTGTATTACTTCTATCATTATAATAATAATAAATATTAGTATGATTACTATTTTTATTATTATTATTATTATTATTATTATTATTATTATATTAATAATAACAATTAAAGACGGATATTTGCAGTTGCAATATTGAACAATTACTAATTTAATTATTTAGTAGCAATACTAAATACATGCTCTGCAATTGCAATGCATATCATAATCTTATAATTCATAACACTTCATGTAACAGTGAGTGGATACAATATTAGCCATTGTCTGCGTTTACGTATGCGCGTATGTGTGCAAGTCTGTGTGTTTGCATATGCTTGTGGCGTGTTATAATGTATTATTGTTTGCTTAGAAGTAAAAACAAATAAGTATAAGTTGTAAGAACATAATTATATATACCCGGTATATTCTTCAAGGCATATTTATATACATTTATAATATATTTGAGTTGTGTAATTTACAATTATATATTGCACTGTAAATATAGAAGATTAAACACCAATGCATATCACATAATTATGCCGTATGCATTATATAACCGTTATGATCCAAATGATTTCTTCTGCATTCACCCATGCGTTGGAAAAGCCTAAGCAGTAATATGTGTATAGTCTCAACATTTAATGAAACAAACATTAATTATGCAAACCAAAATCCAATTAATTAGTATTAATTAGTATAACTATAATACTGGTTGCCAATGAAAGTCACAAGGATATATTATTGTCTCCAGGCATACCAACAGTTATGTTATGCATATCTGTCTAAATAAACTAGCTTCACAGTAAGCACATGAAGCACCTGTTATTTTGTTTAGAATTGAAAGATATGGTAAGTGGGTCAAAACCATTACATTGTTTAGGACAATACAGATAGAGGATAATTGTTTGTTCCGTGACACAAGGTGGCAGGCCTGGACAGGTGTAAGTGTGGTATTTCCAGAGGTTTTGAGGTTGGGGAGAAATGGACCATGCAATTTTCACCTTTCTGTCTTGAGACAATACAAATCAAAATAGCATAAGCGTCTACAGTGAGGTAATGGAAATCTGAGGTGGTAGAGTATTTCCGTCCTTATCTCGCAGTACAATAGATCGTTAATACTATGAAACAAAAAATACTTCACTATTTCATGTTCGGCCAACTTACAGGATTTTACTGGATGGCATGGGATACATAGAGATTTGAATTATCATATATACCTACGGTATTCTATCAACTATTTTACTATCATAATACGGTTATCTTGAAGTCATAGACATAGGCCAAATTAAATAAAGTTTATTGTCAATAAATGTTTAGTAAACTGCTTTGTAAAAATGTTAAATGGTAGTAAAATCTATAATTTTAGATAACATTGTGCTTGCACACAATGACCTGTGTTATAATGGTAGTTAGAGTATACTGTGATCATATTCACAAATTACCAACATGAAAACCATCTAGACAGTCATATATACATGAACCATTATACTGAATGATAAATGTAAATGTTACACACGGTTGTGCTAATATACACGTTATTAATGTTAGACTTAAGTTGTCCACATATATATATTATCTAACCACGTGTTTAGAATGGCGAGTTGAGCAACAGTTTAAGCGGAGAACGAAACAGTAGCAATGATTATATAGGAGTTTTGGTTTGCATATATAATGTTTGTTTTATAAAATGTTGAGACTATGCACATATTACTAGTTAGGCTTCTCCAGCGCATGGGTGAATAGACAAAATAATTTGGATCCTAACAGTCATCTGGCATAATTATGTGATATGCATTGGTGCTTAATTTTCTGTATTTACAGTGCAATGTATAATTGTAAAATATTTAACTAAAATGTATACAACGTTTAACCAAATATACCTTGAAGACTGTATATTTTTGTTCCTACAATTTATAATTATTTGTATATATTTCTTAAACAAATACATGCACTATACCACGCCACGATCATATGCAAACGCACACGAATACATACACTCACACATACGGCAATATATATACAGTATATACGTATATCAAGTGCCTTACATATACTCAGTATGGTTACTGAATCTTTACTTTACTAAGTGTTCATTATTGATTGCAACCGAAAATAATCCTCTATAATAATACATTCACTATGAAAATGCTTATTGAGGCAACCAGTGGCCTGTGAGTGTGTGTGTGTGTGCGTGTGTGTGTGATTACCGATTAGGCTAGGAATAGTTGCTTAGTTGACGTTAGTTTTTGTTTCCGAGGTTAGAGGGGGATGGTCGACCAACGGCGGGCCCTGTTGTCAATTACATGAGTATATGTTATTAGATTGCACTGCATATAAATGAAAATTGAATATTGTATTATTTTAATAAGAACATAAGAACATAAGAAAATGGGAGTCTGCAGAAAGCCGATTGGCCTAAGCAAGGCAGATCCCTGTCCCACACAACCCCAGTTCAATTACAAAGCCCAATTATAGGCTCAACACTCTAATACCCTGAGGATCATCTTACCAAAACGGTTAGAGATTAACGCAGGATTATGGGGGTATGCAGAGTGCTGATTGGCCCAACCCGGCTGATCCCCCTTCACACCCAACCCTTCTCGTCCATATGCTTATCCAATTTTATCTTAAAGCTCCCTACCGTTTTAGACCCCACTATAGCACTTGGTAGTCTATTCCACCCATCTACAACTCTGTTACCAAACCAATATTTGCCTATATCTTTTCTGAAACGAAATTTATCTAATTTGAAACCATTGGTACGAGTTCTTTCGCTATCACTGAGCTTTAGTACATTTGTCATGTCCCCTTTGTTAATCCCACTAACCCACTTGAACACCTCTATCATATCCCCTCTAACTCTGCGTCTCTCTAACGAATGTAAACCTAATTTCTTCAACCTTTCTTCATATGAAAGATTTCTAATATTATGGATCATTTTTGTCATTCTACGCTGTACTCTCTCCAATGAATCTATGTCCATTCTGTAATAAGGACACCAAAATTGGACAGCATAATCCATATGGGGTCTCACTAATGACAAGTAAAGTTTTAAGATAACATCAGCAGTTCTGTTACTCACACTCCTAGAGATGAACCCGAGAATCCTGTTTGCCTTATTACGAACGCTTATACACTGTTTTCTAGGCTTCAAATCATTGCTAACAAACACACCTAGATCTTTCTCACAGTCTGAATTTTCTAATTCTAAATTAGCTAGTTTATATTTAACATTTGTATGCATCTTCCCTATCTTTAATACCTTGAATTTGTCAATGTTAAACTTCATCTGCCAATTTACTGACCATTCATGTAAGGTATCTAGATCCCTTTGGAGGCACTCTATATCGCTATCTGAATCAATTGATCTCCCCATTTTAGTATCGTCTGCGAATTTACTTATCCTACTAGTTATACCTAAATCTAGGTCATTTATGTATATAAGAAACAACAGGGGACCTAATACCGATCCCTGGGGACACCACTTTTGACTGCTCCCCACTCTGACTTGGTACCATTTATGCTGACTCTCTGTTTCCTACCAATTAGCCATGACCTAATCCATCCCAACAACGATCCTCCTATTCCATGTGCCTCAACCTTTCTCATCAATCTCTCATGAGGGACTCTGTCGAAAGCTTTACTGAAATCTAAATAAATAATATCATATGACTTGTCACTATCTACTGCTTCATATACCTCTGAGAAAAAGCTAAGCAAATTAGTAAGGCAAGAACGTCCCTGAGTGAATCCATGCTGAGAAGAATTTATTAAGTTAAATTTGTCTAAGTGGCTTCTAATTTTCCTAGCAATAATAGACTCTAGCAACTTTCCTATGATTGATGTGAGACTAATGGGACGGTAATTGGATGCTATCGATTTATCACCTTTTTTGAAGATCGGAACTACATTTGCAAGCTTCCAAGCTTCTGGAACTAAACCTGTTTCTAAAGACTTGTTAAATAAAAATGCTAATGGGCTACTTAACTCATCTCTGCATTCTTTTAATACTCTAGCATATACCTCGTCAGGACCAGGCGATTTTTGAGGTTTCAGTCTGTCAATTTCCTTAAGCACATCATTTCTACTTATACTAACTGTACTTAACCTATTTTCTATACTATCACTATATAACATATTGACTTCTGGAATCTGTGCCAAATTTTCATTAGTGAAAACGGAAAGAAACTGACTATTTAATGTACTGCACATTTCTAAATCATTTTCTGTTATTTCTCCTATTGAAGTTTTTAGGGGGCCTATTACATCTCTAACTTTAGATTTATATAGTTGGTAAAAAGCTTTAGGGTTATTTTTTGAGTCACTGGCTATCCTTATTTCATAATTTCTTTTTGCTTTCCTGATTTCCTTTTTGACCTGTCTTGATAGAGTCTGATAGTATATATGTAGATGATTTTCGCCTTTCTTTATTTTTCTATATATTCCTTTCTTTTTTCCTATAAGATCTATTAGCTTATTAGTCATCCATTTTGGTTGGTTCTGCGGCGATCGAAATTTTCTTTTAGGGATATATTTATTTTGAGCATTGTGGAGTGAAGCAATAAACTGGTTATATGTAGGTGGCAAGTTTAACTCTGGCATATCCTGACTTAATTGCTTAAGAATAGGGTCCACCCTTAAGTCACTTCTTAGCCCACCATAATCGGCTTTTCTGAAATCTGGGATAAGTGTCGTATTCTCTTTAGCATTCCCTGTCCATTGTATATTAAAATAAATAGATTTATGATCGCTATTTCCTAGGTGGTCACCAATCTCTACATCATTTATCATATGTTCATTGTTACTGAAAACTAAATCAAGAATATTAATACCTCTAGTCGGCGTTTCTATGAATTGAAATAAAAAACTATCTTGTACTACCTCAATAAACTCTACTGAATCGGAGTCGCCTATTTGGTGCTGCCAATCAATGTTCGGAAAATTAAAATCCCCCATAATGCACACATTGCTAAACCTTGATGCTATTTTAATTTCCTCCCATAACGATGTTCCGCCATTTCTACTCATATTAGGCGGTCTATATATAACTCCAATAACTATGGTCTCACTACCTTCGTTAATCTCTACCCAAACACTTTCATTATCATTATTTAGTCTAATACCTGATTTAATACAGCTTTTTAATGTACTCCTGACAAACACTGCTATACCCCCGCCCCTCCTACTTGTTCGGTCATATTTAAACAAACTATATCCTGGAATATCAAATTCTGCTAAAAAATGCCTAGATTCTGTATTAATCCACGTTTCAGTTAGCGCTATTATGTCTATATTTGCTGTGCTAACGATTGCTCTAAGTTCGTTAATTTTGTTACATAAACTCCTACAATTTGTATAATATACCCTCAACCTATTACTTTTATTTGCAACTAATTTTCTATTGTTTTTAGCTAACTTATTATTTCCTGTTGAACTACTAGCTCTAAACGGAAATTCTACTCTATCAGTAATCTCATCTTTACTATCGGTTACATGTGTAGTGTTATCGATACTACTATTACACATCACTATATTCGCACTATCTTGACTGATTATTTCTATTTTACTCACTGGTTTGTCACATGAAGTACCTGCTCCATATGGAGACAGTATTTTACTTACACACCCCGGTTTTTTTAACGAAACCCCGCAACAATCTTGTCCAGTGAGCTGGCCAAGGTCGAAACTCCTAGTCGAGAAAGATGTACTCCATCCTGGGCATACAGTTCATCCTTACCATAGAAGTGGGTCCAGTTATCTAGGAATGGTATTGACTTTGCCTTGCAATACTTCTCCAGCCGGCTATATACACCAATAGCCCTGGAGGACCATTCCTTCCGTACCCCTCTTCTTGGCAGGATACTGTGTACCACAGGAATTCCACCCTTCTCCTTGATCCTCTCCAGCATTTCCTGGTACTTGGTCAGCAACTCCTCAGTCCTGCATCTCCATATGTCATTGGATCCCGCGTTGATGAAGATGATGGGGTCCTCCCCACCCACTTCTAGGACACCATCCATCTTCTCTGCCACCCTCCCGACTCCGGCTCCAGGTAGGCAGACAACTTTACTAACATGAGTGTTAGTAGCCCCGTCAAGGTACCTAACCATTGAATTACCGACAATGAACTTAGCTTTTTTCCGTTGTCGGCGTGTAGCAGGAGTTGTAGCAGCAACAGCAGCAGACTTCCCCCCCTCCCCTCTCACTGCCTAGATGATCGCCACTTCCTCGCCATCACTCTCATCAGCCAAAGTGCTGAAGTTGTTGTGGGTCTTGAGTGGCTGCCTTTTCAGCTTGCAGGCCGTTGCACTGGTCGACACCACTTTCCAAGGGGCTTCACGATCCCTGGGAACACTTCCGGTAGCCTCACACTTCTTCTCCGCCATAGCTAGTCTCAAGGCCAAATTTTCATCTTTGAGACACTGAATCTCCTGCTCCACACTCTCCAGTCTTTCTTGCAAAGCAAGACAAAGCTGGAGAGTATGGGAGGAGACAGCAGACTCATCAACAACAGCCATCACTAAGAAAGTTCACTAGGAACTCACTAAGGGTAAACAGGTTCACTAGCGGTCACTGGGGACGTCCGCACTAGTCAGGGGTCAGAGGGCAACTGAACTCATAATATTCATCGATAATATATGTTAACCTACACAAGTTATTAGAGTAGGTAAAGATGCTATACTGTATCATAAATAATAGCGTTTATATCCCTTTTGGTGATTCGAGGAATGCCCTCACATTGATATAGACATGTAGAATTTAACACAATGAAATATATAATAGCCAGTCTGCAATATGGGTGTCACACTACGACTTGGGAGACAACTTGATAAAAAGTATTTTAAACAGGTTATACATAAGCTAATAGTAGATACAAGTTACCAAATATGACAACTTTCGAAGCCAGGTCATGCAAGTATATATATTTAACCCAGAGAAAACAATGCCTTATATGGTGAAAATGACTTTACATATGGACTCATTTTACTCTATATAATTATATGTGTATCTGCTCTTCAGCAATTATTTTTTACAGGCAGGCACTAAGAATCAGTAGATATGTTGTTGTTTGTTTTAATTTACATTAATTTGTTAAACGTGTAATGTGAGATAGATTTATACAAATTGTATCACAATTTAAATATAACATATTATTCCCCTGCTCTACCATAGGGTCTCACCTATCGATTACTTTGCATAATCCGTCATTATCCGTGTCTGATCTATATTGAAGATAATGGAATGCAACTATTTTTTATATTTTGGCTAATTATTTTGCATTATTCCTACCAACCATTTAACAAAATATGCGTGTCGTGCATGACTCCACATTTAAAGATGATTTGTGGACATTTCAAATATCCCGCACAAACATAGCGAATGAAATCGAACTCGCCAGATTCCACGTTGGTATAATAAGGTTGGCTGATGTATGATGGGTACTGGCTGCACGACATGTAATCATAAACATTAATACTACTTTCTTCTTAAGTCATATGGCCTACTTGGAAATCACTATATCAAGTTGTAGTGATAATGCCAGTAGTAGTGGTAATGCTGAAAGTAGTAGTGATGATGGTGACAACACTAGTCATAATGATGATGGTCATATTAGTAGTGATGATAGTGATAGAAGTACTTATATGCAAGATGATGTTGATAATAGTAATGATGAAGGTGATAGTTGCAGTGGTAATGATAGTAGTGATGATGATGGTAGTGACGATGGTGACAGTACTAGTGATGGTGATATTAGTGATGATCGTGAAAATTATAGTGATGATGTCAGTAGTAGTGATGATGATGATAGTGATGATGGTGAGAATAGTAGTGATGATAAAAACAGTAGTAGTGCTGATGATAGTGATGGTGACTAGTAGTGATGATGGTGACAGTTGTAGTGTTAATGATGAGAGTAGTAGTGATGATGGTGGGAGTAGTATTCATTATATCTAGTAGTTCTGATACTGTAGTAATGGTGATGGTGACAGTAGTAGTGATGATGGTGACAGTTGTAGTGTTAATGATGAGAGTAGTAGTGATGATGGTGGGAGTAGTATTCATTATTATATCTAGTAGTTCTGATACTGTAGTAATGGTGATGGTGACAGTAGTAGTGATGATGGTGACAGTTGTAGTGTTAATGATGAGAGTAGTAGTGATGATGGTGGGAGTAGTATTCATTATTATATCTAGTAGTTCTGATACTGTAGTAATGGTGATGGTGACAGTAGTAGTGATGATGGTGAAAGTTGTAGTGATGATGACAGTAGTAGTGAAGATGGTGAAAGTTGTAGTGATGATGACAGTAGTAGTGATAATGATGAGAGTAATAGTGATGATGGTGATAGTAGTAATGATGATTGTAAGATGATGGTTATAATACCTGTAGTACTAAAGTAGACGTGCCGTTTAGTAGTGATGATGGTGACAGTTGTAGTGTTAATGATGAGAGTAGTAGTGATGATGGTGGGAGTAGTATTAATTATTATATCAGTAGTAGTTCTGATACTGTAGTAATGGTGATGGTGACAGTAGTAGTGATGATGGTGAAAGTAGTAGTGATAATGATGAGTAATAGTGATGATGGTGATAGTAGTAATGATGATTGTAAGATGATGGTTATAATATTTGTAGTACTAAAGTAGACGTGCCGTTTAGTAGTGATGATGGTGACAGTTGTAGTGATGATAACAGTAGTTATGATGGTGATAGTATTATTGATGATGGTATTACTAATGATGATGGTAACCCATCGCATAGTTGGGTATGCCGTTTTGATTTTGGGCACAACGGCACGTCTACTTTATTAATATAGTCTTTACCCTTATAACTCCCACAGATCATCTAATCGTCTAATGGTAGCTAGAATATACTGTAAAAATGCATCACCATCTTCATAAGGTAATTAACTGACTAAATACCGTGACAGATTGTATCATTTTGTTTTGGTCATCAAGAGATAAATCTAGTACATTTAGGAACAAGCTGTGACCGTCAAAGATAAAATATATATAAATAGATGGTGTTCGCATCCCTATGATGCCTACAGGTCCTTCCCAAGCTGAATACTATACTAATTTACCCATAATATAATCAGAATAACATAGCAGTATAGAAAGGTGTTAAGTGGAGGAGGACAGGTGGTGGGAATCATATTTACTGAACTCGCTTGATGTAACAACTGTGATACCAGCTAGTCATTCAATTGCAAGTAAACTGCAAACGCCACACGTGAACGAATCCCGCTCTATATATATATATATATATATATGAGAGAGAGAGAGAGATGAAAGTTAAGCGATTCAATTCATGTTGGTAAGAGGAGCAAAGCAACGAAGATTAGTGGAGAGAAGGGTGGGGTTGGGGGAGTGGGGGAGGATATGTGAAACATATGGTGGCGCCATCCATTAGTTGTTTTGAGCACTTACCTGCAACAACACTCAGTATTCTCCTTATAGAAATCTTCCTCACGGACTTTTGTCAATAGCTGTACATCCTTGGCACTACACTCCATTCATTCGACCCGTGCATCTGGTTCCTAACTAGTGTTTGCATCGAGCTCACAGGCCAAAATGAGCAGCAGAGCTGATAATTTCTTCTTACTATCTTTATTATTCCTTATTTATTCATTAAACTATATAAGTTTAAGTAATTTTAATTATTGATTAATAAATTATAGTCTTCTCCGAATCTAAAGAGCTATTAAATATAACATGAAACCCAATAATAACTTATATATCATAAAGTAAACACAAGCGAAACAATAAAATGATAAACGGGAGAAGTAAGCAAGAGAGGAAACTGACTGACGGGCTCACGCAGATTAGCCAATCACAGACCATGATTTACTTACCGGTATCACACATTTAAAATAGGCAGGGACGGAATATCTTCTCTTGCTTGTCTTTACTTTATTATATCTACAATTGTATGTGTTCCATATGGTATTTTATAGCTATTAAGGTTCGAATATCACTGTAGATTATCACATTATCGTATGATTAAAATATATTGTTCTTTATCATTCCATATATATATATAATAATTAAACTAGATAAATTTATAATGTTATTGTTTCGCTTGTGTTTACTTTATGATATATAAGTTATTAATGGGTTGCATGTGATATTTAATAGCTCTTTAGATTCGGATAAGACTATAATTTATTAATTAATCATTACAATTACTTAAACGTATATAGTTTAATGAATAAATAAGGAATAATAAAGATAATAAGAAGAAATTATCAGCTCTGCTGCTCATTTTGGCCAGTGAGCTCGGGTACTTATATGATAGCAAATCAAGAGCCTCGATGCAAACACTAGTTAGGAGCCAGATGCACGGGTCGATTGAATGGAGTATAGTACGTCACTTACCAATGTGTGCACAATGGAGTATAGTACGTCACTTACCAATGTGTGCACAATGGAGTATAGTACGTCACTTACCAATGTGTGCACAATGGAGTATAGTACGTCACTTACCAATGTGTGCACAATGCTTCGCGTTAGAGGCACCTATAAAAGTGTAGTCCATGATAATTCTGCCACTTAATGTTTTCGTCTCCCACGTTTGTTGTCTATCTGGCCAGCCTGTTTGTACTGCCTGGAGTGGGTGGATTCTTGATTATCATATTTCACTCTTAGTAATGCAATATGCGAGTTCTTATAATATGAAGATCAGGGACATTGTGAGGTAAAACGTATTAGGCCCCCAACTGTCAACATAGATGATGATTACAATAAGTCATGGGGGGCAACTTATCCTGTATCTCAAGGTAATCCTAATTAGGCCCCCTACTGTCAACATAGATGATGATTACAATAAGTCATGGGGGGCAACTTATCCTGTATCTCAAGGTAATCCTAATTAGGCCCCCTACTGTCAACATAGATGATGATTACAATAAGTCATGGGGGGCAACTTATCCTGTATCTCAAGGTAATCCTAATTAGGCCCCCTACTGTCAACATAGATGATGATTACAATAAGTCATGGGGGGCAACTTATCCTGTATCTCAAGGTAATCCTAATTAGGCCCCCTACTGTCAACATAGATGATGATTACAATAAGTCATGGGGGGCAACTTATCCTGTATCTCAAGGTAATCCTAATTAGGCCCCCTACTGTCAACATAGATGATGATTACAATAAGTCATGGGGGGCAACTTATCCTGTATCTCAAGGTAATCCTAATTAGGCCCCCTACTGGCTGATTTGCTCAACCCAAACCTATATTTAATTTTGAGGTTTTATTAACTTGAAACATAGGAAAATTCGAGCCAACTTTTGCCTTGATTTTGTGCGTTTTTGCTTACTGTTGGGTATAACTGGTCGTTCAATTGGCCTACGCTATACTTGGGTAGTTTTGAATATATCTAGAGGTAGTGTATTTACGCAGAGAAGAAGGTGACGCTCGATTCTGAATCAACCTGCACTTGCATTGATGGTATTGTATGTCTTTTTGTTTTTCTTTACTTTTTGTAAGTAGAAAACTTTGCTCGGGTTTCCGCTAATATAATACTTGCTAAGGCTTGGACATTGTTTTTCTTTTCACCCATATTCATTCGTTAAACATTCTTAACCCATCATTTTTCCTTAGCTTCAAAGCCCTCCCAACTTGTATTTTTTGTTGTTAACATTCTTAGGGTATTGGGGCCTTATGTAAACTTTCTTAGTTTCTGAGAAAAAAAACTTTCAAACGGGCTAAAGTTTCCTTGATTTTTGCCACACACACACACACACACACACACACACACACAATAAACCGATTATTATTATTTTAATTATTTTTATTATTATTATTATATATATATATATATATATATATATATATATATATATATATATATACATTCTGACATACGGAGCCCTGTATGTTAATTTAAGAGTTAGAATTAGAGTTGAAGGAGTCAAACTACCCAAGCGGCGAAGCAGACTAGCGAGCGAACTAGCGAGTGGGAAACCAGCTCGCCCGCATACCAGCAAACAAGCCTTCACACCTGCGTGCGTCATAGGGGACCCTGCAAACTACTTCGATGACCCGACGCTATGACGTATGATCGACGCCAGGGGACCCCATTCGACCATGCACCTGCTATGCAACTCGAGGAGCTGTGATTGGAGCGGGCACTACCTCCCGCCTCCTGATTCGTTCCTACACCATCATTGTTTAGTATATAAGACCCGAGTAGTGGGCATTCAAATCAGTCTCATTTGGAGTTGGGGAAGGTGAACTTGCAGCTGGAGGAAGACGGGGTGAAGTATTATAATGGGATTGTGACTGTCAGTCAGATTATATAAGTGTGTGTTAAGTGTGTTCGGTTAGTGAGATATGTGATTGGGAATTAACGTTAACGCTATTATTATGTACTTAACTATTTTAGTTGACTAACTTGTGGACTAAAGCAACTCTTTAAGTAATTGGGTTATGATGAAAGTAATACTATTGTTTTATATTAATACTTACGAGTTCTTTCATTTTCTTTAAATTAAGCTTACATTGCTTAACGGTGCTTAGTACGGTGATGCTATTGTCTCATATTAGTAATATCGCCTTAGACTAACATGGCTGTGTTAATATTACTTCTAGTGATTTCCTAAGCTGAAGAAAATTCGTTTAGCTTCAAAATATTATTTTTGCTTTTCATATTATTTGAGTGAGACCTGAATCGAATCTATGAAGCGATCCTGTAACTTAATTTACTCATAATCAAACCTCAATGTTACGTGGTTAAGAAATACATTTAACTAATTATTAAATATATATCTAACTTTTTATGTGACTTTGATATTAATCCTGATGATAATAATAATATAATACTATTAACGTAAGACAAGAACCAAGAATAATTACATTAAATATAAATAAAAGGACATATAAGAAAACTATGTATTCATTTCAAAAAGGGTAAGAGACAGAAATATTCTTACTTTAATATTTATCTTTCAAGACTTTTTATAGAATTAATAGTCCTTCTTTAGATATAACTTCTTCGGTTCATAACCATAGCCTACTAAGCTTCAGTTAAATAATAATTCTTTATAAATACTACATGACTTTAATTAGTTTCAGTATTTTTCATAATTAAAGAGTATCAGTCAATAAAGGATCCTAAGTCCTAAGATCCAAAAGGAAAGGAAGCAACAACAGTAAATAATTTTATTAGATTTTACTTTTGTTTTGCCTTCAGCTGACTGATACCTTAATATATATCTTTGTGCTATCTAGATTCATCAAGTTAACCACTTGAGGATCAAGATACGTAACAATATATATACACGTGTATATATATATATATATACAGTATATCCCGGATCGCATCGGAGATCGGCCCAACATTCTTGACTTGTTTCTAACTTCTAACCCTTCTTCTTATACTGTCGATCTTTTCTCAACTTTTGGCTCCTCCGACCATAAACTTATCTCTGTCTACTGTCTTATCTCTCCAGTACGGCCACCCGATCCTCCTAGCCGGCGGCGCTTGTGGCACTTTTGCGCTGCCGACTGGGAGGCTCTCCGGCAGTACTTCCTTGATTTCCCATGGAATGATTTCTGCTTCCGTGGCCGAGGACCCTCGGAGAGTGTTGAACGCATTACCGAGGTAATCCGATCAGGCATGGAAGCATACATTCCATTCTCTTTCTCTCAGACTAATGCTAAAAAATCTTGGTTTACTCAAGCCTGTTATACTGCTGTCCGCAATAAGGAAGAAGCATTCAAACGGTACCGACGCCTTAAAACTCAGACTCTCATTCTTCCTATGTTTCTGCCCGGAATCAAGCCAAATCTGTTCTTCGACTTGCCAAACACTCTTTCATCAATAATAAATACACTGAACTATCCAACTCTAGCTCTTCCCAAGCTTTCTGGCATCTAGCCAAAAACCTCTCCAACAATTTCTCTTCCTCGTCTTTCCCTCCCCTTTCCCACTCTGATGGCACAACCATCACTTCTTCCTCTGACAAAGCTAAACTCTTCGCTCAAACTTTTGCTAGAAACTCCACCTTGGATGATTCCGGTGCTATTCCTCCCTCTCCACCCTCCTCTCTCTTACTTATGCCTAATATCCTAATCTCTTCTAAAGATGTACTTTCTACCCTCTCTGGGCTTAATACTAAGAAGGTGTACGGTCCGGACGGTGTTCCTCCTGTTGTTCTCAAAAACTGTGCTTCCGTGCTGACTCCCTGCCTAGGCAAACTCTTTCGTCTTTGTCTATCCTCTAACGTCTTCCCTTCATGCTGGAAGTTTGCTCACATTCAACCTGTCCCAAAGAAGGGTGACCGTCTCAACCCTCCAACTATCGTCCAATTGCTCTCATCTCTTGTCTTTCTAAAGTTCTTGAAACTATTCTTGCTTCCAAATTTCTTAAGCATTTCTCTTCTCATAATCTGCTCTCAGATCGCCATTATGGCTTCCTTATGGGTCGCTCTACTGGTGATCTTCTTTCATATCTTAATAACTCTTGGTCATCCTCCTTTCGGGACTTCGGTGAGACTTTTTCTATTGCACTAGACATATCGAAAGCCTTCGATAGAGTCTGGCACAAATCTTTAATTTCTAAACTACCCTCCTTCGGTTTCTATCCCTCCATCTGTGCCTTTGTCTCTAATTTCCTTCCCGGCTGTTCCATAGCCGCGGTAGTGGACGGCCATCGTTTACTTCCTCACCCTATAAACTCCGGTGTTCCTCAGGGCTCTGTCCTATCTCCTATTCTCTTTCTAATTTTTATAAATGATCTCAACTGTACCTCAATTCCCATCCATTCATATGCAGATGACTCAACCTTACACTACTCCATTAGTTTTTCAGAACGCCCCAGCCAGCAATCCCTCAACGAAAAACGTAATGAAGCTATAGAACTCTTAAATTCTGATCTAAATACTTTTCTCCAGAGAAAAACTTGTTACCTTTAATGCTTCCAAAACCCAATTTCTCCATCTATCTACCCGTAAGGAACTCCCAGCAGACTATCCCTTATTCTTCAACAATACAAAAATCAATCCTTCATCTTCTCTCAATATTCTTGGTGTCTCTTTTTCTTCTGCTCTCAGTTGGAAGGACCATCCCACTTAGAACACTACGTAACCACGACGTTACGGTTTGGTCGAACAAGGGTAACACAATAACGTTGTGAAACAATACGTTTTAGCTAAGAAATACGTCGTATGTAGAACTTTTTTTATGACAAAATCATAACGCCGTAGTTACTACGTGCATAAAATGTAGTTATTTTGTAATTCATGACGCTGTACAACAACGTTAACAATACGTCAAGTAAATATGTAACAAAAACGTAAGCATTAGCAAAATTTAAACGTTGCTGTATAAGCAAATAAAGACGTTATACAATAACGTTTTATGCACCTACACATACGGTTAATATATATGTAATAGAATACGAACGTCTTCTGCATATTCAAAAATGGCTAATGATAACGTAATGACGTTACCAACAACAAACGTATTGATAAAACGTATTCTGGACGTACACAAAAGGTTGTTATTTACGTTATAATAGAACAAATTTTAACGTTAGTAAGAAATGTCTTTTGCACGTAACTACATTGTCATTACAAACGTAATGACGTTCCCAACAACAAACGTATTGATAAAACGTATTCTAGACGTATACAAAAGCTCGTTATTTACGTAATAATATTACAAATGTTAACGTTTGTCAGAAATGTCTTTCGCACGTACCTACATTGTCATTACAAACGTAATGACATTCCCAACAACAAACGTATTGATAAAACGTATTCTAGACATATACAAAAGGTCGTTATTTATGTAATAATATTACAATTGTTAACGTTTGTTAGAAGTGTCTTTTGCACGTACCTACATTGTCATTACAAACGTAATGACATTCCAACAACACACGTATTGATAAAACGTATTCTAGACGTATACAAAAGGTCGATATTTACAAAATAATATTACAAATTTTAACGTTTGATAGAAATCTCTTTCGCACGTACCTACATTGTCATTACAAACGTAATGACGTTACCAACAACAAACGTATTGATGAAACGTATTTTAGACGTATACAAAAGGTCGTTATTTACGTAATATTATTCCAAATTTTATTGTTCGTTAGGAATGTCTGTCGCACGTACCTACATTGTCATTACAAATGTAATGAAGTTCATAACAACAAACGTATTCATGAAACGTATTCTAGATATATACAAAAGTTCATTATTTATGTAATTATATTACAAATGTTAACGTTTGTTAGAAATGTTTTTCGCACGTACCGACATTATCATTACAAACGTAATGACGTTCCCAACAACAAACGTATTGATTAAACTTATTCTAGACGTATACAAAAGGTCGTTATGTACGTAATAATATTACAAATGTTAACGTTTGTTAGAAATATCTTTCGCACGTACCTACATTGTCAGTACAAATGTAATGACGTTCCCAATAACAAAGGTGTTAATGAAACGTATTTTAGACGTACACAAAAGGTCGTTCATTTACGTAATAATATTACAAATTTTAACGTTTGATAGAAATGTCTTTCGCAGTACCTACATTGTCATTACAAACGTACTTGAATTACCAATACCCAATGTTCCGTATAAGGTTTTTTGCACATACAATAATAGTCAGACCATACATAGTTTCGTATTTAGTATATTACGTAAGACAGTAACGTATTTGATATATATATATATAGGGATGGTAATTCGGTAATGTAATACTATTATTCAATGTAAATGCAATATACTGATGTCGTCTGTACATAATTGAATTGAGATTAACAACATTAGTAAGTTACAAATAATAAACATTGTACAACAACATCTCGTGCACATGCACTATTTGTAAATAATATTGTAAGAAATTCCCAATATCAAATGTATTATATTACGTATTCTGGCCATACCCATATGGTTGTTATTAACTTTATAAGATTAAGTATTTAATCTTTTTATAGATATGTCTGTTGCACATACCTGCATGGTCATTACCAACATAGTTATATTACCAACATTAAACATTGCCAAATAACGTTCTCTGCACATACAGTAATAGTCAGACAATACGTAGTTTCATTTTTACCATATTACATAAGACAGTTACATATTTGACACATATAAATATGGTCATTGATAACCTCATACTCTTTTTAAATGTAAACATATTATGCTGACGTCGTCTGTACATACCTGAATTGTCATTAACACCATCAGTAAGTTACAAATAATAATCGTTTTACAACAACGTCTTGTGCACATACAATATTTGTGAATAATAACGTACTAAATTCCCACCATCAAACATATTACAATACGTATTCTAGGCATACCCAAATGGTTGTCATTAACATTGTAAGATTAAAAATTAACTAGTTTTATGGACATTTCAGAAAATACATAGTTCCGTATTTAAGTATTTAACGTATTAAGTAAGACAGTAACGTATTTGACACGCATAATGCTGGTCATTGATAACATCATAGTGTTATTAAATGTAAACGTAATATGCTAACATCGTCTGTACATACCTGAATCGTGATTAACAACATCAAAAAGTTACAAATAATAAACTTTTTACAACAACATCTTGTGCACATACAATATTTGTAAATAATAACGTATGAAATTCCCAACATCAAACATATTATATTACATATTCTGGACATACCCAAATGGTCGTCATTAACTGTATTACATTAAATATTTAAACGTGTCATAGAAATGTCTGTCGCATGTACATGCATGGTCATTACGAATGTAGTTATATTGCCAACATTAAACTTTGTAGTATACCGTTTTCTGCACATACTGTAATAGTCAGAAAATACATAGTTTCGTATTAAACATATTACGTAAGACGGTAACGTATTTGGCACACATAGGGATGGTCATTCATAACATCATGGTATTATTTAATGTAAACTTAATATGCTGACCTCGTCTATACCTACCTCAATTGTGATTAACAATGTTACAAAAGTAAATGTTTTACAACAACATCTCGTACACATACAATTTGTTAATAAGAACGTAATAATATTCCTAACATCAAACGCAATCTTATACGTATTCTAGAAATCCCCAAATGGTCATCATTAACTTTGTAGGATAAACATTTTTAACGTCTTTGGGGAATGTCTTTCGCACGTACCTGCATGGTCATTACGAACGTAGTTGTATTACCAATATCAAAGGATACATTCAAACGTTTTCTGCACATAGAATAATAGTCGCAAATAATATGGCTATGATTTAATATTTTACGTAAGACAGTAACCTATTTGACACACAAAAGGATGGTCATTGATAACGTTATAGTTTTGTAATGTAAACATAGTATACTGACGACGTCTGTACATACCTTATTGTGAATAGCAACATCAGTAAGTTACAAATGTATATGTATGTATGTATATGTATATACTCAGGCACATACCCCATTGCTGGGGGGGGGGCCTAACATGAATCCTTAAAGTTCCAATTCTTAGAGTCCGAGACCACTTTCATGTTCCCTCGCCCCTTTCTCTGACTCGTTGAGTCAGATAATTTTACAAGGGGATGAGGATTCCTAGACTCCTGCTGTCTAGGGAGCTACAAATTGGACCACAAATTGCCAGCAATGGCAAATCTCGATAGTACACACCGCCACACGCCTCGCCACCGTACGCTCTCATTTCCCATGGAGCACACACGACTCTCTGACTCGCGCTCAGGTGATTCGCCCAACCATATTGCGGGTGGTGTTAGCAGTCATGGAAGGACCATGAAGCCCTCCTTATGCACCTGCAACAGTAGTTCAGAAGAGAGTGCAGTAAGAGCACGAAAAACACGTGCTGGAGGGGGCAAGAGATGTGCAACAGGCACGACACATGCCAAAAGGTCGTTGGCCTCTGCTTCCTCATTCACCACCACCACCCCCTCAACAGTACGTGGAACGTGCACGATGCTCACCACCACACCAGGAGCAAGTGGCCATCCTAAGAATGCAGGATCAGCGGGCACAGCTGGGAGGAAAGGGAAGGGTCACGCCTATCAGTATACGCTGAATAATGTGACACCTCCCACCTCGACTACTACCACCAACCACACCCGTCCCTGCACCACCGCACACCATAACCGCCCCTGCACTGCTGCCCACGCCCTTGCTTCTGGCCTATCTCCTCACATCAAGAAAACATTGACACCGTCAAAGTTTGATGCCCTCCTCTTCCCTCCTGATGGGTCTGACGATGACGACGCAGGAGCCTCGAGAGAACTCCCCGATGCTAGGAACTTTGGTTGGGGCAGTGAAAGTAGGAACGAGTGTGATCATGGCCACCAATTCAGGGAGGAAGATGAGGAGGAGTAGGAGGAGGAGCACTTGTTGGAGCATCGTGACCATGACAGCGAGCTGTTTTACATCGGCGCAGACGCTGATGTTGATGAAGGAGCTGATCTCATTCGTAAGGCATCAGTTTATTCATTTGTCTGGTCCGAAGGATATGATTTCATGCCAGATTTACACCAGTTTGATGCAAATCAATCTTGGTCAACTACAGATTGGCCCTGAAAAGACCAGGCAAATGAAAGTGATTTCTGTGCATTTTTTTACCTGGAGATGACGACACATCCTGTTTCTCAAACCAATGCATACTATATATCACTGGGTGAAGGAAAGAATTGATGTAATCTCATCGAGGGCAAGAATTTACGCCTGCAGTGATATAACTGTATCGAAATTCCTGGTGTTCTTTGCAAATGTTGCTTATCATGCCTCTTTGCCAGAAGCATGTGACGCACTCATCAACACCCCAATTTTCCAGAAATACATGACTAATGAATTATTTTTTTGGCTGCTGCGCTTTTTGTAGTTTGCAGACAACGAAAATTCAAACAAAGATGATCGAATCCGGAAAGTCCGGCATCTGTTCACCATGTTATTGCAAAGGTTCAAGAAGTATTTCTACTCCTTTCACAACCTGATGATTGATGAGTCGCTAGTGCTCTTTAAAGGGCGCCTGCTGTTCAAAGAGTACATACCCTTGAAGAGGCACAGGTTTGGAATCAAGCTGTTTGTATTGTGTTACTGCGAGACAGGCATAGTGCTTGACATGATCGTTTATACCGGCACAGATATAGATATTCCTAGAGTTGGTGCCAACGACCTCTTAGGTATGTCAGAGCACATAGTCAAGAAGGTGATGGAGCCCTACATGGGCAAGGGCACACGTACACTGACAATTGGTATACAAGTCCTGCTCTCTGTCAGTTTCTTTATGACAACCAAACGGGGTTATGTGGAACTGTCAGAAATATCAGGAAGTACATGCCCAAGTTAACTGGCCCTCGCATTCACCTGGACGACCTTTCCTCCACTGACACCCCTTCTGAGGACGACTTGGCAGAGGAACACCGACAACGGTAACAGGAACAGCAAAGACGAAAAAAGGAAGACCCATTACAAACAGCTGAAGAAGTCTGGGAAAGTTGTGTCTATAAAATGGGACGACAGACGGCAACTCCATTTGATTTCTACTGTTCACACAAGTGCCCAAGTGGACACTGGTAAAATCCCCTACCGTACCAAGAAGTCTATACAGAAACCTGATAAGGTGGTAGTATATACCAAGAACATGCACCTGGTGGACAAGTCAGCATGCCAACTTGCAGGCTTTGGGTGTCTGAGGAAGAATGTGAAGTTGTATCACAAGCTTTTCCTCCACATGGTCGACATCACGAAGCTTAACGCCTACAACTTGTGGCTTATGAAGAAAGACATGTCCCCGAACAAAAAAATCAAGTTTCGAGAGTTCGTCTACAATGTTGCCTACCGGCTCCTCGAGAAACATGGCAGGCCACCTCAACTTTTTGGGGTTGCCGTAAAGTCGAGCTGACCGACAGACTCCTGGATGGCTACCAAATTCATTACCCTGTGTACACAGGAATTTGTTAAACTTTCATTCATGAGTTGCAAATAAATACTGCGTGAACATGTCATATTGTTATAAATTGCGTTACTAACATAATTTATTGATATTGACCTCCAAAAATACATGCACTATGCCTATCAAGCACTATGTGTAGTCTAATACAACAATAACACAATGCAGTGTATAAGGTCGAGAGTCCCATGAATGAGCACTGTAACCTGACACTTTCCTCCCTCGCCACCCTCCCACCTCCTCCGTTCGCTATTACTTTCCCTTTCATCTTCCGTCATTCCTCTTTACGCTTGATTTATCGGCATCTATCTTCACATGTGCCTCAAAAATACATGCACTATTCCTTTCAAGCCTCCCTCCTCAGTTATCACCTATTTTTTCTCTTATTCCCCCTTTTATCGGGTAATTTTCAGCGCGAATTTCCTTCCCGCGGTCTCTATAGCATGGGCGAGGCATCTAGAGATACTTGCAACACAGAGACTTCTACTTAGAGCCGTTAGTGCCGCTTGAGAACTCTGGAGGCGAGGATATATGCCGCCGCGGCTCTTCCCTCATGAATGGATCGGTCGGCAATATTGTCTTTTTCACCCCCCAAATACTATTCCCACTCGTTTGATTGCTCCTCAATGTTAATATCTTCATTTTAAACGTAAAATAGGCGCATATGAATAAGTTTTAACAATATTTATGGTAAATTGACGCTTTTCGTCGGGAATTAACTAAAATACCTCCGCATGGTGGGACGTTTCAAATACCATAGTCTAGCCTTTGCCGGGTTAAACATTTCAGTAGCCTATATAGACTATAGTAGGCTAGTCTATTACACTAAATGGGTTAACCACTTCAGCACCATGAAAATGTTTACCTTTAATTCTGGCTGGAATTAGATGATTTATGCAGTTTATGATATTAAGAGGGTTTATTGATATCGTATTTACCCATTTGAGTCTTGGAAGTAGATTATAAACTAAAGAAAATCGTCTAATGATAACCAGCATATGATGAACATTATGTAGCCTATATTGTGACGGGTATATAATCTACTTCTATGACTTAAATGGGTAAATACGATATCAATAAACCCTCTTAATATCATACTGTAGGTCCCTCTTAAACTGCATAAAATCATCTAATTCTAGCCAGAATCAAAGGTAGCTTTTGGGTTCTCGAAAGCCCACCAGGCTACATCATAACATTTGAAATATAAAAGCCCACCAGGCTACATCATAACATTTGAAATATAAAAGCCCACCAGGCTACATCATAACATTTGAAATATAAAAGCCCACCAGGCTACATCATAACATTTGAAATATAAAAGCTAAGTACCACAACTCTATTGAGAGACCTTAATTTACCTTACCGAACTTAACCCATAATAGTTTAATTCAATCTTATTCAACTGACGAAAAATAAACTTAAATATGCATATTTCAAGGTTACAATCGTACAAAGATGGCGGCCTTTGAGAGACAAATGGCCGTCATCTTGCAGGCTGTGACACAAAACATTCATATATACCTTGATCCCCATATTAGGTCGTAGTTTCGCATCTAATACCTAGTCTATTCTAAATTCCAGCACTATTTCTGGATAAGTATTCCCAATGTTAGAAATGCTGTGTTAATAAGAAAACAGTGGCTTCAATTCCGGGAGCAGTCACCTATCCAGTTATGTAGGTGTACAGAGATTGAACATCGTTGCCAGATACAAGAAAGTTAATCAGCAATGATAAATTGTAACTCCTTTTGTGAATTTCACCGGTATATACCAAGAGTAAATAGGACAGTAATCTGATTGGAAAATGTTAATATTAGATAGCTCTGTGACCTTCATTAAAAAAAAAATCGTGCAAGACACAAGGTTCGTTTTATGAGTGGTTATGGCAACAGGGTCTCTCTCGGAAGTTCAAAATATTATCAACAGACGGAACTCTGAATAACGGAACTGGCTGCTCACTGGCAGCAATTACTATACCAGTGAATGACCACTGAAGGATAAGTAAGGTATAATGTGCAGTAATTAGTGAGTGTGGAGGCCAAAAGAAGGGTATTGGGCCTATATATATAATTGTTACCTAGTAGGCTATACCTAATGCTTCGCTGAGAGGGAGAAAACGGTTGTGTCAATGCCTAGGCTATGTCTAACCTACAACTTTTGTCAATAGATTCTTTTAACATTCATGAATATCAAATTTCGAATATCAAACGACAAATATCGAACATGAACCGTCAAACATCGAGCTGTTGTCAGCCAGGCTGCCAGCTCTATGTAGGCAAGGCTTAGGCTAGCCTAGGCCCTAGTTCTAAATTTAGGCTAGGCTATATTTTTAATTTGACTAGCCTAGGCCTATGCTAGGTATCGTAAATATGATAGGCTATGACTCTTTAGTGATCCCGTATGTCTCTGTGACGTCACGGTCGCTCCTGATGCACGACGTAGGACGAGTAGATCGTATATTATAAGATTGTAAATAATTTAAGTTATAAAAGGCCTAATATGCTATTAAGCAATATTGCCATGGTCTTATGTAGTATATATGAATTTATCGTATATATTAATATAATTTATCGTATAGAGCAACCTAGATGCGGTACGATAATTTGGGCTCCTGGCGTTTGCCAAGGCAGCAAGGTGTGCCTCTGAGGAAGAGAGAGCAGAGCCTTCACGGACACCAACCAGTTAGCATCTAATTTCCGCCTTCAGTTGATCGCGCTGTTGTGCCTCTGGTTACAATGCACTGACGGCGGTACAGGCAGCTACACCATCGCGACGCTCTCATCGGCGCCATGGCTGACTGACAGATGAGCATAGTGTTCATGTCCATTCCCATGTAATCGTTTATTCTTTCTTTCACTTGACTCGAGTATCGGGACCGGTGTCTTGCCTCCCCTTTGTCCGCCATATTGGGTAAACGTTCTCCCTTGCCTCATTGCCACGTGGAACTATTGGTGAGTTAATTCCTGGCTAATATTAACCCTTATAACCTTACCCTATATATAAATTTATTATGTGAGACCTTTGGATATAAATTAGCTTGTTTCAGATTTAATTCAATTTAGATGTGGAGTAGTTTTAATTTAGATTGATTTTATTTGATACATTATAGCTTAGTAATATTTAACTTCCATTGATAGTTTACCACATTGGTGCCCAGACCCGGGAATTAGCTACCGATAAGGAATTTTAGGCAATGAGAAGGGGAGTAGCCCAGGGATGCAGGAGCAAAGACCCCGGAGGGGTGGGGCTTGGTTATATTCCTGTACCTCCTGCGCCGGTACCTCAGAGAATTGCTATAGTAGGGCATTCGTATACCACTAGGCTAAGGGCAGCCGACAAAGGAGCTGAGTAGTATCGGGCATCGGAGGGGGATAGGACATTCAAGCTGTCCTAATTTGGGGTGCCTGGAGCCACCGTTGACACCCTGAAAGCCTCCCCACAGTGGGGGCAGGTGGTCCGTTTTAGGCCACACATGATCTTCCTGTTCCTGGGTGGCAACGATATCCGCCCTGATACCGTACCCCGCGAGTTAGCCAACGCCATCAAAGAGGTGGCGCTGGATCTGGAGCGTGAGTCCGGGGGGTGCTGCAGGATAGTAGCGATAGAGAGCCGGACTAGGGTCCGAGGCTTGTCAGAGGTAGAATACCACGCAATTAAAAATGCAGTCAATCGCACCCTGAGGTGTCGGCTGGTAGAGACGAAACACAGCTTTGTCTCGATCGCCCTCAGCACCAGGGACCTCGACCAGGATGGCGTCCACCTCGATTTGGATACGAATCAAGTCTTATATAATAAAATTGTAGGGCTAACAAAGCATTGGTTAGAGAGGGACGCCGGGGTGATATCATTGCGCCTGCCTAATTCCTGCATCCCACCCATCATCTTCCCCCAATAATTTTCTTTTACATTTCAGACTTCCTGTGACATATGACCTGACCTAACATTTTTTCTTGTGCAATATGACCCTTTAGTAGGTATTGCTATTTTGTGTACTATTTTTTTCTCCATAACATAAGAAGTCCGCCGGTCGGCGTCTCTTAACTAGACTACTATTTACCCGTTGAGTTTGTAACATTTAGGTACATAGCCTATAGGCTTACATGCAAAATGAGTAAACAGGAAGAGACACCGTCGGGTGGGGTGCTGATCAAAGCCCCTAAAAATCAAAGGGCGGGACTTCGGGGAGTATTAAATAAGCAAATTGTAGACGTCAACACTTTCATCACTACTGCTGACCTCGAGGAATTGGAAGCTAGATTAGACAACGTCCAGGCTACCCACGGTCGTATTATGGCTCTGAGTGAGGTGATTGTGGCAGGCATGACAGAGGAGGAAGAGATAGTTACAGAGTGTGATAATCGTGCCCTCTATGATGAACCTGTCTTTAGAGCGAAGCACATATTACAGCGTGCTGTCGCAAGTAAGAAGGGAGGCGAGAATGAGGCCCATAGAAGGGCTGACCCAAAACACACTGTAGCCTACACCTCCCAAAGCTCAATCTTCCTACATTTGGGGGCAAATTGACTGAGTGATTAGCTTTTTGGGATGTATTTCGGTCTACAGTTCATGAATCCTCTTTGGATAATGTCCGCAAGTTTCACTACGTGTAGGGACAAATGGAAGGAGATGCCTTACATTTGAGGGTTTTGCGGTAGTGGGTGATAGTTATCTTGAGGCAGTACAATTATTAAAGTCCACATACGGGGATCAAGAGCAGTTGAAGATGGCCCATGGCGTTGCTTTGTTAAAGCTCGCAGAACCACAGTATAAGGTTGAGGAGTTAGCAAATTTTAGGGCAAATATGGAGTGCCATACTCGATCGCTAGACACCCTAGGGCTCACCACACAGGAAATGATAGTCATTATCTTACGTCAGAAGCTTTCTATGGCAATACTTGACAAGGTTAGATCATTTGATCTGGGGGAGTTCAAAACTCAGTTCAGTAAGGAAATTAGCAATCTACAGTTGAACAAAGGGAGAATGTATGTGTCGGGGGGGAGTGAGAATGCGGAGATGAGGGGAACTGTAAGCATGACGGTGGGGACTAAAGAAAAGAAAGAGGGTACGTATAAGAAACCTACTCAGATTCTATGTAAGCTATGTAACAACAAACATAAATGGAGTTTCTGTGTAAAATACCCAACCAATAAGACAAAACTAGCACAGGCAAAAAGATTGAAGCTATGTGTAGGTTGTCTAAGTAAGGAACATGGTAAGCAGGGCCAATGTACTGCTACATTCTTAAGGCCCTGTCGCCACTGCAAAGGACATCACTTTGATAAGTTGTGTTCTACGGCAGATAAAGTCAAAGACGTCAACACAGAAGGTACTACAACTGTGACACTAGGTAGCACGCAAGACACTACTATATTGCCCACAATACAGATTCCCATGGAAGGTAAAGACAGTAACAAAGTTTGTCGGGTACTTCTAGATCAAGGGTCTCAACGTTCCTTTATAAAGAGGTCCGTATTAGTGGGACTGAAGCACCGAATCGTAGGGGCTGAGACTCTTCGATTGCAGGGCTTCACAGGGGTTACTGACAAACAAGACTACGAGCTAGCGGATATTTCATATTTCTACCGTAAAAACCTGTACTTTATGACATGTATCGTAGTAGACACCCTACCAGAATATGTATCTGTAGGAGTGAAGAAAGTGGAACACGCATTACGTAGCAAAGGGGTTAACTTGTCAGATCGAATGGGAAATCAGAGTGAGGTGCATGTTCTACTTGGTGTGGATCATTATTATGATGTAGTATACCCTGGATTTAAAAAGATGTGTGGTGTAATTTTAATCCCCACTAAATTTGGATATTGCATGAGTGGAAAGGTGCATACTACACAGTCAAAGGTCCTGGTCGACACCGTCTCGATATATAGAGTCAATGTAACCGCGGCAGAGGAGTTGGGAAGGGAGGATTCCCAACCTATTGACCCTAAATTGGCTGCCAAGTTCGACCTGGAACGACTGTGGAGATTGGATCACATAGGCATTAATCCTATGGAGACTGATTATGACTCGGAAGTTGCGCTACAAAGGTTTGACGAGTCTATGAGCTACTGTGCCTCAGACAAGCAATATAAAGTTAGTTTACCCTGGAAGAACAGTGAGATAAGCCCGTCTATCAACTATGGTTTGGCATTAGGTAGCTTGCGCGCATTATAGCGTAAATTGTCTAACAAACCGAGCATGCGCCAGGCGTATGACGATGTATTTCGGAGTTATGAAGATAGGGGCTTTATTGAGAGAGTCGATGTCAAGGAACCGATTAAGAAGGGTAGGGTTCACTTTCTGGCCCATCATGGGGTAAGAAAAGACAGCGTCACCACACCAATACGGGTGGTGTATGACTGCTCTGCCCACCAAGGTCAACTACCCAGTCTAAATGACTGCCTGCTGACAGGTCCGTCCATGGTGTCAGACCTGTCCCAACATCTATTGTGGTTTAGGCTGGGGAAGTACGCCTATACCAGTGACATCGAGAAAGCATGCTTGATGGTCAAGCTAAAGGAGGAAGATAGAGATGTTACCCGCTTTCTTTGGTTCAGCGACATTAGCGACTCTGAAAGTCCGGTCACAATGTACCGTTTTCGGGTTGTACTCTTTGGGGCCACATGTTCACAGTTTTTGTTAAATGCCACAATCAAAAAACATCTAGCTGATACTTATGAGGACACAAGTATACTATCTCGCGGATTATATATAGACAATTTGCAGGGTTCTAGCGATAGTCAGGATGATTTGTTATATACATACTGGCAAGCACGCAGATTGTTTGCAGATGCATATTTATTTCTCCGCGAGTGGGTTACTAATAGTGAAGATCTTCAGAGTTTGATACAGGTGGACGGTACGGCATCTCATAACCAGGAAAAGTCCAGAAATTTGGGGATGATCTGGCAACCTAAACATGACATACTAACTTTTCAAACAAGGTCTTTTGCTCAGCAGACAGGAGCGCACACAAAAAGAAGTCTGTTGAGCAAAGTTGCGCAATTTTTTGATCCTTTGGGTCTAGCATTACCCGTTACCATAAGAGCTAGGATTCTAATGCATGAAGTTTGGAGATGTAAAATAGGATGGGATGACAGTTTGCCCGAGGACCTGAATGACCAAGGGACATTGTTGTTGAATGAGTATGCCATCCTATGTACTAAACCTATACCTCGTAAAGGGGCTGTGTTCGGTGACGTTACGTTACACACGTTTTGCGATGCTAGCGCCACGGCATACGGGGTAGCCATATATGTCGTTACTTCATTTGGGGCACATTTAATTACAGCCCGGGCCAAGGTAGCCCCGGTCAAAAAGGTAACTATCCCTAAAATGGAATTGACTGCCATGCTGCTATTAGCACGTCTGGTGCAACATGTACGCGCAGCATACGAGAGCGAATTAAATATTGAAATCGTTCACGTTTGGTGCGATAGTTAGGTCGCACTCAACTGAATACATAGCAAGAAGTCTCTGCCAGTTTATGTGCGGAATAGGGTAGATGAGATTAGAGCCCTTTTGCCAGACGTTGCTTATCATTATGTAAATACAAAGGAAAACCCTAGTGATCTTATAACTAGGGGTATAACGGCTACCCAATTAGTGAAATCCGAATTGTGGTGGCATGGTCCAAAGTGGCTGCTCCATGAAAATGAATGGACGATTTGGCATGCTGTAGGTGAGGGACTTCTGCCACTGGAAACAGTGGCAGTTACAGCCCAACCAAATGAGCCGCCAGGTCCAATCATAGAGTGGGCAAGATTCGGTGACTATAATAAACTAGTCAGAGTTGTCGCTTGTGTTATGTGTGTCCCAGCTAACTCCATAGATGCACAACAGTCCTATCTTGGGTTGGGGAGTAAGTAGACACGCTGTAGATATATAGGTTCTTATTGAGAAGGATATGGGATACAGGCACGAAGCAGAGCCTACAAGGTGATAGCTCTGTCTCGTGGTACACAAACATGTTTGGCTCTCTGGTGAGAGGAGCCCCAGGCTTGAGTTGCCAGAGTGGCTATATGACATAACTAATATGACTGCCTGGATGCTAACATGAATCTTACTCATAGAGAGATATTACATATGCATAAGTGACTGCTAGATATGAAAGTGATACTGTACAAGGTAAATCATATACATACACCTCCCTCCCCCCTCACGCTCGCAGTTCGTTCTCGAGCGGACTCTTTCCTACTGAGCCGTTCTGAGCGACGTGGGGTTACTTGGGGGTCAGAAGCTAAGGACTGTTCAGCGTCATTGAAAGGGGCCACAGGGTTGAGGGAGTTACCAGTTTAGGGCACGGGGCGGAGGAATCGACGGTTCCGCCACCACATACGGCCACTAGGGAGACGTACCTCATAGGCCCGTGACCTTCCAAGGCTCATCACAACCCCCACCTTGTCCCAGCGTTTCGTGGTCGGGTCTTGAATCCGCACTTGCTGACCGACACGTAACCTGGGAAGGGGTTGTGCGTGCTCATCGTACCGGGTCTTAACCTGCTCGGCACGGTCGGCTGCACGTCTATCACAGTCCTCGGCCTTGGCTTGCCATTCCGCAGCAAAGGACTTGGGATGGGCCGGGAGACATGTCCTAAAAGGATGACCATACAGAAACTGGGCTGGGGAGCGGCCTGTGAAGTTTGGAGTATTCCGGAGTTCCAAGAGACCCCGGTCGAAGTCCTCACAGTCAATGTTGCCAGAGGGTGCAGTCTTTAAGGTGAGGTGCTTGATAGACTTCACCGCAGCCTCGGCATGGCCGTTCGCCTGTGGGTAATGCGGTGATGTTACCACATGACGAACTCCCCATCACTTCATAAAGTCCCGGAACTCGTGGCTGGTGAATTGTGGGCCCCCGTCGGTCCTCAGACGAAGGGGCACACCAACTTCCCGGAAGTAGCGACAGAAGATCCTGATGGTCGCAGAGGCGGTTGTGTCGCCTGTGCAGGGGACGACAACAGGCCACCCCGAGAGACGGTCGACGACTACCAGGAAAGACTTCCCGGCGACCATGAAAAAGTCGGCCGACACAGACTCAAAGGGCCTTGTAGGGTTGTCATCATTCATGAGTGGTTCCTTCTTGAGGCTAGGCTGAAGGATCTGGCACAACTCACATGCTTGAACAGTGTTGGTGATGTCGGAATCTATCCCCGGCCAGAAGACAGCCTGCCTCGCCCTGCGTTTAGTGGCCTCCACACCACGGTGGACGTCATGAAGATGCTGTAGGGTGCGTCGGTGGAGGGCAGCAGGAACCACGACCCGAGCTCCATACATGACGAGGTCATCATCAGCGTAGAGTTCGTCCCGTATCTTCCAGTATGGGAGCAAGGAATTGAGAATGTCGTATCGGTTGGCAGGGAATCCTGAGGTCACACAGTCGAGTAGACGAACATACGCAGGGTCCGCTCTTGCCGCGACCCAGAGATCCTGTAGCGTCCTGTCTGCGTCTGGTGCTGAAGATTGTCCTGAGTTGATAACTTACTTGGTTGTCACAATAGTCCTGAGGTAGGTGGCGGCGTCGGCACAAGCGATCTCATCCTCTGGCGGGGGGCGGCTGACCGGGGCTCGAGACAGGGCATCAGGGATCCAGAGCGACTTGCCGGCACGCCACACGGCCTTGAAGATATAGGGTGAGGTCTTCTCCTTCAGGCGTTGGAGGCGGGGATTCTCCACAGCGTCCAACGTGTAGTGATTGATGATAGGGATGAGGGGGCGGTGGTCAGTCATCAGTGTGAAATCCTGTAGACCCTGTAAATACAGTCGACACTTGGACATGGCCCAAACAGCAGCCAACATCTCCAACTCGATAGTAGCATAGCGGGTCTCAGCGTCCGCCAAGAACCGAGAGCCACACTGGACGAGCAGCAGGTGGCCACTGCCGTGGTCCTGCAGGAGGGCATACCCAATGCCGTTGAGTCGCGATGCATCAGTCTGAAGAATGGTGGGTAGGTCTGGGTCGAAGTGTGCTAGAACAGGACTCACATGGGCTAACTTGACTCGCCTGAAGGCCTCATCGTGGTCAGGAGTCCACACAAATGTCCTCTTGGGGCTCATCAAAGGGCGGAGGGGCTGAGCGGCGGCGGTGTTGTCAGGGGTAAACTCTGCCAGCTGGTTGACCAGACCCAGGAATGATCTGAGGTCGGTCAAGTTGGTTGGTGCCGGAAAGTTCCCGATTGCAGCCACTTTGCTCGTGTCAGCCGCAATACCATCCCCTGAGAGGGTGTATCCACAGAAGTCCACTGAAGGTGCGGCAACCACAAACTTGCTCTTGTTGAGGGTAATCCCGAACTTGCGGCACCTAGTCAGCACTTCATGGATGCGGTCGAGGTGAGACTTGTAGTCCTCATCGTACAGCAGTATGTCATCCACGACCTTAGCGCACCTCTGCACACCTTGTAGAGCCATATCACCCCTGTAGCAGAAGGCGTCGCCCGTAGCTGTGAATCCCATGGGTCCTCTGCAATGCTTGAAGCGTCCATACGGCGTGATGAAGGTGGTCAGGTGCTGGTCCTCTCAAGCCAACTTCATCTGCCAGTAACCACAGAGGGTGTCCGCAGTGGTGAAGTAGCGAGCTCCTCGGTCGACACCACGAACTGCCGCGGAGGGAGTAGGCGAAGGGTGAGCTGGTCGGGACACATGTTTGTTGAGTTTGGAGAGGTCGACGGTGATGCGCACTCCTCCGCTGTCCTTACCAACAACGACGAGGGGGTGGCACCATTCTGAGGGGTCGTCTCCAGCAGGCTTGATGATGCCCTGGGCCACCATGGACTCCAACTCTCGCTTGACTTGGTCCCTAAAGGCAAAGGGAATCTGTCGGGGAGTATGGATGGCGAAGGGCTCAGCTCCCTCTTTAAGATGGATCCTCATGGGTTGACCCACCATAGGGTTGAGGGGCACAGTCTTTAGGTCGTCTTTGGACATCAACACGTCGCTAAACTCCCGCAGGAAGTAATTCTTGGCTTCAGCGGGCGAATGTGGTGACTGGAAGTGGTGTAGCCTTACACCTGTTGATGTGCTTGACCTCTTGTATGGGCATTGGGAATGCCAGGGGTATGATGGCTAACTCCCTGCAGTGGCTGTATGAAAGCAGAGGAGTCTGGACACCCTCATGCACATGGATCAGGGCAGTACACATTCTCTGTCCCAGAGTGAGGGTAGCCTGAAATACCCCCAGAGCAGGTGCCATCGGGGAGCCGTCCGCCGTGAACGTTGTCGTGGGCGAAGGGGCTCGCAGGCTGATCATGGGGATAGCCAAATCCTCAAGGTGACGCCGGCCAACCACGGTGACGTCAGCGCCCGTGTCCGGTAACATCCGTAGGCAGGATGTAGCGTCGTCAAAGGAGAGGGAAACACAGATAGGTTGCGGCGTCGAAGCTGTAGAAGGAGTCGATCCCACCTGACGACAGCTATTACTCCTAGCGTCGGGGGGCTTGCCAGAGTTGGAGGGGGCACCCGTATTGCCTTGGCGTCTTTCCTTCTTCTTAGTCGACGGACAACACTTGTCATAATGCCCCAGAAGACAACAGATGCGGCACTGAACCTTGTGAGCAGGGCACTTAGCTGTCCGAGCCCAGTGACCGTGGCGCCCACAGTTGTTACAGGTGCTGCCAGCAGCGGGACACTTGTCAGGCCCGTGTCGGCGAACGCAACTCTGGCAGGCATCAGCTGTATTCGATGGAGGCTTGGGGGGTTGGGTCCTATCACTGCCCTGTTTCTTGTTTTTCTTGTATGAAGAGACAGCCCTTACTTGTTCATGGGGCTCACTAATGGCCGTGGTCGCTGATTTGGCAGCCTCATACGAGCGGCACGTAGTGACGACATCCTGTAGTATAGACTTGAAGTCCAGGGCGATGAGTTTCGGGACTAACTCCTTGTCCCTGAGGCCCATGAGGATGATAGTCTTGAGTTTGTTTTTGTTTTTTAAGAGACAATGAACGGAGGAAGGAAAAACACAGATAAAACAAAAAGGTCCATGTGCCTAAAGGCATCCTCCATTCATAAAATGTTTGTAACAACTGGATTTAAACATTTGTAGATTGTAAGTTTGTGGAAAGCAATTCGAGGGAAGTGAATTCCAAAGAGTAGTAGCTCTGGGGATAAATGAATTCTGATAAGCAGAAGTTCTGCATTGTGGAGGAGAAAGTGTAAATTCATGGGCGCTCTCAGCTGCCCTAGTTCTACGGGGAAAGATGTGGAGAGGCGGCACAATTGAAGAAAGTTCCTCGGAACAATTGCTGTGAAAATATCTGTAGAATAATGCAAGGGATGCAACGTTTCTTCGTATGGATAATGTAGGAAGGTCCTGTGTGATTGCAGGGTTATTGATTAATCTAATAGCTTTATTTTGAATTTTGTCCAACTGCCTCAATGCAACCACTCCACTTCCACCCCACAGAGGTGAACAGTAATACATCTGAGAACGCACATGACTTTTATATATTACGGCCAACTGCTCGTCAGTGAAGAATTCTCGAACTCTGTACAGGAGTCCCAGTTTTTTAGAGGCATTCTTAGCAATGCTTCTAACATAATGTGTCCAGCTCAAGTTAGTAGTTAATGTTACACCGAGAATGTCAATACTAGGGGAAGTGGGAATATTTACATCATTAAAATATATATGGGAGTCAGTGAGATTCTGTTGGTTAGAAAATTGAATGTACTTGGGTTTCTGTGCATTAAAGGAAACTAGATTCTTTTGTCCCCATCCATTTATTCTAGAAAGGTCCTGGTTCAGAGAAATTGCAGTGTTTATTTTTGAATTTATAAGATCGGGTTGGGTGAAAGAATTGGTAAATGTGAAGGAACTGTGGAGTGTTGAGTCATCTGCGTAGGAATGTATTGGATTATGAGTGGTAGATATGAGATCATTGATATGAATGAGGAACAGAATTGGGGCCAAAACTGATCCCTGGGGAACACCAGCATTTATTGAGTGAAATTGAGAATAAAGGCCATCTACCATTACACGTATTTTTCTGTTATGAAGATAAGAAGAAATTAGTGGAACTAATGATGCAAGGCTGTAGTGTGACATCTTCGACAATAAGGATTGATGCCAGACTCTATCAAATGCCTTTGATATATCCAGTGCTATTGTATGTGTTTCACCATGTTGGTCTGTAGCTTGGTTGATTTGATGCGTAAGAAGGCAAAGCATGTCTGCAGTTGATCGACATCGTCTAAAACCATATTGCCTATCACTGATAAATTTATTATTCTCAAGATGCTTAATTATGTGATTATTTAATATAATTTCAAAGACTTTACCAAGAGTGGAAGTTATAGCTATTGGTCTGTAGTTTGATGGATCTGAAGAGGCACCTTTTTTAGGAACTGGATGGATGTTTGCTTCTTTCCAGGGTACTGGGAAGCATGAGGTATGAGTACATAAACGGAAACATTTTGCCAATACAGGAGCGAGCACCAAGGAGCAATTCTTAAGTACTATTGGAGGAATTTCATCTGGACCAGGAGCCTTATCTACTGAGAGATTCTGCAAAATAGTTTTGACATGTCTGGTGTGGATCTTAAGTGAGGGAATTTCAGGCGAATTAAAATTAAGTACAGGGACATCTTGATTTATTTCATCTAAGGTTGAGTTGGTGGAGAAAATATCCGCAAGAAGGTTAGCTTTAACTCGTGGGTCACTTACAAGATTGCCAGTCGGAGATTTTAATGGTGGAATGGATGAAGCAGTAGTGAAGTTGGATTTAAATGAGTTAAGAGTAGACCAAAATATGTTGTTATCATTTGGATTATTTAGAAGTTTATTTGCCTGCTTGTGGAGAAAGTTTGATTTAGTTAGGTTTAATACAGTTTTGGCATGATTTCTGATGTTTCTAAAGTAATTAAAGGCTTCATGTGTTTTTGATCTTGTGTATGCATTGTAGGCTATTGCTTTTTGTTCAGTTACTCTAGCACAATTATGGTCAAACCATTTAGGTGAATTAGATATTTTACTGTACTTTTGATGAGGAATAAAAGTTTCCATTCCAATTTTTACAAAATCTTGTATGTGGCTCAAGGTGGAGTGTGCATCATTAGAAAAGAAAGAGGTCCAGGGAATATCAATAAGGAAACCTTGAAGACCCTCCCAGTCTGCCCTATTGTAATGCCATTTAGTCACCAAAACAGGTTCAGAGTGGGAAGGTGTGGTAGGTGATAGACAGGTGGCCTGTATCAGACAGTGATCAGAAGATCCAAACGTAACATCACTCACTGTAACATCATAATTTTCTGAATTGGTTGTTAAAAATAAGTCCAGTAGGTGGGAATTATGATTAGGATTATCTGGTACACGGGTGGGTTGGTTGACTAGTTGAGTGAGATTAAATGAGTCTGCAAATAGCTCACATTCAAGACCAGCATCATCAGTCCTGGCTGAATGAGTGAGCCATTCAACATTATGGACATTAAAATCACCCAACACAGTGATTTCAGAAGAAGCATTTAAGTTGAGGACACTGAGTTGTGAGGACAGAGAATCAAAAAGACTTTGCTCTGGAGGAGTATTTGGGGAACGGTAGATGCAATATATGTATTTAAATTTACCAGCAGAAATTAATTTGTATATAGAATAATCAAAATAGGGACAATTGAAACTAGTAACCTCCTCCAGGGCAATTTCAGATTTTGCGAAGCAACATACACCTCCTTTAGGTCTGAAATTTTGGAGCAGTTGATAACCTGGAAAATTAAATCTAGACGTGTCAGATGTGAATGTTGCTTGAGTCTCTGTCAAAAAAAGGAGAGTAGGGGATTCTGCTTGAAGAAATTGGTGTACAGAATTGATGTTAGAGTGAAGTCCCCTTATATTACTAAAGAAAAAGCTGCACCGACGAGCAGCTTTGGGACGTTGCAATGCTCTTGACACAGTCGCATGATGACGACCGGGAGGGCCCTGTGTCAATGACCCAACCCTGCCGGGGGTGGATATCGAGGGACCACCAGGTTTGCTCTTAACAATTGTACTGCCATATTTATTAAGTAAGTGTATGGTGTTGCATGTATGATATGTAGTGGGAAGAGTAGTGTTTTATGGATAGAGGATAGCGATGTAGGGCAATGTCGTGAAGTTGGATGTGTATGTTATATAAAGAAGGTTTTCCTGATACCCCTGATGTGTGAGGCAGAAAGATATGTATCCAGCTACCAAGGCCTGGGAGAGAAAATGGAATTCAGGCTATTCCCTGAGTCTCCCGAAACCTTGTCGGTAGTACTTCCCTGGGCGGGGATGCCTACCCCTACTACCTAGGTGTGTCTTCACACAGATGGGTGAGTTACCAGGGCACACATCCACTTCTTCTGCGAGACGTTTGAGGTGGACGTAGAACTCTGCAAAAGTTTCCCCTTCATGCTGTCTGCAGCTCAACAATTCACGACGCCGGAGTGCCTCATTCCTTAGACTCTTGATATGAAGCTGCAGGGCATCCAACACCTCTTCAACAGTCTTGTCTGTGGAGGGAGCGATCTGGAGGGTGTGTTCTAAGACACGCTGCGTCTCGAGAGTCAGGCACATGCGTAGTTGTATCATCTGTTTGGCCACAGGCAGATTGGACAGGTCCACCATAACAGCATAGTCGTCCCAGCATCTCCTCCACTCCCGGAACATCTGGAACGTAGCGTCAGGCTTCAATGGTGGTGGTGTCTGGGCCGTAGCCTTCTGTGGTGGAGGATTGTGTGAGGGATATGGAGAAGAATGTGGCTGCTGGTCGCCAAGGTGACCAGCAGGTGTGGAGGAGTCGGGAGGGGTCCTGGTGGGAGCCAACAGCTGAAATAAGCTCTGGAACTCCTGTCTCCTTATAGCCTCTCGTCGGGTCTCCTCCTCTTGTCTCCTTTGCTCATCATGCCTGCGAGACTCCTCCAGGACACGATCTCGTCGGGCCTCCTCCTCTTGTCTCCTCTGCTCATCATACCTGCGAGACTCCTCCAGGTATTTGAAAAATTGCAGGAAATCAGCTGAAGAAGGGGCTGAAGGTGTGGTTGGGAACTGAGGGTGCTGATAATAAGGTGTGTATTCCTCCCCATCATAAGGCAAGTTTGTTCCTGCCCCTTCGTCCTGTACATCACCAGAGTCTGACATCTTGTGTGGGTGACAGACAGACAGGGAGATAACAAACACACAGTTATTAGCCTCTCACATATACAAGTGGGGTATCAAAATGACTGGCAAAAACAGCAGAATATTTATAATACACACCAGCTGTATCCTCACCAATGTATAAAACCCAATAACAATTAGCATTGATGGGAATGCTTGGGTGATGAAATCAAAGTTTGCCAGTTGTGTGCGTGCCCAGTGTGTGTGCGTGCGTATGTACCGAGCGGTGGAGCGGTGGTGGGCGGTGACGTGCGGCCTCCCTCACCTCAGTGTCTTGCTGGCAGTCAGAGGGGGAGTATCTCACGCCCCGCTCTCTCGTGGCTCGGACTTGTGCGGGCGTTATGCTTATGCCACACACAATACATATAAAATAAAGCACACAATATAGCACTGGCACTGCACTGGGAACGTCGGCTCCACACTGTTGAGCACTATAACACTATAATCCAAGCGGTGAGATGGTGGCTGGGATGCAGGGTGTGTGGACAATGGCGGCTGGCGGCGGCTGGCGAAATCCACATAAACTTCTCTTAATACACACTGCGCCATGTTATGTGTGTCCCAGCTATCTCCATAGATGCACAACAGGCCTATCTTGGGTTGGGGAGTAAGTAGACACGCTGTAGATATATAGGTTCTTATTGAGAAGGATATGGGATACAGGCACGAAGCAGAGCCTACAAGGTGATAGCTCTGTCTCGTGGTACACAAACATGTATTGGCCTCTGGTGAGAGGAGCCCCAGGCTTGAGTTGCCAGAGTGGCTATATGATATAACTAATATGACTGCCTGGATGCTAACATGAATTTGACTCATAGAGAGATATTACATATGCATAAGTGACTGTACTAGATATGAAAGTGATACTGTACAAGGTAAATCATATACATACAGCTTGGGTATTGTGATATGCATCCAATATCAAGCTTAAAGTAACGGGCCAACTCTGCAACAGGGGTCACAACATTGATGCTCGTGAATTTAAAGCAGCTGAAGTACCTTCGATCAAACGGGTTCAAGTAGAAACCTTTTCCAATTCATTAGAATCCTTGCAATGCTCGAATAAGACATTAATGCCTAATATAGTGCGTCAACTAAGGTTGCACCTAGACAATGGCCTCATCAGGTGTGAGGGTCGCCTGAAGTGGTCGGGTGTAACAGACGGCACAAACCGCCCTATACTTATGCCAACAAGACATCACGTTACTGATCTATTGATCATACGTGCACATAGGGAAGTAAAACACTACGGGGTATGTCATATTATATCAAATTTATGTCTCACATGGTGAATACCCAGAGTTCGACAAGTAGCTCGACGCGTAGTAAGAAAGTGTGTAATATGCCAGCGACTAAAAGGTAAACAATATGCAACTGGACCAGCTCCACCTCTACCTGAATGCTGTGTAAAGCACATAGAACCTTTCCAAGCTGTAGGGATGGAGAGATGCACAGAGTAGGGGTGCGATTGTTCTGCAAGATTAGTACTACGTACCCTACATAGAGGAGGTGGTATACACAGGGAAAGCTCTGAGGAACATTGATTATATTATCATAGTAGCGATAGAATAGTGGGAGAGATGCTACATTGCGGCGAAGAGAGAGAGATTGCAGAGAGTTGGTGAGTGGGCGAGAGTTAATGATATGAAAGGCTTTCCTTTCTTCTTTGTCTATGAGTGCGGTGTGAGAGGATCCTCCCCACACATGTGAACAATACTCAATACAAGGACGCACTGTGCCCCTGTACAGAGCAAGAAGCTGTGCAGGGGTAAAGAACCCCTTTAGGCGGTTGAGCACACCCAGCTTCTGGGAGGCTGCCTTAGCAAGACTGGTAATATGGTCCTTCCAAGTGAGAACAGAAGAAAAAGAGACACCCAGAATATTGAGAGAAGATGAATGATTGATATTTGTATTGTTGAAGTATAAGGGATAGTCCTCTGGGAGTTCTGAATGGGTAGTAAGATGGATAAATTGGGTTTTTGGAAGCATTAAAGGTAACACAGTTTTCTCTGCCCCAATTGGAAATAGTAGTTAGATCAGAAGATAAGTGTTGCATGGCTTTATTACGTTTGTCTTTGAGGGATTGCTGGCTGCGGCGAGCAGGAAAACTAATTGAGTAGTGTAAGGTCTAGTATGAATGGATGGGACTGGAGGTACAGTTGAGAAGATCATTTATGAAAATTAGAAAGAGAATGGGAGATAGGACAGAGCCCTGAGGAATGCTGGAATATATAGGATGAGGAAGTGAGTGATGGCCACCCACAACCGCAGCTATGGAATGGCCAGAAAGGATATTACAGACAAAGGCACAGATGGAAGGATAGAAACCGAAGGAGGGTAGTTTAGACATTAAAGATTTGTGCCAGACTCTATCGAAGGCCTTCGATATGTCTAGTGCAATAGAAAAGGTATCACCGAAGTCCCGAAAGGAGGATGCCCAAGAGTTAGTAAGATTTGTAAGATCACCAGTAGAGCGACCTTCAAGGAAGCCATACTGGCAATCTGAGAGTAAATTAGGAGAAGAGAAATGCTTTAAGAATTTGGAAGCAAGAATAATTTCAAAAATTTAGAGATACAAGAGATGAGAGCAGTTGGATGATGGTTGGAGGGTTGAGAGTGGTCACCCTTCTTTGGGACAGGTTGAATGAGAGCAAACTTCCAGCAAGAAGGGAAGACATTAGAGGAGAGACAGAAACGAAAGAGTTTGCCTAGGCAGGGAGTCAGCATGGAAGCACAGTTTTTTAGTACAACAGGAGGAACACTGTCCGGACCGTACACCTTCTTAGTATTAAGCCCAGAGAGGGTAGAAAATACATCTTTAGAAGAGATTAGAATATTAGGCATAAGTAGAAGAGAGGGGGGTGGAGAGGGAGGAATAGCACCGGAATCATCCAAGGTGGAGTTTCTAGCAAAAGTTTGAGAGAAGAGTTCAGCTTTGTCAGAGGAAGAAGTGATGGTTGTGCCATCAGAGTGGAAAAGGGGAGGGAAATACGAGGCAGAAAAGTTGTTGGAGAGGTTTTTGGCTAGATGCCAGAAAGCTTGGAAAGAGCTAGAGTTGGATAGTTCAGTGCATTTATTTTTGATGAAAGAGTGTTTGGCAAGTCGAAGAACAGATTTGGTTTTGATTCCGGGCAGAAACATAGGAAGAATTAAATTCTTGAGTCTTAAGGCATCGGTACCGTTTGAATGCTTCCTCCTTGTTGCGCACAGCAGTAGAACAAGCGTGAGTAAACCAATATTTTTTTGAATTAGACTGAGAGAAAGAAAATGGAATGTATGCTTCCATGCCCAAGAGGATTACCTCAGTAATGTGTTTAGCACTCTCCGAGGGTCCCCGACCACGACAGCAAATGTCATTCCATCGGAAACTAAAGAAATACTGCCGAAGAGCCTCCCAGTCGGCAGCGCCAAAGTGCCACAAGCGCCGCCGGTTGGGAGCATCGGGTGGCCGTACTGGAGAGATAGGACAGGTGACGGATATTAGTTTATGGTCGGAGGAGCCCAAAAGGAGAGAAAAGATTTACAGTATGTGCAGAAGGGTTAGAGGTTAGAAATAAGTCAAGCATGTTGGGCTGATCTCCGAAGTGATCCGGGATACGGGTGGATTGCTGGACTAACTGCTCTAGGTCGTTTAAGATAGAAAAGATGTAAGCTTGTTCACCAGGTTGGTCAGTGGAAACATAGGAGAGCTATTGATGGTGGTGAACATTGAACTTTCCTAATTTGGAGATTTCTGCGAAAGGAGATTTGGATAGAATGTGTTCCACTTTACAAGTTAGATTGTCAAAGAATATTGGATAGTCAGTAGAAATAGGGGAGAGATAGACAGCACAGAAATATTTAGTTTGAGAGTGAGAAGAAAGCTTTAGCCAGAGAGTTCAGAATTCAGAAGAATCTAAGTTGGGAAAAAGCAAGATTGTTGCATACAAAGACGCAACATCCACCTTTGGCTCGAATCTGAGGATAGATATATATATATATATATATATATATATATATATATATATCTATTGATGTCAATTGTGTAAGAATTAATTTCAGGTTCGAATTCCCATATAAAACCGTTTGTATCTGTTTGTTTAACACCTGTTCATGATTTTTTTTTTTTTTTATAGTTTATGTGTAGTTACCGTAATATACTGTAATTTGTACGTTCCTTTTATTATTTAGCAGTGTCAAGGTTATTTTTCTCTGTTCACTATATTTACTAATTAGCGGGGCCCGACTTAAGTCTGTATCTAAAAACCTGGACTATGTGGCGGTGACCGACTTAAGTCTGCGTGCAATTTTTGAGCAAGAATGGCTATGAGAGAGAGACGAGCGGCGGGAGGAGCGTAGGTTGTCTCATGACCGCTCGGCACGGACCCCGCGCGCCTACTGACATCTACTCCACACTATTCCACCCTCGTACTGTACTGTACTGTACGAAGTACAAATGAGTAATGCCCTCAATACCTTCTTTGCATCAGTTTTTACAACAGAAGACCTCAGTGATATCCCTACACCATCGCCGATTCAGATTGATAATTCAGATGTTCTAAGCAATATGACCGTTACAGAGAGAGAAGTATTGAATTGTTTAGATAAACTCAAGGTAAATAAAACGCCTGGACCTGATACAATCTCGCCTAGAGTTCTAAAGGAAGCTAAGGATGAGCTCTCCAAACCACTGACATTACTATTCAATAAATCCTTGCAGTCTGGAACTATGCCTGATCAGTGGAAGCTAGCCAACGTAACACCGATATTAAAAAAGGCAGCAAATCCCTACCCAGTAACTATCGTCCAATTAACTTAACCTCAGTTGTATGTAAAATGCTAGAAACGGTCATACGAGACAGACTCGTAAATCACTTAGAGGAAAATAACATACTTAAAGATACTCAACACGGCTTTCGTAAAAAACGTTCCTGTTTAACAAACCTCTTAGACTTCTTCCACGATATCCTCAACCTCTACGATGAGATTAAAGCTGTAGATATTATATACCTTGATTTTCAAAAGGCCTTTGACAAAGTTCCCCACAAACGTTTACTGCTAAAACTAAAAGCGCATGGAATACAAGACAGTGTGTTGAAATGGATAGAAAATTGGCTCAGCGACAGAAAGCAAAGAGTAGTCATAAACGGTAAGGCATCTAAATGGACCAATGTAAGTAGCGGGGTACCCCAGGGATCGGTACTAGGACCAATTCTCTTTCTAATTTACATCAACGACATAGATGAGTGTCTCACCTGTACAATCTCAAAATTTGCTGACGATACAAAAATTGCAAATAGCGTACTCTCAAAATAACAAGTTGACGATATGCAACACAATCTAGATAAATTGTCATGTTGGGCCCAAATTTGACAAATGAGTTTCAATGCGGATAAATGTAAAGTACTACATATCGGATACCTAAATGAGAAAGCAAACTATTCGATGAATGGCACTCAGCTTAAGAATGTAAACAGAGAAACCGATCTGGGAGTAACAATATCGAGTAACCTAAAACCGAGTCAACAATGTTCAGAAGTTGTTAAGAAGGCAAACAAAATAATTGGCTTAATAGGCAGATTATTTGAGCATAAATCCAAAGAAGTTATCCTAACCCTTTACAATTCCTTAGTCCGCCCTCTTCTGGAATACTGCGTTCAATCCTGGTGCCCTTATTACCAAAAAGATATAAACAAGCTAGAATGAGTTCAACGTAGAGTTACCAAAATGATACCTAGCCTAAAGAACAAACCATACGAAGAGCGTCTTAGAGAATTAAATCTATTTCCTTTAACCTAGCGCAGATTAAGAGGTGACTTAATTCAAGTGTTCAAAATCATCAAAGGCATCGCCAATATGAACTGTAGTAAGTACTTCACTATCGACCAATCTAATTACACGCGAGGAAACAGTTGCAAAATTATTGGTAAATCTTTTAACTCACACGAATCTAAGAATTTCTTCTTCAATCGAGTTGTCAACTTGTGGAATGGGCTTCCCCGAAACGAAACGTTATAGACTGCATCACCGTTGATTCATTTAAACTCCGCCTAGACAAATATCTCGCATCAAACCCGCGACTGACTGCGTTTGTAAATTAATAACTTTATTTTATCCCCCCTTCAGTTACTAACCCATCTGTCCCCTACTAACTTTCTAATCCTGCCACGGACATTAGTTCCAGGGCAGGAATTCCCTTTCCAATGTTCCCTTACCCACTCTAACCCACTGTTTGGACACTTGATCCTCAGTGTTTTGGAGGACAAGCAACCTAGAAGGGTCACTATACCTGTTGTTGCTTGATTTCCTTTGTACTCCTTTGTACTCCCTACCTCGCCACACAGGGAATTATATAAGGAAATTACCTTATTTTAGGGTTTTTGCACTCGTGTTACACGATCGTTGCAAGAGAACGCGTGGTCGTAGAAGAATGGTTCTTGTGTCATTGGAAAGCTCAATTTACGCCCATTCATGGATACATAATTGTATTACACTCTGGCTCTTGTTTATGCATGAAAAAGAGCACAGAAACAAGGCCATTTAGGGTTAAAAAAAAACGCTGGGCGCGTAGTGGAAAAAACTGACGGGCTCGTTCGTAAGGTGTTAAGCAAATATATATGTATGTTATGAAGAAAGTCGAAAAGCTAAATATTTTAATCAAAATTTATATTTTTTATGAAACACGAAGATTGCTAAACGTCACCAAATAAATATGTTCAAGATGTTCGTACAAGCGCTGTTATTACTTCTCCATTTACATCTGCAATTTCCAAGCAACAAATATATCACCAATATTATATATATATATACTCTATATAGTGTGAAAAGTGAGGAACTACATGAACGAAGGCGGTGCTGGTTGGGGGGAGGGGCGTCGGCTGACTGGGGACAGAGGTGCATGGGGTCGGTTCGTTCGTGGCCACCCCTTCGGGGATCACGGCGTCAGGCAATAGATAGATAGATAGATAGTGTGAAAAGGAACACCTTGGAACGTATGGGAAACGAGATCGAGAATGACTAAGAGGGTGAAAGAGAGTGAGGTGGAAGGACAGAGAGGGAGAGATAAACCGAAAGAGAGGTGGAAGGGTGGAGTGAAGAAGTATATGGATGAAGGCGGTACTGGTTGGGAGGAGGGACGTCGACTGACTGGGGACAGAGGTGAATGGGGGCGTTTCGTTCGTGGCCACCCTTTTGGGGATCACGGCATCAGGCAATAGATAGATAGATAGATAGATATATTAATACTCGCAGAAATAATGGTACAATGGAACACCAAGCCTTCGTCTATTATTTCAAGATATCTTCAGGGTAATACAACAAAACAAGGAAGACAGGCTTTAATACCGCTCCTATATCATCTGTGAGATGCTAATTAGCATTAAAATAACAAAAAGGTTTGCCATGTACTGCCTATTCCGATTGTTTACATTATATTTTATATTTAACAAAGCATATATTATGTTTGTACAATTAGAATTATGTTGTACTTTGTAACGTGTCTAAAATTGCACTATTATCTCCAATCATATCCAATAAAGTAACAAATCAGTAATCTAAGAACAAAACAAATTATAGTACTACACATTTCATAAACATAACAAAGTAGTACTGCCATCTACAACAATAGCCTAAATGAATAATGAAACAAAAAACTAAATGTATGTACATACCTAAGTGAACTAATGAATATATATATATATATATATACACAGTAAATATCAGAACACAACATCCGAGACACAGGTGCACAATACATGTTAATTAAAGAAACACGCTTACCTGAATAGTTTGCCCTACTTCGGTAGTTGACCTTACCCAAATGATCAGAGGTCAACCTACAGATGATATAATTTACACTCTGACGATCTGGACATGTGGTTCTGGCTCTTTATATTTTATTATTTTCGAGTAGGCGATTTAAAGGATGTTATCTAGTTTGTATAGTCCATCATTTTGATTCATAGTGTTATTATATGTTCTGATCAAGGCGGAGTCTGCAAACATTCTTTCATAATAGCAGCCTGACCATTAGATCACCTTAGTTTCATCCCATTTCATATTATGGTCTTGTCTATTTATTGTGTATACAAATATCATTGGATTCTTGTTCTGCTATAACTGATTTTTGGTGCTGTTTAACTCTTTCCTTTAATCATTTTCCTGTTTGTCCTATGTACAGTTTACAGTATATGATTTCATACTTTACACGGAATTAAATATACACCAGCTGCATCATGTTTAGGGCTGTACTTAATCAAAAGTAGTCTTGACCGAGTTTTCATAGTTGAATAATACATTTATCTTCAAATACCTGAGAAATGTTGCAAGCTATTTTAATTTATCGTTGTATGGTAAAACTAATATATATACTGAAGTTAAGAATTGTTTTAAGGTTAGCTCACAAGCAAGATCAGTGTTGTGTAACTTTGTGTCACGTTAGTGGTGGAAAACACTCTGTGATTACGTGTTAGCTTCCTTAGAAAACAGAATGAGCGACAAAGGGCAAACCTTAAGAAGAAATTGGATAACTATGCAAAAAATGCCTGTAGTCAAACAAAAGTAATCCTGCCTTATTTGAAAACATTTCGTCCTATAACTTGTCCAAACATGAAAAATGAATCCTTGGTTTAGGTATTAACTTCTCGTAAACAGGTAAATACATAAATGTCATGTCGATAAGCAATTAATTCGCTAGTTTGGAAAAATGTGGAACAAACCTAAGTCATGATAACATGCAGATTGCGAGATGATTCACATACAGTAAGTGTTTTAGTCGTCCAAAATCAAACATACCTAAGTGTTTTAAAGTTGCCCATAAAAATCTAAAATTAAACAAGGTTATACACATAGCCAAGGCTGATAAACCAAACTCTATTGTTATCCTAGACACATCTACAGTATGTAGCCTACGTACAATGATAAATTTAATGAGTTACTGAATAACAAAAATACTTATGGACCGCTTGTGAAGGGCCCTACTGAAAATACTAATACAAACTTCAATGCGAAAATCAAGATTTTGCTTAAGGATAAACCTGAATTACTTAAACTTTTCAAAATCATAAACACCACTTTACCGTATATGTATGTATCTCCATTAGGTGGCATGATCATGTAAAAATAAACTCCAGTTATTAAATAAATAAAATTAGAAACAACAATGAACCTTACAAATGAATAAGCTTTGATGTAAATTCCATATTTACAAAAGTGTCAGTTCATGATTTACTAGGATTTCTGAAGAAAACAAATAATATATTTACCAATAGGTAATTATGTTTTCATGAAATTAATTGAATTGTGTGTCCTCAACACTAATTTTACTGTAAATGGAAGTTGTTGTTTTTATTGCAAAACATTGTTTTCGAAATGGGAAATCGATAGAACATTTGGAAAATCGAAAGAGAATGCAGGATATATATTAGATAACTTGAATGAACAAATCTCGGATAAAGAAAAAGATTTGGGAGTCATTGTCAACTGTGATTTGAAACCTATAAATCAATGAATTAGTGCTCGGAATAAGGCAAATAAGTTATCAGATGTATATCTTGAAGTGTGAGTAATAGAACAGCAGACATAATCTTAAAACTATAGCTAGCATTAGTAAGACCACATATGGATTACACTGTCCAATTTTGGTTTTCCTATTACATAATGGACATAGACTCCTTGGAGAGGGTACAACGAAGAATGGCAAAAATAATCCATAATATTATAAATTTTCCATTTGAAGAAAGGTTAAAGAAATTAGGCTTACATTCGTTAGAAAGACGCAGAGTTAGAGGGGATATGATAGAGGTGTTCAAGTGGGTTAGTAGGATTAATAAAAGGGACATGAAAGATGTGCTTAAGCTCAGTGATAGCGAAAATACAAAATTAGATAAATTTCGTTTCAGGAAAGATATAGGCATATAAGGTTTGGTAACAGAGTTGTAGATAAGGTGGAATAGGCTACCGAGTGCTATAGTGGGATCACGCACGATAGAGAGCTTTATGATAAAATTAGATAGGCATATGGATTTGATGGGTTGGGTGTGAGGGGGATCTGCCGGGTGTGGGCCCTTTGGCTCTCTGCAGACTCCTATTTTCTTAGGTTGACCTCTGACCAGTTTGGTGAGGTCAGTCCTCATAGTATTAGTTTTTTTTTTTTTTTTTTTTTCTATATTCCAACTACTCCCTCTCGGGCATAGGCTGAGAGCCTGTATATTCCACCGCTCAACACGGTGAAGCCCGTGAGGTCTTGTTCCATTCTGGGGAGTGAGACATGCGAAGCATCCATCATGGCTCAAAGCAGCTCCATCTCTGAAGCGGCTGGTTGCTTCGTTCAAGTGCTTCACCGTCTCAACCTCCAGACTCAGACCCTCACTCTCAGAACGCCACCTATTGAGCAGTGAACTCACTAGGCATTGTTCCCCTGTAACATATTTTGAATATGGGAATATTCATAGTGTTATTTAATCAGGGAACAATGAGGGTATTTTTTTGGCATTTCGGTGGGCTTTGTGGTAATGCACTGATACTAGGTACAGCACAAATTCAATCCCAATAATATCTTCCCATTGACATATCGGGATTTGAACCCTTGGTCCATTGGATTACCAATCCAGTGGCATGACCACTCCACCACACCTCCCCTATATAATTGGGCCTATAATTGGGTCTTATAATTAGGGTTGGGTGTGAGAGGGATCTGCTTTGTATGGGCCAATCGGCTTTCTGCAGACTTGCATTTTCTGATGTTCTTATGTTCTCTCACCGAAAATTTGTATTCTGTTTATGTAGTATGTTGAGAATCGTTGTTTCCCAAGCTTTGTAACATTATGCTTCCTTGGTATAGATATGTAGACGACATTTTGTGTTTTTGGCCCTACCAATCAAAATCCTCAATATTTTTTTGAATAAAGTTAACGTTCTTGTCCCCTCGATTGCATTCAAAATTGAAGAAGAAGTAAACAATAAAGTAGACGTGCCGTTTTGCCAAAATCAAAACGGCATACCCAACTCTGCGATGGGTGACCTACTATTATTACCATTGCTTCTAATGTCAACTAAACTAACTTAACCTATCAAATGCGGGGCGAGTTGTTTTCTCCCCCAGAATGCCATCATCATTGTTAGGGGGGGGGGGGGGGGGGGGGCAGAGGCTGGTGGAGGGCCGAGGGAGGAGGGGGCAAAACCATTTGTTGGACCTAAAATCATAACTGTCGCACAACTTCAAAAAAAAAAATAATAATTACCGTCGCATTTACGCACCGAAGGTTCGTGTGAAGTTTGGTGAAAATCCGTCAAACAGTCTAGGAGGAGTTATCGGACTGACAGACAGACAGACATTTCAGCCAGCATGTACCACCATACGGGGGGCGATACCACTCTGCTTACGCAGAGTTGATAAAGTAGTCGTGCCGTTTCGCTCAAAATCAAAGGCATACCCAACTCTGCGATGGGTCACCATCATCACTACTAGTCACTATCACCATTACTATCATCAGCACTACTATTATAGGCATCAATACTACTCTTACCATCATCACTCCTACTCTCATCATCACTACTACTGGCATCATCACTACAATGTTCACCATAATCACTACTACTCACCATCATCACTAATACTGTCACCATCGTCACTACTATCATCACTACTGTCATCATTATCACTACAAATATCATTACTTGTCACCATCTTCACTACTATTATGACCATCATCACTACTACTAGTGCTATCACCATCATCATCACTACTGTCATCCTCCTCACTATAACTACAACCATCATCACTACTATTATTACCATCATCACCACTATTACCATCATCACCACTATTACTACCATCACTTCTATTGTCAACTTAACCAAACAGATGCTGGGCGAGATGTTTTCGGCCCCAGAACGAATGCGTTCTGTGTGTGAGCCCACACACACACAGAACGCCATCATTACTGGGTGGGGAGGGGAGTGGTCTGGATGGGGGGGGGGGGGAGAAACCATATTTTTTACCTTAAATCATAACTATTGTACAAATTAATAAAATATTGTTTTAATTACCATTGCATTCACGTACCGAATGTTCGGGCGAGTTTTTTTCGCCCAGAGTGTGCCCCTAAGGGGCACACACACACAGAACGCCAGAGTGGGAGGGGGGGGGGGGGTTTGTTTTTGTTAACCTAAAATCAAAATTATTGCACAAATTCAAAAGATCTTTTTGTAATTACCGTCGCATTCACGCACCGAAGGTTCGTGTGAAGTTTGGTGAAAATCCGGCGAACGGTCTAGGAGGAGTTATCGGACAGACAGACAGACAGACATTTCGGCCGAATTGTACCACTATACGGGGGGCGATACCACTCTGCTTTTTTTTTTTCTATGTGATTGAGGGAGGCAAAAGGCATAACTGCCTATAGCGAGTGCCTCCCCCATAGTTGAAAGAGTGACAGGGCCAAAATCAAGGGACGTTCGAGCCAAAATGCCTGGACACACGTAGTTTGAAGCAATTTAAGTCATAGGAAGAGGGAAAGACTGATTCTGGAAGAGAGTTCCAGAGCTCAGCTGTTGAGTAGAAGAAAGTTTGAGAGTAACATTTCACTCTTGGGTTGGAGAGTTGCACAGAGTAGGGGTGGGATTGAGTTGCAAGACGGGTACCACGTGCCCTACGTAAAGGAGGTGGTATGCACTGGGATAGCTCTGAGGAACACTGATTATTATAGTAGCGATAGAATAGCGAGAATAGCGAATCTGCTTACGCAGAGTTGATAAGCTACCTTTCCTTGATACTATTATAATACAAAAAATTAATGGTCATTTGAAATTTAGGATAGTGTACTGTATATAGAAAACCAACTCTTGTAGATTCGTATATTCATTTTTGTCTCCAAACATCATATTGAGGTAACAATTTCCATTTTCTCAGGTATGTTTTTAAGAGCATTAATGATATATAACCCAGAGTTAATAGATCATGAATACAAACATATATATATATTGTTACGTATCTTGATCCTCAAGTGGTTAACTTGATGAATCTAGATAGCACAGAGATATATATTAAGGTATCAGTCAGCTGAAGGCAAAACAAAAGTAAAATCTAATACAATTATTTCCTGTTGTTGCTTCCTTTCCTTTTGGATCTTAGGACTTAGGATCCTTTATTGACTGATACTCTTTAATTATGAAAAATACTGAAACTAATTAAAGTCATGTAGTATTTATAAAGAATTATTATTTAACCGAAGCTTAGTAGGCTATGGTTATGAACCGAAGAAGTTATATCTAAAGAAGGACTATTAATTCTATAAAAAGTCTTGAAAGATAAATATTAAAGTAAGAATTTTTCTGTCTCTTACCCTTTTTGGAATGAATAGATAGTTTTCTTATATGTCCTTTTATTTATATTTAATGTAATTATTCTTGGTTCTTGTCTTACGTTAACAGTATTATATTATTATTATCATCAGGATTTATATCAAAGTCACATAAAAAGTTAGATATATATTTAATAATTAGTTAAATGTATTTCTTAACCACGTAACATTGAGGTTTGATTATGAGTAAATTAAGTTACAGGATCGCTTCATAGATTCGATTCAGGTCTCACTCAAATAATATGAAAAGCAAAAATAATATTTTGAAGCTAAAAGAATTTTCTTCAGCTTAGGAAATCACTTGAAGTAATATTAACACAGCCATGTTAGTCTAAGGCGATATTACTAATATGAGACAATAGGATCACCGTACTAAGCACCGTTAAGCAATGTAAGCTTAATTAAAAGAAAATGAAAGAACTCGTAAGTATTAACCCTTAAAAAGCGGCTCACCACATAAGTCGAGTTAAATAAAGCTGGACTATGTGGCAGCGCTCGACATAACTCGAGTGGCAATTTCAGCACGTAATGTTGCTGAGAGAGAGAGACAAGTGGTGGCAGGAGAGTAGCGAGCGTATGACTGCTCCAGACCACCGCGGCGAACCTACTGACACGAATCTCACCTCCCTCCTACCTCTCTCACTCGCTATATACGGAATTGTATCGGGAAAGTGGTTAATTACCTGCTTTTTGCACTCGCGTTGCACGGTTATTGCAAGAAAACTAGCCATCATAAAAGGATCGTTATGGTGTCATTCGAAAGCTCTGTTTATGCCCTTTCAGGGATAGATACTTGTTTTACATTCTGGGTCTTATTTAGGCATGAAAATGATCACGTAAACAGCCCTATTTTGGCTAAAAACACCCCGCTGGGCGGTACATATAAATAAACCGCATAGGCCGCTCGTAAAGGGTTAATATAAAACAATAGTATTACTTTCATCATAACCCAATTACTTAAAGAGTTGCTTTAGTCCACAAGTTAGTCAACTAAAATAGTTAAGTACATAATAATAGCGTTAACGTTAATTCCCAATCAAATAGTTAAGTACATAAATAGTAGCGTTAACGTTAATTCGCAATCAAATAGTTAAGCACATAATAGTAGCGTTAACGTTAATTCCCAATCACATATCTCACTAACCAACATAACGTAAGTGTTTACACGGAACACACTTAACACACATATACAATCTGACTGACAGTCACAATCCCATTATAATACTTCACCCCGTCTTCCTCCAGCTGCAAGTTCACCTTCCCCAACTCCAAATGAGACTGATTTGAATGCCCACTACTCGGGTCTTATATACTAAACAATGATGGTGTAGGAACGAATCAGGAGGCGAGTGATGGTGCGCGCTCCTATCATAGCTCCTCGAGTTGCAGAACAGGTGCCTGGTCCAATCACAGCTCCTGGCGTCGATCATACGTCATAGCATCGGGTCATCGAAGTAGTTTGCAGGGTACCCTATGACGCACGCAGGTGTGAAGGCTTGTTTGCTGGTATGCGGGCGAGCTGGTTTCCCACTCGCTAGTTCGCTCGCTAGTCTGCTTCGCCGTTTGGGTAGTTTGACTCCTTCAACTCTAATTCTAACTCTTAATTAACATACAGGGCTCCGTATGTCAGACCTCCCCCCTAGAAAAGAGTTTAAGGAGTATAGTACATAATATGAAACATAATACATAAATAGATTCACCACCAGATTGGCAACAGCAAGATTATAATGAGGATATAATAAGGATATCACCCAAAGTAGGCAACGTCTCCAGGTACCACATCAGAACATAGCCGGAACGTAGCTGGAGCGTTATTCGAACTGCAAGGCTTCTCACAGCTGAAGACTTAAAAGCGCACTACTAAAACATGATAATTACCTCGCTACAAGGGAGAGCTAATTGCCAAAATCCTCTCATTAAATTTATCTTACTGCTGTATGAGGCCAACCTGGTAAATGTAATCTTTAACAGATACGTGATAGGCAATCGGCTAGCACGTTCTGGACCCCCTTAATATGTTTGACATCCAGGGAGTATTCCTGCAGCAACAAACTCCACCTGGTCAGTCGTTGGTTTTTATTTTGGAACCTATGCAAAAATTTTAAGGGGTGATGGTCAGTATACACAGTGATGGCACCAGAGGCAGATTGCACATAGACAGCAAAGTATTGAAGGGATAAAATTAATGCTAACAGCTCCTTCTCAATGACCGAATAGTTACGTTGGGCAGAATTTAATTTTTTACTGAAATAGCACACAGGATGCAATCCCTCACAGTCGTCTTCCTGGAGCAACACTGCACCAACCCCGGTATTGCTCGCATCCACTGCCAGGGAAAAAGATCTGTTAAAATCAGGAGCTCGGAGTACAGGATAATTAGATAATATATATTTGGTAGCAATAAAGGCCTCTTCACATTCAGAGGACCACACAAACTTCACATCATTACGGAGAAGATCTGTCAGGGGAGCGGTCAACTTTGAAAATGTTATGATGAAACGCCTATAATAGCCAATCATGCCTAGGTACCTTTGGATATGTTTCTTAGTGCTAGGAGTTGGGAATTCTAGAATAGACTCTACCTTTGCTTGAGGAGGTGCAACCTGCCCCTGACCTACCGTATATCCTAGATACTGGACCGTACTCTTTACAAAGGTGTATTTCTTAAGATTAACCACCAGATTGTCATCAGCAAGATTTAAGAACAGCAATCTAAGTTGGTAAAGATGCTCCTCCCATGACTGTGAAAAGATAAGAATATCATCGATGTAGACAACGCACCCAGGTACCCCTTCAGTCACCAAATTCATGAGGCGCTGGAATGTAGCTTGGGCGTTTTTCAAGCCGTAGGGCATTACGTTACAGCAGAAGGCTTGATTGTTGACTACAAAGCATGATATTTCCCTCGCTCTAGGGATGAGAGCTACTTGCCAATATCCCTTCATCAAGTCAATCTTGCTGATATAGGTGGCTGTACCAATCTGGTCAATGCAGTCGTCGATCCGTGGCAGTGGGTAGGTATCGTTCTTTGTGACAGCATTGACTTGCCTATAGTCCATACATAACCTATGGCTCCCGTCTGGCTTTGGCACAAGTATGACCGGACTACTCCACTGGCTTAAGGCCCTAGTGATCAGTTCGTTAGATAACATAAAGTCAAGCTCGACCTGCAGTATACTCCTGCGTTGTGGCGAGACACGGTAGGGGGATAGTTTAATGGGAGTTGCATCCCCTACGTCGATGTCGTGCACGGCCAAAGAAGTGAGCCCTGGAGTATCACGGAACACACTGGGAGACTGAGATAAAACAGAGATTAGATGGTTCGCTTGCTCAGAGGGAAGATGACATAGTTTAGATGGTAATTCCCCCCAAGCTACTGAATTATACTGAAAGTTGGATAGGCTACATGACAAGTCAAAGTCTGCATGGATACCTTCAGGCTCTGGAACAGTCTGTTGCGGGTCAGTAAGAGAACTGAAAACTTTGTCCGCACCAGGCTGCCCACAGGTCCTGACATTCACTGCCACAGTGGGAGAATCTGGAGGAGAGGAATCAGGGGACCTATGGTAGGGTTTCAACATATTTATATGGAATACTTGCGTGGGCTTTCTCCTGTCTGGGGTAGTTACTAGATAATCGGTAATGCTCACCCTCCGAATGATCTTATATGGGCCCCTGAACTTGGCAGATAAAGGTTGGCCAAAAAGGGAGAGCAGGACCAAAACCTCATCACCGGGCTGAAACTCCCTCTCACAGGCTTTTCTGTCATACCATTTCTTCATGGAGCTTTTAGCCACTGTCAAGTTTTGAGCGGCAAACTCACATGAGGATCTCAGCCGGGTTTTGAAATCTGAAACATACTTGAGGAGGTTTTGGTTCCCCTCCTGGCCAACTAGGCTATCCTGCAATAGTTGCAAAGGACCTCTTACCTGGTGACCGAAAACTAGCTCATTAGGGAAAAAACCCAGGGATTCAGTTGGAACCTCACGAGTAGCAAATAAAAGAAAAGGTACCCCCTTATCCCACTCAACTCCGGTCTCTGTACAATACTTACGTAACATTCCCTTTAATGTCTGATGATATCGTTCGAGAACCCCTTGACTCTCTGGGTGGTAGGTGCTAGACTTAACATGCTCGATACCCAACTCCTTCAGGGACTGCTGAAAAATGTTAGAGGTAAAATTAGTTCCTTGATCACTTTGCACCTCATGGCGGAAACCCATTCTGGTGAAGAATTTGAGCAGTTCCTTGATGACAGTTGGAGCAGAGGTAGTCCTTAAGGGTATAGCCTCTGGGTAGCGAGTTGCCCTATCCATAATAGTTAATAAATAAATGTTACCTTTGGAAGTCTTAGGCAATGGGCCTACAATGTCCACTACCACCCGAGTAAAAGGATTCTCGAAAACGGGCAAGGGCACCAGAGGATGTACAGGCACCTTCTGATTGGGTTTTCCTGTCATCTGGCAAGTGTGACACACTCTACAAAACTCCACTACATCTGCACGCATTCCTGGCCAGTAAAAGTGGGCTCTGATTCTGTCTAGAGTTTTTCTCACACCTAGGTGTCCTGCCAATGGTATACAATGTGCCATTTCCATGATATCTCTACGACAAGGTTTGGGGACTACTACTTGATGGACGTCCCAAGCCCCGTCATCGATTGGTCTGTGTGGCGGTCTCCATCTTCGCCACAATACTCCTCCTTTGAGGTAGAAACATTCACCACCCTCCTTCTCACATTCCTCTTCACTCATGGACCTGGCAGCTAACTCCTTGCATTCACTATCATCTCTCTGTAGCTCTACCAGGCCACTAGGACAATTTGGAGGGGTTTCATGGTCATCATTAGGGTCAAGATGAGCCATAAAGGTGTCAAATAAATCCACCTCAGTCACATCATCAGGCACAGTTGGAGCATCATTCACACTCTCATCATCCCTTTCATCATCTCTTACATTCGGTACATTTCTGTCTGAGGGAACTGCTACTTGAGACATTGAACGTTTGACAGCACACACAGGGAAAACTGTTGGCATCTCCTTTTCGAGCTCACCGGTTAGTGGCTCGTTAACAGGGGAAAGTGACAAAATGGGGTCTGGTCGGACCTTCTCACCTGCTACATCATTCCCCAAAAGGAGTGTTACCCCGGGCACAGGGATATCTTGGGACCTACACAAAGCTATGGTGGCCTCACCCTGTAGTAACTCACATTCAATTTCGCCTTTTACCAAGTGTGCATAAAATTGGCCTCCAGCACCTCTCATTACAACTGGTTCGCCAGGTGGGCACTCAGTGTAAGGATTCACCATGAGGGTGCTAGTAGAACCTGTGTCTCTCAGAATGTTTACCTCATGCATACAACCATTTAATCTCACGTTGCCAGATGAAATAAAGGGACGGTAACTGTCCTGCACTGATGGTGAAATTATTATTGGCTTAACCCTAGTGGGTTGCACCACACATGCTACTACACCCCTGTCTAGATGATTTACGTTAGCTGCTAGGTACTCCTTCTGTCGGGAGTCCTGCATTAAAGGAACTTTTGGTGCTAGGTACTCCTTCTGTCGGGAGTCCTGCATTACAGGCACATATGGAGTTTGAGATACGGCGGCAACTGTCTGCCCCGATCTCTCGGTTCTCTCCTTGGCCCAGCACTGATAAGCTAGGTGGCCTCTCTTGCCACAAAAAGTACATACTTTAGGGGATACGGGAACGTTCCCTCTTTGAGCATTACTATTAGTTTGGGGCCCACCTCTGTTACCATTGCCCTGAGTCGCATTTTTAGTTGGGGGAACAATTCTATTTTGGCTAGCTGGGGAAGACGTTATAGGCTTGTGACGGGGTCTGTCAGATTTGTGATTGGGATACTTAAAATTAGAGCTAGAATTATCGTAGGGCTTCTTTCCACGAAATTTGTTATTGAGCACGTATGTGTCAGCCATGTCAGCAGCGTCGGCAAGACAATCTACCTTTTTCCCCTTTAAATGATAGGATCCAGAAGAATCAATTTTCCATAGGAAATTTTCTAACAGGACCAACTTCTTCAGATCGTTGTAGCTTGTGACTTTCTTACTCTTGACCCAATGATTGAAAGTTTTAGTCATGGTCCTGGCAAATACCTTATGGGTTTCTTCTACTTTCTTCTGGTTTTTACGGAAAGATTGCCTGTAAGCCTCAGGCTGCAATTGATTGGTTTTAGGATAGCTTCTTTGAGATTGTCATAATCCTGCCTAACCTCTGCTACTTCTGACAAATACGTGGCTCGAGCCTGCCCTGTCAAAACAGTTTGTAACATAAAAGGCCATTGATCTCTTGTCCACTTCATACCTCCAGCAACTTCCTCAAACAAAACAAAGAAATCCTGCACATTATCCTCAGTGAAAGGTGGAATGACACTAGTCATAGTCAATCCCAGAAGGGGATCAATTAAGGGAGCATTTGTATTGACATTTAGTTGAGCCGTACGATATTGATATTCACATTGTTCGGTCGTTGCACTGGCATTTATTCTGGTTAGTTCTAAGTCGGTATTTGCTTTTATTCTGGCTAGTTCTAATATTTGATCACCGGTCAAACCAGGTGGCAATTGTTCATCAAGTTGGCTAGGTTTACTCGAGATCCCACCAACTGCTCCGTCACCCTCCCCGCCTTCTACAGGGAACAGGTGGGTTTTTATGGTCTGAGCCACCTCTACTTTAGACATGTTTGAGACAGTTAATTGGAGATGTGAGGCAAGCACTTTCAGTTCGGATTTTGACAGACAGTCAATATCAGGGGCTGTGGGTTCTGATTCTATGAAAACTCGAGCATGTTCGTCATTAATTAGTTGAGGCATGATTAATATTTGATTTTTAAGTAGTGAAACGTTAATGAAACTGAGTGAAACTGTATGAAACGAATCCTGGCAAGGTCGCCACTCTTCTGTTACGTATCTTGATCCTCAAGTGGTTAACTCGATGAATCTAGATAGCACAGATATATATTAAGGTATCAGTCAGCTGAAGGCAAAACAAAAGTAAAATTTAATAAAATTATTTACTGTTGTTGCTTCCTTTCCTTTTGGATCTTAGGACTTAGGATCCTTTATTGACTGATACTCTTTAATTATGAAAAATACTGAAACTAATTAAAGTCATGTAGTATTTATAAAGAATTATTATTTAACCGAAGCTTAGTAGGCTATGGTTATGAACCGAAAAAGTTATATCTAAAGAAGGACTATTAATTCTATAAAAAGTCTTGAAAGATAAATATTAAAGTAAGAATTTTTCTGTCTCTTACCCTTTTTGGAATGAATAGATAGTTTTCTTATATGTCCTTTTATTTATATTTAATGTAATTATTCTTGGTTCTTGTCTTAGGTTAACAGTATTATTATTATTATCATCAGGATTTATATCAAAGTCACATAAAAAGTTAGATATATATTTAATAATTAGTTAAATGTATTTCTTAACCACGTAACATTGAGGTTTGATTATGAGTAAATTAAGTTACAGGATCGCTTCATAGATTCGATTCAGGTCTCACTCAAATAATATGAAAAGCAAAAATAATATTTTGAAGCTAAAAGAATTTTCTTCAGCTTAGGAAATCACTAGAAGTAATATTAACACAGCCATGTTAGTCTGAGGCGATATTACTAATATGAGACAATAGGATCACCGTACTAAGCACCGTTAAGCAATGTAAGCTTAATTAAAAGAAAATTAAAGAACTCGTAAGTATTAATATAAAACAATAGTATTACTTTCATCATAACCCAATTACTTAAAGAGTTGCTTTAGTCCACAAGTTAGTCAACTAAAATAGTTAAGTACATAATAATAGCGTTAACGTTAATTCCCAATCAAATAGTTAAGTACATAAATAGTAGCGTTAACGTTAATTCGCAATCAAATAGTTAAGCACATAATAGTAGCGTTAACGTTAATTCCCAATCACATATCTCACTAACCAACATAACGTAAGTGTTTACACGGAACACACTTAACACACACATATACAATCTGACTGACAGTCACAATCCCATTATAATACTTCACCCCGTCTTCCTCCAGCTGCAAGTTCACCTTCCCCAACTCCAAATGAGACTGATTTGAATGCCCACTACTCGGGTCTTATATACTAAACAATGATGGTGTAGGAACGAATCAGGAGGCGAGTGATGGTGCGCGCTCCTATCATAGCTCCTCGAGTTGCAGAACAGGTGCCTGGTCCAATCACAGCTCCTGGCGTCGATCATACGTCATAGCGTCGGGTCATCGAAGTAGTTTGCAGGGTCCCCTATGACGCACGCAGGTGTGAAGGCTTGTTTGCTGGTATGCGGGCGAGCTGGTTTCCCACTCGCTAGTTCGCTTGCTAGTCTGCTTCGCCGTTTGGGTAGTTTGACTCCTTCAACTCTAATTCTAACTCTTAATTAACATACAGGGCTCCGTATGTCAGAATATATATAAATCTAGCCAAATCACTATGCTACCCTGAAAGTATTGTGGATCAAAGCTTAGCCAAAGCCGAAACACTTTCTATAATGTAGGATATACAGCTCCTGTTTCAAAGAAAAGATATATTAGTTTTACCATGTCACAATGAATTAACATCGCTTGCAGCATCTCTCAAGTATTTGAACATAAATATAGTATTCAATTATGAAAACTCGGTCAAAACTACTTTGATTAAAAACAGACCTAGAAATGATGCAGGTGGTGTATATTCAATTCCGTGTAAAGTATGCAATCATATATACATAGAACAAACGGGAAAAATATTAGAGGAAAGAGTTAAACATCACCGACATTCAGTAATGGCAGAACACAAATTCAATGGTATTTTTATACACTCAAATAGACAAGATCACAATGTGATTTGGGATGAAGCTAACATGATCTAATGGTCAGGGTGCTATTAAGAATTTGTTTTTGATGAGTTCGCTTTGATCAGAACATAATTATAATAACACTATGAATCAAAATGATGGACTTTACAAAATAGATAACACCCTTTTAAAGTCTCCTCGAAAATTATATAATATAAAAAGCCAGAACCACATGTCCAGATCGTCAGAGTGTCTGTAGGTTGACCTCTGACCATTTGGGTGAGGCCAATTACCGAAGTAGGGCAAAACTATTCAGGTACACGTGTCTTTAATATTGTGCACCTGTGTCTCGGTGTTGTGTTCCGATATTTACTATATATATATATACTGTAGATATATATATACCATTATTATTTCTATATATTTTATTATAGCGCACGTCATTGTATACTTACTATTATATATATATATATATATATATATATATATATATATATATATATATATATATATATATATATACATACATATATATATATATATATAAATATATATATATATATACATTATACATATACAGTATATTAGGGTGGCCCAAAAACAAAAAGTTTAAATTGTCATTCTCCACAAGGCTGATCCTGTTCCATATCACAACAGGAGCTTGCATGCAGAAAATCATAACTATTTAACTGTATTTAGAGGTACCAACAATATGTAAAAAAAAACATCGATTTTTAATTAAAATATAAATATTGTTTACTTTATTTATTCTTGGTTGTTGCCATTATATATACCAATAACTGTAAACAATGAAGAATTGTGTGTTAATTGTAATAAATATAACATAATAAGGCAGAAACAAATCTTTTGAATTGTAATGCGTAAGTTGTTGGGACCGGTAAACATGCTCCAATCTCTCAATTTTTTTGCATGTAGGGTCTTGTAGTCATAATTATGTAACCAAACCAGCCTTGTGGAGCGGCATATTATTAGCAACAAATTATTGCCCTATGTTTTTGGGCCACCCTAATATATATATATATTATCATTACTTCCCTTGTGTATGTATATACTGTACATTTAGGTTTTATTTTCATTAACCCCTATAGGCTATTGTTGTAGACGACAATACTACTTGTTATGTTAATTAATTGTTTAGTACTATACTGTATATTTTTTCTTAGATTATTGATTTGTTTTATTATTATATATGATTAGAGATAACAGTGCAACTCTAGACTTATTACAATGTACAGAATAACTCTAATTGAATATATATATATATGTATTGTATATATGTGTTTATTTTTTGTAAATAATACATGTAATGTAAACAATCGGAAAAGGCAGTAAGATGACAACACTTTTTGTTTTTTTAAATGCTTGCTAGCATCTCAAAAATTATATAGGAAGGTAATGTATGCCTCCGTCTTCTGCTGTTTTCTTGTATTACCCTGATGATGTCTTGATAAAATAGACGAAAGCTTGGTGTTACATTGCTTAATTTGTCCTGCGAATTTTACTACATAATTTGATTAAACGTGTTTGTGATTTAATCTTCACATATACTGTATATATATATATATATATATATATATATATATATATATATATATATATATATATACCGGTATATATATATTTGTTTTTTGTTTTTGTTTTTGTCTATGTTTTGTCTATGTGCATGATCGAGGCAATTAGGCAAGACTGCCTGTAACAAGTGTCCCCTCCAAGGTTGTATAGAGCGATAGAGAGCCAAAATCAAGGGATGTTAGAGGTCATTTAGGTGTGTTGGAAAGAAGTGTGGTGAGCTTGTTAAGTGTCGTAAAATGAGTAGGAGGAGGAGGTGTTTGTGAGAGTTAGCTGGATTACTCTCTGTGTAGGTGAGGCACAAAGAGAAACAGTGGGGGAAATGGAAACAGGCAAATGAAATAGGAGTTCCACCAACTCCTCATCATATGCCTATGTGGCCACCCGTGTTTACTGCCCTGCTCGACTTGTGCCTACAATCTCCCCAACCATATAATTATATATATATATATATATATATATATATATATATATATATATATATATATATATATATGTTTCTAATCTCTCAGTGGGGATAGAACCGTCGACCATCAGGACGATAGCCGACGCTTTAATCAACTACACCACGGCAGAATGCCGTGGTGTAGTTGATTAAAGCGTCGGCTATCGTCCTGATGGTCGACGGTTCGATCCCCACTGAGAGATTAGAAACATTTAGTGGCTCACGTGTATTTGTGATATATTCTCAATCTATATATATATATATATGTGTAAATTAAATATGTGTAGTGTAATTATTTTGGATTTGTGTAATGTATTAAGTTTTATAATCGTCATTTTTAATTGCATTATTTTTAATGTTGTCATGTAAATTAACCGATCCTTACCCAACAAACCTAACTTAAGCTAATCCAATACCTACAGTGCCTTTAGAAAAATGACGGGTATGACAAGGGTAATTCAAGTGTCCATCTTTATTTGCCTATTTAAAAGTACCGTATATTGATGGTAATTAACACATCATATGCAAGGAAATGGGACTCGTTGGCTTTGGTCGGCAACCCATAAAGGGGAGACTAACTATTACATCATCTACCATCAAGACAGCTAAAGATATAAAGATATAAAAATATATTGGATATCAATCTAATCATGTACTGGATCCAATTGCACTATGAATTTAAGGAGAATAAAAGAAAAACACTGAATATCAATATAATCGTGTACTGAACCCAACTGCATTTTGAATATAAGATTAAACAAAACGCAATACAAATACTCCTACTTTGGTTTGCGATATTTATGACGGGAACCTCATTTTGAGTTCCTCTTCCGGTTGTGATCAGGCAAGACGTGAAAGTTTATCGAGTATTTTTGGCTGGATTTACTTTATGTGTATGTACAGTACATTCTAAATGTGATGGGCGATTGTTTTGTGTATATACTGTATATACATATATTACAGCCAGACTGTGAAACGTAGTCATTTCGTGAAATGTCTTAGCATTTCAGTCAATCTGTGAAATGACTGGTTACTAATTGGTTACTAACCTAATTTAAGTTAGGATAGATTAGGCTAGGTAGGTCAGGTTAGGTTAGGTAGGTAGGGAAAACCCCATAATTGCCTTCAAGTTCATGAAAAGCAGATTGAGGTGTGTCATTGTGTGAACAATTTGCTTCACTTCATAAATAATAGGTGATCATTATAACCTAACCTAATATAACCTAACCTAAATAAGTTAGGTTAGTAACCAGTTAGTAACCAGTCATTTCAAAGATTGACTGACATCCTTAGGCATTTCATGAAATGATTCGTTTCACAATCTAACTGTAACATATATACCTGTATATATATATGACTGTAACATATATACCTGTATATATATATGACATTTTAAACACCGTCGACATCCTTTTCATTTTATTTTGGCTACTGCAAATCAAGTTCGTTCAGTTTTGAAAGGACTTCTAGCAATATTATGGCGGCACACTATCTCGCCCAACCATTTTAACCACTACAGATCCTTACTAAGCTGCATAACATCGTTTAAATACAGCTAGAATGACATATAACACACGTCTTTTAGTACTCAAAGGGTTAACCCCCTTCTGTACCGGTGACGTCTTTTTAGCTCTATTCTGGCTACTATTAGATTTGTTTTTATTGAGATTAGAAAGGGCCTCTTAGAGCAATTAACATATTTCGTATTATCTCACTTTACCCTTTTTACTACCACAGATCCTTCTTGAACTGCACACAATCTTTTAAATATAGCTAGAATGAAGTTTGAAAGACGTCGCCGGTTTTTATCATAGTACCGTACTGAGGCTTATGACTGTATAAAGTGTAGATGTAGGACTGTATATGAAAATTTAATTATAAATTAATGTTTTTATGAATATACTGTGCTGCATATATATATATATATATATATATATATATATATATATATATATATATATATATATACAGTATATATACACTGTACACTGAGAGACCTCTGCGGAACACTGATTATTGTAATAGCGGTAGAATAGTGAGAGATGTGAGAGAGAATAGTGATATATACCGGTATATATATATGTGCATTATGTTCGGGCAGACAGGGCTCTTTATCCATGGTAGGCAACATGTCTAAGGGAGAGAAAACCCTGATCATATACTCGAGGAGGCTAGACTCGCAAGCTTTGGACGGCAACTAACCTAGGAGAAGGGAAACTCTGATCACAAACCCACAGCATCATCCTAATGCTTGAGGTCTACCCAAATGGCAAAATGGGGAATGATTCATAGATGGAGTACCGTCATTGACGACGTAGATCATAGGATACCTTATAGATATATAAGGTTTCACCGAATATACAGAATAAGGTGGCACAATAATCAATATCTCACCAGAAACAATGTGGCAAGGAGGTGAGATGATACTGCCAAAATCTCCTTACCCAACCATAACAATTACAACCAATGATTTACCGGTCGTTCCTGTTGGATCATCGTCACCTAAAGGTCCAACCACATTGCCAACTGTGCTTGCGGGATTTTGGAGAGTTGAGTGAGAGCACAGTGAGAGCACACGGGTCCGTTGAGCTCCTTAAAAGAGGGGATTTTCGGAGGGGTATCGTGGGGCTGAGTGACCCATATACGTATCAGAAGATCGGCGATGATACGGTGTTTCGGCACATAGTAAACAGAACTGGTTTCTTGTTTAAACATCGCCCACAAAGCATATTTAGTTTAATCTTGAGAGTGTTATTACCAGTATCAGTGAGGGGACAAGGAGCCGTCAGGCACTAGCCCAGCCCTGCCCAGGCACCATAAACCTCCAGCAGTGACCACAAGGTGAGTGAGGTGACCGTTTATAGGGCAGGCAGTTTCACCCTTATGGTTCCCCACCATAGGCCTCATCTTCCATCTACCCCAAGGACCTGACCCTCGGTCCTTCAACTTCTCAAACAATTCTAACCTTTATGAAGTATTTGCTATAAGGTCCATTTTCATTTCCCTCTCTCTAACCATTTAGGAAATACTTGCTACAAGGTCCATTTTAATTTATCTCTCTCTCTCTCTCTCTCTCTCTCTCTCTCTCTCTCTCTCTCTCTCTCTCTCTCTCTCTCTCTCTCTCTCTCTCCTTTTTATCCTTAACATCTTTCCATCCACTTTCAATCACCGCCTCATTGCTATTATTTGTTTGGTTATCTATAACTTCAGATCGCTTTTTATCATTTTAGTTACCGGTATTTGTTTTCCTCTAACATCTTTCATACCCAACCAGGCCAGCCCCCTCTCCAGCTCGCTTTCTTTCTCCCTCGCCCCCGCCCCTGCTCTCTCTCTCTCTCTCTCTTAACATTTTGTACAATTTAATAATTTTTCCATAACTGCTGCCCTAGATCCGGTTACCCACTCAGATCCTGGCTCTCGCTCACTCTCTGGCTCTCTCCCTATCTTGATGTTGACAGCATTATTAATATCCTAAGCATCTATTAATACTCAACATCAGGGTGGCGTCGCCAGTGTAAGTAATCATAGGATATAATTGGCGTGCTTCCTTTCAATCAGTTAGATCTTTTAGTTGTACCGGTGCCCAATGCCGAGGATTTATACATTTAACCACTTAGCTTTAGGAGAAGCAGGCCAATTGCCCATCAGAAAGGTTGACTATGATATGTAATGTTTTTTTTTTTTTTTTTTTTTTTTTTTTTTACATATCCCATCAGAAAGGTTGACTATGATAAGTGAATTGTTATGCATCCACCCAATTATACATTAATAACAACAGCAATAATCTAGATATGTGCCAGGAGAGATTTCCCGGGGTTTCTGAAACAAGGGAGACATGGTAGAGATGGAAGCACCACGGGAAGATCAAGAGGACGGCTTGGTAGAGGCAGAGGAACGGATAATCTTGGAAGACTATGGCCTAGCAGATACTAAGTGTCTTAAGTGCGGAACAACCAATGCAAGAAAGAATTCGCGAAAATGTTCCGGCTGTCTTAGATCTATTAATTTATCTTGTGCTAAGCTGACAAAGAAAACATCAGGAGAACAACCAAACTGGAAATGTCTCGCATGCCCAGGGCCCACTGCAGAGCCAACCGGGGCAACACCGGCAACACCGGTCGCCGACTTGACCAAACTGGTGACCAAATGGAAAGCGCGGATCCAGGTCCTTGCCCGGGTACCTAAAGGAGCCAGAATCCAAGTGGCGGAGGCCATTACAACCATCATAAAGCAGGCCCTACAGCTCAAGACACCCCTCGCATGGGCACGGCTCCTGGGTTTCTCCTATGGGGCCCTCCGAAAACCACCCAGAACCAACATACAAGACCATCTTCAGGTTTCACTAGCCACCAGAGTGAAACGTCAAGTAGCACAGTATATGGATGGAAACAAACTGGTGGAACCCCCCGAACACCAACCAAACAGGGCCCAGAAGCACCAGGACAAGGAAGAGGAAGAGGCTGAACAGCTACGTAAGTGGGTCGCGGCGAAGCTGGCGGATAGTGACATCAAAGGGGCCGTCAGACTGTTGTCCTCTTCAGAAGGTTTTGCTGGTCAAGGCACCGAAGTTGTTGAAGCCCTACAAGAAAAGCACCCACCTACACCTAGGGACCTAAACCTCCCCCCTGCCCCAAATGACCAGATGCGCCAACCTTTAGTTGTCACGAAGGAGCAGGTGGTCGCCGCAGTGACTTCATTCCCAGAAGGATCAGCCGCGGGCCCAGATGGTATCCGACCCGCCCACCTCAAAGGCTTCTTGGGTCAGGGATCAGGAGCTGCTGGGGAGGCACTCTTGGAAACCCTCACCAAATTCATCAACATGGTTTTAAGAGGGGAAGTACCCGACTGTGCCACACCCCTATTTTTTGGGGCATCACTCTGTGCACTGGCAAAAAAAGATGGCGGTGTGCCCCCAATAGCAGTAGGGAACACCTTCCGCCGCCTTGCCACAAAGGTGGGTTTGAAACCACTCTCGAATGGCCTAGGTCAACACTTAAGACCAGTTCAACTAGGTTTCGGAACTCCAGGGGAGTGTGAAGCTGCTGTACATGCAACCCGCACCTACCTCAGCCAAGCCCAAGAAAAACGAGTGCTTCTAAAGATTGACATGCGGAACGCATTCAACAGCATTCGCAGGGATGTCTTCCTCCGTGCAGCTCAAGAACACATCCCCACTCTGTACCCCCTACTTTGGCAGGCTTATTCCAAACCTTCAATCCTGATTTTTGGCGAGACGGTAATCCCATCAGAGACCGGGTTACAGCAGGGAGATCCAGGTGGTCCTGCTCTTTTCTCAATAGGGGTGGATGCAGCAGCTAACAAAGTAAGGTCAGAGCTGAATGTATGGTACCTGGACGATGCAACCTTGGGTTGGTCAGTAGAGAACGTTCTAACTGACCTAAATAACATCATAACTGACCTCGGCCAGGCTGGGCTAGTGATAAATGACACCAAATGTGAACTTGTTCTCCTCAACCACACACGTGAACAAGGAGAAGAGACTCAGGCCCTGTTCCGAAACATATTGCCAGATGTAAAGATCCTTCAGGAGCACCAGCAAACCCTATTAGGTTCCCCACTAACTCTGGCAGCAATCCCACCAGCACTTTAAGTTAAAAAGGAGGAGCTTCAACGTCTCGTGAGTCGCCTGATACACATCGATGCCCACTCAGCTCTGGCCCTGCTCAAGAACTGTTTCTCCATCCCAAAACTCCAATACCTCCTGCGCACATCGATGACTTACACGAACAACGGCGGCCTCCAAGAATTAGACAGCATAATCCGAGATGCAGTGACCAGCATCACCAACGTGGAATTTAAAGAACGGGCCTGGACACAAGCCACCCTTCCTGTCCGCCTCGGGGGCTTGGGCATACGGAGAGCCTCGGATATTGCCTCCCCAGCCTTTATCTCTTCCCTCATCGCGACCAACGACCTCGTATTGTCCATCCTTTATTCTAAACCCGGAATGACACTTAACGGGGACGTAACAGCAGCGATTAACACCTGGAAGGGAAGTACAGGAGTAGAGGAGGAGCCTCAGGGTACCTCCAGGAGCAAGCAGAAAGCGTGGGATACCATCTCGGCGAAGAAAACTCAAGAAAATCTCCTAACCAATGCAGACCAGGTTGCAAAAGCACGCCTCCAGGCAGCCGCCCGTTCGGAGAGTGGCTTGTGGTTACACGCCATCCCCATCCCACCTCTTGGAACTCACATGGATGCTGAAGCGCTCCGGGTCGCCATCGCGCTCAGAGTGGGTGCGGCAGTTTGTCACCCACACACTTGCAAGTGTGATGGGAGGATGGATGCTCAAGGTCACCATGCCTTGTCATGTAATTACAACGCAGGCCGCCTGCCAAGACACTCTGCACTAAATGATGTCATAAAACGGTCCCTGCAGAGTGCTAACTGTGCATCAATCCTCGAACCACATGGACTTCACAGAGAAGACGGCAAACGGCCAGATGGGATGACCACTTACCCTTACAAGAATGGCCGGTGCCTCGTGTGGGATGCCACATGTGTTGACACTTTCTCCACAACCAACGCCGCCAAAAACGCCGACGAAGCAGGTGAAGCCGCCCGGATAGCAGAAAATAAAAAGCGAGAAAAATATCAAGCCATCGCCAGAATTCATCAGTTCGAGCCCCTGGCATTCGAAACTTCAGGAGTCTTCGGCCCTACCACCCTTAAGATGGTGAATGAAATAGGCCGTAAAATCAGAGAAGTTTCAGGAGAACCCCGGGAAACCCTCTGGCTCAAGCAAAGACTAGGGATGGCTATCCTCCGGTGCAATGCCACCAGCGTCATGAGCTCAGTTCGACAGGACTGGGTCATGCCACTGCGTGAGGCCCCGGCAGGAGTGGTGTATCCGTAGTCTTTCCACAGTAGGGTAAAACAAAACATAAACTTTATTTGTATGTAACATGTGTGATGCACATTAATAAAAGGGGATGTGTCGGATGGTTGAAAGCCACAGTTGCTCGCGCGTTTGGGGCTAGCAACACGTATTATGAAAAACATGCATCCTCCTTCATTCACTGTCCCCCCCTTCACTCACTCAACCCCACAATTTGCCGGAGGATAACAGGTTTTTCACAATACGTAGACCGAGGTCTTTAAAAAAAAAAAAAAAAAAAAAAAAAAAAAAAATGCATTATGGAAAGTGTAATGTTTTTAGTGAGATGAAAGAACATAGAATGGGGCCAAGATCACTAAGGACCAGCCTCGCTATACTAGTTCCTGAACCTATAGAAATAAGTAACACCCCGTTCTTAACATTAATCATCAATTAGAAACCCCAATGTACTTGAATAAATTAATGAAAGCATATGGTCCTCCCGGGATTCTAACTCGGGACAGCACACCCAGAACATAAGCACCTACACCATTACACTTTCAGATCACAAATTAGAAGAACTAGTTGAAGACCTAGATAACGTCAGATGGAATATTGTGGGACTAAGCGAGGTTCGAAGAAAAGAAGAAAATCACATTAAACTCAATGACAGTCATCACTTGTTCTACTACAGCGGAAAACAAACTGAAAAGGCTAGTGGAGTAAGATTTCTAATCAATCGATGCATAGCTGATAATGTAATTAAATTCAACAGTGTATCGGACAGGATAGCTTGTGTAGTAATTAGAATTTGCAAACAATACACTCTTAAAGTAATTCAGGTATACGCACCCACATCACAAAGCTCCGATGAAGAAATTTAAACATTCTATAAAGACATCGACAGCATTCTAGACCAGGAAAAAACACAGTATACAATGATTATCGGATACTTCAATGTTAATGTCGGAAGGAACATGGTAGGAGAATCATATATCGGAAAGTTTGGAGTAGGGGAACGGAGAAATCTTAGTTAGCTTTGAAGAAAAATCTGATTTTAGGATAATTAATACTTTCTTCCAAAAATGATAAGGTCGGAAGTGGACCTGCAGAAGTCCAAATGGAACAACAAAGAATGAGATAGACTTAATCATAGGGTTAAAAAACAACAGTGTTAACAATGTCACTGTTATAAATAAGGTAAACATAGGGAGTGACCATAGAATGGTAGGCTGCACAGCAAAGTTCAATTGTATAGCCATAAGAAATAAGCTAGTTCTCGGGAAGAAAAGATGCCTAGAGAAAGTTAAGGAGAATAAGATAGAGTTCCAGCTAGAACTTAAAAGTAGATTCCAAGCTCTAGACAACAATGAAAATTATATAAAAAGTAAACAAAAACCTAACATTAGCAATTAGAGAAACAGCAGAAAAGACAGGGAGCACACACACACCAGTATAGAAAGCAAGTACTCACAAACTACCATAAATAACAAAAAAAGTAAAAACAAAAAGTATTGCAAATCAAACCGAAAAGAGATAAAATAGAGCGAGCAGAACTGAACAAACTAATCAACAAACGACGACGGGAAGAAGAAAGACAAAAACATTAACTTAGTTGAATAAACTATTAGGAATGGAAAAAGCCTCAAACTAGCACAGCGTAACTAGCCTTAGGCAAGTAATAAATGACTTCACTGAGAGACAGCAATGGTGAAATCATAAACTATAGAAAACAAATGGTGACACGAGTCGAAGAGTTCTATGAAAAGTTATACTTTTCAAGTATTTCAGTTCCATCAAATGATTCAACAACAGACACAGGCTAGGTCCCACATAAATCTGTAAATGAGGTAAGGTCTGCCCTAAACAAAATTAAAAGGGGAAAAGCTCCAGGAGATGATGGGGTAACAAGCGATGTTCTGAAGGATGCAGGAGATGAGGTCCAGCGTAGATTAGCTCAGCTGTTCACCCAATGTTTGTGTGAGCGAGGGGTGTTCCAGAAGCTTGGTGCAATACAATAGTGACTACTTCATAAAAGAGACGATAATACAGATCTCGGAAACTACTCTCCCATTAGTTTGTTATCAGTTATTTACAAGTTGTTCTCTAAAATACTCACAAATAGGTTATATACAATTTGTGATGAAAATCAATCTCGGGAACAGGCAGGATTTAGAAGTGGATATTCAACCATGGATCACTTGCATACAATGAACCAACTAATAGAGCAAACCTCCGTGTATAATATACCTCTTTGTTTAGCTTTTGTAGACTACGAAGAGGCCTTCGATTTGGTAGAGATAACATCTATAGAAAAGTTGCTACATGAACAAGGAATATATGAAACATAATATCAAACTTAAAGAGCATATACTGTATATGCAAAAGACACTACTGTGGTCCGATTACACAGAGACACAAAGAAGATAAAGATTGGGAAAGGAGTAAGGCAAGGAGGCACAATCTCACCCAAGCTGTTCACAGCTTTTCTTGAAGGGATTTTCAGTAAATGTTCATGGGAATCAAATGGAATTAATGTAGACAGGGAATACCTTAACCATCTCCGATTTGCACATGGCATTGTATTTATTTCAGATAATGCAGAAAAACTCCAATAAATGCTCAATGATCTCAATAAAGAAAGTCTCAAAGTAGGTCTAAAATTAAACAGGAGCAAAACCAAAGGTATGTACAATGATAAGGCTCAACGCAGAATAATTAGGATATATAACGATAATCTAGAGGAAGTAGAAGAATACAAAACTAACAAAAGACAATGAACGTGAAATAATAAGACGAATCACTATAGGATGGAAAACATTCGGCAAAAAGAAGAACATCATGAACAGTACATTACCAATATGCCTTAATAAGAAGAACATCATGAACAGTACATTACCAATATGCCTTAAGCGTAATGTGTATAACCAGTGTGTGCTACCAACCATGATCTATGGATCCGAAAATTGAAAACTAACAACAAAAGAGAATAAGCTTAGGAGTGCACAAAGAGCAATTGAAATATCAATGCTAGGAATAACACTTAGAGATAAGATGAGAGCATTGAGATCAAACCAAAATCAAGGATATTCTAGAAACTATTAAAGAGCAGAAGTGGAGATGGACAGGACATGTAGCAAGAAGAGAGGACAATAGGTGGAGTAAAAGAACAACTGACTGGTTCCCCCAGAGAAGGAAAGCGCGGTAGGAGAAGACCAGCCAAGAAGTGAAGATATGAGATAGAAAAGACTGCAGGGGAAACATGGCAACGGCTGGCAATGTCTCGGGAGTCATGGTAAAGGTTAAGGGAGGCCTTTGTCCAGCAGTGGACTCCTAATGGCTGATAATGATGATGATATATATAGTATATCTAACAAATACATATTATCTAATAAATGTTTATATACTCCCAGCCGTGGTGTAGTGGATTAAAAGCTTGGACACTCGTTCTGAATGTCGGAGGTTCGAGACCGGCTGGGAGTATACTGTATATATATATATGTAGTAAATAACTAAGATATTACTTGTATGTAATTAAGCATAACAGCATAACATACAAATGTAATACACCGGATTAAAACAAAAAAACAAAAAACTTAAAAACTAAAATAAATAACTTAGATATGCCTATTACCCTATCTTATAATTGTAACTAACACATATTCCTAAGGTGATAATGGTATAAAATAGCTTCCCAGTTAATACACATAAAGTTGGTGGAGCTGTCGTGCGTACCTAGAGAAGGCTTTAAATGTACTGTGAGTAATGACTCGGCAATGAGACGGGTTGAATCGCCCGAAAAAAAGAACAATATTGAAAATAATTTGTATTATTGGGTGACCTAACGTTTCACAATTGTCTCGTATTGCTATGAATGATGGTGTTGAGACCGGGAGGCCTGTTCTAACTGATCGACCCTGGTGCTCGGCAATCCTCGTGTTTAATTGGCGCTTCGATTGACCAATATAAGACGCGTTACAGCGCCCACATTTATACATAAAATGATAAACAATTGAGGACTGCAGAGTATCAGGGATACGATCCTTGAACTTGATAAAGCTCGATAATGTTTTGGGAGGTGCAAATATCACCCTTAATGAGACTCGTGGGTATGAACAACGAATCAATTTAGATATTTTATTACGCAGAGAGTAACTGGATTTCCCCAAAAATGGAATTGTAAAATACACGATGGCCTTACTGACTGTGCAATTAGGGTTTGCTGGAAATAATAACTTGTTGATCTGCTTCCCAAAACAATGTTGAATGAAGGGGATGGGAAAACCATTTGAGTGTAATATATTCTTAATTAAGGATATATATATATATATATATATATATATATATATATATATAGATAGATAGAGAGAGAGAGAGAGAGAGAGCACAAATACATGTGAGTTACATACCTACATAATTATATTTACCATCACCTATAAGCGAACCAGCATCATAATATATCCTATTTTATAAACAACCTAAATGTTTGTATTCACTAATAGCACAAATTGAAATTGATTGAAGTTAAGCAGTAAACATTGTACAAATTGATTGAAGTTAAGCAGTAAACATTGTACAAATTGATTGAAGTTAACCAGTATACATTGTACAAATTGATTGAAGTTAAGCAGTATACATTGATTGAAGTTAAGCATTGATTGAAGTTAAGCAGTATACATTGTACAAATTGATTGAAGTTAAGCAGTATACATTGTACAAATTGATTGAAGTTAAGCAGTATACATTGTACAAATTGATTGAAGTTAAGCAGTATACATTGTACACATTGATTGAAGTTAAGCAGTATACATTGTACAAATTGATTGAAGTTAAGCAGTATACATTGTACACATTGATTGAAGTTAAGCAGTATACATTGTACAAATTGATTGAAGTTAAGCAGTATACATTGTACAAATTGATTGAAGTTAAGCAGTATACATTGTACAAATTGATTGAAGTTAAGCAGTATACATTGTACACATTGATTGAAGTTAAGCAGTATACATTGTACAATTGATTGAAGTTAAGCAGTATACATTGTACACATTGATTGAAGTTAAGCAGTATACATTGTACAAATTGATTGAAGTTAAGCAGTATACATTGTACAAATTGATTGAAGTTAAGCAGTATACATTGTACAAATTTATTGAAGTTAAGCAGTATACATTGTACAAATTGATTGAAGTTAAGCAGTATACATTGTACACATTGATTGAAGTTAAGCATACATTGTACAAATTGATTGAAGTTAAGCAGTATACATTGTACACATTGATTGAAGTTAAGCAGTATACATTGTACAAATTGATTGAAGTTAAGCAGTATACATTGTACACATTGATTGAAGTTAAGCAGTATACATTGTACAAATTGATTGAAGTTAAGCAGTATACATTGTACACATTGATTGAAGTTAAGCAGTATACATTGTACAAATTGATTGAAGTTAAGCAGTATACATTGTACAAATTTATTGAAGTTAAGCAGTATACATTGTACAAATTGATTGAAGTTAAGCAGTATACATTGTACACATTGATTGAAGTTAAGCAGTATACATTGTACAAATTGATTGAAGTTAAGCAGCATACATTGTACAAATTGATTGAAGTTAAGCAGTATACATTGTACAAATTGATTGAAGTTAAGCAGCATACATTGTACAAATTGATTGAAGTTAAGCAGTATACATTGTACAAATTGATTGAAGTTAAGCAGCATACATTGTACAAATTGATTGAAGTTAAGCAGTATACATTGTACAAATTGATTGAAGTTAAGCAGCATACATTGTACAAATTTACCAGACTAATTATGTTTCCTAAAATTTACCTTAAATGTCAATCAGTTGGATCTACTTTACAGGAAGAGTGTCAATCAGTTGGATCTACTTTACAGGAAGAGTGTCAATCAGTTGGATCTACTTTACAGGAAGAGTGTCAATCAGTTGGATCTACTTTACAGGAAGAGTGTCAATCAGTTGGATCTACTTTACAGGAAGAGTGTCAATCAGTTGGATCTACTTTACAGGAAGAGTGTAGGAAGACATTTCTCGAGTGTTTCTTAGACAACAATTATAACCACTAGAACAGTATACTGTATATGTATAGGACCTATAGGTGTGTAATATGATCGTATGAAAGCATTGTGTGAACGACAGCTACCCGGTAAATATAACGAAAGTGCTTCAACTGATTGAAATCCTAGTACATTACACATTGTTATGAGCATATGAGTTGTCTATGAACAATTCACAAAAGTTAAAGCAAATAATAAAGCATCAACTAACCGAGGGTCTAGCGTAGGAAGCGTGTTGTAACCAGGATCGGTCTGCGTCTTTGGATCTTCCAGTGCCTTTCCCTTGCAGGTTGATGCTCAGCTGGCTATACACTCTTGCCACCTCACCGATGGAATCGTTCACCTCGTAGGCAGAATTAGAAGCCAGTCTCTTCTGCCTGATGGTAGGCGGAGGGTGAGGTGGCGATGTCTGAGTGATAGTTGGACTATGGAGGGGCGCCATGGAGTGCTCAGCTGCCAATACCCTAACCCGGGCATTCAACAACTCGAACTCCCCCTTGAAACGGGACTGATAACGCTCTCCCTGGACCTCTGCCGCCTCCAGCCTCCCCCTTATTGCCTCCAGTCGGGTCAGTATATAGAAGAACGAGGCGCCCTGGGTCAGCACGAGCGCGCAACACAAGGCTGAGATAATAGGGAGGAAGAGAGGATGGAGCCGGGAGCGGTTCGAGCAACAAGGTTTCTCAGGCGTAAGGGGTTCGGTGTCCTTCATTTCTCGGGTGTTTATCTTTGAAGCACCGATTCGAACCTACCAATGTTGGAGTTATTGGATTGCTATAGCTTAAACACGCCACATTTTGTTTGTTTTTCTAAAAATTTGCTTATACAATATTACTGTAGCTAATCTGTTCAGTTTCTCAGGCGTTACCTATATCATGGACAGTAGGCAATTTCATTTCAGAAATGTTCAATACGTTTGTTCAAAACCAATAATTGTTCACCCAAGACGAGAAATATCAACTCGGCTTTTTAAAGCATAAACACATTTACTTAACACACACATTTAATCCAAACTTGTTCGATGTCAACAAATTCTTTACTTCAGAGCACAATATATTAGTTTAGTACCAATCATTTTCCATGCCATTTCAATTCTTATCCAGTGTTGTAAGCTTATTTTTTAATAAAGTTAGTTCATATTTACAAAGAATCGATAATCCTGAAAGTAAATAAAATCCTCATTAGCAGTGTATTATACAACTTGTTTGATAATAACAAACTGTTCACTTTGATTCATAATACCATTACAATATGTTTGATGTATATAACATGTGCCTTGTTATATTTTGTGTTCCTAGTCTTGGATATTCTGCATGTAAAAGAATGTAACATACCAGCTAGAATTATAATGTAAATTAATTCAAGACAGGTACTCTTTTTTTTTTCAAATAGGCAAATTTCCCATAATTGACAGAAGCTGAGCAGCTCTAACGTTGAAAATTATCACCATATTGTAATTTATGTGTTCTACTGCAATATCAATTATGAAATTATCTATTATGTAATACAATTAGTTTGCCATTATAAATCATATGGAATTTTCCGTAAAAGTTTTCTAAAAACGACTCAAATTTTGACAATTGCACCCTGCTCAAATGTCTCTTACAAATGCTTACAATCTCCTGATGTCGTTACTCAATGTTTATAGCAAGTTGACAATGTCTGTCGTGATATAAGTTTTTATGCAACAGCTTCAACTCAGACAATCTTCACAATTGTCATTGCAACATCCCGAGGAGAATATAAATTCTATATCCCCTGGCTCTGTCTGTCAGTCTGGCCACAGTGCCGGTACCTGTGGAATGTAATGACATGATATATAGGGACCAAATACAGAGATCACTGAAGCCTTCTCAAGAAAATCTAGAGGGTCAATTTAGCTTTCAATGGTCCGGAGACCGAATATTTAGGGGTTTTCCCATCGTTGTACTGTTTCCTATATAATGTGCACTAAAGTACATAATATATTGTTTGTCATGAGTAACGCAATGACAGAATATAGAAAACAAGTAAACCAATTGGAAGTGTAGTTCAGACCGGTATTTCTATGCTGTACTGTAGAGCTATAGTGGACCGGTATCTAAATTATATGTGGCATTAATATATAATAATACACTATTAAGCCAGTGGTTTTGGTAATCTACAATATACAGTAGCTTAATGGCTAGTGTTTTTGGTTGAAACAGTGCTGTGAACTGAATACTAGCAAGCTAGGTATTGTTATATTTTAGTTGTTGCATGTATCTATATTTGTAAGTTATTGTAAGTTATGTATGGACCCCAGTATGGTCTCCTATGTACTGTGTGAGTCTGAAATGTGGCAGTAGCATTATTATTATTATTATTATTATTATTATTATTATTATTAATTTTATACGAAAACTTACCAAAATATATAATTAAAAGATGACGCATTCCCAAATAACTAACAAACCCCAATTATATCTAACCATGTTGCCTATATCGGTGAATTGAATACTTAACAAAAATTATGGCCATTGTAGATTGTCCAAACATTCCCTACTATGAGCTACCATCTCTATTTCTGCAAATTGTTTGCATACTGGACATTATTATGTGTAATGATAGATATTGTGTTATTAAAATTCCATTAAGTAAATGCGTAGGGTCAACAGTAACTAGTTTGATACTAACTGTTTTTGTTTACACAAGTTCTGCTAATCATACTGTACTCCCATTCATTAAGTAGATGACGCGACCAACACTACATTGATCGTCCAAATTGATACAGTTTTCACGCAGTATCTCGTTGTTATTTCTAAATCAAACACTGCATTATCTAATATAAATGAATTATCCAAGAGTGAGGTCAAGCATAAATTCCGTTACATATGTATTTTACTATCACACAATTATTTAATTCCTGGTGGAATACATAATGTTAGCCTCGATTAGGTATCTAATGTCATATTATTTTGTAAATGTCACTTAAGAAAGTTAGGCCTTTTTTTCTCCGTCCAATAGTTTCCTTCCCTGAAGAACAGATAACCTTAATATAATAATAGCCATTTGTGTTATCAATTATAATATTGCTTTCCATTTTATTTTCGATGTGACGAGGTTGTATTGAGATAGTTGGATGAAAAAACAACCAAAACAAACAAAAACTAATCGAAAAAATATACTATTCTAATATATTCACTGCACCTTTCATTTTAGCATTGGGTCACCTGTTAAACACTCATGGTGTTAATACCTCTCCTCTAAAGTAACATTGCAGGATTTCTGGTATGCATAATGTATTTATACTCCAAACCTGAAATTTAGCACCTAATGATAATTGATCACCAACCTGAAATAGACAAGAGCTTGATTCCAATTGTTTTATTTTCTTATGAATGTAGGAGATCACCAAGTGCAGGCAATTAGTTTTCTTTAAAATTGTGCTTCCTTACGTTTATTTAATGCAAACTAAAACTTTATCTTCGACAGGTAATCATTAAAATGGGGATTTAGGACTGAAATATCACAGCACCCTTGTCATAATTGTCTGCCTTCCTAAATTATACAGACTTGCAGCAGTTCAAGGAACCCATTAGGGTGACCTGTGGTGCAAAGCTAATGCATTTGTTCTCGGATTCAATTCCCGAGCGGGTAGAAACGGATAGGCAATCTCCTTAATTAAACCCTGTGCCTCTGTTTACCTAGCGGGGAAAAGGAACCTGGAGTTATTGAATGTTATGCTGCTATTTTAGAAGTATATATTGAGTTCATAAATCAGGTCAGCAGGGAAGTTATATAAAAGGTTGAGACCAAGAGTAAATAGAGCTAAAATTATATATTCTTTATTTACTAAACTACTAACACAGTGGTGAAGAAACCAAGTGTTCCTCCGATCGATCGGTATGTAATTAATCAAGAGTCAACAATATATATAAACTTATTAATAATATTAAAAAGCTATTCTAATACACACATACTGACAGACGTATAAGTAGTATTATAGGTCAACAGAGGTTGAACACTACTCTTATTTTAGATTATCGTTTAGTGTCTCGCTGGGCGCACCTGTGATGCTCTAACTACGTTTTGTATACTCAAAGGGTTAATTCCGAGTGACATGTAGGTCATAATTACTTTAACCCCTTGAGTGATATTGAGATTTTATTTAAAGTGTACAACCACACTAATCGCGTTGCCAAGCCAGTGCATGCCTTCAGAAATTCGGTGACACAAAGCAAACAACTCAATCCACATGAAATGTTTGCACGCCCTATGAATATCGCTGATTTGTACGTCTCTGCACCCTCCTTTGACTGGTACCTATATGTATAATACATTACGAGAGTTTTGTGCGGTATTCATTTTTTTTTTAGTAAATACACAGTGGTTAATGTATCAAAATAATCGTGCATTGTGTAAACAATTTGACTTTTGAAACTGTTACGAGAATGTTACTTGTATTTAAAGCATGCGTATTGATAAATATAAGAAAAACGACTTTCAGGCGTATGAAGTTTGTTGTTGTTTTATTTATAGCATACAATGAGGTATACGTATTACTATAATACAAATCTATAAACCTCATAACAAAGCAGGTGCAGGTGTACCCTTATTATTATATTCATATAAACAAGTATTGATGGTAAACGCATTCTGATGACACTTTTGGAAACGGCACCAAAAGTACTCCTTCTTTCATAAAATCCTAGTGTCGTCACTCAAGTTGTTTAATATAAGCCATGGGAATTCATATGTAGTCAGACAAACGTCAATTTTTCATTTACAATACATTTGATCTACGATTTGGTTTATGATCTGATCTATGATTTTGTTATTCTTTTACAGTAATATGCTGTACTAGCTTTTTGAGATATAATAGATTGCAGTAGAAACAGATATTGTGAGTGAAAATTGTTTATGAGTGAACAATTTGGGTTCGGCAGCCGGACTCAATATCATGAACAACAATGGACCCAGTATAGAACCTTGTGGTACTCCGTAGGATATTATTTGCATATTAGATGAAATGTCCTTATATTGTACATACTGTTTTCGATTAGTTAGATAAAAGTGAAACCATTTGTTAATGGTACCTCTAATGCCATAATGTTCGAGTTTCTTTAGGAGGATTTGATGGTCAACAGTATCGAATGCTTTGGATAGATCTAAAAATATACCAACTGTAAAATGCTTGGCATCAAAAGATTTGAGGATATCGTTAGTAAATGATAAAGCTGACTCTGTTGAACATCCTTTTCTAAACCCATGCTGAGCCTCATTAATAATATTGTTGGTTGAACAAAACTCTGTAATCCTTGTATGCATAATTTTTTCTAGGATTTTACTCATAGCTGGGAGTACAGACACAGGACGGTAGTTATTAAAGATTGAACTATCTCCGGATTTATATATAGGGGTAACTTTTGCAATTTTAAGGCAATCGGGAAAAACACCACTGGAAAATGACAGGTTACAAAGATATCCTATAACTGGAGACAAAGCTGTAATAACAAACCCTAAAACTTTCATTGGTATTTCATCATAACCAGGAGAGGAGTCCCGTAGTTGTTTTACTGTATTGATTATAACTGGAGACAAAGCTGTAATAACAAACCCTAAAACTTTCATTGGTATTTCATCATAACCAGGAGAGGAGTCCCGTAGTTGTTTTACTGTATTGATTATAACTGGAGACAAAGCTGTAATAACAAACCCTAAAACTTTCATTGGTATTTCATCATAACCAGGAGAGGAGTCCCGTAGTTGTTTTACTGTATTGATTATAACTGGAGACAAAGCTGTAATAACAAACCCTAAAACTTTCATTGGTATTTCATCATAACCAGGAGAGGAGTCCCGTAGTTGTTTTACTGTATTGATTATTTCATCGCTTGTGACGATGAAGGTTTACAAGGTTTACAACTATATTCATACTGTATATATATATAAAGAACTATTGATGTTAAGCAAAATCTGATGACTCCGTTGTAAAGTGCGGAAATACTTCTTCTTATTATATATTTACAATTGTCGTTGCTTAGCATATTGTGACGCAATTGTAACAAGTTGAATGCCGAAGATCGGTGATATATTTTTATTAAACAAATTTCTGTATGAAATAAGAACTTATTTCCAACTTGCATGCATTAATTTTACAGTATGTGTTTTCAACTTTCTTGTCATATATAACTCATTTAGTAAACGCAATTATTGTAGGTTTAATGAGAGCAATTATAATGTGATTAGCACAATAGGGACGGAAGGTACGAAGATGCCGGGTCGCTCTAAGTGAAGTTTTCCTGAGGAACGCGCCATTTATGTTTTTAAAAGTGCCTCGTAAGTGAATTAATAACCTTCGATTCTGACATAATTTGTTATATTTACCATGTAAAGTAATATTACTGCTCCCTGTGCATATATTTTACTTGTATAATGAACATGTCAACATTGAAAACCAGAAAATAGGTGTAAACACCAATTATCTAGTCACAAACTGTGTATTTATGACGGGGAGGTTGAGGCATTTGTCGGACTGCGACATACACGCTCCCTCTCCAAGGTCTTCCGAGATAATAGACACATATTGCTGCCTCCCGCTCAAGTTAAAGGGTGGGAGGTGGTAGAGGAAGATAGGGAGACGGATAACTTGATATAATACCGGCGGGAAAATGAAATTGGTGCAAATACAGACAGAAAATTAGGATAATTGAGGAGGGGTGAAGTGGAGGGAGAAAGGGGGGTAGGAGAGGGAGGGGGGATATGACACATGCCAAGGAAAGACAGGGCCTGATTGTAAGTAGACATACCACCTAACCACATAGTGCTTCCATTTCACTAGTACTGTTTTTGTATTTTTGTGTATGGGGAGTCTTCCGGAAGGACTATCGTGTTCGCCTAAAAGACACTTCCTGAATATCTATCACTTTTGCCGGGTTAACTACAGACAGGGGTAGCGTGGGTCTGTTTATATCTCAACAAAAGGGTAAGACACTGGTTGGACAATTCGATTACTACTCCATGTGGACTATCAGAATTGTACTTCTTATACTTCGATCAGGGACAAACACATGAATATATATTAATTTTTAATGTGAGTGAGGGAGACAAAAAGCAGAATTGCCTGTGGCGAGTGCCTCCCCCAGAGTTGAAAGAATGACAGGGCCAAAATCAAGGGACGTTCGAGACAAAATGCCTGGACACACGGAATTTGAAGCAATTAGTCATAGGAAGAGGGAAAGACTGATACTGGGAGAGAGTTTCAGAGCTCAGCTGTTCAATAAAAGAAAGACTGAGAATAACGTTTCCCTCTTGGGTTGGAGAGTTGCACAGAGTAGGGGTGGGATTGTGTTGCAAGACGGGAGCTACGTGCTCTACGAAGAGGGGGTGGTATACACTGAGAGAGCTCTGTGGAACACTGATTATTGTAATAGCGGTAGAATAATGAGAGAGATGCAACATTGTGGTGAAGAGATAGAGACTGCAGCGATATGGTGAGTGGACGTGAGTTAATGAGACGGAAGGCTTTCTTTTCTACTTTGTCTAGCTGGAAGTGCTGTGTGAGTGGATCCTCCCCACATGTGTGAACAATACTCAATACATGGATATACTGTGCCCCTGTACAGAGCAAGAAAATGCATAGGGGTAAAGAACCCCTGGAGGCGGTTGAGCACACCCAGCTTCTGGGAAGCTGTATTAGCATGAGTGGTAATATGATCTTTCCAAGAGAGATCAAAAGAAAAAGAGATACCAAGAGTATTAAGAGAAGATGAAGGTTAAATTTGTATGTTGTTGAAGAGTATGTCATAGTTTTCTGGAAGGAGGCGACGAGTAGACAGATGGAGAAATTGAGTTCTAGAAGCATTGAAAGCATATAAATGTACATGAGCATAAATAAATCTACAGATACACACAGATATATATATATATATATATATATATATATATATATATATAGAGAGAGAGAGAGAGATATATATATATACTGTATATATATATATATATATATATATATATATATCAATATATAGATATCATTATAATTTTCAACTTGTTGATAGCAATATTTAAGTGTTTAGTGGCGGTACCTATTACAGGAATTCACATTAAATGGTACTGGTACTGGCTTTTCCTAATGAAGTAACTACATGAAATTTCTTGGACTTGAAGATCACGGTCTATAACTTATTGACACGCTGAGATTTAAGCGTTGTATTAAATTGTGAACAATAAGTGAAACAGGATTCTCCATATTCTGGACAACTCATGTCAAACGAACAATTAGAACCGTACTATTAAATACACAGAGGCATTAAAGTAGGTACACAACAGAGTATCCTTGAAAATAATATACTGTATATAAACAGAGCAGTCGTGAAACATTTCCCCATAGGGAATTCCTGTGTATTTGCAAGAGAGAGCGAAAAAATATATTTGTATTTATTTCACTCCAACACCAAACACCTCCCAAAGAAATTAATGAAAGCAAGTATATGATCCACCGGGATTCGAACCGGGGATACCACATACAGATGCAGATAAAATATATAGGAATACCCTATGGGCAATACACAGGAATTCCCTATGGGGAAATGTTTCGCGACTGCTCTGTATATGATAACTATTGTATAAAATGGAAATCCTAGAGGGTTGGAAAAAATTGACAGTTAATCATGAACATGGACTTTAATTCATATACTTTACTTCAGGTACTTTCTCTCTGTATTCCAGGTTCGAATCCCGGGAGGATCACATGTTTTCATTAATTTAATTGGAAGGTGTTTATTGGAAGGAGTTTAGTGTCTACTCGTCGCCCCCTTCCAGAAAACTATGACCTATGTTACGACTGAGGTTTAAATATTATATCAGGGCTCTTATTCATTGGACTAGTAATGGCATAAATGCTACAACGGAAAGCGCTAGATCCAACCTCTGATGTATATTCCCAGTGAACAAAGAACACAAATACTCTCCAGAGTTCTATATGCAATAATAGGTTATCAAACTCTCAATAAATGTGCGTCTACTCTAGGCTTAATGTTATGTGAAAACAGCCTATTACTACCTATAACCGAAGGTGCTTGGTTATGGTATGCAAAGTAAGGTGGTAAGGGAAGTTACAGCTTACGTTACTTTAATCAATAAATGTCAGGCACTCCTGCATGAAAGAAAGTGAACTAAAGTCCTTCAACACCAACAAGGAATCTTCTTTAAATGTTAGATGCTATAAAGATGCTCGAATCGGAAATGGAACCCAAAAAGGCAGGCAGCGGAACAATGCTCGTGCAGGCTACGCACACAAAAGGCAGGATATATAATGCAGTCGGAGCCAAGAATATCCTAAACGCTACAACAATAATAATAATCGCCACGACAATGCATTATTCCTATCAACAAAAAGAGCCTAAATCGTTTGTGTCTCAATACATCAAACTAGGCTGCGAAATGTTTGTGTAATCATAAGCGGGTATGCATAATAAGAGCAATGGGTTTAATATACTTAATGTCTATTATGACTGATAAAGTCTAGCTAGAGTCAATGATACGAGATACTGGTGCGCATAGCCTAGTGCAAATCTCAAGTCTGTGCATAAAGTATTACGTTGTAGTGAAGGGTAGCTCTCTTGAGAAACCTTAATACCGAAGTATCAAGCGTTCTCCTGGCGTACCTCAAAGACAAACAACCGAGCCTAGAACAGTGCAGAATGGTATAGGCAAAAAGCCCTCATTCGTGCATGCTCTACTCTCAATGGCACACAGACTAGAATTTACCCAATCAACTCCAGTTCTCAGGTATGTCGTGCAGCTTTTAACTAAAGCCAGCACTCATCGGAAACAATACCTTATAGTATCAGACTCCTAGTCTAGCATTATCTAATCCAGCAGAACACTAATAATTATAGGAAGCGGTACTGAACAATATGAATGCCAACCAATGCTTCGTGATCAACTTATCTTAACAACTAAACATACATGGGTTATATAAGACCTTAACGCACAATACAACTGGCCAGCATGAAGCTGATTATGCAGAGTTAACCAGAGGGGGTATAATATTAATAAAAGGTGGTGAAAGATATGGAAAATGAGAGAGATAGGCAGAGGAAAAGGTTCTTAGGTGCAGAAAGGGTGACAGGTATCAAAGGGATAAGAGGGATGCATTATAGAAACCAGATCTGAGGAAGAAAGTGGCAAGAAAGCTGTATATATACTAGCACTAGCTCGAACCGCGTAGGAAAAGCGGTAACAAGTCCTCCAGCCAATGCCAAAGAAGCCAGCCAAACATGACGTCACCAAGCATGGTAAATAACTCCTCCAACCAATCCCCAAGAGACCAGCCAGCTATGACGTCATCGAGTATAGCAAAAAACACTGCGCGCCTCCCCACACTCTGTTCTACTCTCTCTCTCTCTCTCTCAAATCCTATCATTACTACTTAATGATAAAACATATACTTTGCAATTAAATATATAAAGCCTTGACATGGGTGAAAACAAAGAGCCTTTCTGGACTGCCCATGACACGAGCTTTCATATGAAATAAAGCACACAATAATACATCAACTGTAGCCACATCCACTGCCCTGGCGATCCTAGCGAGTCACTGTAGGACAAGCCATGCGGTTCTAACGGAGTGGTTAACGTCACACCTACTCTTCAACAACATACAAATTTAACCTTCATCTTCTCTTGGTATCTCTTTTTCTTTTGATCTCTCACTGAAAAGATTTACTTATTTCTTTGTAACTCCTCATGAAAATATATTCGTGCTTTGTTAGCATGCTAATCAGTTTCGTAATGAAATAAAATAATCCTAAAGCTTTTTACCAACTATATAAATCCAAGGTTAGAGATGTAATTGGTCCCCTTAAAACTTCGATAGGAGAAATGACAGAAAATGATTTAGAAATGTGAAGTACATTAAATAGTCAATTTCTTTCCGTTTTCACTAATGAAAATTTGGCACAGTTTCAAGAAGTCCGTAAGGTATATAGCGATAGTATAGAAAATAGGTTAAGTACGATTACTATAAGTAGAAATGATGTGCTTAAGGAAATTGACAGACTGAAACCTCATAAATCGCCTGGTCCTGATGAGGTATATGCTAGAGTATTAAAAGAATGTAGGAATGAGTTAAGTTACCCATTAACATTTTTATTTAACAAGTCATTGGAGACAGGTATAGTTCCAGAAGCTTGGAAGCTTGCAAACGTAGTTCCGATCTTCAAAAAAGGTGACAAATCAATAGCATCCAATTACCGTCCCATTAGTCTTACATCAATCATAGTAAAGCTACTAGAGTCAATTATTGCTAGTAAAATTAGAAACCACTTAGATACATTTAATTTAATAAATTCTTCTCAGCATGGATTCACTCAGGGACGTTCTTGCCTTTCTAATTTGCTTAGTTTTTTCTCAGAGGTATATGAAGCAGTAGATAATGACAAGTCATATGATATACTATATTTAGATTTCAGTAAAGCTTTCGACAGAGTCCCCCATGAGAGATTGATGAGAAAGGTTGAGGCGCATGGAATAGGTGGGGCGTTGTTGGGATGGATTAGGTCATGGCTAATTGGTAGGAAGCAGAGAGTCAGCATAAATGGCACGAAGTCAGAATGGGGAGCAGTCAAAAGTGGTGTCCCCCAGGGATCTGTATTAGGTCCTCTGTTGTTTGTTATATACATAAATGACCTTGATTTAGGTATAACTAGTAGGATAAGTACATTTGCAGACGATAACAAAATTGGGAGAACAATTGATTCAGATAGAGATATAGAGTGCCTCCAAAGGGATCTATATACCTTACACGAATGGTCAGTAAATTGGCAGATGAAGTTTAACATTGACAAATGCAAGGTATTAAAGATAGGGAAGATGCATACAAATGTTAAATATAAACTAGCTAATATGGAATTAGAAAACTCGAATTGTGAGAAAGATCTAGGTGTGTTTGTTAGCAATGATTTGAAGCCTAGACAACAGTGTATAAGCGTTCGAAACAAGGCAAACAGGATTCCCGGGTTCATCTCTAGGAGTGTGAGTAACAGAACTGCTGATGTTATCTTAAAACTTTACTTGTCATTAGTGAGACCCCATATGGATTATGCTGTTCAATTTTGGTGTCCTTATTACAGAATGGACATAGATTCATTGGAGAGAGTACAACGTAGAATGACAAAAATGATCCATAATATTAGAAATCTTCCGTATAAAGAAAGGTTGAAGAAATTAGGCTTACATTCGTTAGAGAGACACAGAGTTAGAGGGGATATGATAGAGGTGTTCAAGTGGGTTAGTGGGATTAACAAAGGGGACATGACAAATGTACTAAAGCTCAGTGATAGCGAAAGAACTCGTACCAATGGTTTTAAATTAGATAAATTTAGTTTCAGAAAAGATATAGGCAAATATTGGTTTGGTAACAGAGTTGTAGATGGGTGGAATGGACTACCAAGTGCTATAGTGGGATTAAAAACGATAGGGAGCTTTAAGATAAAATTGGATAAGCATATGGACGAGAAGGGTTGGGTGTGAAGGGGGATCAGCAGGGTTGGGCCAATCAGCGCTCTGCAGACCCCGTAATCCTGCGTTAATCTCTAACCGTTTTGGTAAGATGATCCTCAGGGTATTAGAGTGTTCAGCCTATAATTGGGCTTTGTAATTGGGGTTGTGTGGGACAGGGATCTGCCTTGCTTAGGCCAATCGGCTTTCTGCAGATTCCCATTTTCTTATGTTCTTATGTTTCCTTCCATAATCAATTTTTCTTTTAGCAAAATAGGTGATTTCAGTTCAGCGGCAATGATTGCCTTTCTAACTTTCTCACAAACTAATCTAATCTAACAGGAAGTCCTCTCTTGTCTATTCTTCTAATCTTTAATGGTCTCATGGCCAGGCTGCCGTGACCTCAAAATAATCTCACAAAATCCCAAATAAATATTCGGTCGGCAGGTACTAATACTGACATCCACTAACAGATCCTAACGCTTAATAACTATTAGTTTATCGGTTTACTAACAATTAATAACTAATACTTCTACTCATCAATCTGGTATTGCATCAATCATTGTCTAGTCTTTATGTCTCCTTCAGGTCTACCTAATAAAGGTAACATCTATTCATTTCTGCCAGGGTCTACAATAACAAGCATCTGCAGGGCCTACAGGTCCCATAAAATAAAATCTTACTTCCGATCTAGAAAGCCTAGAGCACTGGATAACAGCAGTACCGGTATCTTGTTTCTTCTTCCTCTTCTTTCTAGCTTATCATGTCTGGCCACCAGTATCCACTCAGCTCCCTCTCCTCTGTCTCACAGCCTTTCATACCATGAAGCTTCTGTGACAATCGATGTATACGTCGATGTACAGTTGGCCAACTTAGTCCTTCGCAAAAATGTTGTGGTGTGTGGAGGTGTGTGGCATTGCATCCGTAGTAAACAACGTAATTTTATGAATGAATCCCTCAAATTCCATAGCGTCTGAAAGACGGGACGTGATTGGGTGAAACGAGAAATATCAGGAAACTCTAATTTCTGCATTATTTGCATTACTGGAGGGTTAGTAGACGTTCCAGATTGATGTTAGATAATAAATTGATATGAAATGAAGAATCTTACAGTTAGTATTAATACATAACCTATTCTTACTCAAAATATTAGGCATGGCAGAAAAGGTGAGAATGTCGGTGGCAGGTGGCTTGGGCTTCGTTTCACTGTAATCGAGACGGCACGGCTGGTATTAATGACTCACAGGTGAATGGTTATATTTAGGATGCCTGCATATTTATTGTTTGGCATATAACTATTATGGACAGTAACATTTAACATTTGTTATAACATGAAGTTTGTAGTGTAAATGTCTGAACTTGCTTTTGTATGAAAATTATACTTTAAGAGTTATGTGGTGGCTATTTATTACCGAGTTCTAATTCTCTTGGAACCCAAGACTCAAAAAGCACCCTGGTAATGAATGGCTTTCTCATCAGAATGTGAGAGATCCTTCTTAATCTTTTCAAATAGAGTATGTAAATATGTGTGTATATCCTAGCAATCTTCACACAATTTTATTCAACCAGTCAGTTAAATGATTAACTGAAATTCTAACTAACCCTTTGATCCTCAGAGGTCCTTTCTAATGTTAGCAAGAACACTTAGCAGTAACATTAATAACAAAACAAAAATGTCGTTGTCTGATTGAAAGGTTAAAGGTGGTCAAAATATATTGGTTGTAGCTGGAATTACAAAGAAATCATCGGGTTCAAAAGGGTTGACTTATTGTGTTTAACCTTCTTACTATGATAGACGTTTCCAAATCTGAATAAAGTCGCCTAATGTTTGTCATACTAAAATCGTTATATTATTATACAGTGCGTCAATATATTAATAATTATGAACAAATTAATGCAGACAAATGATTAGAATAATGGCTGTTAAAGGCCAGAAATATTTGTGTTTTTTAGTTTATGTGCATTTTGAAGACTACCATCACCTCTAGTTGCTATAGAAACATGTTTGCACAGTAGTTAAGTGCATACGATGGCGTATAGTAAATATATCATGAGAATAATATATATAATTGTTACGTTTCCTAACTCGAAATACCTTTTCTCTTTATTGCCTACATCACTTCAGACAATTCAGTCTTTTGCAAAGGCAATTAAATGGACTTCACCATGCCCCAAAATAACCCTGCCCGTCTTTCCACACAGCCATATGCTTGTGGTGGTGGTGGAGGTGAGGGGAGGGCAAACGAGTAAATAGTCCAGTAAAGGGTTGCCACATTTAAATAACTGGAGCCATTTCATTACACAATATGTTTATAGGATTGTGCTATATAGAATAGCGGGGCTTGATTATCAATACATTTAGTGCATATGTTCTTATGTTCTTATACCGGATCACATTTGCTGAAAGAGAACAACAGAGGTTTTTATCAGTCATGAACATAAGAACATAAGAACATAAGAAAATGGGAGTCTGCTGAAAGCCGATTGGCCTAAGCAAGGCAGATCCCTGTCCCACACAACCCCAATTACAAAGCCCAATTATAGGCTCAACACTCTAATACCCTGAGGATCATCTTACCAAAACGGTTAGAGATTAACGCAGGATTACGGGGGTCTGCAGAGCGCTGATTGGCCCAACCCGGCTGATCCCCCTTCACACCCAACCCTTCTCGTCCATATGCTTATCCAATTTTATCTTAAAGCTCCCTATCGTTTTTAATCCCACTATAGCACTTGGTAGTCCATTCCACCCATCTACAACTCTGTTACCAAACCAATAGTTGCCTATATCTTTTCTGAAACGAAATTTATCTAATTTGAAACCATTGGTACGAGTTCTTTCGCTATCACTGAGCTTTAGTACATTTGTCATGTCCCCTTTGTTAATCCCACTAACCCACTTGAACACCTCTATCATATCCCCTCTAACTCTGCGTCTCTCTAACGAATGTAAGCCTAATTTCTTCAACCTTTCTTTATACGGAAGATTTCTAATATTATGGATCATTTTTGGTCATTCTACGTTGTACTCTCTCCAATGAATCTATGTCCATTCTGTAATAAGGACACCAAAATTGAACAGCATAATCCATATGGGGTCTCACTAATGACAAGTAAAGTTTTAAGATAACATCAGCAGTTCTGTTACTCACACTCCTTGAGATGAACCCGAGAATCCTGTTTGCCTTGTTTCGAACGCTTATACACTGTTGTCTAGGCTTCAAATCATTGCTAACAAACACACCTAGATCTTTCTCACAATTCGAGTTTTCTAATTCCACATTAGCTAGTTTATATTTAACATTTGTATGCATCTTCCCTATCTTTAATACCTTGCATTTGTCAATGTTAAACTTCATCTGCCAATTTACTGACCATTCGTGTAAGGTATCTAGATCCCTTTGGAGGCACTCTATATCTCTATCTGAATCAATTGTTCTCCCCTTTTTGGTATCGTCTGCAAATTTACTTATCCTACTAGTTATACCTAAATCAAGGTCATTTATGTATATAACAAACAACAGAGGACCTAATACAGATCCCTGGGGGACACCACTTTTGACTGCTCCCCATTCTGACTTAGTACCATTTATGCTGACACTCTGCTTCCTACCAATTAGCCATGACCTAATCCATCCCAACAACGCCCCACCTATTCCATGCGCCTCAACCTTTCTCATCAATCTCTCATGGGGGACTCTGTCGAAAGCTTTACTGAAATCTAAATATATTATATCATATGACTTGTCATTATCTACTGCTTCATATACCTCTGAGAAAAAACTAAGCAAATTAGTAAGGCAAGAACGTCCCTGAGTGAATCCATACTGAGAAGAATTTATTAAATTAAATGTATCTAAGTGGTTTCTAATTTTACTAGCAATAATTGACTCTAGTAGCTTTCCTATGATTGATGTAAGACTAATGGGACGGTAATTGGATGCTATTGATTTGTCACCTTTTTTGAAGATCGGAACTACGTTTGCAAGCTTCCAAGCTTCTGGAACTATACCTGTCTCCAATGACTTGTTAAATAAAAATGTTAATGGGTAACTTAACTCATTCCTACATTCTTTTAATACTCTAGCATATACCTCATCAGGACCAGGCGATTTATGAGGTTTCAGTCTGTCAATTTCCTTAAGCACATCATTTCTACTTATAGTAACCGTACTTAACCTATTTTCTATACTATCGCTATATACCTTACGGACTTCTTGAAACTGTGCCAAATTTTCATTAGTCAAAACGGAAAGAAATTGACTATTTAATGTACTGCACATTTCTAAATCATTTTCTGTCATTTCTCCTATCGAAGTTTTAAGGGGACCAATTACATCTCTAACCTTGGATTTATATAGTTGGTAAAAAGCTTTAGGATTATTTTTTGAGTCATTGGCAACCTTAATTTCATAATTTCTGTTTTCTTTCCTAATATCCTTTTTTACCTGTCTTGATAGAGTCTGATAGTAAGCAAGTAGGTGAATTTCGCCTTTTCTAATTTTTCTATATATTCCTCTCTTTTGTCCTAGAAGATCTAATAGTCTATTATTCATCCATTTGGGTTGGTTCTGTGTTGATCTAAATTTTCTTTTGGGGATGTATTTATTTTGTGCATTGAATACTGACTTGATAAAATTATCGTATGTATCTACCAAGGTTGACGTCTCTTCCTGACTTAAGATGACAGGTGCCTGAGAAGGGGTACACTCATTTGGACACCTGGATCGACTTAATTTTTTGACCATAAGGTCAGCTAATAGGGCTCTTCTTAACCCACCATAATAGGCTTTTCTAAAGTCAGGTATTAATGTTGTATTCTCTCTGGTATTACCTTTCCATTGTATATTAAAATACACAGAATTGTGGTCACTATTTCCTAGGTGGTCCCCTATCTCTACATTATTTACCATATGTTCATTGTTACTGAAAACTAAATCGAGAATATTATTACCTCTAGTCGGCGTATCTATGAATTGAAATAAAAAACTATCTTGTACTACCTCTATAAACTCCTCAGAATCAGAGTCTCCTATTTGATGCTGCCAATCTATATTCGGAAAATTAAAATCCCCCATAATGCACACATTGCTAAACCTTGATGCCATTTTAATTTCCTCCCATAATGACGTTCCGTCATTTCTACTCATATTTGGCGGTCTATACATAACTCCAATAACTATGGTCTCACTACCTTCGTTAACCTCTACCCAAACACTTTCATTATCGTTATTTAGTCTAATACCTGATTTAATACAGCTTTTTAATGTACTCCTGACAAACACTGCTATACCGCCACCCCTCTTACTTGTTCGGTCATATTTAAACAAACTATATCCTGGTATATCAAATTCTGCTAAAAAATGCCTGGTTTCTGTATTAATCCACGTTTCAGTTAGCGCTATTATGTCTATATTTTCTTTGCTAACAAGGGCTCTAAGTTCGTTCATTTTGTTACATAGACTCCTACAGTTTGTGTAATATACTCTCAATTTAAATCTTTTCTTTATACCTAATTTACCTTTGTTTCTAACGACATTTCCATCTTCCGTTGCACCATCACTACTATCATTTGCATTATAGTCATCATTTTTAGCATGAGACTGAATATCCTTATCGCTTTTGCCTGACGCTAAAATTGTTCCATTTAACCTCTCATTTACACTCAATATTTCTGTTCAAAACCCCACAACCACCCTATCTAAAGAACTAGCTAATGTAGAAACCCCTAACCGTGAAAGATGAACCCCATCCCTTGCGTACATCCCATCTCTCCCATAGAAACTATCCCAGTTATCAATGAATGGTATTGCTTTTTCTTTGCAATATTTCTCCAAACGGCAATTGACACCAATCGCCCTGGATGTCCATTCCTTGGGAACTCCTCTTCTGGGTAGGATACAATGTACTACAGGGATCCCTCCCTTCATCCTAACTTTATCTAACACATCCCGATACTGCTGCAGCAGTTCCTCACTTCTACCCTTACCAACATCGTTACTCCCGGCACTGAGACAGATAATGGGGTTATCTCCACTATCTTCCAAGATGTGGTCCATCTTCTCTAAAACCCTCCCAACTCCATGGCCAGGCAGACACACAACCTTCCTAAGTTTAGTGCGGGTAGCCCTAACTAAATGTCTTACCATGGAGTCGCCCACAATCGACACAGACTTACCTTCTCGGGACACAGACTTACCTTTCCCTCGAGAGGATCCAGCAGCTGCAGATGGAGAACCCCCGGTGGTGGCAGAAGCTCCCTTGGTGGTGGTGGTGGTGGTGGTGGGGGTAGTGGTGGTGGTAGGTAGCACAGCGTCAGAGGTTGGAGCTGAGTCGGCGGGAGGCACTTCGGCTAACCCTCCCTTATCCTGACTATCTTTTCCCTCACATTCGTCTCGCAAAGGAGAGAATGTATTTGTCACACTCATACCTATTCTACTATCCTGCTTCTTGAGTGTGACTTTCCCACCCGTATTTTTAACAACCTGCCATGAATACAATTTTTCATCAACTTCCTCCCTTTTCCCCTTACTTGACTTTATTTCCTCTTGGCTAAGCTTGAAGGCATAGGCGAACATTTATCTGGTAACGTGATGTGCATGGCTTTTGTGGAAAGGATGAGGATAGGATTGTTGTATTATATTTTAGCACAACAACTTCAGATGACGCCCCCCAAAACACACACACACACACACACACACAAGGGAACTTCGATGTTATCACCTTCATTAGAATACTTAGCATACTCTAAAGTCGCTACATTAATTGTATATATTATAATATCCTACAATGCCGCCACCGTATTGTTTTTCCTTGGAACCAGTAGAAATGTAATGTTTTGTAAAATTTTTGGAATTAGATATATTGTTAACAGGCAAAATGGGAACTTGATTATATTCCTTTAATCTCTGAATAATAGACGCCTAAACCGAATGCAGTACTATAGAAGTAACTGTAACTATAAATACCGGTAAGTGGTAATCATAGTGAAGAGGTTTATTGAATTTCTTTATTATTTCTCCTTTTACTATACGTGTTTCTAAAATGTAAAGTAATATGTTGGCGGTAACTGAAAACACTCACACACACATATACTGTGTATATATATATATATATATATATATATATATATATATATATATATATATATATTAAAATTAGCTAGCCAGTTAAATAGTTAACTAATATTGTTATATATTGAATCTTTTTATTCCTAGAAGTCCTTCGGAAGTCGAGTATGGAAATGTTGTAGTTGTATTAACACAATCAAATAATTGTCGTCTGTTTAGCCGTATAAGGGTTAACATTTATAAGTTCGATTAAATAAGTAATCCTTTGTAGGGATGCAACCGAGGCACCAATAAATATTTAATGTGTTGGATGTTTATGTTTCATATATTATGTGTAACATACTACAGAACATGTATATAGACTTACATTGTTTATGTTTCATATATTATGTGTAACATACTACAGAACATGTATATAGACTTACATTTGTTTATGTTTCATATATTATGTATAACATACTACAGAACATGTATATAGACTTAGAAGATTTTTAAATGAAACCCAAATAATACAAGCATAAAACATCGACATTATCATCACCATGATAAAACCGCGCTAGTTGCATCGCTTAACTGAATGGTGTCTAGCAAGGATAATTTTCCCCTTCCATTCTCTAGAATCCTGGGGGTGTAAAGGTGGAGCAGGGATAAGCTTGGGTTGGAAGAAGGTATTCTAAATTTGGCGAAAGCTATTGTATGTTTGGGGAGCTAGTATTGTTAATAATTATGAATAGGTATTGTGAATGATATAAGCATGCAAATTGAATAGTTGCTACCTATTTTACCAAAGGGTTTCTTATTGAATAATAATATATGCTGCTATAGTTTAAAAACGCTAATGTAGCAGGTAGAGGTAATGATATACAGAACTCTTAATATGGTGATCGAAGTCTTGTTAGTGGTTGGAGTGAAGCTGACCTATTGATATTTGTCTGTTGAGCGCCCTATCATCGGCAACAAGGATTTTTCCATACCATTCGAGAGAGAGAGAGAGAGAGAGAGAGAGAGAGAATTAACACGGGAAATCTTAAAACGTGTACCAATATAATCACTTAATATGTATGCACAAAGTTACGCAATGCAAACATAGGATAACCCCTCCAGTAATATGCATATTCTAATTATCGGTAACTGTTTATTAACTGATCTTAAGCTCTAGCAAACGTTATCTACATTTATGTGTTCCTAGTTATCGCCAGCATATTACATTTAGTTTCGAAAGGATCTCTCTTAACATGAGTATTATAATACTCAATAACCCTCTTCAAGACTATGATCACTTATTTATTGTTCCAGTTGCTTTATTGTATTGCATTAAGCATAGGAAGGGCCTTTTAACCTGTCCAGCCCCGGCTAGTTTTGTAATGTTTGTTCACCAGAACCCGGCCGGTTTTCAAAAAATTGTTTTATTCCAGAAACAATAGCGAATGGGTTAGGAATGAAGGAAAAACCACGAAAAACCGCTCAAAAAGCTTAAAGAATGGTCCTACAGAGCCCCCGAAAACGTATTTTACAAGAGTAAAAAATTTAAGGCAATTACCCCAAAAAAACAGTTTATTGCGCGCTCACCCGCACGCACGTGGACTTATGAGTTTACAACCATCGGCACGGTTGCGTGGGATACGTACACAGTTCCCATACAAATCTGAGCCCTCTTGAGTGGCTACACCTGAGGTTACGGTCGGCGCAATTAGGGTGACGCGCCAGGCGCGTCTCTGGGGCTGTGCGTTACATACATCGCCGACGCGCCAGGCGCGTCGCTGGGGCTGTACGGGTTAATAGGCATAAGTTAACGGAAAACTTAATGATTCTTATATTTGTATTATCAATATAAAGATAAACAAAGTATGAATCGAATGTCTATTTTTACCGTGTTAGGATATTGTATGTAGTAAAAATATTCTATTGACTTCGAAGTGGCAGAGTGTATTTTGTTCCTTCTTATCTGAAGTTATGCTGTTCCATACTATGTTATGATCATATCCTTATTTGTTCACTATAAACCGATCACATTGTTGTCTGGTAGTCCATTTCAATGAATGCTGTTGTTTATGGGTTTGATTGAAACCTGTCTTGTTATCACCAAATTAATACCGGAGTGCAGTAAACTCCCTGGTTGGTAAAAATAATATATAAACTGTAAATCCCTGCAATTCTATACTGTATAGTATATTAATGTTAATACATTATGTAATGCAATGGTGGCAATTACCTAAACGTAGCAACTAGTCACTCAACAATGTGCTAGTTTACCACCCGCACTCGCCCGCACGACCACCACCACCACTACCTCCACAACCATGGGTGTGTTAAGATTTGGGTTTGGTAAAGATTGTGCAATTTATGGGCCTTTAAAAAATACTGTAACAAGTACGGTATAGCGAATTAGTTAGCGTGACAATCCATTAGATATTTCTTACAATCTTCAGGTAATTGCTAGGATTGTTCAATTGTTATTGGCGTCATCCTATTGCATAGGTTAAGAAGGACCTCTCATACACAGAGGAAAAATCCATACTTTACCAGGGAGCTTTTGTTGTAGGTTATTTGCAATCTTTATACAAATAAAGCTTAAGACGGTAATTAAGATATTTCAGAAACTATATATTCATTCAGGCATAAGTTCAGATTTCAATACTATTGGTAATTATACTAACCTGCAATAATGCAAAAATTAAAGAAAATTGAACTTCACGATATTCCTCACCTCGACCAATCATGTCCCTCCTTTCACACGCCTTTCGGTTTGAGGGATTCATTCATAATACTACGTTGTTTACTACGGATGAAATGACACACACCTCCACATACCACAACATTTTTTCGCAGGACTAAGTTGGCCAACTGTACGTACAGGCTTTGGGATACTGCAGGTGTATCTTGTTGAAAGGTAACATAGCGATTCTTGCGAGAGAAGACTGGTACCGTTGATCTTTGTCTGATGGTTGGCTTATTCTCTGACTCCCATCTATTCTTTGAAAAAGGAATGCGAATAGGGGAGCAAGCATGTAGATTACTTAGCAGAGGTTGTGATCTGGCAGGTGCTGTCTATCGCTCTGAAGCTCTCCAACCCCCTCCTGCACTTACAGGTATATACACACCCTTGACGCTAGCTTGTGTGCTGATTGGCTGAGCTGGCTTTGCGGCAACTTTATCTTCCGGGTGGCTCCTTTCATTTCCCCATTCACATATTTTCGTTTTCCCCTCACCGTAATAGTATCCTGACAAGTGTCTATCAACGTTTTCTAAATTTCTAGTGAAAGGAGTCTTGTGTGTAGGAAATATAAAAACAAAAATCCGGGATATGTGGAATTGTAAGAACGGGAGGATACATTGGCATACTGTGCCCATGTACAGAGCAAGAAGCTGTGCGGGGGTGAAGAACCCACAGAGACGGTTGAGTACAGCTAACTTCTCGAAAGCTGTTTTAGCGAGAGTGGTGATAAATTATGGTCATTCCTAGAAAGGTCAGAAGAAACAGAGATGCTAAGAATATTTAAAGACGAAGGGTTGATTTATGTGTTGTTGAAAAGTAAGGGATAGCTATGGGGAAGATTGTGACGAGTAGATAGATGAAGAAATTGAGTTTTGGAAGCATTGAAAGTTACAAGATTGTCATTGCCCAACCAGAAATAGTTGATAGATAAGATGGCCTCATCGCATGAGTTTTGGAGTGATTTCAAGGTGGGGTGTTGTAGAAAACTAGTTGAGTAGTGTAAGGTAATCATCAGCTTATGAGTGGATAGAATAATATATGTATGAATATTGTGCATTTCCCTATCTATTCATACGACTCCCTTCTCTATTGTCTCCATATTCAACCTCCCTCATTATGATCATAAAATTGACTTTATACTCTCATTGAATCCTATAGTCGGAATTTACTGAATACATCAATGATTACACCTACTTGATATTTCACTCTCTCCATAACACAAACTGCTGACATCAATGTAATAGCTACTTGCGTTGGTATAATTATTTAATGGCCTCACCCATTGTAATATATCTAATTACATGACACAATTGCAGTTACACTCCTGTTACCACTAATATTCACTATATCCAAACCTGATGTGTTATTATACTGGTTATATATCCTAAATAGCAGGCCGGCAATCGAGAAAACATTCAAAGACAGATAGTTATCAACAAAATCCCTACCGTTAAGCTATTATTTTCACATATGTGAAAGTCTAAATAATGGTTCTCTGTCCTTATTACAGTATGACTTTTAAAGTGCTAAATCGGCCAAAGAACATTTAATTTAGAATTAATCTTCTTGAATACTCTCTCAGAATCATTCCATTAATGAAACTAAATTATCATGTTTTTACACCCTGCTATTTCAAAATGCTTGGCTATAGTAGGAATCATACTAAGATACTGGCTAGAATTTGTTAATTTAGACCGATGTAAACTTTCCGTATGAGCGTATGGTCCTTAATTAGCTTGAATACTAAGACTAGTACAGATACACGGTGCATAAGATATATTTACAGAGTTAATATAGTGGTCATAATAACATAAATATTACATTCATAAATATCCTAGAGTGCATCTGAATGTCTTAAGGCAAGGCTTCAATTCAATTCAATTCAATTCAATTCACAAATGTTTATTGTCATAAAGTGCATCATGTTACATTTTCACATATACATATATACGCTATTCACTTTGAAACAATGGGGACTGATGCCATCCGGCATACATGTCCCCTAAAAATGCATTATTCTAATATAATTGGTCAGTAACAAAAGGACTAGTGCAAGAGAAACGAAACCTTAATTCCATAATATACGATTTAACCAAAAATGACAAGTTCACACTTAAAACTATCTTAAAAATTAGCTATCTCCCTATTCAATATATATTCCCTTATTCTATGTTTTTAATGTGTTAAAACTACAGTCTAAATTTATTTTGTCCATTATATTGTTCCATATTAAAACTCTTTTGTGCCTAAATGTTATCTTTTTATATTCGTTCTGGCTATGGGAATATGTAGTTTATGACTCTGCCTGGTTAAATGTTGATGTATGGTATGTTTGCATTTGATGGAACAAATCTTTAAAGAAGTTTGGATGGTGCTGAATGTTCTCTGCAATGAGCTGATTTAATTATTCTTACTATTCGTTTTTGCTAAATAAATATAGGTTTAACATTTAATTAACTTGCATTACCCCATAGGTAATGTAGGAGTATACAAAAGACATATACAATGTCACTAAAGTTGATATATTTAGTAGTTTTCTGGCTTAACATATAATTCCTATACCTTTTGAAATTGTGTTACTTAAATATTTAATATGTTCTTTCCAATATCATTTGTCATCTATAATTACCCACAAGAATTTTGAGTTTCTACTCTCTTCAAAGGTTTATCATTGATACAGACACTTATATTTATTTGTTCTTGCTTTCCTTTCATTTTAAACACCATATAATGAGTGTTTTCAATATTTAAAGACGGCTTATTGACAATAGTCCATTCCACAAGTCTTTTAAACTCCAAATTCACCATATGCATTACATAATCCCCTTCTAAGAATATATTTGTATCATCGGCAAATAAAATTGGAAATATGAGGCGACACATTCACTACCGGTACCGTATATCATTTACGTATAATAAGTGAAATGACGGGGTTGGCGAGAACAGGCTCCAGTTCATATAAGATTGCAAACACCAAAACAAGGAGGGAACGAAGGAAGCCAAGTTTACCTGAGCACCCCATGACCTCAGGAACTTCCCAGATTCTATGGGACACAGGATATCTAGGACAGTCACCCCAGTTAAAGGGAAATCCTGATGTCCTATCAGGGCCTCGGTTTCAAAACACACCCACCAATCACCAGCCCCCATTTGTTCAAACCCCAGATTTGCAGTATAACGAAGAAATGTTTATGCAAATGAAACACCAAAGGCCTGAATGCTACCTGAACAAATGGAACTAAGGAGGCCTATAAATTATGATGGGCCTGGAGAACCATCTAACCTAATAATAGAAGACAGCCTAGGCGAATTATTACCAAATTGGCCAAAGACCTCCAATTATGAAGTAATCAGTATAATCATTTTCGCATGTATACTAGGCCACATAACGAACCCCTAGGTGTTCAATAAAATAGCCATTATATGTGTGTACCTAATAATAATTCACCTGTATGTATTAGTTAAGTATTAATCATCACAACTTGATCACAACGTATTACAATATCCCTTTTACCTTGAAGTCCTATAAGCAAGAGACGAGAATTAAGCCAAACATAGTCTCAACGACATATAGGAAAAGCATGCAAACAACCACTGGGGTCCTTATCTCTGAAAACGAACGGGACATCTAACAGCAGTGGAACAATTGTCTTGCCTTCCTCCCTGCCCTGAGAGCTCGCCGAACCTGATCTGTGCCTCCTTAAGTCCGGATCCTGAAGTCCTGATTGTGAGAAGCCGTTCATCCTGAAGTGCTGCCCTGTGGACCTACGTTCTTCCGAAGTCCTGCCCTGTGGACCTACGTTCAACTTCGGCCAGACTTTCTCTCAGCCCTCTACCCTCCTTAATTACCCTAAGTGTTTCTGAGTATCTTACGTTGTGGTTATTGATGTGAAGGTAAGGTTAAAGTATGTGAATATTCTATCTATCAATCTATTGCCTGACGCCGTGATCCCCGAAGGGGTGGCCACGAACGAACTGCCCCCATGCACCTGTTCCCAGTCAGTCGATGCCCCTCCCCCCAACCAGCACTGCCTTCGTTCATATACTTCCTCACTCTATCCTTCCACCTCTCCCTCTCTGTCCCTCCACCTCTTAGTCATTCTCTCGCTTTCCATACGTTCCATATGGCCGAACCATCTCAAGTTGTTCCTTTTCACACTTTCCAGCACATCTTACCTCCACACCACACCTTCTTCTTACTTCTTCATTAGTCTGTCTATCCCTCCATGTAACTCCGCACGCACTTCTTAAATAATTCATTTCCACTGCTCTCACTCTTGGTGTGAGTCTCTCAACCAACGTCCATGCTTCGCTTCCGTAAGTCAGTGTCGGGATTACCACACTGTCATGCAAGGAGTTCTTCACTTCCATACTGACCACCCTATTTCTTGTTACTGCTTTCAGCGTAATATGTGAATACTACAGTGCTTAATTATCCAGAGATCTGTGTCCAAGGTCCTTGTCCCTTGCATATGTGTTAATCCCTCAGAGTTTGTAGGAACTGTTACATCGATCTGTGCCTAAGATCTAAGTGTTCAATTTTGATAATTACTTCCTAGAACGTACCACGCATACGTTACATACTTGTGTTCATAAAACGCAGTTAGCACAATACTCACAGACTTTCCTTGTATATGTCTAATTCTATTATGTATGTTACAAGTTGAAGTCGAAGTGTATAATGTGTAATTATTCCCTTCTTTAAATAAGAACCTGTGACCTAGACCCTACGCTCAATTTCATATTTTGTTTACCTCAGTCCCCCCTCGCTGTGAAGAATTGTTATCAATATAATTTCTTCCCGAGATCTTACGCTCGTTTTTTTAAGCGTTATTCCCCTTATTGTATGAACTGTATTTATGTTCACTTGATTATTGATGTAGATAATTTTGATTCTTATCGTCTAGGAATTCTAGTCTTGCATAGATCGATTATCTAATTATTTATCAATCCGAATACACCGCTTATTGTGTGAATTCTTTACAAGACTTTCAAACCCCAGATTTGCAGTATAACGAAGAAATGTTTATGCAAATGAAACACCAAAGGCCTGAATGCTACCGGAACAATTGGAACTAAGGAGGCCTATGAATTATGATGGGCCTTTAGAACCATCTAACCTTATAATAGAAGACAGCCTAGACATATTATTACCAAATTGGCCAAAGAGCACCAGTGGTATGCCGGGATATAATATTTATATCACGTTATCAAGTCTGCACTAAAATCCAGATTATAGGTTTGACTCCTGTAAGGAGATAAAGAAAACCTAATATTTAGTAGTGGCCCCGTAATCATTGACGAACATGCCTATTACATAAGGCATCCTCTTCAAACACTAATCCGCCGTAGTTTGAATCTACCGCGCAGAGCATTTAAAAACTGAGGAGCCTTCATCATGAGCGCACGCGACCTCACTCATGGCTTCAGTCATTATGAATTGGGTTCTCACTACGAAAAAACTTCGTAAAAAATAAAAACAAAAAGAAAATAAGAATAACTATCCAATAAGCTTTCCATCATATCGTGGATGTACTTGTGTGGATTTCTGACCAGACGCTGAATCAGGCGTCATTCCTCCTTCACTGACATATCAAGTAAACCAAAATCCTTAATACATCAACGAATGGGAAGGGGACGGTCGGGAGGGCCCCAGTCGTCAATGATTACGGGGCCACTACTAAATATTAGGTTTTCTTTATCTCCTTACAGGAGTCAAACCTATAATTTATTAGTGGCCCCTCCATCATTGACGAACATGCCTGATATCTAAGACTGGAGGGGGACATTCGTAATCATATCATAACTCTAGAAAAGCAGATAATAAAAACAACCACATAGTATTCTTACTTTTGAAAAATGTATTTAATACGGCGTAGGCCGGAAATATACAAGAAAAAGGGGGTTCAGGCAGGTGCGTGCTTCAAAGAAGCCTGCCTGACAAAAATAGGTAACCCTGAAGATTCTGAACACAGATCTGTAGTTACAAAAGGCACCCCACTCAACGAGTGGTGACAAAAATAATAAGTTATAAGTTTATATGTGCACATCATAAACCCCAAAATACATGTGGAGATCAATTGCTAATGAACTCCATTGAACTAATGTTACATTGCTTTCGCAGCTAAAACTACTATAACAACACCGTTGTCTTGTACTAAACTTTGTACTAGCACAAATTCTCGCAGAGAAATTTTCATATCGCATTTCAACCTTAAATTGTATCACAGCTCTCATACTCCGGCGGGGTCTAGGGTGTCCTATGTCAACTGACTGCACCCCCCCCCCCCCCCCCCCTTCCTTGAAAATAAACATAAGTGACTGCAGGGCCACCTAGACCCTCTGCCTTAAAGCTATACATGGTAAGGAAGGTTTGTCTAGAGCAACTGACAAGTATCTAGAGAGAAACGTATGATTAGACGCCCACAACTGTGTGGACGCAATATCTTCAACTGAAAAGTTTTTCAGGAAACGTAAAGAGGCCGCCCACTTGCGTAAATCGTGGGCCCTACCCACAACGCCGGGATTACTCTCTTTAATGACTTCTACCAGAAGAGAGGCTAATCGCCGTTTAAGTAAGCGTTTACCCGTACTCGCTACCCATAAAGCACCTTGGGGGTTATGAGGAGCTATTCTTAAATATTTGGTTAGAGCTTGCACTGGACATAAATTATGATGCACCTTTCCCCTTTTTAACGCCGGCACTGTGAATTCAGAAAACACGTGTGCACTATGCTCATTCTTGGCTACAAACGCCGGGGAGGGTGCAATGGAAATTGAATCATTAAGTCTACCAAACCTAAGACAATTAGGTGTGTTGCTCATCGCCGCCAGCTCAGACACTCTGTTTCCGGTGGCCAAAGCCAAAAGGAAAACTGCCTTCTTTAAGATTAAAGCAAAGTCTGCAGTATTTTGATACAGACGAGAATGAAGTAAAGACAAAGCTTTGTCCAGAGACCAAGTAGGCATGAGCTGACGGGGAGGTGGGCGGAGTTTAAAACACGCTCTCATAAATCCTGTTTCCTCCGCCACCGGTATGGATAGACCTGTAAGGTCGAAAAAGGGCACTCTAATCGCAGTTAAGTGATTCTTCAAAGTAACCACAGATAAACGTTTCTGCTCAAACAGATAGTTCAAGTAATTAAAAAACAATGCCACTGAGGGTACAGTTTGTTCCGTTCTAACAATCCAAGAAGTAAAAGCTTTCCAATGAGATTGATATTGTCGCTTAGTAGACTGAGTATATTGATTGAGCAATTTATTGGTCACATCCCTACCGTATGGTGCTAGCCACTTGGCCTCCTGAATGTCCATAATGCAAAAGTCAGCGAGGTCTCTAGGTTGCCAATCGTGTCTAAGTGGAAGTACCCGACCGGGAGCGATACCGGGTCCGGGCACCACATTATTAACTGCTGGCACCACACCTGCGCTGGCCACAGGGGCGCGATTAGCGAGACTAAGCCTCGATAAACTCGTAGTTTGTTCACTACGTGGCACATTAGTGACGCATCTGGCGGCGGAAACAGATAGATGGAGCTCCATCTGTTCCAGTCTGTCACTAGGGCGTCTGGCCCCCCTGCCGGCGTTATCGTCCGGCGGGTGAGGTATAGAGGGAGCTTGTGAGTCTCCTCGGACGCAAAAAGATCCACTTGTGGATGGGAGAGCTCCGCAATCATTAGATCGAAAATGGGTTGCTTGAGCTCCCATTCTACTGTCGTGCTCTGTCTCCGGGACAGAGCGTCTGCCCAGACGTTCGCTACGCCTGGGAGATAAGATGCGTGAAGATAAATATCTAGACTGGTGGCTAGAACAAAAATCTCTTCCGACACGAGTAGCAACTTCCTTGACCTCGTTGACCCTTGTTTCTGAATACAGTGAACTGCATTCAGATTGTCCATTCTGAAGGCCACTGACTTGCCCCGTAACGCCGGGCCGTGAGCCTGAAGGAAATACAAGGGGACTAGTAACTCTTTGACATTTATGTGAGAGATTTCTAAGTGGGACCAAAGTCCCTGACCCTGGTGCCCCTGATTTGACTGAAATCCCCACCCTATGGTGCCTGACGCATCCGTGTCTACCCATACCGTTGGAGGAGGAGAGGTCCATGACATGATTGAGTGCAATGTTTCCCTCTTCGCCCAGACCGCTAGTAAGGTGTGGATTAATTTTGGTATGGGCCATAATTTTCCCGCCGGTAAGAGTGGGAAATATTTGTTGCCTTCCAATATTAATCGTTTTACTTTCAACCGGCCCAACTTGACAGTTAGCTGAATCCAGTTGAGAGAGCCGACCAGAGACTCCCAGACTCTTCGTGTCGTAGTCAGACTGTGAAGAAACCTGAACAGTTTCCTGCGAAACCTGTTGCGATTGTCCACACTCTGACTCAGAGTGAGAGCGGCGGTGTCCCAGACCAGCCCTATCCACTGAATTACTCTTGAGGGAACAAGGTTTGACTTTACCAGATTTACCTTGAAGCCTAGAGTTTTGACATGATTTAAAATGATATTGCCATGTTTTATGCATAATTGTTGTGTTTCTGCCACCACCAGCCAGTCGTCTAGATACCACAACACTCTGATTCCCTGTTTTAACAATGGCATCAGGGCTTGCCGGACTAGTTTCGTGAATAATCGAGGTGCTAGGTTCAAACCGAACGGCATCCTCTGAAAAACAAAATTTTGGTGCCTGATCCTCAAGGCCAGAAACCTTTGAAATCTTTTGTTGACCGACACGTGCCAATAGGCGTCTGTCAGGTCTAGGGAACACATCCAGCCACCCGGCGGAAGTGTTAGCCTGATTTGATGAACTGTTAACATTCTGAAAGACTCGTTGTAAATGTGAAGATTCAGATACGACAGGTCTACGACCGGCCTCATCTGAACACTGTCCCGTTTGGGAACCAAAAACAGTTTTGACGTGAATACAGGGTAATCTGGGGGTACCGGGATGATGACATTCTTGGCAATCATCTCCTGGACCAGCAACTCCACCTCTAATGAAACACAATTTGCCGTTGTCGGCTGACGTAAGCGAGGTCGCCGGAGCCACTGCCAAGTGATGCCTTTGCGTGCCACCATCCGTGCCCAGGTTTTTAACGGCCATGCTTGGTGACACGTTCGGAACGACCCAGTTAGCAGACAAGGGTTCGCCGGCTGTACTTCCCTCGGTTCCTCCGGCTCTAAGGTAGGCACTGGGAGTGAGAAAGACTTTAGTTTTTTGATGGTGGGTTTGGTGGTGTTGGACGCTTCGCCGGCTGGCTGGTGTGGGCCGAAGACTGGCCCTGCCCCGGCTTATACTGGCCGCGTCCCCTCTGTCCTGAAAACCCTCTCTGTCTATGCCTGAACTGACCCAGGGGGGATTGGGAGGACTTAGGCGGAAGAAACGGCTTAGAACCCCCTGGCTGAGCTTTAGTAGGAGGCTTAGGTTTGGGGAAGTTAAATGCGGGTTTCTTAGCCTGTGCGGGACTGTGCTTCACGGCCTGTGCCATGTTAAACACTGTTCGCCATACATCAGGGGACATTAAAGAAGGTGTAAGTACTGGGGACATTACCACCTGGTTAGCAATGCGATCAGGCAGCTTGCGAACTAATGACATCCTAAGATCCTGTCGTGCTCGCACCGCCTCAAGTAAGGCTGTGCGTATGTCACCTAAGGATTGAATTGACGACTGAAGAATCAGACGCCGGGATAATTCAACTGATCTTCGAGCATCCGCGTCTGCGATTGCCTGAGTAGACCTGAGTAAAGACTTAGCCACCTGTTGAGAAACTATGTACTGTGAAAACAGGCGGAAAGCTTTTCCCCTTAGCCTAAATTCTCTGTCTAGGTGAGAAGGGGTAGGGGTAATGAATGGTTCCTTTAGTTCACAAAGATTAATCTTAGGGGCAGCTAAAAAAGAAAATAAAGCTGACGGAACTCCGCCGGCAGAACCTACCGGCATTGAGAACCATGAATGTGTATCCTGAGGGATCTGGTGGGAAGATTTAGAAGTGAAAGTGGTTGCAAAGTTTTGAGCCTCTACCTCCCAATTCACCCAAGGTCCTGGTCCCAACTGTCCCACCTTCAACACTGGATTAGCTGTCTCGTCTGTGACGGTCTGTAAATCTAGTTCAGGAGTAATAGCCGACAGAGCCTTAATATCATTAAACCCATCCAGCTTAGACCAGTCTGAAAAAAGTTTTGAAGCTGAGGCAGGGGGTAAAGCAGGCTTAGATGCATAAACAAAATAATCCTGATGATAATAACTAGGTATAGCCTTGATATTTACGTCCAAAACATTACCCAAGGCATCCAATGCCCTTAATTTCTTAGACTTATTTCCCTGGATAAACCACTCACGTGGTACCGGGAGTTCCCCTGACAAGGTAGGCTGGGCAAGCTCTGGCTTAGAGGGGTTCAAAGGGACCCATGACTCGTCTGGCCCATAAAGCAGGGGCATAGCTACCTTTCTAAGAGGCGCTTTGTCTAGAGGGGGTGGATTAACATCCGTAATGACCCTGACATTTGACGTAGTGAATGCCGCCGTAGCTGGCTTAGAGCTCCCTGCCGGTGACAGAGTAGGAGGGTTAGGAATCTTAGATAAATCGATTGACGTTATCAGAGGCCGTACCGCAGAACCTGTCAAGGGAGCCCCCAAGTCCATTGTGGGGTTTTCTCGTTGTTGATTAAAGAATTTTGATAGAGCATGAGTAAGTAACCCATCAATTTCTTGTGCTGTAACAAACTGGTTAGGTGCAGAACTTTCAGGTGAATTAGTATTATCATGGGCGGCGTCCAGGCCTGAGCCTGACCCTTGTCCTTCCCTATCTGAAATTAATGACACTTCATCTTGTTCCTCCCGATCCTCCTGAGAAGACCCCGCCGAGGCAGGGGCACCTTGTTTCCAAGATAAATCAGGGATAGAGGATGGGGTCGCCGCGTCCCTGTGGACATCGGCTACTGTGTGACTCGTATGAGTCGGACGTGGATGGTCAGACCCTGGCTGAGCAAACCGCCAAACACCGAGGCTCTGGCCTACGCTCTCTTGAGAGTCTGAAACATTCTCAATTATTGAATATCCTGAACTTTCCATTTCTAGGGTTAAAATATCAATAGGTAAATCTTGTTTAGGGACAGGCGCTTCACTATACTCTGAGGCTGTAACAGAAACATTGTCAGGTGTAGAGGTACGATGAGATGCACTAGACTTAGTAGAATGTCGAGAGGACTTCTTATGGGAATCCTTTTTGGAGGATTTGTGGCTACGGTGTGACCGCGAACTAGACCTAGGTTTGGAAGAATCACCACCATGGCCACTGGGGGAAGCTTCAGTCTTGCACTTCTTACTAGCCGGGGAAGAGGCCCGACTTGAAGACCGTTGTCTGAGGGGTGACCTTGACCTCGATCTCGCCTGCGACGAGGAGGTGGCTGCCGGGGGAGTAGGCTCTCTCGGGCGTTTAAACGTATCCACAGACGATACAGAACCCTGGCTAGTCTCTGTCGGCTTAAAACCCTTACTCTAGAGGTACGTTTAGGGGGAGGGTGCTCTGACAGCAACTTATCCCAAAGTGGGACGTTGTCACATTGAAGTGACTTATGTGCGACAATGGTAGTGTAGGCCGACATTTGTTGTCTGACCTCTCTCAACGCTACCGCCGCGGTCTTGTCATTGTCACACAGGACTTTATTGGCTAATTGGGAGCAAAATGAACAATTAAGTGTAACCCAGAGACCCCTTGAACGGTCTAGACATCTAACACACCTTATGCAAAGGGTATGTGCAAAAATTGGGATACCCGCGCAAGTAGGGGTAATGCACAGGGCAAAAACTGGGGTCACATTAGCCATGACAGAGACTGGTGTGAGGAACTACCGCCGGGTCTGTATTGGTCCGCCGGAGCTCAGCTCTGGAAAAATAAAGAAAAATTTCCAGGAATTAATGCTCATAAGGTTAACCCAAGTGTTCGCATACAAGTGTTAATAACCCACCGGGTAACGGGATGCAAAGACACAGCTAACACATCTCGCCACGCGGCTGGGTGTAAAGAGGCTAAACAAATCTTCTTAGCTAAAGAACATGAAGAATACCCTCTGATATAATGGTCCAGTATGGCACTTATAGTCTGTAGGAGGTGGTGACTGTCTCAAGATTCAATTTTGTAACAAAGCCCCCCCTCATAAAGACGCCGGCCCTTGAAATATTTTAGTAGAATAGCCCAGGGCAGGAATATACGAGATCTGATTTTTTAACGAATTGTCCCAAACGATCGTCGTAAAAATAGAAGGCGGCGATACTGAAAGTATCACCCAATTAAGGTTAATCGAAATTGAATTTGTTTATAAATTCCTTAGTTCCTTTACTTAGGGGCACCCGCCGGGTGTGGAAATCGATTTGGTTAAACCTCACTGAACCTTCAATTGCCGTAAGAGTAAAGGCAGCGATACACAGAGTATCACTCAAATGGATTGGTTAACTATAAGAGACCTAAGTCGTTTTATCCCACCCTGCTCAGGTGCACCCACCGGGTGAGAAGTCTAAAAGTTAACCCCACAAGTTCCTGACCCACTTCTTTGTAAAAGATCGCCGGGGAGGAACGCCTAAACAACAGCTAGGTTTTCCCCGTGGTTGTCGTAAACCAGGTAGAAAAACCTATAAAAAACGAGTGTTCTCAAGAACGTCGTTTCTTTATATATAACTAAATATATATGTACGGATGGGTACAGCCATCCCGCCGGGAATTTTAAAGGAGGCCTGAAACCAGGCACCCACAGAGACGCAGTCCTGGAGAGCCACAGACACCTCCCCTCGCCGGGGAACCAGCCAGAGTTAAAAACCACGTGTGGCCCATCACTGCTCATCGGTCAGGATTTTTCATGGTGAAACCGAGAAAAACCCGCCGGAAGGCAAACCCCACCCTGAACAGACACCATATGAACAATACGACACGAGGAGAGACACGCACGACTAACCAAGGTCACAACATAATCCGTGGAATTAGCCAATACACAACTAAACCAGGAAACAAATATAGTCCGAGGAATTAGCCAATACACAACTAAAACCCGGATACACATGACACAGTAGGGCATATTTATAAAATAAATAATAACACTAGACATGTGGCAAAGCTACGAGCGGCTGGCTAGGCCTAGGTAGACGGCATGAAAATAGTTGAAATATAACACACACTGGAATATCACAACAGGAACCACCGCCAACACACCACCGAAGCGATAACTTCCCACCCCGGGAAGCCTGACACGGACCCAGAAAAAACTTCACTAAGTGAAGAAAAATACGCTGGGAACGTCAGCAAACACACAGCTTACCTCATCAGAAGGATAAAAGGCAGCAATAATTAACGCGTAATGAAAGCCGCCTGCATCACCAACTAACCAAACTGTGAAAAGTTCACGTGTCCACAACAGGACCACGAGGGTACATCCGAAATAGATGCCCCATACATACGACCCAAAATACATTGCACTGCGGGCAACCAGCCCAGGACACTCCTGCTACGCCTATCCTAACCTTACTCGATACATCCCAGAGTAAACAAATGACTAGGGACGCCACGAATGCGGAACCAGCGGAGCCTGAAAGGTACGTCCGGGCAGGCTGAGCGCAGAGCAAAGAAGGAGGAATGACGCCTGATTCAGCGTCTGGTCAGAAATCCACACAAGTACATCCACGATATGATGGAAAGCTTATTGGATAGTTATTCTTATTTTCTTTTTGTTTTTATTTTTTACGAAGTTTTTTCGTAGTGAGAACCCAATTCATAATGACTGAAGCCATGAGTGAGGTCGCGTGCGCTCATGATGAAGGCTCCTCAGTTTTTAAATGCTCTGCGCGGTAGATTCAAACTACGGCGGATTAGTGTTTGAAGAGGATGCCTTATGTAATAGGCATGTTCGTCAATGATGGAGGGGCCACTAATAAATATGGACCTATAGACTGTAAATTTCCTCAACAGGAACACATCTATCAGGTGCTACACAACTCAATGATAACACACAGTTAATTGTACACATATAATTTATTCAATGGCAAAAGGGTTGATGTATTTATTGTTTCTGATCATATACTCCTGAACTCTCAATATGTTGCATAATTATTTCTATGCTGAGATCACGGATGTATTAAGCACACTAAAGACTGAGAATTACCTTCACTATTATAAAGAACAGGAAGTAACACAAGGAATGCATAAATATTCAGTCTTGAATCAGGAACACAAATTATAACCTATTGTGGTAATATAATAATAGGAAACATACACTTAATTGTAAAGAACATGTAACATAATAGAGTCAACCCTTGATAATAATATATATGTGAGTCGAGTGTCTAACGTATTCTTATTCTTTAGAACACAGATTTTCCCCGAGTAGGAGAGAATTAGGTGAATTGAGATTTCAAACAAGTGCAGAAACGGTTGGTTCAAGAAACGCTCACGGGGGGTGACGGGCGCTCGTGGGCAGGTAGATCAGCCCGGGTAAGGGTGGCTAATGACCAGGTCAACAGCTCAGGTCATTCTAGTTACTGCGGTCTTGGGAATTTTATTTATTATTAATGCGACTATGAACTTAATACTTGGAGGAAGAAGTTGAAATTACGGGGAATGATATGCGAAATTAATTTTACAATTCAACTTATTATTAACTTACTTTGATAAAAATATGATCTGATCGTATGTCTCTTCAATCAATATATGCAATAATATTAAATCGGATCGAGGAATTCAGATATAATATTTACTCAATGATTATGAATAAATCAAGGATCAATATCTCTTAAGCGAAAAATGGATAAACAGTAGAGTTAACAGAACTAGCATAGTTAAACAATACTGAAAAACGCTTTCTATAAAATCAGCGTATACGAATAATTAAATACAATATTAATTATAGGTAAAATGGCGTACACGACAAAGTTGTACTAATTGAAATACCCGAAAAGGTATAATAAGATCTCTGAATGAGTTAACAGAGTCTTGTAAAGAATTCACACACTATGCGGTGTATTCGGATTGATGAATAATTAGATAATCGATCTATGCATGACTAGAATTCCTAGACGATAAGAATCAAAATTATCTACATCAATAATCAAGTGAACATAAATACAGTTCATACAATAAGGGGAATAACGCTTTTACAAGCGAGCGTAGATTTAGGATCTCGGGAAGAAAGTATATATGATAATTGATAACAATTCTTCACAACGAGGGGGGACTGAGGTAAACAAAATGTGAAATTAAGCGTAGGTTCTAGGTCACAGGTTCTTATTTAAAGAAGGGAATAATTACACGTTATACACTTCGACTTCAACTTGTAACATACATAATAGAATTAGACATATACAAGGAAAGTTTGTGAGTATTGAGCTAAGTGCGTTTTATGAACACAAGTATGTAACGTATGCGTGGTACGTTCTAGGAAGTAATAATCAAAATTGAACACTTAGATCTTAGGCACAGATCTATATAACAGTTACTACAATCTATGAGGGATTAACACATACGCAAGGGACAAGGATCTTGGACACAGATCTCTGGATAATTAACCCTTAAAAAGCGGCTCACCACTTAAGTCGAGTTAAATAAAGCTGGACTATGTGGCGGCGCTCGACATAACTCGAGTGGCAATTTCAGCACGTAATGTGGCTGAGAGAGAGAGACAAGTGGTGGCAGGAGACTAGCGAGCGTATGACTGCTCCAGACCACCGCGGCGAACCTACTGACACAAATCTCAGCTCCCTCCTCCCTCTCTCACTCGCTACATACTCAATTATGTACCGAAAGTACCGAATTACCTGCTTTTTGCACTCGCGTTGCACGGTTATTGCAAGAAAACTATCCATCATACAAGGATCGTTATGGTGTCATTCGAAAGCTCTGTTTATGCCCTTTCAGGGATAGATACTTGTTTTACGTTCTGGGTCTTATTTAGGCATGAAAATGATCACGTAAACAGCCCTATTTTGGCTAAAAACACCCCGCTGGGCGGTACACATAAATAAACCGCATAGGCCGCTCGTAAGGTGTTAAGCACTGTAATATTCACATACAGTACTTTAACCTTACCTTCACATCAATAATCACAACGTAAGATACTCAGAAACACTTAGGGTAATTAAGGAGGGTAGAGGGCTGAGAGAAAGTCTGGCCAAATTTGAACGTAGGTCCACAGGGCAGCACTTCAGGAAAACGTAGGTCCACAGGGCAGCACTTCAGGATGAACGGCTTCTCACAATCAGGACTTCAGGATCCGGACTTCAGGAGGCACACAGCAGGTTCGGCGAGCTCTCAGGGCAGGGGGGAAGGCAAGACAATTGTTCCACTGCTGTTAGATGTCCCGTTCTTATTCAGAGTTAAAGACATTACCCCAGTGGTTGTTTGCATACTTTTCCTATATTTCGTTGATACTATGTTGTGCTTAATTCTTATCTCTTGCTTATAGGACTTCAAGGTAAAAGGGATATTGTAATACGTTGTGATCAAGTTGTGATGATTAATACTTAACTAATACATACAGGTGAATTATTATTAGGTACACACATATAATGGCTATTTTATTGAACACCTAGGGGTTCGTTATGTGGCCTAGTATACATGCGAAAATGATTATACTGATTACTTCATAATTGGAGGTCTTTGGCCAATTTGGTAATAATTCGCCTAGGCTGTCTTCTATTATTAGGTTAGATGGTTCTCCAGGCCCATCATAATTTATAGGCCTCCTTAGTTCCATTTGATCCGGTAGCATTCAGGCCTTTGGTATTTCATTTGCATAAACATTTCTTCGTTATACTGCAAATCTGGGGTTTGAACAAATGGGGGCTGGTGATTGGCGGGTGTGTTTTGAAACCACGGCCCTGATAGGACATCAGGATTTCTTTTTAACTGGGGTGACTGTCCTAGATATCCTGTGTCCCATAGAATCTGGGATCTGGGAAGTTCCTGAGGTCATGGGGTGCTCGGGTAAACTTGGCTTCCTTCGTTCCCTCCTTGTTTTGATGTTTGCAATCTTATATGAACTGGAGCCCATTCTCGCCAACCCCGTCATTTCACCACCATCGGCGTAGAAAAGGTTGCCACCTCACGATTTCAAGACATATGACCGAGTAGTGGAAGTGTTGAGGATGGGTGACAGGTTCTGCATCGTCAGGAACCACATCGTAGTCGGGACATCTACAGGCTTGGAGATGTCCATGGCCATGTGGACATGAAGGGGTTGTTGTGCCTCTGAAGCCAGTTGCACCAAATGAAGAGGGGACTTGACAGGTGACGTCTTCACACCATTCGACACTATGACGTGGTTGATTTTCATGGCTGATGTAGGCGCAGTAGAAGGCAATGTAGTAGTAGAGGCACCGGGAGAGGTTCTGGTCACTGCAGGAGCTGGAGGAGTAGTGACCCGAACAGTGGAGGCTGGTGGAGTGTGCACTGATGAGGTCGTGCGGTTATCAGGTAACCTGGACGTCGCACTTGATGGGGTAGACAGGTGTGGCGGTGGCAAGGTAGGTGTTGGATGGCCCCGCCGTCGGTATGTAGGCCGGAAGTTTGGAGCCCATCGTTGAGGTGGTATCACAACGTCGACCAGATCTTGTACATGTAGGATTAGAGTAAGTAGGGATTAGAGGTTTATTGACACGTAATTGAGGGGAGGGTGTGGAGGTAAAAGTAGAAGAATGTGGCAACGTGTTGTGTATGTTAGGTCGAGGCCGAATTGAAGGGGATGAAAGAGGTGGAGGAGGAAGGGAAGAAGATGGTTTACTGAAGGAATGAGAGACAGATGGAGCCGGAGTCTTAAGTTTAGAGGCATAGGTAACAGGAATAGATGATTTTCTAGTAAGAGGAACAGGTAGTTGTGGAGGAGTAGATACAGGCAGAGTGCTAAGATTAGGAATATTAGCGATAGGCGAGGATAACTGTGGAGGGGTAGAGATAGGCAGAGTGCTCAGATTAGGAATGTTAGTGATAGCAGGGGTAGTAGGTAGAGTACTAGGTGACTCAGAATAGATAGGTAGGCTGATAGATGGAGAAGGAAGCACAGGCAAGTAAAGTGGTCTAGAAATAGCTTGGGAAGGTAGTAGAGGAGGAGCCGAGACAATGTGCGTAGGCAAAGAAGGAATAGGAGTGTAAACAATAGGCCGTGTCCGTTGTGGCAAAGGGGGCGTGGCAGGTGGTGGTAGAGGGTGTGAGTCTGGAAGAGGTTTCTTTCTGGGTGTAGGTGTCACAGGAAGGTTGATGACAGGAGATGCAGGTTCTGTGGATCCCAAGTTTTGATTATTAGATGCAGGCAATAAGTCATTCTGATTAGGATCTGCAAGCATAATAATATTCTCATCAATGGGCTGAAATCTACGGACATGTCTGTTATGGTATGTGCGTGACTCACCAAATTTTTTAACTGTAACCTGGTAGCAATTTGGTACAGTTAAAATTTTGAAGGGACCTTTAAATCTTGGTTTGAGTTTGGACAGCACAGGTAGTTGAGCAATCATAACTAAATCGCCGACACAATGAGGACTGGCTTTGGGAGTCTCTTCTGGCTGTAGATCTTGGACATATTGGATTTGACGGAGACGTTTTTTTAGATGAACTAATGACTGATCGAAGTTGGAGGAGGGCTCATACGGGGGAGCTAGATGACAGAGAGGAAGTAGTAATGGTGTTACTCCAAACACCCATTCATGAGGTGAAATCCCGTCTTCTCGAGGGCATGTGTTGATTCCCCATTGCACAATTTTCACCTGACTTGGCCAATCTTTGGAGTCCATTTGTTGTAGTCTGGTCCGGATTTGGTTGGCGATGGTCCTATGACTTCTCTCGCATATTGAGTTCCCTTGAGGCCAGTATGGAGAGGAATGGCTTATCTTGAAACCACACATTTGTGATAATTCAGACCATATGTGACTGGTGAATTCAGGTGCATTGTCAGAATGAATAGCATCGGGTAACCCAAATATGGAAACACATATTGAATAAGAGTTTCTGCAACGGCAATGGCTGAATGTTCTTTTGCCGGGCAAGCAATGACATATTTAGAGTAAGTGTCGACAAAGGTGATTATATACCTAAATCCCTGATTACCCTCCATGGGGCCCATGACATCAACTGCAAGTAATTGCCATGGTTTAGAGGCGACTAATTTCCCTGCAGGACCAGCTGTGTGGGTTCTATCCTTGCCTAATGCACATGCTTTGTAAGCTTCAGTGATGCGCTTGGCAGTTATATACGGGGATGGAGTCCAGTATACCTGTTGAAACGTGGTGATAAGTTTCCGTTGGGCAAGATGAATTCCATTGTCCATATGGATAGAGTGCATGGTGGATAGGGCAGCTTGTGGAGTGATGATGATTTTGCCATCAATGGTGAACAAGTTATCACCTCGTCTGGTCAATTGAGTGTATATCTTGCGTGGCATCCAGTCAGGTTTCTCTTGTCATTGGAATGAATGTAACAGCTCTTGCTGGCTGTCATCCAAGGAGTCTTGATGCTGAATGGCAAGTATTGGGTGTGGCTTCTCGTCGTGTTGAAGGTCATCTTGGAAGGAATTGATGGGCAGGCGAGAAAGAGTATCCGCATTAGTATGAAGTTTCCCTGGGCGATAAACAATGTCTATATCAAACTCTTCTAGCGATTCTCTCCACCTGACTGTCAGAGCATTTTTTGTGTCAGACTTACGGAGCCATTGAAGGGTGTGGTGGCCCGTAATTATTGTGACCTTGACTCCAGCCAGGTACGCTTTGAAGTATTGGAGGGCCCATATCATACCCAGGCACTCCCGGTTTGTGACAGGATAATTTACTTCTGCCGGATTGAGTGTGCGGCTTGCACAAGCAATTATGTGCTCTTTTCCATCTCGTGTTTGACCCAGAATGGCACCGATTCCGAATTGACACATCAGTATATAACCGGAATGGCTGGGTATAGTCTGGAAAGGAGACCACTGGAGAGGCTACTAGTTTATCGTTGAGATCGTTAAAGGATTGAAGACGTTCATCAGTCCACTTGAAAGGTTCTTCTTTTTTGGTGAGGTCATGTAAAGGTTTGGCAATGGTGGCGACATTTTTAACAAATCTTCTGTAGTATGAGGCTAACCCGAGAAAAGCTTGTACTCCTTTAACGTTAGTGGGAGGGGTGATTTTACTTATAGTTTCTAGTTTACTGGGGTCTGGTGTTATCCCTTGTTCTGAGACAATATGCCCCAGAAAATTTACTTTATTCTTAGCCAGAGTACATTTGGATGGCTTAAGTTTAAGGCTAGCATCTCCGATTCTTTGGAAAACTTGCTTCAGTCGCTGTAAATGTTCGGCCCAGGTTTTTCCGAAAACGATAATGTCATCTAAGTATGCAAGACAGGCCTCCCAGGTGAGTCCTTGCAGTACTGATTCCATTAACCTGGAAAACGTAGCTGGGCCATTGTACAGACCATATGGCAACACTGTGAACTCATAGAGTCGGCCTTGGCTGGTGGAGCAAGCTGTCTTTTGCTGGTGTTCTGGCAATACTGGAACTTGCCAATATCCTGCTTGTAGGTCCAGAGTGGTGAACCACTTTGCCCCAAGCAACGAATCCAGAGAGTCGTCAATTCGTGGAAGTGGTGTGGCGTCCTTGATGGTGGCGTCGTTGAGCTGCCTGTAATCAATGCAGAAGCGTGTGGATCTGTCTTTCTTCCGGACCAGTACTACCGGAGACGACCAAGGGCTTGTGGATGCCTTGATTACACCTGTGGCGAGCATATCTTGTACTTGTTTCTCTTCTTCTTGTCGTTGGATAGGGTTTTCCCTCCGGATGGGCTGTTTAATAGGCCACCCTACGGTATCAATGGGGTGATGTAACATGTCTGTTTTCCCCATATCACGACTAGAAGTAGCGAAAATATCTTGATAGGAAATGAGGAGGTTTCTGAGGTCAGTTTGTTGGTCAAGATTGAGATTGGTAGGAATATCAGGGAGAGGGTTTTTATATGGAGGGGAAGAATCTGTTGGAACGGACAGTTCTTCAGAATACATTTCAAGTTCGCCAATGGCAAGTCCTTTTGGCAAGGTGATTGGTTTATCGGAAATGTTGGCTATTTTGATGCAATTTAATTGATTTGGTAGCAGGCTAGGAGCGGTTAGGCATACCCCATTGAAAGGGCTTTGGAGGTGTGGGGTCAAAAGGACATCTCCTTCTATGGTGGGTACTAAAGGTATCCATTTTTCATGATGTGGAGGGACTGTTATGGTGGTAGAAATAATTGCTTGAGAGATGATATGAGGTTGGAGGGGGAGTATTTGTTCATTACTTTGGGTTGCAGCAGTGACGGGGAGAGAGGTAAGCAAAGTCTGTGATTTGAGCTGCTTAATTGTATCAAGGAAAGTTTTTGTTTTTTGTTCAGGTTTGGAAGGTGGATCAAAAGTTAAAGTTCGGTGCCTGCAATCTATTGAGGCACTCAATGATATCAGAAGATTGAGACCTAAATAACCATCGTATTTAGTCTCACTGGGATTATAAATCACAACAGAATTATTAACTCCGTGATTTGGGAGAGGTGTGTTTACATAAAGTGGAAGAGTTTGACCGAGATTGGGAATAACTTGGTCATTTGCATTTACGAGGATAATGGAGGAAGATTGCATCTGTCCAAAAATATTTTTATGCTTTTGAAAGAAAGGAAGGAACAGGCAAGATCGGGAAGCCCCTGTATCTAGAAGAAGTCGGACTTTCACCCCATTCAGAGTGATTTTCTTGTACACCGGAAGACCATTATCCGATGTTCTATCATGAGTTACGACAATTTGTTTGGGGGGGAAGCCTAAAAATCCCGTGGTTCTGGTCCTAGGGTTTCAGGCTGATATTGTTCAGCTCCTCCTTCTGCGATTTCTTCTTCTATGCTTGCCGCCCCGTCTTCTGTTATGGTTGCAATCTGACGCGGTTTGATCCAGGGAATCTGCGCCCACCAACTTGGAGTTCTGGTTCTCTTCTTGGTCAATTCATTAAACGATCTCTTCAATGACCAAAGCATGCATGGTTCGGAACAGGGCTTTCAATCCACTGGTCGAATCCGGGCCCAATCTTCTGCTTTGTCATTTGCACGAGGAGCTACTGGACCACGGATGGGAGCTGTGTTGGTGGTTGGATGAGTGGTGACTTTGCTAATCACTGCAATCTTGGTTTGTTCCCTGGACTTCCGTAGTGCCATGATTCTTCTGATCACAGGCAGATCCGCGTCATAATTGGTTGGCTCGACGATTGAGAAGTGGTCGGTCACTGGGTCAGGCAAAATTCTCACAAGTGCCTTGAATATTTTCCTCTTCCTCTGCGCCGTGGTTTCTTCTGGGAACGCAGTTAAAGCTATCTGTTGCAATTGTTCAATAGTAACGTCCAAATCCCACGAGTATTTGACTTTGTGGAATTTCTTATCGGCTATTGTTTGCCCCAATACTGGATTAATTGCAGCTTTCACATAGACTTCAAACTGTGCCCAGGTTAACCCAGGCATATTATCGTGCACATAACAATAGTATAAATCTTGGAAGCGTCCTCGTTTCCGAACATAATGTCCAGGACCGGTTTGACTATTTCCATATATGTGTATATATCATAGTCTTCAGGTTTGAACGCCGGGATGTCAAGAGATCTAATTGCTGCCATGTTGAATTATGTGACCACTTTAATTGAATACCAGTAGAAAAAAATGTTTACAATAAGAACACTCGTGTTGATATGCCGTATTGAAACACCGCTGCCGCCAGTGTTATGCCGGAATATAATATTTATATCTCGTTATCAACTCAGCACTAAAATCCAGATATGGACCTATAGACTGTAAATTTCTTCAACAGGAACACATCTAACACGTTATTAATCACAGATATAGGTATTCAATCAGGTGCTACAAAACTCAATGATAACACGCAGGTAATTGTACACATATGAGTGGAGTGGTCATGCCACTGGATTGGTAATCCAATGGACCCGGGTTCAAATCCCGATATGTCAATGGGAAGATATTATTGGGATTTAATTTGTGCTGTACCTAGTATCAGTGCATTACCACAAAGCCCACCGAAATGCCAAAAAAATACCCTCATTGTTCCCTGATTAAATAACACTGTATGCATATTCCCATATTCAAAATATGTTACAGGGGGACAATGCCTAGTGAGTTCACTGCTCAATAGGTGGCGTTCTGAGAGTGAGGGTCTGAGTCTGGAGGGTGAGACGGTGAGGCACTTGGGCGAGGCAGCCAGCCGCTTCAGAGATGGAGCTGCTTCGAGCCATGATTGATGCTTCACATGTCTCACTCCCCAGACTGGAACAAGACCTCACGGGCTTCACCGTGTTGAGCGGTGGAATGTACAGGCTCTCAAGCTATGCCCTAGTAGTTGGAATATAGAAAAAAACAAAACAAAAAAAATATAATTTATTCAATGGCAAAAAGGGTTGATGTATTTATTGTTTCTGATCATATACTCCTGAACTATTATTATTTATATGCTGAGATCACGGATGTATTAAGCACAATAAAGACTGAGAGTTACCTTCACTATTATAAAGAACAGGAAGTAACACAAGGAATGCATAAATATTCAGTCTTGAATCAGGAACACAAATTATAACCTATTGTGGTAATATAATAATAGGAAACATACACTTAATTGTAAAGAACATGTAGCGTATAGAGTCAACCCTTGATAATAATATATATGTGAGTCGAGTGTCTAACGTATTCTTATTCTTTAGAACACAGATTTTCCCCGAGTAGGAGAGAATTAGGTGAATTGAGATTTCAAACAAGTGCAGAAACGGTTGGTTCGAGAAACGTTCACGGGGGGGGGGGGGGGGGGGGGGGTGACTGGCGCTCGTGGGCAGGTAGATCAGCCCGGGTAGGGGTGGCTAATGACCAGGTCAACAGCTCAGGTCATTCTAGTTACTGCGGTCTTGGGAATTTTATTTATTATTAATGCGACTATGAACTTAATATTTGGAGGAAGAAGTTGAAATTACGGGGAATGATATGCGAAATTAATTTTACAATTCAACTTATTATTAACTTACTTTGATAAAAATATGATCTGATCGTATGTCTCTTCAATCAATATATGCAATAATATTAAATCGGATCGAGGAATTCAGATGTAATATTTACTCAATGATTATGAATAAATCAAGGATCAATATCTCTTAAGCGAAAAATGGATAAACAGTAGAGTTAACAGAACTAGCATAGTTAAACAATACCGAAGAACGCTTTCTATAAAATCAGCGTATACGAATAATTAAATACAATATTAATTATAGGTAAAATGGCGTACACGACAAAGTTGTACTAATTGAAATACCCGAAAAGGTAAAATAAGATCTCTGAACGAGTTAACAGAGTCTTGTCAAGAATTCACACAATAAGCGGTGTATTCGGATTGATGAATAATTAGATAATCGATCTATGCAAGACTAGAATTCCTAGACGGTAAGAATCAAAATTATCTACATCAATAATCAAGTGAACATAAATACAGTTCATACAATAATGGGAATGTCGGTTAAACAGACGAGCATAGATTTAGGATTTCGGGAAGAAATTATATATGATAATTGATAACAATTCTTCACGAGGGGGGACTGAGGTAAACAAAATGTGAAATTGAGCGTAGGTTCTAGGTCACAGGTTCTTATTTAAAGAAGGGAATAATTACACGTTATACACTTCGACTTCAACTTGTAACATACATAATAGAATTAGACAATCATATACAAGGAAAGTCTGTGAGTATTGAGCTAAGTGCGTTTTATGAACACAAGTATGTAACGAATGCGTGGTACGTTCTAGGAAGTAATTATCAAAATTGAACACTTAGATCTTAGGCACAGATCTATATAACAGTTACTACACACTCTGAGGGATTAACACATACGCAAGGGACAAGGATCTTGGACACAGATCTCTGGATAATTAAGCACTGTAATATTCACATATTACGCTGAAAGCAGTAACAAGAAATAGGGTGGTCAGTATGGAAGAGAAGAAGTCCTTGCATGACAGTGTGGTAATCCCGACACTGACTTACGGAAGCGAAGCATGGACGTTGGTTGAGAGACTCAGACCAAGAGTGAGAGCAGTGGAAATGAATTACTTAAGAAGTGCGTGCGGAGTTACATGGAGGGATAAACAGACTAATGAAGAAGTAAGAAGGAGGTGTGGTGTGGAGGTAGATGTGCTGGAAAGTGTGAAAAGGAACAACTTGAGATGGTTCGGCCATATGGAACGTATGGAAGGCGAGAGAATGACTAAGAGGGTGTACGAGAGCGAGGTGGAGGGACAGAGAGGGAGAGGTAGACCGAAGGAGAAGTGGAAGGGTGGAGTGAGGAAGTATATGAACGAAGGCGGTGCTGGTTGGGGGGAGGGGCGTCGACTGACTGGGAACAGAGGTGCATGGGGGCAGTTCGTTCGTGGCCACCCCTTCGGGGATGACGGCGTCAGGCAATAAATAGATAGATAGAATATTCACATACTTTAACCTTACCTTCACATCAATAATCACAATGTAAGATACTCAGAAACACTTAGGGTAATTAAGGAGGGTAGAGGGCTGAGAGAAAGTCGGGCCGAAGTTTAACGTAGGTCCATAGGGCAGCACTTCAGGAAGAACGTAGGTCCACAGAGCAGCACTTCAGGATGAACGGCTTCTCACAATCAGGACTTCAGGAGGCACACAGCAGGTTCGGTGAGCTCTCAGGGCAGGGAGGAAGGCAAGACAATTGTTCCACTGCTGTTAGATGTCCCGTTCTTATTCAGAGTTAAGGACATTACCCCAGTGGTTGATTGCATACTTTTCCTATATGTCGTTGAGACTATGTTTGGCTTAATTCTCGTCTCTTGCTTATAGGACTTCAAGGTAAAAGGGATATTGTAATTCGTTGTGATAAGTTGTGATGATTAATACTTAACTAATACATACAGGTGAATTATTATTAGGTACATACATATAATGGCTATTTAATTGAACACCTAGGGGTTCGTTACGTGGCCAACCCCGTCATTTCAATAGGTATAACAATGGACCTAGAACTGACCCTTGTGGGAGCCCACACTTTACATTACCATAGTAAGAATTGTCTACATTATAAGTTACATATTGAATTCTACTATCTAAATAACTTTTTAGCCATTGCAAAGCAATTTCCCTGATCCCATATACATTTAATTTTGTCAACAGACTTTCATGGTTTACAGTGTCAAAAGCCTTACTGAAGTCCAAAAATACCCCAACTACATTTTTTTTCCCAAATCAAAAGCTTTTGAAATCTTATCAATCAACATTATTAACCCGGCATGCACGCGCATTTGGTATTTAAAAGTGCCCGCCAAACGAGCATATTTTGGTTTATTCCCGCCTAAAATTGTCATTATCCGAAAAATATTTGTATTACGTATTCATATTTGCCTATTTCACGTTTAATATGAAGATATTGACATGTAACAGCAATAAAACAAGTGGGAATAGTATTTGGGGGGTGAAAAAGACAAATTATTGCCGACCGTCCAGTCATGAGGTGAGAGGCGCACGAGACATACACCCTCCCCCTTCGAGGCCTGAAGCCAGGCTGATGTCTCGCTAGTGCTGTCTCTCTCTTGCCACGCTCTCTATATGCACCCCAGATGACCTTAAAACTGGGTGGGAGATATTGGCGCGGCAAATAAACCGATAAACAAGGAAATAAGAGAAAACATAGGTGATAATTGAAGGGGGTGGGGGTGGGGGTTGACACATGTGGAGAAGTGATAGGAGGTAAGAAGGGGGATTATCTCACTTAATCACATATTCCTTTGTTTTGAGTGCCACTGAGGTCTTTTAAAAGGCATTTTTAGGCCTTGGACCTTAAGAGTCGCGCACCTTCGCCCAGTAAAACCTCTTAAGGTCTTGGCGCCATTCCCGGGTTAATGCCAAATTAGTTTTGTATCCCTTTCTGAATCCAAATTGGAATTCATAAAGTAAATTATGTTTGTTAATACTATGATATCAGTCTAGTGCGCATTACTCGTTCAAACATTTTCGAGAAAAGGTACAATATTGAGACTGGCTGATAGTTATTTACTTAATGTTGCATCATTATTTTTATACAAGGGTATAACTTTTGCAATGTTTAGTTTGTTTGGATAAATGCCTTCGGTCAATGACATATTAGTTAAGGAAGTTCGTGTATCAATTACTTAGTAGCAAAGCATTCAATATCAAAATTAAGTAAGATAGTCTAGCAAGAGGGATTTCCAACACAATATACTGTATATATCTAGATAAGTAGAACCTGGAGAAGGAATTATGTTGAAATTAAATAAATGCGTGAGATGAGTATTATGAAGAAATATTAATATGAATATATCTGGCAGGTATTGTGGACAAGGAAAACTAAAGAGAAAATATAGATATCTATAACATCGTAAATATAGATATCTATAACATCGTAAATATAGATATCTATAACATCGTAAACGAAGTAGTTGACGAAATTCGCAATAATAGTGTATCGCAATAAAGATTGTGGATAGCGTGTCAGGGTTATTCGCAATAATAGTGTATCGCAATAAAGATTGTGGATAGCGTGTCAGGGTTATTCGGAAGCTTTTAAAGAACCAAGAAGGGACTCTGATAACCAGAGACAACTTTACTCACATACTAAAATAACCATCATTTAATAGTTTTCCTCAGAGACTCGGGGATAGTCTGATCTCGCTTCACCTTCTTCTCATGGACGTTGGGAGCGGGGACCTTTACTTTCTGATATTCTTCTGCTTCTTAGTATGAATAGTTCTGAATAGTCTGCTCATCTTAGTCTAGGCTTCTTCTTTTATATTTATGTGTGTGAAGTAGACAAAAAACAAAGCTGCCTGTAACAAGTGTCTTCCTCAAAGTAGAGTGACAGAAAAACAGATTTTGGTGTATTGGAGAGAAGTGTGGTGTGCTTACTTAGTGTAGTGAAATGAATAGAAGGAGGAGGTGTTTGTGAGATCTAGCTGGAGTACTCTGTGTATGTGAGACACGAACAGAAAAAGTGAGGGAAACCAGTCAAATGAAACAGGAGTTCCAGCAATTCCATATCACATGCCTATAGGTCTCCCCTGGGCAGTATCCTGCTCGATTGGTGATAACAAAATATCACCAAAATAATTTATGGGGAGATAGATGGATTCTCGGCATTTCTTAGTGGTGGTGGTTTTGGGGGTAAGGGACCTACTGATGGGGCTTAGAAAGGTTTTGGGCCCTTTTTGTCCTGGTCCGGAGGTGTCATATAGATTCCTCTTTCAGGTGTCCTTAATTAGGGTGGGCAGGTAGGTTGCCAGCTGTGTGACTGGCGGGCCACCTCCTCATAAGAAATTACACCATCATAAGGAAACTCTGATTTTATGGAGTCATTCTCCTTCTATATATTGACATAACAAGTAGTTGGGAGGAGAGCAACTTGTCTGGTAACTATACCTTATATACAAGATTATTCAGTAATGTAAGCCACATGTATTATTATTTATGTATGTACAGTATATTGTGTATTTACCTCTCTCCCTTGTGAACCTCCCTCATTGTGATCATAGGACTGACTTGTACTCTCATTGAATCATATAGCCTGGAAATTACTAAATGCATTATTTATTACACCCCTATCATATTTAACTCTCTCCATCCAGAAACAGCTAAAATCAATATGTTAGCTACTTGCAATTGTCCTAATTACTACATGTCCTCACCCATTGTATTATATTTAATTACATAATACAGACAGTTGCACTCCGGTCACCAATAATATTATTTTTATCCATTTCTGACATGTTATTGTACTGGTTATATATATATCCTAAATAGCATTCTGGCAACCTAGAAAGTATCCAAAGCAAGTTTATATTCAAATAGAGTCCCTTCCACTTACCAAAAATTATCAAATATGTAAAAGTCTAAATATGCTTCTCAATATGTCTTTGAAAGTGTAAATTTGGCCAAACCATATATCGTGTAATACGATAGAGATAGGCAATTTATGTGCTAACGTATGTCTCTGTGACGTGCCTAGGTAGATACGATAATTTAACGGTCATTCCCATGGTACGGCGTAGGAAGATTAGATCGTGAATAATAAGATTGCAAGTTGTAAGTAAGTTAAGATTATAAAAGGCCTAATATGCTATTAAAAAATATTGATACGGTCTTATGTAGTATATATGAATTTATCGTATTAAGCAGCTTAGACGCGGTACAATAGTTTTCCCGCCTGGCGTTTGCCAAGGCAGCAAGACTGAGGTCCAGGGAACCTCAGAGAGTCAGAGCTTTCGCAGACATCACCCTGTCAACATATAATTTCCGTCTCATTTGATTGTGCTGTTGTGCCTCTATTCACAGTACACTGCCAGCAATACCCACATATACACTTCGACGACGCTCTCATCGACGCAATGACTGACAGCTAAGCATTCCTACTCATGTTCATTACCATTTCATAATAATTTCTTTCCTTTATTGAGCTGTGCTATTGGGCTGGCTCATCCTTCCCGCCGTCCGTCATCTTGCCCAGCATTTTCCCTCGTCTTATTGCCACGTGGAGATATTGGTGAGTTGAATCCTGGGGTATAATTAACCCTTTGAATCCTATTTAAATATAAACGTATGTGAGTGACCTTTGGATGTAATTTAGCTTAAATTCAGATTAATTTCAATTTAGACTTAGAGTAGTTTGACTTAAATTGATTTGTTTGGATTATAGCTTAGGTATATAATTAACTTCTACTGATATTATACCACATTGGTACCCAGACCCGGAATTTAGCTACTGCCAAGGGATTTTTTAAGGCAATGAGCAAGGGGACATACAACAGGATGCAGGAACAACTCTATGATAAACTGGTAGGACTAGCCAAACGATGGTTAGAGCCGGAATGCGGGGTCTGTCGTTAAGCCTCCCGAAATCATGCATCCCGCCTATAATTTTCCCCCAATAATAATCTTTCATTTCATTTTTCAGACTTCCTATGACACCTGACCTGACATAACATTTTCTTTGTTCATTATGGCCTTTTAGTGTAGGTATTGCCAATGTATTGTACTATTTTTTCTCCATAACAAAGAAGTCTGCTGTTCGGGATCTCTTGACTAGGCTACTAATTTGCCGTGGTGATATAACATTGTAGCATTGTAAGGTGTAGATAGCCTACAGGTTTGCATAAAAGATGAGTAAATCAGAGGAGATACCGTCTGGAGGGGTGCAAAGTAAAGCTCCGAAAAATCAAAGGGCAGGACTTCGGGGAGTGTTAAATAGATTAATAGTCAATGTCAATACTTTCATCACTATCGCTGACCTCGAGGAATTGGAGGCTAGACTAGATAATGTCCAGGTTACACATAGTCGAATTGTTGCTCTAAGTGAGGTGATTGTGGCAAGCATGACGGAGGATGATGAGATAATAGCAGAATGTGAAAATCGCACCCTATATGACGAAACAGTCTTCAAAGCGAAGCAGTTGTTACAGCGCGCTGTCGTGAACAAGAAGGAAGGCGATAACGATGCCCAAAGAAGGGCTGATCCAAAACATACTGTGCACCTCCCAAAGCTCAATCTACTTACATTTGGGAGTAATTTGACAGAGTGGTTAGCCTTTTGGGATGTACTTAGATCTACCGTACATGAATCCACTTTGGATAATGTCCGGAAATTTCATTACCTGAAAAGACAAATGGAAGGAGAGGCCTTACATCTAATAGAGGGTTTTGCGGTAGTAGGTGATACTTATCTTGAGGCAGTACAATTATCAACTCTGCGTACGCAGAGTTTGGTATCGCCCCCCCGTATAGTGGGTACCACCGGAAAAAAATGTCTGTCATCGTCGTCGTTGTGGCCCGTCTGTCCCGAAACTCCTCCTAGACTGTTGCACGGATTTTCACCAAATTTCACACGAACATTTGTTGCGTGAATGCGAATGTCGGTCAAAAAAGATTTTTTGAATTTATGCAATAGTTATGATTTTAGGTCCAAAATATGTTTTTACCCCCCCCCCCCTCCCCACTCAGCAATGATGCTGTTCTTAGTGTGTGAGCCCCAATGGGGCTCACACACTAATAACGCATTCGTTCTGGGGGCGAAAACATCTCGCTATGCATTTGCTAGGTTAAGTTAGTTTAGTTATACATACATACATCAAATGTTAAGACTGAGTGTTCCACACATAAGTGCAGTTTCAGTCTCTTGTCCTAATGGCGGTGTTCCAGGCAACCCTGTTAAGGGCTGCTTGACTTGTCAAGTTCTTGGATTTGAGATCGGCGCGTATATTCCGATCCCAGGTCTTCCTAGGTCCACCCCTTGGTGCAGCTCCCTCCACAATCACGGACCTGCATTTTTTCACCCAATTTTGTTCATCCATTCTCTCCACATGTCCATACCATCCCAGTCTACTTGTACGCAATCACCTCGCTAATACTCTTTATACCTAAACGTCTCCTCAGCTCGACATTTGTTATTCTATCCTGTAGCCTGGCCCCACACATCCATCTCACCATTCTCATCTCATTACGCTCCATTCTGTTGACATCCTCTACTTTAACGGCCCATGTTTCTGAGGCATACGTCATTGCACTTCTAACACATGAGGCATACACCTTTCCCTTCAGGGGGAGAGGCATTCTTTTCATGGTCATGATTGGCATCAATTCTCTGAACTTCCCCCAGCCACAACTAATTCTAGCAACAGTGGCAGCCTCGGCCCCACCACCGGCAGAGATGGTATCTCCTAGGTAACAAAACTTGTTCACCAGCTCCAAAGACTCATTTCCAAAATTCACAGACACATGATCATCACTTAACACAAGCTCGCCTTTGCACACTACGCACTCAAATTTCTCTATTTCTGACTTATCCTTTGGCAGGGGCCCCTTTATTCTACTACAGCGCTTACTCCCATGGTGTACCCAACATCGACAGATGCTACATTGAATTGAGTAAACGCCCACTCCCTTTCCACACACTGCACATGGGTATGCACCGCTCTTTTCCACATTGCCTCGTCTCAATCTACAATGCATAACCTTGGTTTTGTTAATATTGACTCTTAAACCCTAGCTCGCCATGCCCGCTCTCCACTCTCTGAATTTGGCCTCAGCATCTTGTATACTGTCAGCTATTAGGACTAAATCGCCTGCATAAAACAGTTCCAACGGGAGTCTGCCTCTAAAAACTCTAGATAGTGCCTCCAAGACCATAATAAAGAGGAGGGGGCTTAACACTGAACCCTGATGGACTCCAACACGGACTGCGAACTCATCACTCAGTACACCCTTCACCCTCACCGCACTTCGCGAATCCTCATACATCTTCATTATCACACGCACCAGCCACTCTTCCACACCAAGTTTCCTCATAGCCCACTGCACAACATCTCTAGGCACCCTATCAAAGGCCTTCTCCAGGTCTACAAACACAAAGTACAGATCCCTGCCTTTTAGTAAGTATCTTTCCTGTATCTGTCTGACTATGAAGATAGCATCGGTTGTACCCCTTCCTGGCATTAAACCAAACTGCATATCATCAATAGAGATGCTTTGCCTGATCAAACACTCAAGGACTCTCTCACAGACCTTCATGATTTGGTCAAGCATTTTCAGGCCCCTATAATTTCCTCTATCTAGCGCATCCCCTTTTCCTTTGTATATATTTACTATTACACTTTTGAGCCAATCCTCTGGGATTTTCTCATCTTTAATAATGGCGTTTATCAACTCAGTGACTAAGTCTACACCAATCTCCCCTGAGGCTTTTATCATCTCAGCGACAATGTCGGAGCAACCTGGAGCTTTACCGTCCTTCATTTTATTGATTGCGTCGCTCACTACAGCTGGTACTATCAAAGGAGGGGGCCCAGATATTGGTTTTTCGATACTAAGCTGTTCCTTATCCCATTCAAACTCTACATTTAGCAATCGTTCATAGTGTACCTTCCATGCTTCTCTGATTTCATTTTCTGCATACACAATCTTCCCATTATCATTTCTAACACACTGTTCACCTATAATATCCCTACTGTCATTTTTAACTAGCCTAGCTAGGTTGAAGATCCCATTGGGATTGTCAGTGTTACACACTTGTTCGAGGACCAGGTCCTTAATGCGATTTTTAGCATTGTAAATAACTCTTTTGGCAGTTCGTTTAGCTGCCTGGTATTCCTCCTTGCTGCCTCCTTTCTTCCATGCTTTGAAGCATCTACTTTTCTCTTTCACAGCATGTTCTACCTCATCGTTCCACCACCAGGTCTTATTCCTTGGGTGACCCTTTGTTTTCCCACAGACTTTGTCAGTGGCAGCGATAAGGCTATGCTTAACCCTTAACCATCGGGGGCGGACTTAAGTCCGCCTCTAAAAACTTGGACTATGTGGCGGGGGCGGACTTTAGTCTGTGTGCAATTTTGGCGCAATATTGGCTCTGAGAGAGAGACGAGCGACGGGAGGAGCCTGGGTTACCTCATGACCGCTCGCCACGGCCGCCGTGGACCGACTGAGATGTACTCCACATACATCCACCCTCATTCCCTCGCTACACACGTAATTATATAAAGAAATGACCGTATTTTAGCGATTTTGCCCTTCGGTTGCACGATCGTTGCAAGACAACAAGTGATCGTAGAAGGATGGTTCGGGTGTCATTGGAAAGCTCAATTTACGCCCTTTCAGGGATACATACTTGTATTATGCTCTGGCTCTTGTTTATGCATGAAAAAGAGCACGGAAACAACGCCATTTATGGTAAAAAAAAAACGCTGGGCGGCACAGTCAAATATACCGCCTAGGCCGCTTGTAAGGTGTTAAGAAAGGTCCATTGACTATTTACATCATTAGGTCTAGCTTCCTTATTTCTATTAATCTCCTCCAGTTCACTATGAAACCTATCCCTAACTTCCTTGTCCTTCAGCAGCCACACTTTCCTTTTGGGTATGTAAACCTTCTTGCGCTTAGGATCTCTGTATAAGCTCATGTCGCACACAAGTAGCTTATGCTGGGGGATACATTCTTCACTCGGGATGACCTTTACATCTCGAACTAGTTTCCAGTCTTTCCTGTTAACCAAGAAGTAATCTATCTGGCTACTGGAGACCCCAGAGTTATATGTGATCAGGTGGCTCTGTCTTTTCTTGAACTTTGTGTTACACACAACCATGTTGAGTGCAATGCAGGACTCCAATATATATTCGCCTTCTAGATTTCTCCTTCCGTGACCATTTCCTCCATGTACCCCCCTCGTATCCATCTGCAGATGCTCCCACGTGACCATTGGGGTCCCCCCCCCACGATTGTTATTTCGTTCTCCGAGAGGCCTGAAATGACACTGACGGTGTCATTCCAGAAGTCCTCTTTTATCTCTTTCTGTAAACCAGTCTGTGGGGCATATGCAGATATTACATTCAGAATTCTTTCACCAACTTTCAACTTCAAAACAATCAGCCTTTCACTAACTCTCGTAATCTGAAGCACACTTTCCACCAGCTCTTCAGCCACCAGAACACCCACTCCTCCTTTCGCTTTATCAGTCTCCACACCCATCCAGTATATCCTATATCTTTTCCTCCTTCCGACAATCCACTGTACCCCATGCCTCTTCCAGAGTGTTTCCTGGGTACAGCAGACGTCCACTCGCCTCCTCTCACACATCTCAGCCACTTCATTCGCACGCAGATTCAAACTACCAACATTCACACTAGCAAGTCTGAGATTGTGGGGGGCATTTGTCCTTGTCCTGTGCGGTTTTGATTCATCGGACTTACGTTTATATTCTTTGGTTTTAGTCATAATTAGGTAGGTTGACTGGTAGTAGATATGATGGTGACAGTACTAGTAGTAGTGATGATGGTGACAAGTAATGATGATAGTTGTAGTGATAATGATGGAAGTGACGATGGTGTGAGTATTAGTGATGATGGTGAGTATTAGTGAATGGTGAAAGTTGTAGTGATGATGACAATAGTTGTGATGATGAAGATCATAGTAATGGTGATGATGGCAGTAGTAGTGATGATGGTGATAGTAGGATACATGATGGTAATACTTGTGACAGTAGTAATGATGATGGTTTTAGTAGTAGTGATGATGTTAACAGTAGTAATGATAATTGTAAGATGGTGGTGATGATACAGTAGTAATGATGGTTGATAGTTGAACTTGTAGTAACAATGATGCTAGTAGTGATTAAGATGGTAGAGACAATGGTGACAGTAGTAGTGATCATTGTAATTATTGTAGTAGTGATTATGATCATAGTAATGGTGATGATGACAGTAGTCGTGATGATTGTGGCAGTTGTAGTGATGATGGCAGTAGTAGTGATGATGGTGATTGTGATTGATGATGGTATTAGTAGTGATGATGGTAACCCATCGCAGAGTTGGGTATGCCGTTTTGATTTTGGGCTAAACGGCACGTCTACTTTATTATTATACTAAGACAAGCTTCCTATGGCAATACTCAACAAGGTCAGATCATTTGATCTGGGTGAGTTTAAAACTCAGTTCAGTAAAGAAATCAGTAATTTACAGTTGCTCAATGGGAGAATTAATGTATCGGGAGGGGGTGGGAATGTAGTAATGAGGGGGACTGTAAGTATGACGGTGGGGACCAAGGGAAAGAAAGAGGGTACATACAAGAAACCCGCACAGACTTTATGTAAACTTTGTAATAATAACAAGCATAAATGGAGTTTCTGTGTAAAATACCCAACAAATGAGTTAAAATTAGCACAAGCAAAAAGGTTGAAGCTATGTGCAGGTTGTCTGAGTAGAGAACATGATAAGCAAGGGCAATCTACGCTACGTACTTAAGGCCCTGTCGTCACTGTAAAGGACATAACTTCGACAAGTGTGTCCTACAGTTGACAAAGGCAAAGATGACAAACCAGAGGGTACTACAACTTTGATGATGGGCTGGTCTATCAGAGTGAGAACTGAGCGATCTCTGCCATACCCATAGCTTACTCTGACTGTTGTTGTTGTTGTTGTTGTTGTTGTTGTTCCCTAAGCTGCCTGGCCGAACAGCCCCGAGTCCCTGAGGAAGGCCATGGCCACGATCGGGCTTTCCCACAGAGCTCTCATTGAGTGTAGATTGTGTTGTTGGCGTAAGTGGTTGTGTGAAATGCAGTCTTCTATGATGTGTTTAATTGTATGGGGTGCTGTGTTACATCCCGGGCAGGCGTCGACAACGGAGTCATCCAGTCTCTTCTGATAGCTCAGGAGAGCTGGATGGTGTCCGCATCTCAGCCTGGCCAGGTGGACTCTGTCCTCGCGAGGAAGGGAGGATTCGGAAGGATCGATTTCGGGAGGTCGTGCATGCAGCTGCGTGTTGTCTGTGAGTGAGTGGATGGATCGGTGAGAGATATGAGTATGGATGTGCTTCTGGAAGTTGGTTCGGGGTGGGCAGGGAGGGAGAGAGGACAATAATTGTGTGTGATACCGTGTGCTGGGTGTTGTTTTGATATTTCTTGGTGTCTGTGGGTGTGTTGCCATGTAGTTTAGTGGGTGGTCTTGGTTCGTGGAGGCTGCTGCCAGGAATTGAGTGCCTCTCATGTCCAGATGGTCTTTGACTTTGAGGATTTTGGTTTCTTGATGTAGGTGATCTGTGGGTGCAGTAGCTGTGCAGCCTGTAATGATCTTCAGGGCTTTTGTTTTGAATAGTCTGTAAGGTCTTATGATGTGTTTCAGCTAGGTTAGAAGCCCAGGCTGGGCTTGCGTATTCCATCACTGATCTTATGTATTGTTTATATACTGTGGTGGTAGTTTCTTTGTTGTGTCCAAATTTTGTGTGAGTAAGTGACCTGAGGGCGTTAAGTCTGGGTGTCAGTTTCTTTTTAATGTTTGTGGTGTGCTGTTTGAATGTCATATGAGTATCATATGTTACTCCTAGGATTTTGGGTGTGTGTGTATGTGTTAGGGGTGTGTTGTTTATGGTGAGTTGAGGGATGTATTCGTGTTCTCCTGTCCAACTTGTGAGCAGGGTTGCGGTGGATTTGGCTGGGGCTAGATTAAGTCTGTTTGTAGTGCACCAGCCATGTAGTGTGTTGAGATAGGGTTGAGGGAGATCTGTTGCTCTTTTTGGGTCATGGTGTGTGCATGTGAGTGTTATGTCATCTGCATAGGAGGCTAAGTTTATTTGGGGCGTATTGGGTGTAGTTATATCGTGCATGTACAGATTGAAGAGTGCGGGCGATAGGACGGATCCTTGTGGGACTCCGTTTGGAAAGTTTCTGATTTTAGATGACTGACCGGCAAAAGATACGTGTGCACATCTGCCTGCTAGGAAGTTGGCCAGCCACCTTTTTGTGTTGTTGTGCATGTTTGTGTTGTAGATTTTGTTTGCTAGGTTGTGGCGGGGGATGGCATCGAAGGCTTTACTAATGTCGAGTGTGGCTAATAGTGATCTGTGTGGTGGTCTAGCTGAGTTGATGCCGTTGAAAGTTCTTTGTGTAAGGTCTGTGAGAAGAGTGTTTGTGGAGTGCAGTGGCCTAAAGCCATGTTGTGTTGGAGCTAGGGGTAGGTCAGGTGTAATTAGTTGTAATACTAGGCATTCCATGACTTTGGAGGGGGAGCAAAGGAGTGTGATGGGGCGGTGCGAGGAGGGTAGCGTGGGGTCTTTGTTGGGTTTGGGGAATGTGATGATGATACCATGCTTCCAAATGTCTGGTATTGTGTTGTGTGAATAGCTGTAGTTTGATATGTTAGTGAGTGCTTGTATGCCTTGTGGTCCCAGATGTCTGAGGTGTATGTTGCTTATATTGTCTAGGCCACAGGCGGGTGAGTGCTTGAGATTGTTGATGATATGCTTTGTCTGGTGATTGGTGAAGGGTGTATAGTCAGGGTCTGTGGGGAATTGTCTCTTACGTCGGATGACACGTCGGTCGTCTTTGTGAGGTTTTAGGTGGCTGACATGTGAGAAGTGATTGATGAGAGTGTTTGCTTGTTGTTTACATGGAGTAGAGTCTGTTGTTGTGATTGCAGCATGTGATTGTGTTGTGTTGCTGTTGGAAAGTGTGATGCTGTTTAGTGTTTTGTAGAGTTTTTTGGGGTTTGTTTTGTGATCAAGTGTTTGTAGGAAGTTATTCCAATTTAGTTTTTGTTGTTCTTGTATTTTGTTGTTAGTTTGGGTGTTGAGTGCTTGAATTTGTTGTGTGATGTTTTGTGTGTGGTGTGCTGGGGAGTGTTTCAGTATGTCGCGTTGTCTGATGAGGTTTTTGAATTTCTGGTGTGAAGTTGGGGTTGTGTCTTTTTCTGTTACCTCTTGGAATGTGTTTCTTGTCAGCGTTTTGGACAGTTTTATTGAGTATGTGTACAGCATTGTTGATGTTAGTGATGGGTGTACTGTTTAGAGTTGTGAAGTGTTGTTCTGTCTCATTTGTGAATGCTTCCCAGTTAGCTCTTTTATAAATGGTGTATGTGTGTTTGTGGCTAGCTGGGGTGAGTCTGGTTTTGGTGGTGATAATGATCGGGAGGTGGTCAGAGCCTAAGGTTCTGACCACCCTCCAGGATGTTGTGGGGGCGAGTTCTGGGGAGCAAAAGGTGATGTCTGCAGATGATGGGTTATAGAAGGCTTGGTGAGGAATATGGGTATGTTGATGGATGTCGTTAAGGATGATGAGGTTATCGGTTTGGTTTTGTAGTACCAGCCCTCTGTCTGTGTCGGGGTTGTCGACAAACCAGGCCGACGTCTTGGCGTTGAAGTCACCACCCAGGATGATGTGTGGGGTGTGTGGGGTGTTTGTGATGTGTTGTGACTGTTCCTTTTACTTATGTATTTCCTAGATCCCAAGTGACGGCGTCTTTTCCGTGGCTTGACCTCCCAATCTACCAAGATTGGAAGCCAAAGCGTCACATTTTTCCTTTGCCCCTCAACTTTCTCTTCATAATTGCTGAGGGGCACAGGGCCCTGGGTGGAGCTTTCGTTTCCCGGGCGTTTCCGCACCCTCCTCAGCTCCCCGCCATGGAGTGGCTTCGGTCACCCAGGCTTTATTGTGGTAGGCAGGGAGGGTTCTGTGAGGGCACTCGGTTATGGCCTTGCTCGGGGCCTTGGGGCTGTTCGGCCAGGCTGCTTGGGGAACAACAATAACAACAACAACTTTGACATTAGGTAGTACAAAAGACACCACTATATTGCCCACTATAAGAATTCCCATGGAAGGTAATGACAGTAACGAAGTTTGTCGGGTGCTTCTCGATCAGGGGTCTCAAACGGTCCTTTATAAAAAGGTTCATATTAATGGGACTTAAGCACTGAATCGTAGGGGCTGACTCTTCGACTGCAGGGCTTTACAGGGGTTACTGACAAACAAGACTACGAAATAGCGGAGAATTTCCTATTTTTACCGTAAACAAAGGTACTTTATGACATGTATTGTAGTAGACACCCTACCAGAATATGTATCTGTAGGAGTGAAGAAGATGGAACACGCATTACGTAGCAAAGGGGTTAACTTGTCAGATCCCATGGGAGATCAAAGTGAGGTGCATGTTCTACTTGGTGTTGATCACTATTATGATGTAGAATGGATTTAAATGAATGTGTGGTGTAATTCTAATCCCCACTAAATTTGGCTATTGCATGAGCGGAAAGGTACATACCACACAGTCAAACATCTTGGTCGACACGGTCTCTATACAAAGGGTGAATGTAACCGCGACAGAGGAGTTGGGAAGGGAAGATTCCCAACCTAGTGACCCTAAAATGATTGCCGAGTTCGACCAGGAAAGACTGTGTTAATGAGATCACATAGGCATTAATCCTGTAGAGACTGATTATGACTCGGAAATTGCGATAAAGAAGTTTGAGGAGTCTGTGAGCTATTGTGCCGCAGAAAAACAATACGAGGTTAGTCTACCCTGGAAAGATAGTGAGATGAGCCTGCCAACAAATTATGGATTGGCATTGGGTCGATTGCGCGCATTACAGCGTAAATTAACACATGAACCGAGCACGCGCCAGACGTATGATGATGTATTTCGGAACTACTTAGACCGAGGCTTCATAGAGCGAGTCGATGTGAAAGAACCAATTAGGAAGGGTAGGGTACACTACCTAGCCCATCATGAGGTGAAAAAAGACAGTGCCACCACACCAATAAGGGTGGTGTATGACTGCTCGGCCCACCAAGGTCAACAACCCAGTCTAAATGATTGCTTGCTGACTGGTCCGTCCATGGTGTCGGATTTGTCTCAACACCTATTGTGATTTAGACGGGCAATATGCTTTTACCAGTGATATTGAGAAAGCCTTCTTGATGGTCAAATTGCAGGAGGAAGATAGAGATGTCACTCGCTTTCTTTGGTTCGAAGACATTAGCGACTCTGGAAGTCCGGTCGTGATCTACCGTTTTCGGGTCATACTCTTTGGTGTTACATGCTCGCAGTTATGTTAATTGCCACAATTAAAAAACATCTGTCAGATACTCATGAGGACACTAATAAACTATCTCGCGGGTCGTATATAGACAATCTGCAGGGTTCTAGTGATAGTCAGGATGAATTGTTACATACCTATTGGCAAGCACGTAGATTGTTTACAGAAGCTCATTTATTTCTCCGTGAGAGGGTTACTAACAGTGAAAATCTTCAGAGTTTAGTTCAGATGGACAGTACGACATCTCATAACCAGGAAAAGACCAGAAATTTGGGGATGATCTGGCAACCAAACAAGACATTCTAACCTTTCAAACAAAGTCTTTTGTTCAGCAGACAGGAACGCACTCGAAGAAAAGACTGTTGAGCAAAGTTTCGCAATTTTTTTATCCTTTGGGTCTAGCATTACCCGTTACCAAAAGAGCTAAGATTCTGATGCAGGAAGTTTGGAGACGAAACGTAGGATGAGATGACAGTTTGCCCGAGGACGTAAATGATCAAGGGACATTATTGTTGAAAGAGTATGACATCCTATATACTAAACAGCTACCTCGTAAGGTGGCGGCATTTGGTGACGTTACATTACATACGTTTTGCGATGCTAGCACCACGGCATACGGGGTAGCCATTTATGTTGTTACTTCATTTGGGGCGCATTTAGTTACAGCCCGGGCCAAGGTAGCACCGGTCAAGAAAGTAGCTATCCCTTAAATGGAATTGACTGTCATGCTGCTATTAGCACGTCTGGTGCAACATGTACGCGCAGCGTATGAGAGCGAGTTGAATATTGAAGCCGTTCGCGTATGGTGCGATAGTCAAGTATCATTCAACAGGGTACATAGCAAGAAGTCTCTGCCAGTTTATGTGCGAAATAGGGTAGATGAGATTAGGGCCCTATTGCCAGACGTTGCGTATCACTATGTCAATACAAAAGACAAACCTAGTGGTCTCATAACTAGGGGTATAACGGCTAACCAGTTAATAAAGTCCGAATAGTGATGCCATGGTCCAAATTGGCTGCTCCATGATAATGAATGGACGATATGGCAAGCTGTTGGTGAGGGACTTCTGCCACTGGAAACAGTGAAGTTACAGCCCAACCAAATGAGCCACCGGATCCAGTAATAGAGTGGACTAGATTCGGTGACTAATATAAATTAGTCAGAGTTGTAGCTTGGGTGTTGAGATTTGTATCCAACATCAAGGTTAAAGTAATGGGCCAACTCTGCAATAAGGGTCACATCATTAATGCTCGTGAATATAAAGCAGCTGAAATAACTTTGATTAAATGGGTTCAAGCAGAAACCTTTTCCAATGAATTTGAATCTTTGCAAAGCTCTAACAAGTTAATAATGCCTAAGTTAGTGCGTCAACAGAGGTTGCACCTAGATAATGACCTCATCAAGTGTGAGGCTCGCCTGAAGTGGTCGGGTGTAACGGACGGCACAAATCGTCCTATACTTATGCCAGCAAGACATCACGTTACTGACCTATTGGTCATACGTACACATAAGGAAGTAAAACACTACGGGGTCTATCACATCATATCAAATTTGCGTCTCACATGGTGGATACCCAGAGTTCGACAAGTAGCTTGACGGGTAGTAAGGAAGTGTGTGTATCGTGTAAATACGATAGAGTACGAATTTTTTTGTGTTACCGTACGTCTCTGTGACGTCACGGTCGTTCCCGCTGCACGGCGTAGGACGAGTAGATCGTATATTATAAGATTGTAAGTTAAGATTATAAAAGGCCTAATATGCTATTAAGCAATATTGACATGGTCTTATGTAGTATATATGAATTTATCGTATATATTAATATAATTTATCGTATTGAGCAACCTAGATGCGGTACGATAATTTGGGCTCCTGGCGTTTGCCAAGGCAGCAAGATGTAGGTCTGGACGAAGTTCAGAGCCTTCACGACCACCAACCAGTTAACATCTAATTTCCGCCTTCAGTTGATCGAGCTTTTGTGCCTCTAATCACAATACACTGACAGCAATACATACATCTACACCATCACGACGCTCTCATCGATGCCATGACTGACTGACAGATAGGCATAGTATTCATGTCCATTCCCATCTAATCATTTGATTCTTTCTTTCACTTGACTAGAACCTCAGGGCCGATGTCTTGCTTTCCCATTGTCCGCCATATTGGGTAAAAGTTTTCCTTTGTCTCATTGCCATGTGGAACTATTGGTGAGTTAATTCCTGGATAATATTAACCCTTATAACCTTACTTTATATATGATTTATTTTGTGAGACCTTTGGATATAATATTATTTTTATTAATCTCACCACCACACCCCCAATGAAATTAATTAAAGTATATATGATCCACCGGGATTCGAACCCGGGTTATCACACACATATGTTTGCCACCTTAACCATTACACCACCAGGACGGTTAAAGGTTTATGCACACGCCTACGACTTATTATCCATTCTCGAATACTGGATATTAATCTAATCATGTTCATATTCCCAACCGCACTATGGTAGCCTACTGTTTAAGTGAAATTAGCTTGTTTCAGATTTAATTCAATTTAGATATGGAGTAATTTAATTTAGATTGATTTTGTTTGAATTGTTATAGCTTAGAAATATTTAACTTCCATTGATAGTATACCACATTGGTGTTCAGACCCGGGAATTAGCTACCAGTAAGGGATTTTTGTGTCAATGAGCAAGGGGACAAGCAACAGGATGCAGGAACAATTCTATGATAAACTGGTAGGACTAGCCAAGCGATGGTTAGAGCCGGAATGCAGGGTAGTATCGTTGAGCCTGCCTAAGTCGTGCATCCCACCCATCATCTTCCCCCAATAATTTTCTTTTTAATTTCAGACTTCCTGTGACACATAACCTGACCTAAAACAAAATCTTGTTCAATATGACCCTTTAGTGTGGGTATTGCTATTTTGTGTGCTACTTTTTCTCCATAACATAGAAGTCCGCCGGTCGGCGTCTCTTAACTAGACTACTATTTTGCCGTTGTATTTGCAACATTTTAGGTAAATAGCCTACAGGCTTACATGCAAAATGAGTAAACAGGAAGAGACACCGTCTAGTGGGGTGCTGAGCAAAGCCCCTAAAAATCAGAGGGCGGACTTCGGGGAGTAATAAATAGGTTAATTATTGATATCAACACTTTCATCACTACTGCTGACCTCGAGGAATTAGAGTCTAGGTTAGACAATGTCCAGGCTACCCACAGTCGTATTGTTGCTCTAAGTGAGGTGATTGTAGCAGGCATGACAGAGGAGGAAGAGATAATTGCAGAGTGTGATGATTGTGCCCTCTATGATGAACCTGTCTTTAAAGCGAAGCGCCTATTACAGCGCGCTGTCGCAACTAAGAAGGGAGGCGAGAACGAAGCCCATAGAAGGGTTGACCCGAAACACACTGTGCACCTCCCAAAGCTCAATCTTCCTACATTTGGGGGCAAATTGACTGAGTGGTTAGCTTTTTGGGATGTATTTCGGTCTACAGTTCATGAATCCTCTTTGGATAATGTCCGTAAGTTTCACTACCTGAAAGGACAAATGGAAGGAGAGGCCTTACATTTGATAGAGGGTTTTGCGGTAGTAGGTGATAGCTATCTGGAGGCAGTACAATGATTAAAGTCCACATACGGGGATCAAGAGCAGTTGAAGATGGCCCATGTCGTTGCCTTGTTAAAGCTCGCAGAACCACAGTATAAGGTTGAGGAATTAGCAAATTTTAGGGCAAATATGGAATGCCACACTCGATCGCTAGACACCCTAGGGCTCACTACACAGGAAATGATAGTCACTATCTTACGTCAGAAGCTTCCTATGGCAATACTTGACAAGGTTAGATCGTTTGATCTGAGGGAGTTCAAAACTCAGTTCAGTAAAGAAATTAGAAATCTACAGTTGAACAATGGGAGAATGTATGTGTCGGGAGGGAGTGGGAATGTGGAGATGAGGGGAACTGTAAGCATGACGGTGGGGACTACAGGAAAGAAAGAGGGTACATAATTATAAGAAACCTGCTCAGATTCTATGTAAGCTATGTAATAACAAATATAAATGGAGTTTCTGTGTAAAATACCCAACAAATGAGACAAAAATAGCACAGGCAAAGAAGTTGAAGCTATGTGTAGGTTGTCTAAGTAAGGAACATGGTAAGCAGGGACAATGTACTGCTACATACTTAAGGCCCTGTCGCCACTGTAAAGGACATCACTTTGACAAGTTGTGTCCTACAACAGACAAAGTCAATGACGTCAAACCAGAGGGTACTACAACTTTGACACTAGGTAGCACGAAAGACACTACTATATTGCCCATAATACAGATTCCCATGGAAGGTTTGTCGGGTACTTCTTGATCCAGGGTCTCAACGATCCTTTATAAAAAGGTCCGTATTTATGGGACTTAAGCACCGATTCGTAGGGGCTGAGACTCTTCGATTGCAGGGCTTCACAGGGGTTACTGACAAACGAGACTACGAGATAGCGGAGATTTCATATTTCTACCGTAAAAACAGGTACTTTATGACGTGTATCGTAGTAGACACCCTACCAGAATATGTATCTGTAGGAGTGAAGAAGGTGGAACACGCATTACGTAGCAGAGGGGTTAACTTGTCAGATCCCATAGGAGATCAGAGTGAGGTGCATGTTCTACTTGGTGTGGATCGTTATTATGATGGATTTAAAAGAATGTGTGGTGTAATTTTAATCCCTTCTAAATTTGGCTATTTCATGAGTGGAAAGGTGCATACTACACAGTCAAATATCCTGGTCGACACGGTCTCGATATTAAGAGTGAATGTAACCGCGGCAGAGGAGTTAGGAAGGGAGGATTCCCAACCTAGTGACCCTAAAATGACTGCCGAGTTCGACCTGGAACGACTGTGGAGATTGGATCACATAGGCATTAATCCTATGGAGACCGATTATGACTCGGAAATTGCGCTGAAGATATTTGAAGAGTCTGTGAGCTACTGTGCCTCAGACAAGCAATACAAGGTTAGTTTACCCTGGAAGAACAGTGATATGAGCCTGCCAACCAATAATGGATTGGCATTAGGTCGCTTGCGCGCATTACAGCGTAAATTAACAAATGAACCGAGCACGTGCCAGGCGTATGACGATGTTTTTCGGAGTTATGAAGATAGGGGCTTCATTGAAAGAGTCGATGTAAAAGAACCGATTAGGAAAGGTAGGGTTCACTATCTGGCCCATCATGGGGTGAGGAAAGACAGCGTCACCACACCAATACGGGTGGTGTATGATTGCTCTGTCCACCAAGGTCAACAACCCAGTCTAAATGACTGCCTGCTGACAGGTCCGTCCTTGGTGTCGGATCTGGCCCAACATCTATTGCAGTTTAGGCTGGGGCAGTATGCATTTACTAGTGACATCGAGAAAGCATTCTTGATGGTCAAACTAAAAGAGGAAGATAGAGATGTTACCCACTTTCTTTGGTTCAAAGACATTAGAGACTCTGAAAGTCCGGTCGTAATCTACCGTTTTCGGGTCGTACTCTTTGGTGCTACATGTTCACAGTTTTTGTTAAATGCCACAATAAAAAAACATCTATCAGATACTCATGAGGACACAAGTAAACTATCTCGCGTGTTGTATATAGACAATTTGCAGGGTTCTAGCGATAGTCAGGATGATTTGTTACATACCTACTGGCAAGCACGTAGATTGTTTACAGAAGCACATTTATTTCTCCACGAGTGGGTTACTAATAGTGAAGATCTTCAGAGTTTGATACAAGTGGACGGTACGGCATCTCATAACCAGGAAAAGTCCAGAAATTTGGGGATGATCTGGCAACCTAAACAAGACATGCTAACTTATCAAACAAGGTCTTTAGCTCAACAGACGGGAGCGCACTCAAAAAGAAGTCTGTTGAGCAAAGTTGCGCAATTTTTGTATCCTTTGGGTCTAGCATTACCCGTTACCATAAGAGCTAGGATTATGATGCAGGAAGTTTGGAGACGCAAAATAGGATGGGATGACAGTTTACCCGAGGATTTGAATGACCAAGGGACATTGTTGTTGAAAGAGTATGACATCCTATGTACTAAACCATTACCTCGTAAAGTGGCGGCGTTCGGTGACGTTACATTACACACGTATTGCGATACTAGCGCCACGGCACACAGGGTAGCCATATATGTCGTTACTTCATTTGGGGCACATTTAGTTACAGCCCGGGCAAAAGAAGCCCCGGTCAAAAAGGTAACTATTCCTAAAATGGAATTGACTGCCATGCTGCTATTAGCACGTCTGGTGCAACATGTACGCGCAGCATACAAGAGCGAGTTAAATATTGAAATCGTTCACGTTTGGTGCGATAGTCAGGTCACACTAACATAGCAAGAAGTCTCTGCCAGTGTATGTACAGAATAGGATAGATGAGATTAGAGCCCTTTTGCCAGATGTTGCATATCATTATGAAAATACAAGAGACAACCCTAGTTATCTCATAACTAGGGGTATAACGGCTAGTCAGTTAGTGAAGTCCGAATTGTGGTGGCATGGTCCAAAGTGGCTGCTCCATGAAAATGAATGGACGATTTGGCATGCTGTTGGTGAGGGACTTCTGCCACTGGAAACAGTGGCAGTTACAGCCCAACCAAATGAGACACCGGGTCCAGTAATAGAGTGGGCAAGATTCGGTGACTATAATAAATTAGTCAGAGTTGTAGCTTGGGTGTTGAGATATATATCCATTATCAAGCTTTAAGTAACGGGCCAACTCTGCAACAGGGGTCACAACATTGATGCTCGTGAATATAAAGCAGCTGAAGTAACTTTGATCAAGTGGGTTCAAGCAGAAACCTTTTCCAATGAATTAGAATATTTGCAAAGCTCGAATAAGACAATAATGCCTAATTTAGTGCGTCAACTAAGGTTGCACCTAGATAATGACCTCATCAGGTGTGAGGGTCGCTTGAAGTGGTCGGGTGTAACGGACGGCACAAACCGTCCTATACTTATGCCAACAAGACATCACGCTACTGATCTATTGATCATACGTGCACATAAAGAAGTGAAACACTACGGGGTATGTCATATTATATCAAATTTGCGTCTCACATGGTGGATACCCAGAGTTATACAAGTAGCTCGACGCGTAGTAAGAAAGTGTTTAATATGCCAGAGACTAAAGGGTAAACCATATGCAACTGGACCAGCTCCACCCCTACCTGAATGCCGTGTAAAGCACATAGAACCTTTCCAAGCTGTAGGTTAAATTACACAGGGGCATTGAAGACGAGAGAGCATGAGAAGGTTTATATATTATTGTTTATCTGTGCAACGTGTCGAGCGGTACACCTAGAACTATGTGATAATATGTCTAGCGAAGAATTTATGCTGGCGTTTAGACGGTTTTGTGCCCGTTGTTCATTCCCTCAACTCATTCTTAGCGACAATGCTCCTACTTATATCAAGGCATCAAAATATCTAAAGGATATGAGCAGTGATCCTACAATCATCACTTTTATGGGAGAGAGGAAGTGCGAATGGAGGTTCATCCCAGTTAAGGCACCATGGTTTGGTGGAATGTGGGAACGGTGTGTCGGCATAGTAAAGTCAGGACTCAGAAAGGTAGTAGGATGTGCTCTATTAAAGAAGAGTGAGTTGACGACAGTCCTCACAGAGATAGAGGCAGTCGTGAATGATCGTCCGCTCACATATGTGTACACCGATCTGCAAGAACCACTACCATGGAGGTCGGTGTACACATATGTGAGACCACTACCATCTGGTGATGGGCTGGTCTATCTGAATGAGAACTGAGCAATCTCTGCCATACCCATAGCTTACTCTGACTATTCCTTTTACTTACATATTTTCTAGATCTCAAGTGACGGCGTCTCTTCCGTGGATCTACCCAATCTACCAAGATTGGAAGCCAAAGCGTCACATTTTTCCTTTGCCCCTCAACTTTCTCTTCATAATTGCTGAGGGGCACAGGGCCTTGGGTGGGGCCTTGGTTTCCCGGGCGTTTCCGCACCCTCCTCAGCTCCCCGCCATGGAGTGGCTTCGGTCACCCAGGCTTATTGTGGTAGGCAGGGAGGGTTCTGTGGGGGTGCTCAGTTATGGCCTTGCTCGGGGCCTTGGGGCTGTTCGGCCAGGCAGCTTGGGGAACAACAACAACAACAACAACAACCACTACCATTAACGCCAGCCCACTTCCTATATGGTAAACCATTGACTGGGTTTCCATCTGATTTCCAATCCATTGTAGAGTTAGAGGATCCCTCGTTGTACTCTGAAGCAGCGGTGTCTAAGCGATACCAGTATATATCGAGGGTAATCGAAGATTTTGGAAAAAGGTGGATTAATGAATATCTGCTAGCATTGAGGGAAAGGAGTGTTACACCCTCTGATAGACCGACGGCACCTACTGTTGGTGAAGTCGTTTTAATTAAAGAAGATAGTCCTCGTTTGTACTGGAAATTATGCCGCGTGTTGGAAGTGTACAAGGGGGAAGACTCTGTAGAGCGGGTGGTATTATTGAGGATGGCCACTGGAACTACTCTTCGTCCTATCGCACGTTTGTACGCTTTGGAGCTCGATTCCACTTTACAATTGGAGACTCCACCTGTTATTGCTGGGTCCGAGGATTCTCAAGGTAACGACTCACCTCTTACTGATGGTGATCAATCTCGGACCGGGACGCGTCCCAGACGCGCTGCTGCTGGCGCCGTCAACATGTGGCGTCAGAAGATAGCCTCTGGGCAACTTTAAATTTAAGGTGGGGTTCAGGTGTTTTTTGTGGGGAGAGTGTATCATGTAGATACGATAGAGTACACAATGTTTTGTGTTACCGTACGTCTCTGTGACGTCACGGTCGTTCCCGCTGCACGGCGTAGGACGAGTAGATCGTATGTTATAAGATTGTAAGTAAGTTAAGATTATAAAAGGCCTAATATGCTATTAAGCAATATTGACATGGTCTTATGTAGTATATATGAATTTATCGTATATATTAATATAATTTATCGTATTGAGCAACCTAGATGCGGTACGATAATTTGGGCTCCTGGCGTTTGCCAAGGCAGCAAGATGTAGGTCTGGACGTAGTTCAGAGCCTTCACGACCACCAACCAGTTAACATCTAATTTCCGCCTTCAGTTGATCGAGCTTTTGTGCCTCTAATCACAATACACTGACAGCAATACATACATCTACACCATCACGATGCTCTCATCAACGCCATGACTGACTGACAGATAAGCATAGTATTCATGTCCATTCCCATCTAATCATTTGATTCTTTCTTTCACTTGACTCGAGCCTCAGGGCCGATGTCTTGCTTCCCCATTGTCCGCCATATTGGGTAAAAGTTCTCCTTTGTCTCGTTGCCACGTGGAACTATTGGTGAGTTAATTCCTGGATAATATTAACCCTTATAACCTTACATTATATATGATTTATTATGTGAGACCTTTGGATATAAATTAGCTTGTTTCATATTGAATTCAATTTAGATATGGAGTAATTTAATTTAGATTGATTTCGTTTGAATTGTTATACCTTAGAAATATTTAACTTCAAAGGAGTACAAAGGAGTACAAAGGTTTGAGATTGTGCAGGTGGTATTCCATGCGCTTTTAGTTTTAGCAGTAAACGTTTGTGGGGAACTTTGTCAAAGGCCTTTTGAAAATCAAGGTATATCTTTGATTCGCAATATGTAACTCTAAGGTCTTTTTACTTTGCTTTTAGCAAGCATTACATTCATGGCTGTCCTCGGTCCTCAAACGCGCTGCTCCCACATTGATAGTATACCACAGTGTGATATGCCAGAGACTAAAGGGTAAACCCTATGTGACTGGACTAACTCCGCCTTTACCTGAATGCTGGGTAAAACATATCGAGCCTTTCCAAGCTGTAGGGTTAGATTACACAGGTGCATTGAAGACGAAAGAGCAAGATAAGGTCTATATATTATTGTTTACCTGTGCAACGTCTCGCGCGGTACACTTAGAATTATGGGACAATACTGTATGTCTAGCGAGGAATTTATGCTGGCATTTAGACGGTTTTGCGCACGCCGTTAATTCCCTCAACTAGTACTTAGCGACAATGCTCCTACTTTTATCCAGGCATCTAGATACCTCAAGGATACGAGCAGTGATCCTACAATCACCGCTTTTATGGGAGAAAAGAAGTGCGAATGGAGGTTCATCCCAGTTAACGCACCTTGGTTTGGTGGAATGTGGGAAAAGTGTGTCGGCATAGTTAAATTAGGACTAAGAGCGGTCGTAGGACGTGCTCTATTAAAGAAGAGTGAGTTGATGACAGTCCTCACTGAAATAGAAGCAGTCGTGAATGATCATCCGCTCACGTATGTGTACAGTCGGTCACCTTTCCGACTGGGCCACCTAATGGTAATTTCGCTGGGTCTTTCGCTCTGGTATTACTAAGATCGCTCACTCCCCCCCACCCTGAATCTGTTGCATATTATGTCCCATAGATGGCGTCGTTAGATTTGCTGGGAAGGAGAGGGGTGGGCTACACAGAGAAGGGGGGGGAGGGGGTTATTGTGTAGGGAAAGTTGGAAGTATGTAGGGTAGGGGAGGGGGGTTACGTGAATTATTTCACCAGTTTTATGGTTACTGTTTTATCTCTTGATATTAATTAAGATGTAAATAGTTTTTGCTAGTGAAATCTGCTTTTAAGAAATATTTGTTTATGTGTAATTATTGTTTGCAAACCAATTTGTAGGGATTGCTAGATTCACTATCTATTTAGTAAGACAGCTCTTTCTCACTCATTCACTCACACTATCAATTTATCTATCTATATATATATATATCCACATTATAGATTAGTCTTTTCCTTAGCTGATGTTCATAATTCATCTGCTCTTCTTTGGGTTAATGTTGGTCTCTTAATTTTGGTTGAGGTCCCGGGCTGGCCCGTATTGTCGATTTGCGGCATTTGTTTTGGGGCTCCTCGTACCTCTCTGTCTCATGCCTTTTTCTTCAAATACAGCATTATGTGTAGCATTGTGTTGTTACTTAAAATAAAATAATGTATTGCATATCCATATCCATCTAGTCGTCATTAGTGAAATTCCCATACCAAAATAACAGCTTTCATAACTAGTCGCTTACACCAAAGAATCCTACACTGTAAGAGAAAATAGGTCATTCAGCAATAAAAGCAGTGCAATATATATTGATATAATTATGATATTCTCCAGATGTGTATTTCGTGTTTGAGAAGGGGGTTTAGAGAAGAAAAAATATATATATGACTAAAATACAGTACACAAATATCAGACTTTAGCACTGGTAACCTACTTAAATAGAAAGAAAGAAATGATTTGCTCGGAAATAACTGCTACAAACTTCAAAGTCGTTATAACTTACAAGAAAAATAGGTCCTTCTAAAATGTCATTGGAAAACGCTATACTGTATACTTTCAAAGTAGCCCCAGAGAAGTTTTAGTGGTTTGCATTTCCCAATGTTGATATGTATGATAAAGGTGTTTGTTATTAGCATATACATTTGGATAGCAATGCAAATATAATTAAACCGTTCAGAGAGAGAGCGAGAAGGAAAGGGAGAGACGAACTAAATGGACGAATACATCGAAGAGACTTATACACGAAAGCTTGACTCTAATATCTGTGCATAGAGTATTTATTAACACCTTACGAGCGGCCTAGGCGGTAATTTTTACGTACCGCCCAGCGGGTGGTTTTACCATAAATGGCCTTGTTTCCATGTTCTTTTTCATGCATAAACAAGAGCCAGAGCGTAATACAATTATGTATCCCTAAAAGGGCGTTAATTGAGCTTTCCAATGACACCTGAACCATCCTTCTACGATCACTGGTTGTCTTGCAACGATCGTGCAACTGAAGGGCAAAATCGCTAAAATACAGTCATTTCATTACATAATTATGTGTGTAGCGAGGGAGGGAGGGTGGATGTGTGTGGAGTTGATGTCAGTAGGCCCACGGCAGCCGTGGCGAGCGGTCATGTGGCAACCTACGCTCCTCCCGTCGCTCGTCGCTCTCTCTCAGAGCCAATATTGCGCCAAAATTGCACACAGACTTAAGTCGGGCCCCACCACATAGTCCAGATTTTTCGATACGGACTTAAGTCGGGCCCCGATAGACAGGGGTTAATCAAAATAATAAGTACTCGGTAATGTTTACTCTATATATTCATCTAAACATATGAAAACAATTACCCGCAGAGCCACTTCACCTATGTAATGCAAATTCCCATTACAAACAACCCAATTCCTCGATATGACAATCAAAGGTTTGATGTTCTCCACTTCCCTTTACCTAATAAATTGTTTCTTTTCGTATGAAAGAGACAAGAGGCAAAACTACTTATAATTAATTTGACGTCCTATTGTCCCCCTCACCCCAGTTAGAACAGAATGCTTAGTACAAAACCATATTCAAGTTGCACTGGAATGTAACTGCAGGACACGCAAAGCTTGAAACAAAGTCATAGGGTGAGGGATAGACACATTTACGGAGTGACTTCCATACTTTACTTGTTGAGCTGAAAAATTACGGGGAAATTTAAGTTAACTGTTGTCTTTGAATGGTGGGCAATAAAGTGGTGGGAATGAGTTACGAAGCGGGTGGCCCTCTGTCTCTGCAGAGTGAGAGGTATCGGCTGGGACAGCTGTGAAGAACACTGATTATAATAACGGCATAACAGTAATATACATGCAATTTTCACAATGTGGAGAGATTGTAGACAATATGGTGGAGAAGAGTAGAGATTACATGACTTTGACTGCACCCTTTCAGAGGCATTTTTCATATGCGAACAATACCTGATACGCTTACAACAGTGTCCCTGTACGGAGAAAGAGACTACGGGGATAAGGGGGTAACAGACGATTGAGCAAACCTAACCTCTGGGAAACTTTTTAAACAACAATGCTAATATGATCTTTCAAAGACACACACACACACACTTGTGTTTCGATAAAAACTAATGTTTCACTGCATGCACGCGCATATCAGTATATGTTATGGCTCTAGCCATCTTTCTCTCTTTCTCTCTCTCTCTCTGTGTGTGTGTGTAGGAATAGTGGTTTGGCAGGAGAGTCACAGGGACCGCACTTTCTACCAATTATTATCTTTCGCAACTAACGCAGCACGTTACAGGTTGCCAGGGTAGCTCATGAAAAAGATATATCCACTGATATTTTAACAACCAATCATGTTATGACTTATACCTATTGGTTTCTGGAAGAGAAAAACATGCGTAGGAACTATTTAAGATATACTGAAATGTAGCAACCACGCTAGGCCTGAAAAGACCATAATTATATCACAATTCCACGTGGCAGCTGTATGTGTGTGAGTGTGTGTGTTTGGAGGGGGGGGAGGGGTTTGAATGCCGATATAACTATGTTAATGTTAAATATCTCATGATTAAGTCTATGCAAGGGTAACTATATATTATGTGCAGTAAAATGTATAAGTTAGATAAGAGACTGTCACCCTATATAATCATTAATAACTATATGCGTAACCATAAACCGAGTGCACTGTGAGGAATACTGGAGAATTCGCCCCGAAACGAGTTCGCTCCGCTTTGAGAAGTAGCCCCGCCGTGAGTTCGCCCCGTTAACCCTTAACTGTCGGCGCCCGGCTATAGTCGAGTGAAATAAATGTGGCCTATGTGGCAGGGCCCGGCTATAGTCGCATGCAATTTTGAGCACGTAATGTGCTCTGAGAGAGAGCGGACCGGTGGGAGGAGCGTAGGTTACCATATGACCGCTCGCCACGGTGGCCGTGGAACTACTGAGATGTACTCCGCCCTACTCCACCCTCCCTCACCTCACACACGTAATAATGTAAGGAAATTACGGTATTTTACCGATTTTGCCCTTCGGTTGCACGATCGTTGCAAGACAACCAGTGATCGTAGAAGGATGGTTCTGGTGTCATTGGAAAGCTCATTTATCGCCCTTTCAGGGATACATACTTGTATTACGCTCTGGCTCTTGTTTATGCATGAAAAAGAGCACGGAAACAACCCCATTTATGGTAAAAAAAAAACGCTGGGCGGCACGGTCAAATATACCGCCTAGGCCGCTCGTTGAGCGTTAATGTCCCCACTCCACCCTAAAGGAGTACTGAAAAATTCCCCCTCTATTCACCTAACCTAACCTAACCTAACCTAACCTAACCTTACCCTAACCTAACCTAACCTAACCTAAAATAACCTAACCCTAACCTAACAAATGAGTACAAATGAGTAATGTCCTCAATTCCTTCTTTGCATCAGTTTCTACTACAGAAGACCTCAGGGGTTGGGGAAGGGATGGAAATTAGTGTTAAGCTCCAGGAGTGGTGGTGGTGGTGGTGGGGGGGGTATAAACGGGGCGAACTCGTTGTCCAAGAGCGGGGCGACTTGGTTTTGGGGCCAATTCTCCTGTAACCACTGTGAGTGATGGCAGATAATATCTGTAGGACGGTGACTCCGAGGACCATTAGTTTGTAAAACCCTGTTGGGTATTGTTAATGTGTCCATTATGTGGGCTGCTGGAACACTATACTCTGTTTCAGCGACGCTGAGGTGAGATGTCAATAAGTCTAGCTGATTAGCTCATGCAATAGTGTTCAATGTCTCGTCCTTTAGTAATTATTAATTCTTAAAGGTTTAAATAATCACGGTCGCACAAGTCAATCTGCTGGAACTATTGACATCTACCTGGTCGCTGAAACATTATAGTCATTAGTATATAACAGACAGCACCTGGTCATGCTAATGCTACCACAGAAAGTGTAACAGGCAGTCAGACAGTCAATAGCCAACCCTTCATTCCCGTTAAATAAATGGGGAGGATTAGCAAGGGACATTAGAAAGGGAACAATGATGACCGGGAGAAAATTAATACAATAAATACCTTCCAAAGCAAGTATCTTAACATTCGGAACAACATTCACCAGGCCTCAATATCATTGACTTCACCTCAGATGATATACACTTCCACAACAAAGTCTCTTCCCAACATCGGGGATGATGACCTTCCAGGTTTGTCAATTAAAAAGTTACAAATACCTTCACCTGTTCTTCCTAACAAACCTCCTCCATTCATTCCTGGAACAACAATCGCATATAATATCCGTGTTAATAGTTCATACATCGACCATGAACCTCCTGACCATGGTTCACCCTTATTGTTTTGACTGCAATCATACATTTTATCGAGACTAGTGCTTGATAATTTCATTCAGCACTGGACCCACGGCGATCGAGTGTCAAGCACGCTCACATGTGAATCTGCTTGACCTGGGTTCGATCCCAGCCAAGGCTGACATATTTAGTGGGTGTGGAACTCAGGTGTCTGAAGCAACTGCCATCAGCCCCTTCTCTGTATCCTCCTACTTTCTCTATCCTAGTTTCAAAGCCAAAGGCAGATGTTGTGCATATGTGCACAACAAACTCACTTGCTCTCGTATTTCCGATTTTGGCTCCTCTGAATTCTCCACTTTTTGGCTCAATCTTTCCTGTCATGCTCATATTAAATCTTTATGTGATATCTGTCTTTCCCCTAACTCTACTGACTTTCCCAAATTGTTTGATTATCTAAACTCTAAAGTGGAACACATTCTAGCCATTTCTCCTTTCTCTGAATCTCCATTTTAGGAGATTTCAACGTTCATTACCACCAATGGCTCTCCTCTAATTCTACTGACCAACTTGGTGAACAAGCCTACGTCTTTTCTATCCTACATGACCTAGAGCAGTTGGTTCACCAACCTAGCTGTATCCCGGATCGCCTCGGAGATTGACCCAACATTCTTGACTTGTTTCTAACTTCTAACCCTTCTTCTTATACTGTCGACTCTTCTCTCCTTTGGGCTCCTCCGACCATAAACTTATCTCTGTCATCTGTCCTATCTCTCCAGTACGGTCACCTGATCCTCTTAGCAGGCGGCGCTTGTGGCACTTTGTCGCTGACGACTGGGTGGCTCTCTGGCAGTACTTCTTTGATTTCCCATGGAATGAATTTTGCTTCTGTGGCCGAGGACCTTCGGAGAGTGCTGAACGCATTACTGAGGTAATCCTATCGGGCATGGAGGCATACATTCCATTTTCTTTCTCTCTGACTAGTGCAAAAATTCTTGGTTTACTCATTCTTTTTCTACTGCTGTCCGCAATAAGGAGGAAGCATTCAAACGGTACCGACACCTTAAACCTCAAGAATCTCATTCTTCCTATGTTTCTGCCCGGAATCAAGCCAAATCTGTTTTTCGACTTGCCAAACACTCTTTCATCAATAATAAATGCACTGAACTATCCAACTCTAGCTCTTCCCAAGCTTTCTAGCATCTAGCCTAAAACCTGTCCGACAATTTTTCTTCCTCGTTTTTCCCTCCCCTTTTCCACTCTGACGGCACAACCATCACTTCTTCCTCTGACAAAGCTGAACTATTCGCTCAAACTTTCGCTAAAAACTCCACCTTGGATGATTCCGGTGCTATTTCTCCCCCTCCACCCCCCTCTCTCCTACTTATGCCTAATATCCTAATCTCTTCTAAAGATGTACTTTCTATCCTCTCTGGGCTTAGTACATAGAAGGTGTATGGTCCGAATGGTGTTCCTCCTGTTGTACTCAAAAACTGTTCTTCCGTGCTGACTCCCTGCCTAGGCAAACTCTTTTGTCTCTGTCTCTTCTCTAACATCTTCCCTTCTTGCTGGAAGTTCGCTCTCATTCAACCTGTCCCAAAGAAGGGTGACCATTCTCAACCCTCCACCTATCGTCTAATTGCTCTCATCTCTTGTGTCTCTAACGTTTTTGAAACTATTCTTACTTCCAAATTTCTTAAGCATTTATCTTCTCATAATCTACTCTCAGATCGCCAGTATGGCTTCCTTAAGGGTCGCTCTATTGGAGATCTTCTTTCATATCTTACTAACTCCTGGTCATCCTCCTTTCGGGACTTCGGTGAGACCTTTTCTATTGCGCTAGACATATCGAAGGCTTTCAATGTAAGAGAAAAATATCAAGCCATCGCCAGAATTCATCAGTTTGAGCCCCTGGCATTCGAAACTTCAGGAGTCTTCGGCCCTACCACCCTTAAGATAGTGAATGAAATAGGCCGTAAAATCAGAGAAGTTTCAGGAGAAGGGCAATGCCACCAGCGTCATGAGCTCAGTTCGACAGGACTGGGTCATGCCACTGCGTGAGGCCCGGGCAGGAGTGGTGTATCCGTAGTCTTTCCACAGTAGGGTAAAACAAAACATAAACCTTATTTGTATGTAACATGTGTGATGCACATTAATAAAAGGGGATGTGTCGGATGGTTGAAAGCCACAGTTGCTCGCGCGTTTGGGGCTAGCAACACGTATTATGAAAAACATGCATCCTCCTTCATTCACTGTCCCCCCCCTTCACTCACTCAACCCCACAATTTGCCGGAGGATAACAGGTTTTTCACAATACGTAGACGGAGGTCTTTTTAAAAAAAAAAAATGTAAGAGTTATGGAGTTATAAGAGTTTCTACCATATTTCGTCATTATTATGATATTCACTTCCATTCTCTCGTATATTTTTCGTGTGTTTCCATGTAATATTCCCTAATATCAATATGGCCTTTTCCTTTATCCTTAGAACGTGGCGACCACCTAAATTATATAATTGTGTTAATAGTTCTACTCAGTCTTTCTTAACTCCTTTCGTACCGGCGACTCTTTTTATTTTCTTCTAGCGACTATTAGACGATATTTTTCAGCTTAAAAAGGCCCTCTAGCAATTAAGCGGCTTTGAACTATCTCAATTAACCCTTTATTCTACCACAGATCCTTCTTAAGCTGCACAAAATCATCTAAATATAGCTAGAATAAAATGAAAAAGACGTCGAGGTACAGAAGGGGTTAAACCTATCCTACGATTACCTTATCTCAGAGAACCTAATCTGTTTACAATAGGAGTACTCGGCTAAATTATACGAGGTTAAGGGGAGATGGGTCTTTTTTCTGTTCCCCTTTCTTTCTCAAGTTTAGCCCCATTAGTTTTCTGTTCGTGTCAATTAGGTGTCGATTTTTTCCTGGCGAGCGATAGCGATATATTAGTGTAAGTCTGTATGAATGAATGGGTCTTCGTTCTGTAAAGAGGGATGTGAGTGGTCATTTTGAGTTTGGTAGATGTAATAATAGTTTGTAGTACAACCTTTAATACAATTAAATGATTGTATGAATCGTTACCATAATCATTAAATCTATTGTATATGCCAATACAAAATAGTTTAAAGTATATAACTTCAGAAGAATATTTAAATATTTATAATAACGTGTTATGCTGACAGTAGCCATAATACTCTAGCCAACCTTATTTCACCAATGTGGAGCCTGGCGATTTCGATTTGCTTCCCATATATTTGTGCGAGAGATTAGGAATGTCAACGAATCATGCTAAAATGTGAAGTTATGCACGACACAAATATATTGTTAACAGGATTATAAGCATAATGCAAGATAATTAGCCAAAATACAAGTTTCAGTCCATTTTCATAAATATAGATAGGGCACGGATTATGTAAAGTAATCGATAGGTGTGACCGATGAGAGAGCAAGGAAATAATCTGATTATTATCATACGATTGTGACACAATTTGTATAAGTGTACCCAACATGTCACGTTTAGCAAATAAGTAAAAAGGAAAACAAGCAACAACAGATATACTGATCCTTACGAGGCTGCTTGTAAATATGATTGCAAAAGAGCAGATACACACATAATGATATGGAGTAAAATATGTCCACATATAACGTCATTTTCACCATATAAGGCATTGTTTTTTTCTTCTGTGTTAGACACATTATACTTGCGTGACCCGCCATCGAATGTTGTCATATTTGATAACTTGCATCTACTATTGGCCTATATATAACCTGTTTAAAATCCATATTATCATTTGGTGTCACATAAGTCGTGGGGATAAATATGCTATAATTAATGATATAGTATAGATTTTTGCCTACTCTTATGACTTCAGAAAGCTACTTTACATTTGTTATTTTTTAAAATGTACTATTTATTTAAACTAATACAGCATTGTCTTTTCTTTTACATGCTGTGCAATCTCAGGCAACTAATAACATATTCTCATGCAATTGACAACAGTGATAGGCATTGGTCGACCATCACTCTCTAACCTCGGAAACACAAACTACGTCAACTAAACATTACTCTTGGCATAATTGGTAATCACACACACACACACACACACACACACACACGCACTAAGAATATTGTGTGCCTCAATAAGCATTATCGGAGTGAATATGCTTTGTATGGATAATTATTGTTGGTTGTAACATGGAACACTTAGCATAGTCATTATTTATCAACAGTACTAAATGTATGCTACGGAATTGAGATATATATCATAAGCATATATTGCGTGACACCTCATGTAATAGTGGGTGGACATAACAATAGCCATTATGTGCGTTTGCGTATGCAAGCGTGTGTGTGTGCATGCCTGTTTGTTTGCATTGTTACGTCCTGGGATATATAAACACTGGGCTCTTTCTATTGGACTAGGTATGCGGCAACAAGCAACAACGGAAAACGCTAGATCCAACCCTTATCTATAAACCCAGGCAACAAACCACCCTAAACCGTCAAGAGTCCTGCCTGGACAACGAGGTATCCTATGACTCGGTTACAGGGTGCACGCACTATAGACTGCTGATAGTCAAGCAGGCTATATAAAAGATCACAAAATTAAGTTGACTTAAAGCTTCAAGGAAAAGATAGATAACGGAATTAAATTGCAGATACAATTTAATAACAAACTAGAAGAAAGTACATTTAACGTTACGTTAATTAATACAACAGTTACTAATCACCCCTGTGTGAAAGAAGGTGAAAGCAAACAGTCCTCAAAACATCGTACAGGTAGACAAGATGCGGGTTTCTAAACTGCATGCGGCTACTGTAGGATCTGATGCTTAGCAAAGAAAGTACGTTACGGATTTAGAGAACTCTTAACTCATAAGCAGGAATAAATACTAGTGATAGGCCATACAGTGTATAATGGCATAGGTATAATTAAATAAAGGCAGCAACTCGCAACATAACCACATACAGGTGTGCTTCTCACTCTTAGTCAGGCAAGCCTGCTCGGACAGAGTCTCTAAGCCACACCCTGACTCACAATGCTCACAAAAAAGGTAAACTGTGGCACAATAACAAGCATACAGATATAATAAACCACTAGCTGTTAATCTGCCAGGTGGCAGAGGTCTAGCCGGAAGGATATAGGCTTCGGATACCCGGGCTGAGCCACCTGCCTAGGGACGTTCCCAAGTCTGTGCGCCAAATTACTCTAATTGAAAGGGTGCTCTCTTGAGAGACTCAGATCGCAAGTATCTGACTCTCTCCTGGCGACCCTAAAGCAAAAGCAAAACGTGCTAGCGCAGTGCTGAGTGGACTAGGCAATGGCCCTCACACAACACAACACTAGACACACAGGGACACAGACAAGAAAATGCCCCCAGACTCCCACAGGTTTCCTAGTAAAGTCGTGCGGGTCCACAGGACTCGCACCAGCAGACTTTACTTAAAGGATCGCAAAAAGCCTCCCCTCCGGTCTAGCCCCTGCTAACCTGACACAAGAACACACTAGCAAGCATGAAACCACCAAATATGAGACAACAAAAAAGCTTCCTAGGTCTCATTAACAATTACGTCTCTGCATAAGGCCCAAAATCCTATCTAATTATCTGAGAGCTCGTCGTTAATACAATAATAGATATAAGGTCTATCAAGGGGATGGGATAATTAAATAGATTGGTGAAGTAGTGGAAGGAAGGTATACAAAGTAAGAGAGAAAGTTTCTAAGTGGGGTTGAGAGGGATAGATATCAAGGGGGTCCGAAGGGTACGACAGTGAGGTGAGCTCTGAGTTTTGAATCTGTCTGGACCCCCCCCTAGGCATGCAAAATACATCCCATGCTTGGCAACACTCAACACAGTTGCCGGGTCAAAATCCTCTACCCCGTGCGTGAGTCGAAACTAAGCCTAACGTTGTAATCAAATGCACGTGGCAACATCAGGCTCGTCCCAAGCTGGACTCTCCGTGCGAAGCAACGTCCCCCAGCCGGTCTCTCTCTCCCGCTCGTCTCCTCCCACTCTCACTAGACTTACATCTTATATATTATAATGAAAGAATCAACTATCGAGAATAAAATATACTAAGATGCGTTGGTTAAGAATAAGGGCAGCTTCATGCTGTGAAACAACATAAGAATATCCCAGACATTAGTTACGTTGTCGTAGGATATATACTAAGGAAAAGCCTGCCGGCCGGCTGCCGCCAGCTGGTTTCTAAACGGCTGGGCAGCCGACGCGCGCGCATGCCCGCACGTGGCTACTATGCAGAAGCATCACACCTCCCCCAAGATATAAGACCCTGGACTAAGTTCTTCATATCTAACAGAAAGCTTCTCATAGTACCACACACTGTTGCGACACAAGGCACTATATATAAAAAAAATAAAGACTGTTGCGCTCCACCGAGCAAGTTCAACTAACTTAGCGACAATAAGCGAAAACATTCAACTTAGATACTGCTACAACATCTTATACAAAATTCTACACGTTATAAAAAATAAAGAGTTTTTATAAGGTTTTTGCTTTTTAATTTGTTTTTTTCGGCTGAACTACAGTGACAGCCTATTTTCCTCCACACTCAACCCTCAATCCTGTGGCAGTCTAACCAACATCATCCACCCTTGATAGACAATCCGCTATCACGTTATCAGAACCGGCAATATGGCGTATGTCCAGATTATACTCCTGAAGCATGAGTGACCACCTGGTCAACCTCATATTCCAGTTTTGAAACTGATTCAAGAATTTCAGAGGGTGATGATCGGTATAAACCACTACGACTGGTCCGAAAGCAGGAACATATACATCGAAGTGCCTGAGCGCCAGCACTATCGCCAGGAGTTCTTTTTCAATTACAGAGTAATTCCTTTGTGCACTATTGAATTTTTTACTGTAAAAACTCACTGGATGTTCGATACCTTCATCATCTGTCTGTAACAAGACAGCCCCAGCCCCTACGCCACTGGCATCAGTCGCCAGCTTAAAAGGTCTGCTGAAGTCTGGGGCCCTGAGTATGGGGTGGGTACATAACAGGTGTTTTACCAAGGAAAACGCCTCTGCACACTCAGGAACCCACCGGAACTTCTTGTCCTTAGATAATAAGTCAGTTAAAGGTGCAAGTACAGTCGAATAGCCTTTGATGAAGTGACGATAATAGCCTATCATACCTAGAAACCGCATGATTTGTTTCTTAGTCGTAGGCTGGGGAAACTGATCGATGGCATTGATCTTTGTCTGTGGAGGGCACACCTGACCCATCCCCACCTCGAACCCCAGGTACAAAACTGTGGCTTTGACAAAATTGCACTTACCCAGGTTTACCACCAAACCTGCTTCATTCAGTTTATTAAAAAGCTGTCCGATGTGAGCACAGTGACTGTTAAAATCCTCGTCGTATATTATGACATCATCTAGGTACACCGTACAGTTGGGAATGTCGGCTACAATGTCGTTCATTAATTTCTGAAACGTTGCAGGGGCATTTTTCAGCCCGTATGGCATAACATGGCAACGATATGTGGCACCGTCCACCACAAACCCACACACCTCTCGCGCTCGCTCAGACAAGGGCACTTGCCAATAACCCTTAACAAGGTCTATCTTAGTGAGGAACTTGGCTTTTCCTATCTTATCCACACTGTCATCCACGCGAGGGAGAGGGTAGGCATTTGTGGGGGTTAAACCATTCAACCTGCAGAAATCTATACAAAACCGCACCTTGCCATCTGGTTTGGGCTGCAGTGTGACTGGGGAAGTCCACCTTACTGCACCCTCAGAAATCAGCCCACGTTTCAGCATATAATCCAGCTCTTCCCTAAGTGCTGGTAATTTAATAGGGGGAACACGGTATGGCACTGATTTAAAGGGCGGGTGGTCCCCAACATCGACATCGTGCACCGCTTAAGTAGTGAGGCCAGGATGCTCCGCGAAAACAGCTGGGTGTGAATCAAACAAGTGCTGCACAGCTACATGCTGTTGCTCAGGCAGGTGCAATATCAACTCGTGAGCCACTTGTCTAGAATTCCCCGCCCACTGATCCGCGGAAACATGACAATCCCAATTATCCTCCCCCGCAGCTTGACTGTCCCTTCCTCCTTCTCCACCACGATCGCTGCAGATCAACACCGGGACAGTGAGAGGCTCGGAGGGGCGCCCCTCATACTCTTTCATCAGATTTACATGGCAAAGTTGGTTCTTTTTCTTACGATCAGGAGTAGCTACTAAATAGTCGAGATCAGAAACCTTCCTTACAACCCGATACGGACCAGAATACTTGGCAGACAAGGGGTGTCCCACCAGAGGCAGTAGTATCAGTACCTCCTGATCTACTTCAAACTCCCTCAGCTTCACCTTCTGGTCGTATCTGTCCTTCATCTGAGCTTGTGAACTCTTAAGGTTCCGACCTGCTACCTCCAAGCTCTTTAGCATTCTCTCACGGCTTTCAACTACATACTTTAGAAGCGAGCATGGCTTTGTGACTCCCTCCCAGATCTCCTTGACTATGTGGAGGGGCCCCCTGACCCTGTGTCCAAAAACCAACTCGTTCGGGCTAAATCCCAAGCTCTCCCCAGGTACTTCTCTCGCAGCAAATAATACGTATGGGAGACCTAGATCCCAGTCCTTCCCATTTTCCATGCAATAACACCGCAACATACTCCTGAGAGTCGAGTGCCACCTTTCCAAAACTCCCTGACTCTCGGGATGGTAGGCAGATGACACCACAGACACTATCCCATGTTGCTGCATGGTCTGCTTAAACAGAGCAGAAGTAAAATTGGATCCCTGATCAGATTGGATCGCCTGAGGGTAGCCATAACGAGAGAAATAGACAAGTAGGTTTTTGACAACAGTTAGCCATCCCGTTGCGCATGGGTTAAGCATCTGGATACCGTGTTGCTACATCCATTACAGTTAGTAAAAATGTATTGCCGGCACTAGTGGGGGGCAATGGGCCAACCATATCGATAACTACTTTGCTGAAGGGCGGCCCAATGACAGGGATGGGTTGTAACGGGGCTCTCGGGATGACCTGATTGGGTTTCCCAACAACTTGACAAGTGTGACACTGTGACACCCATGACACGACACTCGCCTTTAACCAAGGCCACCAGAAAAGCTTGCTCAGAGCTGCCTCCGTCTTACGTGCCCCCTGGTGCCCTGCCAAAGGCACATCATGAGCTAATCTCAATAAGCTCTCACGGCACACCCTCGGTACTACTAACTGGTCCACTAATCCTGACCCGCCATCCCACTTTTTCTTGGGATCCTGATGTCTCCGATACAAGATCCCCTCGGACAAGAAAAAATCACCAGGCTGCGCATCCCCATCGCTCTCCAGTTCGACAGCACCATTACCACACGCCCTGACATCAGGATCTTCCAGCTGCAAGGAACATATATCAGCAGGTGCGAGATTATCCAAGTTCATCTTACATAATTTATTTCCACCTCCAATGTCCCGCTGAGCCATCCTTTCCTCACGCTGCGCATAACGATGCTGTCGCAGAGTCTCTTCCTGCCCTGCACCTGCACTAGCGGTGACAGGCCCCGGGGCCTCTCCAGACTCTAACATAGGTGCCAATAATGAGTCACCAAGAAACACTGCCGGCTCAAAACTCTCCAATTGACCAACACTTCCCGTTTTCTTGTGACCTTTCCTCCACGGTTTGATAGACTGAGGTGGTGGCTGCAAGGCTCCGGATGTCTGAGAACGCGTCACAACACACGCCATGGTTTGTATGCTACACTTCTCAACCCACTCCTGTTCCTCCCTACTAACGTCGGCCGCCTTCTCGGCAACGACCCAGGGTGAAACCTTAGAAGCAGGCACCGCAAAGTCGTTGCCGAGGAGGAGGTCGACGCCCCCAACAGGCAAGTTCTCTACAATTCCGACATCCAGCTCCTTCGCCACACCACCCACCTCCAGCTCCATCCGCACCAGCGGGTAGGACTTCGTAGCATTAATCCCCTGAACTACCACCACCCGAGCAGCGTTAATCGGTCTACCAGTAAAGTTCCTTAACAAGGTCTGGGAAGCCCCAGTATCACGCAATAGCTTAACTCCTCGCCTTTCGCCAGCCCACCTCACAAAACCATGCCCTCTATGACCCCCAAAGACGTCGCGGACAGGGTTCGAGCCTTCTGGACTCTTGAACACAGGCTGTGTACCAACCTCTGACGAACTACCCTTGGCAAACTCAGAAGATATAGGCGACACCCCTATGCTGCGGGCCATTGACACAACCTTGTTTGGTGGCTTGTTCGGACAAGCATTTGCTGGGTGACCCTCCTTGTGACATGCAAAGCACTCTTTACTCTTTGGTTTCCCTTGGGAGTGGGAGGTACCATTAGACTTCTCATACGGGACGGTATTTGGTTTATATTCAGTTTTATTGTCAGTGCTAGATGGTTTTGTGTATTTATGTGTATCAAAATTCTTGGGAGGGGGAGGGGTACGATCCTTTGCACCCGACTCACTCCTAGCTGCTGCTCCGCACCCTCGAATTAATGACAGACGGAGGTCAGCCATTTCTGCTGCCTCCTGGAGAGTTCTAGGATTTTTGTCCTTTATATTTAATGTTAAGTCCCCGCCTGTGCACTTAAAGAATTGCTCCAAGAGAACCAGCTCACTCAACTCTTCAAAAGTAGCTGCCCTCTCAGAACGCAGCCAATGTCGTAGTGCATCAGACAAGTCCCGGGCGTGTTCTAGGAAGGTACTATTCTTGCCCTTAGTAACACCCCGAAACTTCAAGCGGTAAGTTTCTGGTTGTAACTCATAGGCCCGTAGCACAGCCTTCTTTATCTCATCATAAACTACACAGGACTCTAAAGGTAGTGCATCATATGCTTTTAGCCCCTTTCCTAGGAGTCTTGATGAAACTAATGCTGCCCACTTTTCCTGAGGCCACTGGTGTTCCTGACACTTCTTCTCAAATCGCATAAAAAACTCAGCCACACCTAATTCATCGAACACAGGAACTAGTTTAAGCAGGTGCGACAATGATTGGTCCCGATGTCTGTTACCTCCCCCAATATTTCGCCCTGTTACCTCCACTCGAGATCTCTCCAGCTCCCTGTCAGCCCGATACCTAGTAGACTCTGCCTGCAGTTCAGCCTCTCATATAGCTGTTCTCTCTGCAGCCTCAGCCTGCACACTAGCCTGTCTCTCGGCAGCCTCAACCTGAGCTCTAGCCTGTCTTTCGGTAGCCTCAACCTGAGCTCTAGCAACCTCAACCTTGGCCATCTCAAGCCGAAACAACAAATCTGGAGTCAACCCTTGAGGAGGGGAAGGTGCATTTAATGGAGAGGGTCCCTGTGATTGAATTCCACGCTGCCATTGACCATCAACTTGGGGGTATGTACTAAATTCAGGCACCCTGACGTTTGATATGGGGGTAGAGTGGAGGGGGGGCTGGGGACCGGGGCCCCCAGTCGCCTCTCCACCCAGGTCTCTCCCTTCTAAACCCAATATCAAAGTCCTCAGCTGATCTTTCCTCATGCCACTTAAACCCTGGTGGCCCTGAAGACCTGCCACACACTTTAAGCCATACTTATTCAGCTTCAACACCCTGGCAGCGGTAAGGGGCACCTCTAAAAATCTTCTAGCACCCTCCTTGCTATCGACTAGCCACTTCACAGGTCTTTCTCCCTCCGAGCCCGAATCGTGACCTGACCCATCACTGTGTTCTGATGTATTAGACATGTTTGTGTACTGCAGTAATTATCACGGTTATAGAATGTGCCTTATCTCCTATGCAAGTATGTATATACTAATGTTATTTAAAGTCTTTAATGTGTTATATTGGTTGCTCCAAAAAAAAAAAATCTATGTCCACTGTATTCCTCTAATCATAAGGAATCTCAAAACAAATGACCACTATATTCCTCTGTTCAGTAAATCCTATGCAAGGTCGCCATTTGTTACGTCCTGGGATATATAAACACTGGGCTCTCTCTATTGGACTAGGTATGCGGCAACAAGCAACAACGGAAAACGCTAGATCCAACCCTTATCTATAAACCCAGGCAACAAACCACCCTAAACCGTCAAGAGTCCTGCCTGGACAACGAGGTATCCTATGACTCGGTTACAGGGTACACGCACTATAGACTGCTGATAGTCAAGCAGGCTATATAAAAGATCACACAATTAAGTTGACTTAAAGCTTCAAGGAAAAGATAGATAACGGAATTAAAGTGCAGAAACAATTTAATAACAAACTAGAAGAAAGTACATTTAACGTTACGTTAATTAATACAACTAATCACCCCTGCGTGAAAGAAGGTGAAAGCAAACAGTCCTCAAAACATCGTACAGGTAGACAAGATGCGGGTTTCTAAACTGCATGTGGCTACTGTAGGATCTGATGCTTAGCAAAGAAAGTACGTTACGGATTTAGAGAACTCTTAACTCATAAGCAGGAATAAATACTAGTGATAGGCCATACAGTGTATAATGGCATAGGTATAATTAAATAAAGGCAGCAACTCGCAACATAACCACATACAGGTGTGCTTCTCACTCTTAGTCAGGCAAGCCTGCTCGGACAGAGTCTCTTAGCCACACCCTGACTCACAATGCTCACCAAAACGGTAAACTGTGGCACAATAACAAGCATACAGATATAATAAACCACTAGCTGTTAATCTGCCAGGTGGCAGAGGTCTAGCCGGAAGGATATAGGCTTCGGATACCCGGGCTGAGCCACCTGCTCTAGCCTAGGGACGTTCCCAAGTCTGTGTGCCAAATTACTCTAATTGAAAGGGTGCTCTCTTGAGAGACTCAGATCGCAAGTATCTGACTCTCTCCTGGCGACCCTAAAACAAAAGCAAGACGTGCTAGCGCAGTGCTGAGTGGACTAGGCAAGGGCCCTCACACAACACAACACTAGACACACAGGGACACAGACAAGAAAATGCCCCCAGACTCCCACGGGTATCCTAGTAAAGTCGTGCGGGTCCACAGGACTCGCACCAGCAGACTTTACTTAAAGGATCGCAAAAAGGCTCCCCTCCGGTCTAGCCCCTGCTAACCTGACACAAGAACACACTAGCAAGCATGAAACCACCAAATATGAGACAACAAAAAAGCTTCCTAGGTCTCATTAACAATTACGTCTCTGCATAAGGCCCAAAATCCTATCTAATTATCTGAGAGCTCGTCGTTAATACAATAATAGATATAAGGTCTATCAAGGGGATGGGATAATTAAATAGATTGGTGAAGTAGTGGAAGGAATGTATACAAAGTAAGAGAGAAAGTTTCTAAGTGGGGTTGAGAGGGATAGATATCAAGGGGGTCCGAAGGGTACGACAGTGAGGTGAGCTCTGAGTCTTGAATCTGTCTGGACCCACCCTAGGCATGCAAAATACATCCCATGCTTGGCAACACTCAACACAGTTGCCGGGTCAAAATCCTCTACCCCGCGCGTGAGTCGAAACTAAGCCTAACGTTGTAATCAAATGCACGTGGCAACATCAGGCTCGTCCCAAGCTGGACTCTCCGCGCGAAGCAACGTCCCCCAGCCGGTCTCTCTCTCCTGCTCGTCTCCTCCCACTCTCACTAGACTTACATCTTATATATTATAATGAAACAATCAACTATCGAGACTAAAATATACTAAGATGCGTTGGTTAAGAATAAGGGCAGCTTCAAGCTGTGAAACAACATAAGAATATCCCAGACATTAGTTACGTTGTCGTAGGATATATACTAAGGAAAAGCCTGCCGGCCGGCTGCCGCCAGCCGGTTTCTAAACGGCTGGGCAGCCGACGCGCGCGCATGCCCGCACGTGGCTACTATGCAGAAGCGTCACAGCATATGCTTGTGGCGCGTTATAGTGTAGTAATTATAGTTCAAAAATATATACATTATACATATAAGTTATGTTGTAAGAACTGAAATATATATATATTTGAATATAGTATTTTTTCAAGCTCCAAATAAAATTACCACCTTTGTATTGTAATTAGTATAACTATAATAATGGTTTCCAATGCAAGTCACAAGGATATATTGTCTCCAGGCATACCAACAGTTATATTCTGCACATTTTTCTAATCAAAACAATTTCACAGGAAGCACATCAAGCACCTGTTATTTTTTTAGCATTGAAAGATAACGCAGGTGGGTCAAAACCATTATATTGTTAAGGACAGTAAAGATAGAAGGTATATATTGATATCGTGACACATGTTGGCATGCCTGAACATCTGTAAGTGTGGAATTTTCAGAGGTGTTAGGGTGGCGAGGAATTGAGCCATACCATTTTCAACTTTCTGTCATGAGACAAAAGAGGTCAACATAGCATAAACGTCTACAGTGAGGTAACGGAAGTTTGATGATGCAGAGTATTTCAGTCCTTATCTAGCTGTGCAATAGATCGTTCATACAATCAATCATAAAATTCGGTTGCCAGCTTCATTTTAATTTTTGACATACCAATTTTAATGGATGGCATAGAATACATAGTAATTTGCTTTAATATATATTGTATACCTACGATAGTTCATCAACTAATTTACTTTCGGAATACGATTATCTTGAGTTAATAGGCATAGGCCAAATAAACAAAAGTTCATGGCCAGTAAATGTTTGTAAACTGCTTTGTAAAAAGTTAAATGATGGTAAAATACTGTAATCAAATAAGATTAATATGTAAATCGCCCATGATCAAATTGTACAAAAGGCTAATAAACTATTTTTGTTTGTTTGTTTTGTATAACCAACACTTCCTACACAATAATACCCTCCCCCCCCCAGCAAATACGCCATCTATGGGACACAATATGCAACAGATTCAGGGTGAGGGGATAGAGCGATCTTACTAATATCAGAGCGAAAGACTCCCAGCGAAATTACCATAGGTGGCCCTGTCGGAAAGGTGACCGACTGTACACCGACCTGCAAGAGCCACTACCATTAACGCCAGCTCACTTACTCTACGTTAAACCATTGACTGCATTTCCGTCCGATTTCCAGTCAATTGTAGAACTAGAGGATCCTTCGTTGTACTCTGAAGCAGCGCGGTGTCTAACCGATACCAGTATATATCGAAGGTATTCAAGGACTTTAGAAAAAGGTGGATTAACGAATATCTGCTAGGCTTCAGGGAAAGGTGTATCAAACCCTCTGGTTGACCATCGGCACCTACTGTTGTGAAGTGGTTTTAATAAGAGAAGATAGTCCTTGTTTATACTGGAAATTAGGCCGCGTGTTGGAGGTGTACGAGGGGGAAGACTCTATAGAGCGGGTGGCGCTATTGAAGACAGTCACTGGAACTACTGTTCATCCAATCGCACGGTTATATGGTTTGGAGCTCGATTCTGCTTTACAATCTGAGGCTCCACCTGATATTGCTGGGTCCGAGGATTCTCAACGTGATGATTCACTTCTTACTGACGGTGATCACCCTCGGACCGGGACACGTCCCAGATGCGCTGCTGCTGGCGCCGTTGAAATGTGGCGTCAGAAGCTAGCCTCTGGGCAACTTTAATTTAATGTGGGGGTTCAGGTTTCCTTGTGGGGGGAGTGTATCGTGTAATACGATAGAGATAGGCAATTTATATGCTAACGTACATCTCTGTGATGTGCCTAGGTAGATACGACAGTTTAACGGTCATTCCCGCGGTACGGCATAGGAAGATTAGATCGTGAAAAATAAGATTGCAAGTTGTAAGTAAGTTAAGATTATAAAAGGCCTAATATGCTATTAAGAAATATTGATACGGTCTTATGTAGTATATATGAATTTATCGTATATATTAATTTATTGTATTAAGCAACTTAGACGCGGTACGATAGTTTTCCCGCCTGGCGTTTGCCAAGGCAGCAAGACTGAGGTCCGGGGAACCTCAGAGCTTTCGCAGACATCATCCTGTCAACATATAATTTTCGTCTCATTTGATTGTGCTGTTGTGCCTCTATTCACAGTACAATGCCAGCAATACCCACATATACACTTCGACGATGCTCTCATCGACGCAATGACTGACAGCTAAGCATTCCTACTCATGTTCATTACCATTTCATAAGAATTTCCTTCCTTTATTGAGCTGTGCTATTTGGCTGGCTCATCCTCCCCGCCGTCCGCCATCTTGCCCGGCATTTTCCCTTGTCTTATTGCCACGTGGAGGTATTGGCGAGTTGAATCCTGGAGTATAATTAACCCTTTGAACCCTATTTAAATATAAACATATGTGAGTGACCTTTGGATGTAATTTAGCTTAAATTCAGATTTCTCTTTAAACTTAGAGTAATTTGACTTGGATTGATTTGTTTGGATTATAGCTTAGGTATATAATTAATTTCCACTGATATTATACCACACCATATACATTCCAAATTCATTTTACAGCATACTTTCACACAATATTTCCAATCTCAAAACTAAATCAACGTGTTTTATCTCCCTGTTATTATTATATCCTTGACTATGGTATGAATTATATGTAGAGGTACTTCGGTAATGTACTGAATACCTGTTTGTCAAAAAATATAAAAATATAACAAATATCGAAGTTATTGAATAAGTAATTTAAATGCCTCACCCTTTTGCAGCATCTCTCTCTCTCTCTCTCACCATGGTTTAACAGTGAAATCCGTAATGCAATCAAAAATAGAAAGAAAATGCTGAAGCTTAAAAAAAAATGACTGTACTTAAAGTAAGAATCCTGCCAGCCAATCAACGCGCTGCATTTAACTATCTCTTTAAGCCAGCTGGTTTTGACAGTCTGGATGTTTCCCCCAACTCTGCCACACCCTCCCTTGCAACCAATCAGGAGCCTCTGTTGTCGGAGCAGGAAAATACTGTACCACTGCGCACATCTCTTCACCTTTCATATCGCTCTCGCTCAATCCACAGGCCGTCTCTTTGAGTTGCAATAGGTCTATAACATCCATGCAAGCCCCATACTCCCATAAGCCACTGCAAGACCTTTGCAACCATCTCCCTGGGACATATTATGAAGAGATAAGATCAGAGGAGAGGGGAAGTAATGTTCAAAACGCACGGCCGGAGAAGGCACTGCCCGGGTGGCTGGCTCAACCAATCACAGCACGCTAATTCGTGAGGCGGGGCTATAAAGAGCCCCCCTCTTTATAGCCCCGCCTATAAAGGCGGGGGGGGCTGCAGACGTCATTCCCGTCACAGGCTCCACTGAGTTCACTTGCAAGCAATTCATACTCTCTCCCTCACCCGGGCAACAATGGGAACTTGGCTACACCTGCTCCAGCCTCCCAACTCGCCTTTCCCGCCCCACTAAAGTCCACCTCTGGCCCAACACCACTTCCGTTTACTCACCAGATACACCACCAGTATCCGGGTGCCTGTCGTCACATTATGGGCTTACACACATACAGTCAAGCAATTCAAGATGGGCGACAGATAGTAGACGGAACCGAAGATTTCCAGAAGCACTATTGGCCGGCCATGAGGTGGTGAAGCTGTTCCAGAGAAACCTTTGAATTTTTACAGGACCCTTATGGGCCCGAACAAGACTTATAAAACAAAGAGAAATGCTGGACAAACCCAGTGGACCCAACCTTTAAAAATCGATGTGTTCTTATAGAACAGAACCGAGAGAAATAGATTAGGCTTATGAAGAAATAAAAGGATGAAGTGTTGAGAGAATATAGCTGTTATTGATAGAGTAGGCTCCATGCCATTTAGCTACCAATATTATAGGATCTTATAGGATAAGTACATTAATGTGAACATTAAAGATAAGGGAGGGTTTAATACGAGACTAAGGTTAGAAGCAACTAGTGTACTGACGTGGGGATAAATAATAGTTGCAGATAGATCAGATTTACCTTGAGAAATAGTTAGGACGGACACTAGTCCATATGATGAAAGATACTTTTTTTTTGTTAAAAAGGAAACATTGTTATTCGTAGCATTTAAGAAGAAGAATTCGCGGGTTTGATAATGAACTTTGTGATCATGATATAGTAACAAGTCGAGGCGACTAGTATAAGGAAATATTGTATTTTTGAGATAAGTAGTTAGTGAGTTGTTAGATATAGTATCAATCCGATCAAGCATAGAGAGTAATGATGTAATCAAGATATATAGAGAATTAAGTGTTGAATATTGATAATATAGGTGTTTATGAATTATTGTTCATATTGGACTATGTAATGAGGTATATCTATTTGAGTAAGTGGTATCAGTGTTATTGAGTTTATTTATTTGTCAGATAGGAGGTCAGAGTGCAGATATTCCAAACAAAGGGTTATATTAATGTAGGTGAACGGGTACGGATTTATTTGTATTAGAGATAATAATGTATATAATGTAAGAGTGTTAAAGATAGGTAAATAGCGGTCAAATTCATTAAAGCCTTGGTCTTTGGATTAGACATATTGAGGCCCGGTAAAGCTGATATATAATTTTGGAGACTAGTAATGTGCCTTTGGATCGAAGTCGGAGTGAGTCAATACCTGAATAGCGAGTATCCAAATAGGTGGTAACGGGAACTTGCGAGTTCCAACGCACAATCTATTGTGGGTCGACGATAATATTCAATCTGAGTGTTGAACTAACTTAGGCCCGAACAGAGAATCGATTGCTAGGGGAACATTGAACTATTTGGGAGTTTGTTAAATAAAGGATATGAACTTCCAAACAACTGTCGAATTATTCCTACCTTAGTAGAATACGGAGAATTAGAAAATAAGTACTACATTTTGGTGGCAAGCCGTGGGATTCGACAAGTTGTTTGGATTGAGTATATTTATCTAACGAACCAGACATAATGACGACATTGCTACCGTTTAGATTATGGGAAGAGGGGAAAGAAGAAATTTAGCTATGGATTGAACAATTAGAATGTCAATTCACTATGCTTGATGTGGGAGAAGATGAAAAGAAGGTAGCCTATGGAAAAGCACACTTAGGCAAGGCCCTGAACGATGTTAAGGGTACGTCTAAAGGGACTAGTGTCATGGGCAGAAGTTAGGATTGCTCTGATAGAAGAATTTGGCCGAGAAACCTCCACAAGGAAGGCCAGAGACAAACTAAAAAGTCTGAAATTAGATGGACAAAATGTGAGAACCCTGAGTAGGGAGATCACGAAAAATTTCAAACTTGCTTATCCTTACATGGACCAGGAGAGTCAGGAGACAGAAATAAGAGAGATTATGATTCAAGCATGTCCTGTGGAAGTTAAAAAGCACTGTATTATACATTAAGTGACTACCACAAAGGAACTCATGGAGGTAATCAAGAAGGTAATGGAAGCCAGAGAGCTAAAGGAGGAGAAAAAGAAAGGGGAGGAGGAGAACCCAAACAAAGGGTATCAGAGAACAATGATTCGATGCTTTATATGCAGACAAACCGGACACCTAGCTAGGAACTGTTCAAACCGCTCTCAAACTCCGACTCATAGGTTTAACTCGAGACCATCACCTTCAAATGATCGACCCCTGCCGATGGTGACAAATATCAACCAGGGAGGAATGCTTCCAGTAGAGTACAGAGAAAAAGAGACCCAACCAAAAATCACAATGCCAGAAGGGGGAGAAAATGTTCCCCTAATCCTCTCATAGAAAGGCGATATGGCGAGGTTAATATATTACAATAGTAATAAATGGGAAAGCCACAAACATGTTAATAGATACCAGGGCAAATAGAAGTTGTCTTTTGATGAATTTTGTAAAAAATTGTCAGAAAGAAATAGGACCACTAAACCAAACTAGTATTCAGTTGTCAGGAGCCAGAGGTCAACCATTGACTATTTCCTGGAGAACTAACACCTTGGTGGTACAATGGAAAGGGATTAAATTCACCACAGATTTTTGTGTCCTATCGGGTAAATCTAACAGCGGAGTAGACGGAGATCTGGGAATAGATCTTATGAGTCAATTGGGGGTAACCATATAGTGCGGCCCGAAAGACAGGACGACCACACTACGACCCCGAATAGTATCTACCACGAACAAAAATTCTATCCCTCCTAAAACATGGAGAATGATAGAAATTCCCAGATGTCAGGGAATGACTGCCGGAATTTTTGAACCAGATGCACAGAATGAAGCACGAATATCTCCCACCTTTATTTCTACCGATCAGAGGTAATTAGTTCTTGCTAACTTTGGAGAGAATACGATCAATTACCAAAAGGGAAGACTGTTAGGACAAGTTACATCCGCGCAACCCAACACTGTCGACTATCGGACCAATTAACTTACCGGAGATCCCAAAACAATTAACGTCAGACCAAGCGGCTACTTTATGTGAAAAACTCTGGGCGTACAGAGACGTATTAGCCCAAGATGAAGGGGACCACGGATCGCCCCGGACCCGACACACACACAAGATACATACTCAAGGACCCCCTATTAGACAACCCTATAGACGACAGAATCCCATTATAAGACAGAAAGAGAAGGAACAGGTAGATGATATGCTTAAACAAGGAATAGTAGTGGAATCCTACAGTCTGTGGTCATCTCCGGTAGTCCTAGTAAAAAAAAAAGATGGGTCCACTCGGTTCTGTGTGGATTACAGAAAACTGAATGATGTTACCATCAAAGACGCTCAACCCCTACCTACAAAGTGGGTACTGGCAAGAACCAGTTAGGTCAGAGAACCAGGAGAAAACCGTGTTTGCCACGAGCGAAGGTAAACTCTACCAGTTTACGGTTTTACCCTTCAGAGTTTGTAATGCACCAGCCAGTTTTACTAGAGTCATGGATGAAGTACTGAGGGGATTGACATGGAGAACTTGCCTAGCTCACTTGTACGATATCATAATCTTTTCGAACAGTTGAGAGGAACGTATCAACCGACTACGGGAAGTATTAGAGAGAATCAGTAGGGCAGGACTTAGATTAAAACCTGCCAAGTGCCAATTAGGGGCCCGTGAAGTAGCATACTTAGGACATGTGGTTTCCAAGAAAGGTATTCAACCTGACCCCCTTAAAGTAAAAGCTATCTCAGAAATTTCTCCCCCCACCACTGTCAAAGGAATCAGAGCGTTTCTGGGAATAGCTTCCTATTATCGGAGGTTTCTACCAAACTTTTCAAAAATTGCTCAACCTATGACTAAGAGACTTGAAAAAGGGAGGAAATTTGACTGGGACCAGAGCTGTCAAATAGCTTTTGATCACTTGAAACAAAGGCTAACGTCTAACCCCATTGTGTGTCATCCTGATTTTACCAAGCCGTTCCAATTGTACACCGATGCTTCTGATGAAGGGCTACGGGCAGTCTTGGCTCAGAAGGTAGATGGGAAAGAAGGCATAGTGGCATGTGCCAGCCGGACCCTGAATAAGGGCGAAAAGAATTACAGTGTTACTAAAAAAGAATGTCTAGCTTTAGTCTGGTCGGTACAATATTTCCGTTCTTATTTAGCCGGAGTTCATTTCGAAGTAATCACGGATCACCATAGTTTACAATGGCTCAGAAAAATGAAGACAGAAGATGGATTGTTTGTTAGATGGAAGGGAATTCTGGAGGAATTTTCCTTTGAAGTTGGCATTGACTGGGTAAATTACATACCAATGCCAATGGTCTATCCAGATTACCTGTAGCACCAGTCCAACCCCCTCGACCCAACAAGGAAAAGAATGATCCGAGATCAAAATGTGGAGACAAAGTAAAGTATTCTGAGGGAGCCTGGAGGGATTCTAAGGGGCGAGTGGTATTAGATTATCTGGAGGCTAAACACATGATTAAAATTCTCCACGGACAAGAGAGGAAGGGGGCTCATCTAGGTCAGTCTAGAGTTTTGAAGCAGTTTAATGAAAGGTACTGGACCTCACGAGCCGACAAAATTGTTAAAGAGGTGATCCTAAGTTGTTTGGGGTGTCAAAGAGGGAATGATGGACGAGGACCCAAACAATCACCAGGACACATTCTGGCTGGAAAACCGTGGGAGAAGTTGTCTGTGGACATTATGGGACCTCTGCCCAGACAGACGAACAAAAGGTACATTTTGACCTGTGTCGACGTCTTTTCGAAATATACGTCTGCTTGTGCCATTCCGGACAAGAAAGCTGAGACCGTGGTTAAGAGTATTCTGGAGAAAGTTATTTTTGTGTATGGCACCCCTGGATGTATTCTGAGTGATAGGGGAAAGGAATTTAATAATGAAATTTGGCAACATTTGGGGGATACTTTGGGTTACCAGATTCAACATACCTCCCCATATTATCCACAAGGGAAAGCTGTATGTGAAAGAAATCATCGGTTACTAGCGAATTGTGTACGAGCTAGTTTAAGTTTGCAAGGGGAAGAAATATCCCGAGGTTGGCCGGAACTATTACCAGAAATTGTCTGGTGAATCAATACCACCGTTTGTAGAACTACCGGGTATTCTCCCTATGAGATTATTTTTTGGAATTACTCAGGAACTGCCTCAAGAACGACAATTGTTATGACCGGGACTGCGAATAAAACAAGGGCACTTAATGATTGGACTAGTAATAGGGCACTATGCAACAACGGTACGCTAGATCCAAACCCTCGAACTTATATGCCGGCGAACAAAACACCTATACCCTCCAGAGTTAATCTGCGATAACAGGGTATCCTTAACTGGGCATCAATGTACTCTACTTCAGGCTAACCCACACTGGTATAGCCTGATAACAAACAAGATGCAAGTTACGTTAAAATGCATAAAAAGGAATCTATGGAAAGATCAATTAAATCACTGCAAGATTTAATACAATAAAAAGATGCTTCAATACAGTTACTCTAAACAACAATAAACTATTTACTCCTTTCTGAAAGAAAGTGAAGTATAGTCCTACAGCATAGACCTGGAAACTTCTGAAGAAAGTCTGATGCTCATAAGATGGCTCGTATCTTAAACTATATAAAGGCAGGAAGCAGGACACTACACGTGTAAATTGAATACACTAAAAGATAGGACATATAATGTTAACTGACACAAAAATACTATAAATGCGCAACGGTAGTAATGCTCGACACTAAAAGAAGTACGTCCTCATCAACGAAACAGTCTACTATGGTTGTGCGGCTCAGCAACAACCTAGACTAATAAATGCCGTGAATAATAATGCGTAGATATCAAAGAGCTTATATTAAATACTAATTAGTGTCTACTCAATTAATAATGTCCAGCTGGGATACTCAAGGTAAGGAACTGGGGTTGAGCAAGACAGGCTCGTAGCCTAGCGATGTCCTTAAGACTGCATCCTTTAAGTTACGTTAATTGACTAGGGTGCTCTCTTGATAGATCCAGATCACAAGTATCTGGTTCTATCCTGGCGACCCTCTAAAGACAAGCAAAGAGGCAGCAAAGTGTGGAACTGGAACAGGCCAAAACCCTCAGTCAACACAATGCTGCACTCGTAAAGGACGCAAGCGAAAAGACAACACAGGCTACCACAGGACCGGACGAAGTCGTGTAGGTATAAGCAAACCATACACACATCGATGACAACGACTACAGTTACCTTATCCCAGTCTAGCATTAAATAAAAGAGCAGAAACACTAAATCAATAATGGAGACACACAGAGTTCATAACCTATACTAACTAAGAACCCTCAAAAACCTATTCTAAGTACATGTAAATATCTCAGAGGACGGCGCATGCAATACAATGGGCCGGCTATGGAAACCGTATGCAGAACCCAAAGGGATAAGTAAGTAAATAAAGACGAGAAGTAATGGAAAAGAAGAAGTTCAGAGAGAGAAACAGTTCTAAAGGAGGTGATCAGGGGAGAGTAAGCAAAGGGATGTTAGATGCACGCGCGCCTAACCTGTCCTGAGGAGGACAGCTCCTGGGGACCCTCATGTACACAGGAGCCCACAAAGACGCGGTGGTCGGCCAATCACAGGCCGAGACGTCACAAGGCAGCAGGTGTCACGTGACACAGCCAGATACGCCGGCCAATCAAGGGCATGGGAAAGCCCGCGCGCGAGCGGGAAAACTCCTCCGAGCGAGGGAGGCAGCACATACATACACACACACACACTACCACCACACTGCCTACATCGCTCTTTCTCCTTAACTTTACACAATGCATCTTATATTCTATTAATGATATAAAACACTTCCCGTTGTCACAGACGAAAATAAAGACCACCACTGGACTGTCTGTGACAATACGATTGCTAGGAAAGAAAGAACAACATTCTCTGATAACTCTAGCCCATTTCGATGTCCCTGGCGAGCGCTAGTGGCTACCGAGAGGCGATTCTGCCAACGCTGGTAGACGTCACACTGTTACCTTTTCCCGTCAATTCCGCCAAATACTCCCCGCCAGAGCATTATCTGCGAGATCAAGGGGAAAGACGGCAACAAGTTCATAACCATATTACCCAACGGCAGCCAAAGAAACTTACCTTAAATAATCCGTATTACCGGGGGGAATATATTCTGGTCAAGAGACATGTTCCCACACGGAACGGAAAATTGGAGGAGAAATATGAGGGTCCCTTCCGGGTTGTGGAGATAAATGGACCATACCAAGTCTTGTATTTGCATTACAGAGATATTGTTTCGGCTACGCATATTCGCCATACCAAACGGTATGAGGGCATTTTACCCCCTGACGTGAGCGAGTGGAGTAGTGAGGAAGAAAGTGAGGAAGATGTAGAATCCGGGGCTGAGAATTCTGATGATTTTTCAACTCGTTATAAGACAGAAGATCCCATTTGGAGAGGGGATTATACTGGGGTTTTTCCATTCTGGCGGTCTTTTAGTAGTAACCAAAACGAGAGTCATTCTAGGTCAGAACGAGAGGAAAATGGGGGAACCGAGGAGGATACCCCAAGAACTTACTAATGATGATAATTCTACGGACCCCGAAAGCGAAGTTTCAAACCCCGAGAGAGATTTCAATGAGACCTTAAGTAGTGAGGAAGAGTGTCCCCGAGCAGAGGTGACTGGAAGAGAAGTATTTACTGAGGATAAAAACATAATTAGTTCCCCTCTAACTAAAATAAATAAGTCACAGGAAAATAGAGCGACTGACTTCCTTGGTAAGAGTCCAACAAAGTTCTCTAAACCAGACCACCGGAGCTTTCAAGCAAATTCTTAACCAACCGGGTCAAGTTCTATTAGCCAAGACTGCAGTAGGGAATAAAAATCCAGCAATCCAGTTGCACAGGTGTATTTGTGAACACAGTGGACTGGTTGATTGGCAGACTGATGGCAGGAATTTTATAGGGATAGTATTGCGGCGATCAGGAGCTCGCCTTAATTTAGCACGGGGTCATAAAGTAAGAATCCTGCCAGCCAATCAACGCGCTGCATTTAACTATCTCAATAAGCCAGCTGATTTTGACAGTCCGGATGTTTCCCCCAACTCTGCCAAACCCTCCCATGCAACCAATCAGGAGCCTCCGTTGCCGTAGCAGGAAAATACTGTACCAGCCGCGCACATCTCTTCACCTTCCAAATTGCTCTCGCTCCCTCCACAGGCCATCTCTTTGAGTTGCAATAGGTCTATAACATCCATGCAAGCCCTATACTCCCGTAAGCCATTACAAGACCTTTGCAACCATCTCCCTGAGACATATTATGAAGAGATAAGATCAGAGGAGAGGGGAAGGAATGTTCAGAGCGCGCGGCCGGAGAAGGCACTGCCCTGGCGGCCGGCTCAACCAATTACAGCGCGCCAATTGGGAGGGGCTGCAGACGTCATTCCCATCACAGGCTCCACTGAGTTCACTTGCAAGCAACTCATACTCTCTCCCTCACTCGGGCAACAATGGGAACTTGGCTACACCTGCTCCAGCCTCCCAACTCGCCTTTCCCGCCCCACTAAAGTTCACCTCTGGCCCAACACCACTTCCGTTTACACACCAGATACACCACCAGTATCCGGGTGCCTGTCGTCACATTGCTGGCTTACACACATACAGTCAAGCAATTCAAGAGGGGCGACAGATAGTAGACGGACCAAAGATTTCCAGAAGCACTATTGGCTAGCCGTGAGGTGGTGAAGCTGTTCCAGAGAAACCTTTGAATTTTTACAGGACCCTTATGGGCCCGAACAAGACTTATAAAACAAAGAGAAATGCTGGACAAACTCAGTGGACCCAACCTTAAAAAATCGATGTGTTCTTATAGAACAGAACCGAGAGAAATAGATTAGACTTATGAAGAAATAAAAGGATGAAGTGTTGAGAGAATATAGCTGTTATTGATGAGAAGGCTCCATGCCACTTAACTACCAATAGTATAGGATCTTATAGGATAAGTAGATTAATGTGAACATTAAAGATAAGGGGAGGGTTTAATACGACACTAAGGTTAGAAGCAGCTAGTGTACTGACGTGGGGATAAATAATAGTTGCAGATAGATCAGATTTACCTTGAGAAATAGTTAGGACGGACACTAGTCCATATGATGAGAGATACTTTTTTGTTATAAAGGAAACATTGTTATTCGTAGCATTTAAGAAGAAGAATTCGCGGGTTTGATAATGAACTTTGTGATCATGATATAGTAACAAGTCGAGGCGACTAGTATAAGGAAATATTGTATTTTTGAGATAAGTAGTTAGTGAGTTGTTAGATATAGTATCAATCCGATCAAGCATAGAGAGTAATGATGTAATCAAGATATATAGAGAATTAAGTGTTGAATATTGATAATATAGGTGTTTATGAATTATTGTTCATATTGGACTATGTAATGAGGTATATCTATTTGAGTAAGTGGTATCAGTGTTATTGAGTTTATTTATTTGTCAGATAGGAGGTCAGAGTGGAGATATTCCAAACAAAGGGTTATATTAATGTAGGTGCCTACGGGTACGGATTTATTTGTATTAGAGATAATAATGTATATAATGTAAGAGTGTTAAAGATAGGTAAATAGCGGTCAAATTCATTAAAGCCTTGGTCTTTGGATTAGACATATTGAGGCCCGGTAAAGCTGATATATAATTTTGGAGACTAGTAATGTGCCTTTGGATCGAAGTCGGAGTGAGTCAATACCTGAATAGCGAGTATCCAAATAGGTGGTAACGGGAACTTGCGAGTTCCAACGCACAATCTATTGTGGGTCGACGATAATATTCAATCTGTGTGTTGAACTCATTTCGGCCCGAACAGAGAATCAATTGCTAGGGAAACATTGAACTATTTGGGAGTTTTTTTAAATAAAGGATATGAACTTCCAAACAACTGTCGAATTATTCCCACCTTAGTAGTATACGGAGAATTAGAAAATTAGTACTGCAGTACTAATAACCAAGTAAAGGAATTATACAACCTCGCTAGAAGAAATGTTAAGAGACTGATTAGATCCGCTAAACATGATAATGAATTTGCTATAGCCAAAAAAAGCACCGATAACCCAGAACATATTTATAGCTACGTAAATGAAAACTGAAAAATTAAAAGTGGAATATGCCCATTAACTAGAGATGATCAATATGTGACATCTGACATAGATATTGCAAATACACTTAATGAATATTTTTGTTCTGTTTTTACAAACGAAGTAAATAATAATATAAAACATAGGACAGCAACAACACAAGCAATAGGAATCTTTAATATCAGTGCAAGTGAAGTATTATGTAAATTAAATATATTAAATAACAATAAGACTCCGAGGCCTGATAATTTCCATAATATGATAATAAAACATGTAAAAGAAGAAATATGAGAATCCCTGACCATTATCATTAACCCATCACTACAGGAGGGTTGCGTCCCTAATGATTGGAAAACAGCCAACATTACACCGATTCACAAAAGGGGTGATTGAACCAAAGCTAGTAATTACAGACCTACAAGCCTAACGTCAGAAATATGAAAAATTCTTGAAATAATTTTAAGAGATAAAATAGTTGAGTATCTTGAATCTTAATGAATTAATAACAGACAGCCAGCACGGGTTTAGGACCAGAAAATCGTGCCTAACAAACCTCTTCGAATTTTATAATAAATTATTTACTCAACTCAACTAAGGCGCTTGACATAGTCTACCTAGATTTTCAAAAAGCGCTTGACAAGGTACCTCACATTAAATTATTAGACAAGTTAGAAATGCTCGGAAAAAAGGGTAATATACATCATTGGATAAAAAACTGGCTTGCAAACAGAAAGCAAAGAGTTGTTATTAACCTTTAAACAGCGAAGCTATGGTAGTTCAAAGGGTACTGCCATGTGAAGGTATTTGGTTTAATTCTGAAGAAAATCGGCATATTTACCATATATATAATTATTACTTATCCATATGCGCCTATTATAATATGAACATATGAACATTTAAGAGCAATAAAAGAAGTGGGAATAGCATTTGGGGGGTGAAAAAGACATATTATTGCCGCCCGGTCGTATCATGAGACGAGAGGCCAGACAGCGTAGACCCACCCTCTCCGAGCTCCAAAACGACATCGAGGCCTTACAGTAGAAGTCTCTGTGTTGCAAGGATCTCTAGCTGCCTCGCCCGTGTTAAAGAGACCATGTGAGGGAAATTCGCGTGGAAAATGACCTGATAAAAGGTGGAATAAGAGGAAAAATAGTTGAAGAGAGGGGAAAAGGGGGGGGGGGGGACATATATGGAGGAGTGGTAGAAGGTAATGGAGGGAAATAATCTCACCTAATCACAAATTGCTTTGTTTTGAGTGCCACCAGGGTGGTTTAAATGTTTTTTTGTATGCTCTGGCTCTATTGAGGACGGTCGCATTGCACCACTAAAACCTCTATAGAGGACGGTCCCTGATTTTGGGTTAACGGCATAGAATCAGATTGGGTGCCTGTTACCAGCAGTGTGCCTCAAGGATCGGTCTTTGGTCCGGTTTTGTTATATTTGTGGGGTTTTTTTTCTATGTGAGTGAGGGAGAGAAAAGGCAGAACTGCCTGTAGTGAGTGCCTCCCCCATAGTATACATATCATATATATACATGGGTTATAATATCAGAAAACCTAAAATCCTCAGAGCAATGTGCAGCTGCGGCAAATAAAGCAAACAAAGCCTTGGGATTTATCAAAAGAAATGTTACCTATAAAAACGAAAACATTATGTTGCCGTAGATGTGACACATCATTTCTTCACATACAATGTGGTTAAAGAGTGGAATAGTTTACCAAGGGAGGTGGTCGACAGTAGTTTTATTGATACGTTTAAGAAAAGACTGGACGATCCTCTTATGAAGAATGGATTACTATGAATTAATCAGTAGGCATGTGCAATTTCCTTTTCAACCTAATGTATTCCTATACTATATAAACACTTTTCTTGTGGGCATTTCCTGACCCCTAAGGTTACACTTCATCCTATTTTCCGGTACGGCTATTTAGCCGGAGGGAGTGGAGGGTGGGGAGAGTCTTCTATTTTACTGTCCTATTCTTCCACTATAAACTGTCCCTGTCTAGTAGTATTAAGGCCAGACCACCTAGTTGGGATCGCAAGGTCTGTGTGGTATGAGCATATGTGTAACTCTTTGTAACTCTCTATCTCTCTATCTCTGCTAACAATTTTGTTATAACCAGTATTACAATGACATCATTATTATCCTAAGTTATCAAGACATGTTAGAGAGAGGGTCACAAGGAGAAACAGTGTTTACACTATCTCAAAATAGTTTGTGGTACAGTCAAAATATAATACAAGTTAAAAACAATGCACTACCCCCAAGAAAATAAATTTTTGTTTTGTTTAAATAGAGTAAAATAGAAAATAAAAATAAAAATAGGAAAAGTGGGGATTGGGCCTGAGCATATACATATACCGGTACATACAAAACAGTATAATACAAAACTCAAGTGATGAAGTCATAGCAAGCCTATCTTTTGATTTATAAAGTATTTTTCTTTGAGGCAGAAAAGGTCAAAGGCAATGCTTTTAAAACTCAATTTCTTAATCTATCTACCCGCCACAATCTTCCACACGACTATATCTTACTCTTCAAGAAACACACAATTCAACCCTTTGTATTCTTCCAATATTCTTGGTGTCACTTTTTCTCCTGATATATCTTGGTAAGACCATAAACCACTCTAAATAAAATAGCTTCCCAGAAGTTAGGAGTACCCAACCATCTCCGTGGGGTCATTTATCCCCGCTCAGCTACTTGCTCAATACCGGAGCACAGTGCGCCCATGCACTGAGTACTGTTCGCATGTTTGGGGAGGTTCCACCCATACCGTTCTTCTCGAAAGGGTAGAGTCAAAAGCATTTTGTGTCATCAACTCACCTCCTCTTACTAATCCCCTACAATCTCGCACTACACGTGGCAATGTTGCATCTCTCTCACATTTCTACCTTTATTACAATAATCAGTTTTCTTTAGAGCTCTCTCGGTGTATGCCTCCCTTACGGAGAGTGGGTGGAACTCACCTTTTAACACATGTCTAACCCTATTCTGTCAAACTCTCTACTCCGGGAGTGAACCGATTGTCCCAGTCTTTCTTCTACTTAATAAGTAAATTTGGAACGCTCTCCCTCATGCTATAATCAAAATGAATTGACTTCACTCCCAACATAAACACCCCCAACGTAATTAATGAACGCATGTGATCCTCCCGGGATTCGAACCTGGAACTCAAACACTTTAACCATTACAATGCTTCAAGATCCGTGTGTCCAAACATTTTGACTCTAATGTACCTTGAAATTGGTTCTCTACCCCTTGTTAAAGGCAGCTTTGCCTTCTGTCTCCTTCGCAATAACACACACACACACACACATTACTGAGGTAATCCTTTTGGGCATGGCGGCATACATCCCATTTTCTTTCTCCCAAACTATCTATCTATCTATCTATCTATATGCTCAGGCCCAATCCCCATTTTGGGGGTAGCCGACTCAAGACAGAGCAAGAACAGGGAAAACACAAAAACAACATAAAACAAAAAATAAACACAGATAAAAAACACAAACTCACACACATCCAGGTCACCCAGGAAAAGACCCAGAGACCAGGGTTACCAAGGTCGCTCCAGCACTCCCCCGGCCCCTGACCACCCGGAGAGGTTCCGATCTCGGCAGGCAGACATGCAGCGGAGCCAAAGCCACAAGCCCTCCCACCACACTTCCAGGCACACCCTTCATATTAATCGTCCCCCCGGGCCAGGCGCCTGATGGACTATTATCTAGTCGAACTTGCGCCTGACCCCTTACTCCAAATGACCACGTGTTCACTCAACTATTCACAAGCATTCTCCATTCACTCCTGTCCACCACCACTTCCCCTGCCTGATCTATAGTCATTCCTCTATCATCCAAAGCCTTTCTTACACAGTCTCTCCATCTCAATGGGGGTCTTCCCAAACTAATTCACAAAAATCTTGGTTTACTCACACTTGTTCTACTGCTATGCGCAATAAGGAGGAAGCATTCAAATGGTACCGTTGTCTTCAAGCTCAATAATTTCTTACTTTATATGTTTCTGCCCGGAATCAAGCCAAATCTGTTATTCGACTCGCAAAAAACTCCTTCATCAATAAGAAATGTTCTGAACTTTCCAAGTCCAGCTCTTCCCAAGCTTTATGGCATCTAGCCAAAAGGTAACACCGCCACCTCTTCTTCTGAAGTCTTCGCTCAGACTTTCGCTAAAAGCTCAACCTTGGATGATTCTGGTGCTTCTCCTCCTTCTCCACCCCCCTCTCACATACTTACGCCTAATATCATAATCTCTATAAAAAATGTACTTTCTGTCCTCTTTGGGTTTAATATTAAGAAGGCATACAGACCGGATGGTGTTTCTCCTGTTATGCTAAAAAACTGTTCATCCGTTTTGACTCCCTGCCAAAGAAAACTCCTCCATCTCTGTCATTCCTCTAACGTCTTTCCTTCTTGCCGGAGGTTTGTCCTCATTCATCCTGTCCCAAAGTTGGGTGACCGCTCTCAACCCTCCAAATATCGTCCAAATGCTCTCACATCTTGCATTTCTTACAGTTTTTGAAACTTTTTCAATTCAAAAAATTTCAAGCATTTATCTTCCAATGGTCTACTTTCAGATCACCAGTATATTATCCTGAATATATCTTACTAACTCTTGGTAATCCTCCTTTCGGGACTTCGGTGAAACTATTTCTGTTGTGCTAGACATATCGAAGGCCTTCCATAGAGTCTCTCAAATTTCAAATGTCCAAACTTCCCTCCTTTGATTTCTATCTCTCTATCTGTGCCATTAGCTCTAATTTCCTTTCTAACCATTCCCTAGGTGCAGTTATGAACGGCCATTGCTCACTTCCTCAACCTATCAACTCCGATGTTCTTCAGGGTTCTTTCATGTCCCCCGTTTTCTTTCTAATATTCATTAATGATCTCTTTAACTGTACCTCTAGTCGTATCCACTCGTATGTTGATGACTCTACCTTGCGCTATTCAACAACCCAGCGTGTAAGGCCATAAAACGCCTATTTTCTGATCTAATCACTTCAAAACTGACATATTAAGGCCATAGAGCACCTATCTTCTGATCTATCAATTATTTGTTATTGGAGCAGGGAAAATCTTGTTACTGTCCATGCCTCCAAGACCCAAATTTCTACATCTATATACCTGTTGCAATCTTCCACAAGACTTTCAATTACTCTTCAATAATACACAATTCAACCCTTCATCTTCTCTCAATATTCTAGGTGTATCCTTTTCATCCGACCTTTCATAGAAATATAATATTACCCCTCTTGCTTAAACGGCTTCCCAGAAGTTAGGTGTGCTCAACGCCTCAACTGTCTCCATGATTGTTTTCACCCCAGCACAGCTTCTTGCTATATACAGGGCACCCATGTATTAAGTATTATTGGCATGTGTGGGGACGTTCCACCCATACCACACTTCTCGAAACAGTAGAGTCAAAACCATTTCGCCTCATCAATTCATTTCCTCTTACTAGTTCCCTACAATATCTTTCTCCACGCTGAAATGTTATATATCTTTCACTCTTCTATCGCTATTACAGCAATCAGTGATCTTCAGCGTTTTCTCAGAGTATACCCCCTCCCTTGCAGCGAGTGCGAAGCACCCGCCATTCAAGACAGTCCCAATCATATTCTGTCCAACTCTCCGACCCAAGATTGGAAATGTTTTCCCAGGTTTTCTTTTACTCAACAATCAATCTTTGGAACTCTCTCCCTCAATCTGTCTTTCCCTCATCCTATGACTTAAACTGCTTCAAGCTTCGTGTGTATAGACATTTTGACTCTAACGTACCTCGATTTTGGCTCTCTGTCATCCTTTCAACTTTGGGAGAGACACTTGTTACAGGCAGTTTTGCCTTTTGTCTCCTTCATTCACACAGAGAAAAATTATATATACATATATATATGTACATACAGAGTTACAAGGAGTTACAAGAAATAGTTAGTATCTCAGAGACCATGCGGTCCATTCCGAGGAGATATTCGAAGTTGAAAGCGAGAGACTGTTTAGTGCACTACACTCTTTACAGAGTGTGCAAAATACTATCAACTCTCTTCTTGAACTGCTCTACTGAAGAACTATTTACAACTTCTGAGGTAAGTTTGTTCCAGGTAGAACAGATCTTATATGTGAAAAAGTTTACACAAATATTAGTGCTGAACCTTTTCAATGCTAATTTACAGCCATGGTTGCGAGTTGTATTCATATTGAGGCTAAACATTTTGCTATAATCCACATTGTAAATCCCATTATGTATATTAATAACTTCAATGAGCTGACTTCGTAATCTACGTGTCTCCAATGTGAAGAGATCAAGAGCTCTCAACTGGTCCTCGTAGCTCATTCTTTTAAGCGATGGAATAAGCTTTGCAGCCCTAGCTTGTACTCTTTCCAGTCGCTCTATATCTTTCCTGAGTGCTGGACACCAGAATTGAACAACATACTAGAGGAGAGGTCGTATCAAAGCGTTGTAAAGTGTGAGGACTATATCCTTATTACTATATTTAAATTGCCTCTTAATATAGCCCAATAATTTCTGGGCTTTCTTCTCTACTTCAATGCACTGCTTGGAAAAGTTTAGGTCACTGCTAATCAGAACACCCAAGTCCTTTTCCAAGTCAGTCACTTCCAGAGGCATTCCCAATAGTGAATAGCCTGAATTGGGGTTAGCTTGGCCAACATGCATCACCTTGCAATTTTCCAAGTTTAGAGGCATCTGCCATTTTTCCGACCATTCACCCAGTCTGTTGAGGTCCATCCTGATCTGTTCAACCCCTTTGGTGTCTTTCACATTCATTCCAAGCTTTGTGTCACCTGCAAACTTGGAGATCACACTCAACATACCAATATCGATGTCATTGACATAATTATACTGTATGATAAGCAGAAGTGGATCAAGGACAGATCCCTGCGGAACCCCGGAAGTGACTGGAGTCAACTCAGAAGAAACACCATTGATTACCACTCGTTGTTGTCTACCTGTTAGCCAACTTTCTCTCAACTTTGTGACCTCTGTATTGATACCTAGTTCACTCACTTTTGACAGACTGCAATGAGGCACTTTGTCAAAAAGATTTTTGAAAATCTAAGTAAAGGATGTCAATGGCTCTACTTTATTCATACTCACTCAGCATTTAATGGACAAATTCCAACAACTTGGTAAGACATGATCGGTGTCGTCTGAATCCATGTTGGGAATTTGTAATTAAATTGTGGATAGAGAGAGAGAGAGAGAGATAGAGAGAGAGAGAGCTACATAGAGAGAGAGAGAGAGAGAGAGAGAGAGAGAGAGAGAGAGAGAGAGAGAGAGAGAGAAGGGAGAGAGAGAGAGCAGTAAAAGAAACACGTCTGACCAGTATACATAACGTTGTGTACTGAGCTCTCGTAATAGCTATGCTTCGCTAACGATATGGCACAATCAAAATCTGCAAAGTAAATTCTACCGACTTGCCTTGGTTATAACGAGACGAAGACCTGCAGACCGAAAATTGTGAGTTGTGGTTTGTTGTGAGACTGCAGGACAGAGGAGGAAAGAAGCAGAGTAAGAGAGAAAAGGATAAAGAGGGAACAGAAAAAACGAGAGGAGGGATATTAAGACAACAATGAAGAAGCCATAATTATGGTCGAAAAGACATACATAATAATAAGGAAGAAGAGTAGAAGAAGACATTGGAGAAGGGGAAGAGGTAGAAAATAAATGCATGAAGATGAAGAAAGATGTAGGGGAGAAGGGAACAAATGAAAGTTACAGGAACGTGTTTTGAAAGAGTGACAAGGTTAGAGCAGGGAAAAGAATAGAATGAGAATCACGCGAATGTGAGGGATATAATATATGGGTTGGAAAAATGGAAGTAAAGAAGAAAGACGAGCCGAGTGAGGTAGCCAAAACAAAAGTTGGAAACGGGAAGACATTCGAGGAAAGAAAGGGGAAAAGAGAATATCATGGAAAAGGAGACAAACACACAATACATGAGGCAGAGGAGAAACACGAATATTCGAGAAAGGAGATGTGCAATATAAATGCAAGCATATATATATATATATATATATATACTGTAAGTAAAACTCGCTAGGATAAATGAAACAATGGAACACCAAGCTATCGTCTATTCTCTCAAGATATCTTCAGGGTAATACAAGAAAAACAGGGGGAGAGTGAGGCTAAAATATCCGTCCTAAATCTTCTGTGACTTGCTAACTAGCATATCAAAACAAAAAGTGTTGCCATCCTACTGCCTTTTTCGATATTTTAGGAGCATACATATTTTACATATAACATTAATGTTTTACAAATTATATATACTTATACAATTATGCCTATTCATTGAAATATGCCTAACAATATAATCTAATCATATCATAAATCAAATTTGATACAAGTCAATGAACTTAAGAAAATCAGTACAATACAAAGCATAATAATGTAGTATCAACATGTACAAAACAGCATATATGAAAATATAACCTGATACGCACATACACAGTGAACTAATAACAATATATAAAAGTAAGGATACAACTTTATGAGCTGTAATACAAGATGAACAAAGCTATGCATAATAATATAAGAAAACGGGAGTCTGCAGAGAGCCAATCGGCCCACACAAGGCAGATCCCTTTCCAACTCTTATGTAATTATGTAAATATGAATATATATACAGTGTATACCTGTATATATATATATATATATATATATATAATATTATATATATATATATATATATATATATATATATATATATATATATATATATATATATACAGTATGTATACATATATACACATATAAATACATATACACGTATGCATACACACCCATAACAATTACATACATATACATACACACACACACACACACACGGTCACGGTGGCCGAGCGCGCTTAGTACTCTGTATTGGGAGCGCTAGCTCTGGTGTCGGGGGTTCAATCCCACGCGCCGGCAGGGGAAGTTCTCTCAAAAACTTTCCCTGGCCGTGAAGGCAAGGTCTGGACGGACCGCCTCGGGGGGCCCACAAAGTCTCCTGCCCACGTCCTACTCCTTCGGGAGTATGTAGGCGCTCTCGTTAGCAGCCAGGATCAGTCTATTGATCCCTTAGGATAAGATCTAGGTTAAGTTTGTGTATTTTCAGCCCCATTGGCTGCCGGCTTGAAATAAACCGATTATTATTATTATTATTATTACACATACATAAACACACATACATACACACACACCTACATACACACACACACACACACACACACATACAAAAACACACATACATACACACACACATACATACATACACACACACACACACACACACACACATACATATAAACAAAGTCAAAGTAAAACAAACCCGAAAGAATTCTATAGTTATATAAGAAAGAAAAAAGTAGTTACTTCAACTGTTGGACCGTTAGTCGATGAAAATGGAGAATACACCAAAGACGAAGTACAAATGAGTAATGCCCTCAATACCTTCTTTGCATCAGTTTTTACAACCGAAAACCTCAGTGATATCCCAACACCATCGCCGATTCAGATTGATAATTCAGATGTTCTAAGCAATATCACCGTTACAGAGAGAGAAGTATTGAATTGTTTAGATAAACTCAAGGTAAATAAAACGCCTGGACCTGATACAATCTCGCCTAGAGTTCTGAAGGAAGCTAAGGATGAGCTCTCCAAACCACTGACATTGTTATTCAATGAATCCTTGCAGTCTGGGACTATGCCTGATCAGTGGAAGCTAGCCAACGTAACACCGATATTAAAAAAAGGCAGCAAATCCCTACCCAGTAACTATCGTCCAATTAGCTTAACCTCAATTGTATGTAAAATGCTAGAAACGGTCATAAGAGACAGACTCGTAAATCACTTAGAGGCAAATAACTTACTTAAAGATAGTCAACACGGCTTTCGTAAAATACGTTCCTGTTTAACAAACCTCTTAGACTTCTTCCACGATATCCTCAACCTCTACGATGAGAGTAAAGCTGTAGATATTATATACCTTGATTTTCAAAAGGCCTTTGACAAAGGTCCCCACAAACGTTTACTGCTAAAACTAAAAGCGCATGGAATACAAGACGGTGTGTTGAAATGGATAGATAATTGGCTCAGCGACAGAAAGCAAAGAGTAGTCATAAACGGTAAGGCATCTAAATGGACCAATGTAAGTAGCGGGGTACCCCAGGGATCGGTACTAGGACCAATTATCTTTCTAATTTACATCAACGACATAGATGAGGGTTTCACCTGTACAATCTCAAAATTTGCTGACGATACAAAAATTGCAAATAGCGTACTCTCAAAAGAACAAGTTGACGATATGCAACACAATCTAGATAAATTGTCATGTTGGGCCCAAATTTGGCAAATGAGTTTCAATGCGGATAAATGTAAAGTTCTACATATCGGATACCTAAATGAGAAAGCAAACTATTCGATGAATGGCACTCAACTTAAGAATGTAAACAGAGAAATCGATCTGGGAGTAACAATATCGAGTAACCTAAAACCGAGTCAACAATGTTCAGAAGTTGTTAAGAAGGCAAACAAAATAATTGGCTTTATAGGCAGGTCATTTGAGCATAAATCCAAAGAAGTTATCCTAACCCTTTACAATTCCTTAGTCCGCCCTCTTCTGGAATACTGCGTTCAATCCTGGTGCCCTTATTACCAAAAAGATATAAACAAGCTAGAACGAGTTCAACGTAGAGTAACCAAAATGATACCTAGCCTAAAGAACAAAGCATACGAAGAACGTCTTAGAGAATTAAATCTATTTCCTTTAACCCAGCGCAGATTAAGAGGTGACTTAATTCAAGTGTTCAAAATCATCAAAGGCATCGACAATATGAACTGTAGTAAGTACTTCACTATCGACCAATCTAATTACACGCGGGGAAACGGTTGCAAATTATTGGTAAATCTTTTAACTCACACGAATCTAAGAATTTCTTCTTCAATTGTTGTCAACTTGTGGAATGGGCTTCCCCGAGACGTTATAGACTGCAGCACCGTTGATTCATTTAAACTCCGCGAGACAAATATCTCGCATCAAACCCGCGACTGACTGCGTTTGTAAATGAATAACTTTATTTTATCCCCCCCTCAGTTACTAACCCCTCTGTCCCCTACTAGCTTCCTAATCCTGCCACGGACATTAGTTCCAGGGCAGTAGTTCCCTTTCCAATGTTCCCTTACCCCCTCTAAACCACTGTTTGGACACTTGATCCTCAGTGTTTTGGAGGACAAGCATCCTAGAAGGGTCACTAGACCTATTGTTGCTTGATTTCCTTTGTACTCCTTTGTACTCCTTTGTACATACATAAATACATACACATACAAATATAAAAGAATAATCAACTCTGCGTAATCAGAGTTAGGTATCGCCCGCCTGTATAGTGGGTACCACCGGAAATAAATGTCTGTCGTCGTCGATGTTGTCGATGTTGTCGTCGTCCATCTGTCCCGAAACTCCTTCTAGATCGTTGGACGGATTTTCACCAAATTTCACACAAACATTTGTTGGGTGAATGCGAACGTCAGTCAAAAAAGATTTTTTGAATTTGTGCAATAGTTATGATTTTAGATACAAAAATATGGTCCACCCCCCCAGCTATGATGATGAGAGTAGTAGTGATGATGGTAAGAGTAATAGTGATGACTATAATAGTAGTAGTGCTGATGATAGTAATGGTGATTGTGATTAGTAGTGATGATGGTGACCTATCGCAGAGTTGGGTATGCCGTTTTGATTTTGGGCAAATAAGCACGTCTACTTTATTATTAATTTAAAATACATAATGATCATCTTTCTACCCTCTCTGGGCTTAATACTAAGAAGGCATACAGACCAGATGGTGTTCCTCCTGTTGTACTAAAAAATGCTCTTCCGTCCTACCTCCCTGCCTAGGCAAACTCTTTCGTCTCTGTCTCTCCTCTAACGTTTTCCCTTCGTGCTGGAAGTTTGCTCTCATTCAACCTTTCCCAAAGAAGGGTGACCACTCTCAACCCTCCAACTATCGTCTAATTTCTCTCATTTCTTGCATCTTCAAAGTTTTTAAAACTATTCTTACTTCACAATTTCTTAAGCATCTCTTTTCATAATCTACTCTCAGATCGCCTTAGTGGTTGCTCTATTGGTGATCTTTCATATCTTACTAATTCTTGGTCATCCCCTTTTTGGGATTATTCTATTGCACTTGACATATCGAAGGCCTTTGATAGAATGTAGCATAAATCTCTAATTTCTAAACTACCCTCCTTTGGTTTCTATCTATCCATTAGTGCCTTTATCTCTAATTTCCTTTCTGACCGTTCCATAGCTGCAGTTGTGGACGGCCATTACTCACTTCCTCACTCCATCAATTCCGGTGTTCCTCAGGGTTCTGTCCTATCTCTGGTTCTCTTTCAAAATATTCTTTAGTCCTATCTATTCATATGCTGATGACTCTACCTTACACTATTCAACTAGTTTTTTTCAGAATGCCCCAGCAAGCAATCACTGAAAACCTCACGTGATAATGCCATTGAAATCTTGTAGCTTTCAATGCTTCCAAAACCCAATTTCCCAATTTATCTACTCGTCAAGAACTCCCACAGGTCTATCCCTTATACTTCAACAATATACAAATCAACCCCTCATCTTCTCTCAGTTTTCTCGATGCCTCGCTTTCTTTGGATCTCTCTTGGGAAGACCATATTACCACTGTTACCAAAACAGCTTCCCAGAAGCTGAGTGTGCTCAACTGCCTCCGGGGGTGCTTTTCCCCTGCACAGCTTGTTGCTCTGTACAGGGGCACAGTGTGTACATATATTAAGTATTGTTCGCATATATGGGGAGGATCCTCTTACACAGTACTTCTTGACAAAGTAGAATTGAAAACCTTTCATTTCATTAACTCATGTCCACTCACCGACTCTCTGGAATCTCTCTCTCTCTCTCTCTCTCTCTTTGCCACAATTTTTTTTTTTTTTTTTTTTTTAATATATTCCAAGTGCTCCCTCTCGGGCTTAGGCTGAGAGCCTATATATTCAACCATTCTACATTGCACGGAGAAGCTCGTACAGGTCTCGTTCCCGGCTAGGGGGTGAAACATGTGAATAACTTTTTAGCTGCAACCAGCCCCTGCCATCCTGCCTTCACAAGATGCATGGGGCTTAGTTGCTCACTCACAGCTCGAAGCAGCCCCATCTCTGAAGCTTCCTTGCTCCAGTGCTTCACTGTCTCACCTCCTAGACTCGGAGCCTCACTCTCAAAACGCCACCTATTGAGCAATGATTGCACCCCAGTAGCATATTTTGAATATGGGAATATTCATACAGTGCTATTTAATCAGGGAACAATGAGGATATTTATTTGGCGTTTCGGTGGGCTTTGTGGTAATGCACTGATACTAGGTACAGCACAAATTCCATCCCAATAATATCTTCCCATCGACATATCAGGATTTGGACCGGGTCTATTGGATTACCAGTCCAGTGGCAAGACCACTCCACCACACCTCCTCTCTCACTATTCTACCGCTATTACAATAATCAGCGTTCTTAAGAGGTCTTTCAGAGTATACCACCTCCTCTACGTAGAGTTCATAACACCCGTCTTGCAACACAATCCCACCCCTACTCTGTTCAACTCTCCAAACCCAAGAGTGAAACGATATTCCCTATCTGTTTTCTATTCAACAGCTGAGCTCTGGAAATCGCTCCCTGAATCCATCTTCCCCTCATCCTATGACTTGAATTGCTTCAACCTCTATGTTGGCTCGAATATTCCTTGATTTTGGCCCTGTCACTCTTTTAACTCTGGGGGAGGCACTTGTCACAGGCAGTTTTGTCTTTTGTCTCCCTCATCCAAAAAGAAAAATAAATAATTAAATTGGACGATAGTTGGAGGGTTGAGAGCGGTCACCCTTATTTGTGACAGGTTGAATGAGGGCAAACTTCCACCAAGAAAGGAAGATGTTAGAAGAAAGACGAAAACAAATAAGTTTGCCTTGGCATGGAAGCACAGTTTATGAGTATAAGATGAAAACGATGTGGTTTGTACGACTTCTTAGTATAAAGCCCAGAGAGGGCAGCAACTACATCTTCAAAATATATTAAGATATATCCAACTATCTATTGCTGGACGCCGTGATTCCCAAAGGGGTGGCCACAAACGAAACGCCCCCATGCACCTCTGTCGACGCCCCTCCTCCCATCCAGCACCTCCTTCGCTCATATACTTCTTAACTCCATCCTTCCAACTTTCACTTGGTCTACATCTCCCTCTCTGTCCTTACACGTCACTCTCGTATACTCTCTTAGTCATTCTCTTGCTTCCCATATGTTCCACAAGGCTGAACCATCTCAAGGTTTCCTTTTCACACTTACCAGCACACCTACATCCACACCACACCTCTCTCGTACTTCCTCATTCGTCTGTCTATCCCTCCATGTAACTCTGCACACTTTTCTCAAGTAACTCGCTTCCACCCCTCTCACTCTTGGTCTGAGTTTCTCCACCGATGTCCATGTATCATTTCCGTAAGTCAGTGTCGGGATTACCACACTGTCATGCAAGGACTTCCATGCTGACCACCCTATTTCTTGCTACTGCTTTCAGCATTCCTACAACCCTCTTCCCCTGTTGCACCCTCTCCCGCACTTCTTCATCCATATTCTCATCTTTACTCAGCACACTGCCCAGATATTTAAATGAGCTGACAATCTACATAACCTGACCGTTCAACTTCACCTCACACTCTGTGGCTTCACCCCTTTCGAAGACCATAACCTTGCTCTTCCCCGCATTTACCTTCAGATTCCGTTTTTCGCTCACTGTTCCAAACATATTTACCAGACCCTGCAACTCCATTCATTATCGCTCATCAGAACTGTACCATCAGCAAACAGCAGTACAGCTAGCTTCCATTCGTTTCCCTCCCTTATCAGTGATACACCAACATCCACTGCTCTTCCTTGTATGTATTTCATGACTCCATCCATATACAGGGGATATCACACACCCCTGTTTGAACACAACATTCAGATCAAAGAACTCGCTCTGCTCATTCTCCACACGTATTGCCGCCTTTGCACCCTCATACATGCTCTTCACTACTTTCAGCAACTTGCCATCTATTTGTATATTCTAAGTACTTTCCACATACCTTCTCTATCCACTCTGTCATAGGCCTTCTCCAGGTCCATAAAGGCAACATACAACTTTTGTTGCTTCTCCAGATAATTCTCCACAACACAATTCAGGGTAAAAATCTGTTCTATACATCCTCTTCCTTCCTAAAACCGCCCTACTCGTCACCTATCCATTTCTCCGTTCTCGCTCTCACTCTCTCAATCACTATCCTACTGTACATCTTCCCTACTACGCTTAGAAGACATATTCCTCAGTAGTTACCACACACACCTCTTTCCCCTTTACCCTTATATAGGGGGACTATTATGCCTGTCTTCCAGTCATCAGGTGCACTCCCCTTCTCCCATGATAGTATGCACACTTTCCATACCCATTCGATCACTATCTCACCACCATAACTCAGCATTTCCCCACAAACTCCATCTATTCCTGGTGCTTTCCCCAACTTCACTCTTTTCATGGCTTCACACACTTTTGACCTGATCCTCACCTCCTCCTCCACTACTTCTCTTCTTCTCCCTCCCATACCCCATCCAACTGTGTTTGCTGGTGCTTCATTCCTGACATTCAGCATTCGTTGAAGTACTCCCTCCATTTTTCGACTCTCTCTTGCTTCTCGAGTAGCACTCGACCATTCTTATCTTTCACACCCTTACTGTTTCCCTTACTACCTTCCCTAACTTTCTTGACTTCTTTCCAGAACAGTTTCTTACACTCCCTCCATTTTACACTCAGATTCCTTCCAAATTCCTCATGTACTCTTCTTTTATTTTCCTTCACGACTCTTTTCAACACTCTCTTTTTCTCCATGTACCTCGCTCTTTCCTGTCTCTCCAAATTTTCATTCCATCTACTACCCAACCATTCTCTATATGCTTTCTTCTTGTCTTCCACAGCTATTTTTACCTCTTCTGTCCACCATGCTGTACCTTCACTCCCCTCCCTCTTTTCCTTACTCCACACACCTCCTCACATGCTGCACAGATCTCTTCCTTAAACACTTTGCTCACCTTTTCCACTTCCTCCATACCTTCCAGGTCAAACCTGCCTAGTCGTCTTTCTACTGCACTCCTGAACTCTTCCCTGATTTCGTCCTCCTGCAACCTCTCCAACCTCCTCGCTATTCCACCTTCCTCTCGCCTCCCTCCAGCTCTCCTCACCCACTTATTTTGTATCTTAGTTTTAGCTACTACTTCATGATGGTCAGACAGACCCCCTCTAATACCCCTATATATATATGGAGGTTAAATCACAAATACGTGTGATGAAATCATGTAGTAAATCTCGCTAGGAAATATGAAACAATGGAACACCAAGCTTTCGTCTATTCTCTCAAGACATCTTCAGGGTAATACAAGAAAAACAGTTAGTTAAAATAGGACTTCAGAGGCTATCAACTCTATTAGATTATTAACCCCTTCCGTACCGGCGACATTTTGAAATTTTATTCTAGCTATATTTAGATGATTTTGTGCAGTTTAAGAAGGATCTGTGGTAGTACATAGGGTTAAGTGAGAGAGTTTGAAGCCAGGTAATTGATGGAGGCCCTTTCTAAGCTGTACAAAAACGATTAATAGTTACTAGAATATAATGACAAAATGTCACCGGTAATGAAGGGGTTAAGCCAAGTCAAGAATCGCGATAGGAACTGGAGACTCTCTGTGAGAACCCCAGTCCCTTGCCTAAAAGAAAAACAGGGGGAGAGTGAGGCTTAACCCTCTCCGACATATGACGCGATTTTGAGCCTATTGGGGGTACTTTAAAGCCTTTGTTACCATCCAGGGGTATTTAGAAACCTTTCGTTTAGTTACTTCAACCTCTGCAGTTGTCTTTGAGTTAGCTGTGGGCAGAAAACTAATTTTTGGAGAGGTAATTATAAGAGTGAGAGAACTCTATTTCTTATTGCTAATCTGCAAACCTCTGCGTCATAAATGCGTGAAAGGGTTAAATACCCGTCCTAAATCATCTGTGAGTTGCTAACTAGCATATAAAACAAAAAGTGTTGCCATCTTACTGCCTTTTGTGACATTTTTAGGAGCATACTTATTTTACATACGGTACACAATTAATGTCTTTCAAATTATATACCCGGTATACTTATACTGATATGCCTATACATTAAAATATGCCTAACAATACAATCTAATAAAAAACAAATATTATTTGATACAAATCAATGAACTTAAAGAAAATAAATACAATATAAAAACATAAAATGTCCGTTCGGTATAATATCCGTTCGGTGAATTGTCCGTTCGGCAATATGCCCGTTCGGCAAAATGTCCGTTCGGCGAAATGTCCGTCGGCGAAATGTCCGTTGGATGAAGTGTTCGTCGGCGAAATGTCCGTCGGCCAAATGTCCGTAGGCAAACTGTCTGGCCACGTAATATTTACTATCAACGTGCAGTGGCGTAGCTATTGGGGGGGGGGGGGGGGGGAGGAGGAGGTAAGGGGGTACATCTCTCCCCGGGCGCAGCATGTAGGGGGGCGCCAAAACTACTATGGGTTTCATAGGCCGTGTGGCATCGTTTTTCGGGAATAACTTCTTAACAAACAGTTGGATCTGTATGATATTTTGACACAGCTTTTTTCACACCGTCCTCTAATTTTTGTCAATATAGTGCATTACCAAAAGTGTAGAAATAAGCCACTAGTCCCTTTGTCATGAGGACATACTGTCTGTATATTTATACTTGATATAGACAGATAACTTGAATTTAAAGGTGATAATAGGGTTGGGTGGTGGCTGATAACTACCATGTTTGAAGGAGGAGCAATAATGGTTTGGTGGTTCTCACAGGTAAGCCACGGTAGCCCTGTCCGTTTCTTAGTTATTAATGTGCGACTTTAACCTCATGACTAAAGCCTATCACACATTCAGGAGTGTGAGGCCGAGTTTCCAAGAGTCCACAGTCTCGGAAACTCGTGTAATGACTCTTGGAAGACTGCATGCACCCATAGGCACTCTGGGTCACTCCCTGATACTCCTGGAAAATCCACTCGAGCAGCCCAAATTTATAACATTATAGTCTAGTTCACACATTCAGGAGTGTGAGGCCGAGTTTCCAAGAGTCCACAGTCCTCGAAATCACGTAATGACTCTTGGAAGATCGCATGCACCCATGGGCACTCTGGGTCACTCCCTGATACTCCTGGGAACTCCGCTCAGGCAGCCCAATTTTCAAACATGTTTGAAATTTGGGCTGCCTGAGCGGAGTTCCCAGGAGTATCAGGGAGTGACCCAGAGTGCTATGAGGGCATGCGATCTTCCAAGAGTCATTACACGAGTTTCCGAGACTGTGGACTCTTGGAAACTCGGCCTCACACTCCTGAATGTGTGAACTAGGCTTAAGGGACTAGTGGCTTATTTCTACACCTTTGGTAATGCACTATATTGACAAAAATTAAGGGACGGTGTGAAAAAAGCTGTGTCAAAATTTCATACTGATCCAACTGTTTGTTAACCTCTGAAGTGCGCATGGGGGTAATTGGAAACGTCCCCCTGTGCTGACGTATTTGAGGTGTTTCCGTCACTAAAATATTCATTGTGCCATTAATAGCATTAATATTTATCCATATGCGCCTATTATGGGTTGATTATAAAGGTATTAACCTGAAACAACAATAAAACGAGTGAAAACAGCGTTTGGATGGTCAAAATCGGAGATATAGCCCGCGAGTTGTATAATGTATGGGTGAGGCAATCTGCTTTCCCGCCAATTTCCCCCAAGGCCACTGAGACGCAGTCGATCGATACTCTCTCTCTCTCTTGCACTCGCTTGCTATCAGTGATGACCACACCCTCCAATCGGATTTCTAATGTTAGCACGAAAATATACCTCAGAATAAGGGAATAACAGGGAAAATAGGTGATAACTGAAGGAGAGGAGGAAAGTGGGGAAGGAGGGGAGGTAGAGGACTGAGATTTTGCATGGCCCAGGGGCCAAAAAAAAATAAAAAAATAAAAAAAAAAAAATATAAAAAAATATTTTTTTTTCGATGTCAAAAGTTGATTTTTATTTTCTCTGACTCTTAAGAGTCTTCCCGCAGTGCGCCGGGGGAACTCTTAAGAGTCTCCCCGCAGCTCCCGGGTTAATAAGTTCAGGGTACTTCACACAGTCAGGAATGCGAGCTAGAATCACTAGGAGTAATGACTCCTGTTGATTCCTGGGACTACGACCGCGAGTGTCTGAAACTCCCTGTGCGCTCACAACACCGTAGGAGCCAGCAGAAGTGTACCTGCGAATCACTGGGAGTCACTGGGAGTCACCAGGAATCACCGGGATAAAACCGGGAATGAAGTGCGAGTTACTAAAAAGTTGAAATTTAAAGGGTACTTCTCACAGTCAGGAATGCGAGCTAGAATCACTAGGAGTAGCTGAAAATTCAGATTCCTGGGCCTATTCGCGGTGATAAACAATGACTCCTAGTGACTCTAGCGATATCCTAGTGACTCATGTTAGATTCCCAGTGACTCCAAACCAGTCCCGGGCGATTGGCCCTGTCCGACAAAATGTTCACCGTGTTTTAAGTTCTCGCCGCGAGTCAAACCACTCCCAGCGACTCCCAGTGATTCCTGGTGACTCCCAGTGATTCCCCAGTGACTCCCAGTGAGTCCTGGTGATTCTGGTGAGAACTGAAACTGAAACCGAAACCTGTCCGCGAATCAGATACGAATCACCGAGAATCACCAGGACTCACTGGGGAATCACTGGGAGTCACCAGGAATCACTGGGAGTGGTCCGACTCGCGGCGAGAACTTTAAACACGGTGAACATTTTGTCGGACAGGGTTAATCGCCCGCGACTGGTTTGGAGTCACTGGGAGTCTAACAGGAGTCACTAGGATATCGCTAGAGTCACTTGGAGTCATCGATTTTCACCGAGAATAGGCCCAGGAATCCAAATTTTCAGCTACTCCTAGTGATTCTAGCTCGCATTCCTGACTGTGTGAAGTACCCTTTATTCCCGAAAAACGATGCCACACGGCCTCTGAAAACCATAGTAGGTCGGATTTATTCTTATTATTGTTATAATAATTTTTTTTTTTTTTTTTTTTTTTTTTATAGTCACGAGGAACGGAATCTTTTTACCCTGTCATAAACCTATTTTACTGTTAGGAGATCAGAACAGAAGCAAGAGGTGTGAGGAGATTGCCCAAACATCTCCACCAGCCGATAATCGAACTCGGTTCACCCGGTTAGAAACTGAGCGCTCTACCAATGTCACTACTGGCCACCCCTAATTTAAATGTTTTTAATTATGGAATGTTGAGTGAGTAGAGCTATGTTATATACTATAATGGTCGTAAAAATAAAGTAAGATGATAATCATGAATAATGAAATGAGGAATATTCTTAAGATAATCGATGAATTATGAATAAAATTACGATATAGAATTACAACTTTTGTAAAACAATTTATAAAATAATATACAGCATAGTTACCCTACGTATTGGCCGCAAAATATCAGTTTTCTTTCGTAACAACATATTTTGTTGGTAAAATATTTTCTCTCTCCACGTTTTATTCATTATTATCATTCAGGAATGATATAATAATACAATATATTATATATGTTTATGAGTGTTTTGATATTATTTATTACAAATGCAGATTAGCCTCGGGCTGGTCTGTTTACATGGCACAAGGGAAAACAGGTAGGAACGTTTTTGTTTAAATAATCACTCATTTATCAAGTATGTTACACATTCGGTACTCCTGTTATGGAGTCTTTAACTGTCTTCGTGGTGCAATGCATAAGTGTGTTGATTTTCGGTGTGAGCATCCTAGGTTCGAATCCCCGGACTGCCACATGTGTTTGTTAATTTCATTAATCGAGTTTAGGAGTAAAGTTGGTTGGTGGAGAGAACATAATAATTCATTCAGGTTCAGTAGTAGTTTATCGAGAGGCCTTCCCTAGGGTTAAGTGCCCCATTAATTACTATTTCCTTTCACCTATGCATAGCCTATGATAGCGCAGTTGGAAAGTGTGTACATGCTTAGATTAATATGCAGGACTCGAAACTGCATAATAAATCGTAGTCTTGTCCACCTTTCTTTAACTGTCTTCGTGGTGCAATGCATAAGAGTGTTGATTTTCGGTGTGAGCATCCTAGGTTCGAATCCCCGGACTGCCACATGTGTTTGTTAATTTCATTAATCGAGTTTAGGAGTAAAGTTGGTTGGTGGAGAGAACATAATAATTCATTCAGGTTCAGTAGTAGTTTATCGAGCGGCGTTCCCTAGGGTTAAGTGCCCCATTAATTACTATTTCCTTTCACCTATGCATAGCCTATGATAGCGCAGTTGAAAAGTGTGTACATGCTTAGATTGATATGCAGGATTCGAAACGGCATACTAAATCGTAGGCTTGTCCACCTTTCTTTAACTGTCTTCGTGGTGCAATGCATAAGTGTGTTGATTTTCGGTGTGAGCATCCTAGGTTCGAATCCCCGGACTGCCACATGTGTTTGTTAATTTCATTAATCAAGTTTAGGAGTAAAGTTGGTTGGTGGAGAGAACATAATAATTCATTCAGGTTCAGTAGTAGTTTATCGAGAGGCCTTCCCTAGGGTTAAGTGCCCCATTAATTACTATTTCCTTTCACCTATGCATAGCCTATGATAGCGCAGTTGGAAAGTGTGTACATGCTTAGATTGATATGCAGGATTCGAAACTACATAATAAATCATAGGCTTGTCCACCTTTCTTTAACTGTCTTCGTGGTGCAATGCATAAGTGTGTTGATTTTCCGCGTGAGCATCCTAGGTTCGAATCCCCGGACTGCCACATGTGTTTGTTAATTTCATTAATCGAGTTTAGGAGTAAAGTTGGTTGGTGGAGAGAACATAATAATTCATTCAGGTTCAGTAGTAGTTTATCGAGAGGCCTTCCCTAGGGTTAAGTGCCCCATTAATTACTGTTTCCTTTCACCTATGCATAGCCTATGATAGCGCAGTTGGAAAGTGTGTACATGCTTAGATTGATATGCAGGATTCGAAACTGCATACAAAATCGTAGGCTTGTCCACCTTCGTTAACTGTCTTCGTGGTGCAATGCATAAGTGTGTTGATTTTCGGTGTGAGCATCCTAGGTTAGAATCCCCGGACTGCCACATGTGTTTGTTAATTTCATTAATCGAGTTTAGGAGTAAAGTTGGTTGGTGGAGAGAACATAATAATTCATTCAGGTTCAGTAGTAGTTTATCGAGAGGCCTTCCCTAGGGTTAAGTGCCCCATTAATCACTATTTCCTTTCACCTATGCATAGCCTAAGATAGCGCAGTTGGAAAGTGTGTACATACTTAGATTGATATGCAGGATTCGAAACTGCATAATAAATTGTAGGCAGGTCCACCTTTCTTTAACTGTCTTCGTGGTGCAATGCATAAGTGTGTTGATTTTCGGTGTGAGCATCCTAGGTTCGAATCCCCGGACTGCCGCATGTGTTTGTTAATTTCATTAATCGAGTTTAGGAGTAAAGTTGGTTGGTGGAGAGAACATAATAATTCATTCAGGTTCAGTAGTAGTTTATCGAGCGGCGTTCCCTAGGGTTAAGTGCCCCATTAATTACTATTTCCTTTCACCTATGCATAGCCTATGATAGCGCAGTTGAAAAGTGTGTACATGCTTAGATTGATATGCAGGATTCGAAACGGCATACTAAATCGTAGGCTTGTCCACCTTTCTTTAACTGTCTTCGTGGTGCAATGCATAAGTGTGTTGATTTTCGGTGTGAGCATCCTAGGTTCGAATCCCCGGACTGCCACATGTGTTTGTTAATTTCATTAATCAAGTTTAGGAGTAAAGTTGGTTGGTGGAGAGAACATAATAATTCATTCAGGTTCAGTAGTAGTTTATCGAGAGGCCTTCCCTAGGGTTAAGTGCCCCATTAATTACTATTTCCTTTCACCTATGCATAGCCTATGATAGCGCAGTTGGAAAGTGTGTACATGCTTAGATTGATATGCAGGATTCGAAACTGCATAATAAATCATAGGCTTGTCCACCTTTCTTTAACTGTCTTCGTGGTGCAATGCATAAGTGTGTTGATTTTCGGCGTGAGCATCCTAGGTTCGAATCCCCGGACTGCCACATGTGTTTGTTAATTTCATTAATCGAGTTTAGGAGTAAAGTTGGTTGGTGGAGAGAACATAATAATTCATTCAGGTTCAGTAGTAGTTTATCGAGAGGCCTTCCCTAGGGTTAAGTGCCCCATTAATTACTGTTTCCTTTCACCTATGCATAGCCTATGATAGCGCAGTTGGAAAGTGTGTACATGCTTAGATTGATATGCAGGATTCGAAACTGCATACAAAATCGTAGGCTTGTCCACCTTCGTTAACTGTCTTCGTGGTGCAATGCATAAGTGTGTTGATTTTCGGTGTGAGCATCCTAGGTTAGAATCCCCGGACTGCCACATGTGTTTGTTAATTTCATTAATCGAGTTTAGGAGTAAAGTTGGTTGGTGGAGAGAACATAATAATTCATTCAGGTTCAGTAGTAGTTTATCGAGAGGCCTTCCCTAGGGTTAAGTGCCCCATTAATCACTATTTCCTTTCACCTATGCATAGCCTAAGATAGCGCAGTTGGAAAGTGTGTACATACTTAGATTGATATGCAGGATTCGAAACTGCATAATAAATTGTAGGCAGGTCCACCTTTCTTTAACTGTCTTCGTGGTGCAATGCAAAAGTGTGTTGATTTTCGGTGTGAGCATCCTAGGTTCGAATCCCCGGACTGCCGCATGTGTTTGTTAATTTCATTAATCGAGTTTAGGAGTAAAGTTGGTTGGTGGAGAGAACATAATAATTCATTCAGGTTCAGTAGTAGTTTATCGAGAGTTCTTCCCTAGGGTTAAGTGCCCCATTAATTACTATTTCCTTTCACCTATGCATAGCCTATGATAGCGCAGTTGGAAAGTGTGTACATGCTTAGATTGATATGCAGGATTCGAAACTGCATAATAAATCGTAGGCTTGTCCACCTTTCTTTAACTGTCTTCGTGGTGCAATGCATAAGTGTGTTGATTTTCGGTGTGAGCATCCTAGGTTCGAATCCCCGGACTGCCACATGTGTTTGTTAATTTCATTAATCGAGTTTAGGAGTAAAGTTGGTTGGTGGAGAGAACATAATAATTCATTCAGGTTCAGTAGTAGTTTATCGAGAGGCCTTCCCTAGGGTTAAGTGCCCCATTAATTACTATTTCCTTTCACCTATGCATAGCCTATGATAGCGCAGTTGGAAAGTGTGTACATGCTTAGATTAATATGCAGGACTCGAAACTGCATAATAAATCGTAGTCTTGTCCACCTTTCTTTAACTGTCTTCGTGGTGCAATGCATAAGAGTGTTGATTTTCGGTGTGAGCATCCTAGGTTCGAATCCCCGGACTGCCACATGTGTTTGTTAATTTCATTAATCGAGTTTAGGAGTAAAGTTGGTTGGTGGAGAGAACATAATAATTCATTCAGGTTCAGTAGTAGTTTATCGAGCGGCGTTCCCTAGGGTTAAGTGCCCCATTAATTACTATTTCCTTTCACCTATGCATAGCCTATGATAGCGCAGTTGAAAAGTGTGTACATGCTTAGATTGATATGCAGGATTCGAAACGGCATACTAAATCGTAGGCTTGTCCACCTTTCTTTAACTGTCTTCGTGGTGCAATGCATAAGTGTGTTGATTTTCGGTGTGAGCATCCTAGGTTCGAATCCCCGGACTGCCACATGTGTTTGTTAATTTCATTAATCAAGTTTAGGAGTAAAGTTGGTTGGTGGAGAGAACATAATAATTCATTCAGGTTCAGTAGTAGTTTATCGAGAGGCCTTCCCTAGGGTTAAGTGCCCCATTAATTACTATTTCCTTTCACCTATGCATAGCCTATGATAGCGCAGTTGGAAAGTGTGTACATGCTTAGATTGATATGCAGGATTCGAAACTGCATAATAAATCATAGGCTTGTCCACCTTTCTTTAACTGTCTTCGTGGTGCAATGCATAAGTGTGTTGATTTTCGGCGTGAGCATCCTAGGTTCGAATCCCCGGACTGCCACATGTGTTTGTTAATTTCATTAATCGAGTTTAGGAGTAAAGTTGGTTGGTGGAGAGAACATAATAATTCATTCAGGTTCAGTAGTAGTTTATCGAGAGGCCTTCCCTAGGGTTAAGTGCCCCATTAATTACTGTTTCCTTTCACCTATGCATAGCCTATGATAGCGCAGTTGGAAAGTGTGTACATGCTTAGATTGATATGCAGGATTCGAAACTGCATACAAAATCGTAGGCTTGTCCACCTTCGTTAACTGTCTTCGTGGTGCAATGCATAAGTGTGTTGATTTTCGGTGTGAGCATCCTAGGTTAGAATCCCCGGACTGCCACATGTGTTTGTTAATTTCATTAATCGAGTTTAGGAGTGAAGTTGGTTGGTGGAGAGAACATAATAATTCATTCAGGTTCAGTAGTAGTTTATCGAGAGGCCTTCCCTAGGGTTAAGTGCCCCATTAATCACTATTTCCTTTCACCTATGCATAGCCTAAGATAGCGCAGTTGGAAAGTGTGTACATACTTAGATTGATATGCAGGATTCGAAACTGCATAATAAATTGTAGGCAGGTCCACCTTTCTTTAACTGTCTTCGTGGTGCAATGCATAAGTGTGTTGATTTTCGGTGTGAGCATCCTAGGTTCGAATCCCCGGACTGCCGCATGTGTTTGTTAATTTCATTAATCGAGTTTAGGAGTAAAGTTGGTTGGTGGAGAGAACATAATAATTCATTCAGGTTCAGTAGTAGTTTATCGAGAGTTCTTCCCTAGGGTTAAGTGCCCCATTAATTACTATTTCCTTTCACCTATGCATAGCCTATGATAGCGCAGTTGGAAAGTGTGTACATGCTTAGATTGATATGCAGGATTCGAAACTGCATAATAAATCGTAGGCTTGTCCACCTTTCTTTAACTGTCTTCGTGGTGCAATGCATAAGTGTGTTGATTTTCGGTGTGAGCATCCTAGGTTCGAATCCCCGGACTGCCACATGTGTTTGTTAATTTCATTAATCGAGTTTAGGAGTAAAGTTGGTTGGTGGAGAGAACATAATAATTCATTCAGGTTCAGTAGTAGTTTATCGAGAGGCCTTCCCTAGGGTTAAGTGCCCCATTAATTACTATTTCCTTTCACCTATGCATAGCCTATGATAGCGCAGTTGGAAAGTGTGTACATGCTTAGATTGATATGCAGGATTCGAAACTGCATAATACATCGTAGGCAGGTCCACCTTTCTTTAACTGTCTTCGTGGTGCAATGCATAAGTGTGTTGATTCTCGGTGTGAGCATCCTAGGTTCGAATCCCCGGACTGCCACATGTGTTTGTTAATTTCATTAATCGAGTTTAGGAGTAAAGTTGGTTGGTGGAGAGAACATAATAATTAATTCAGGTTCAGTAGTAGTTTATCGAGAGGCCTTCCCTAGGGTTAAGTGCCCCATTAATTACTATTTCCTTTCACCTATGCATAACCTATGATAGCGCAGTTGGAAAGTGTGTACATGCTTAGATTGATATGCAGGATTCGAAACTGCATACTAAATCGTAGGTTTGTCCACCTTCTTTAACTGTCTTCGTGGTGCAATGCATAAGTGTGTTGATTTTCGGTGTGAGCATCCTAGGTTCGAATCCCCGGACTGCCACATGTGTTTGTTAATTTCATTAATCGAGTTTAGGAGTTAAGTTGGTTGGTGGAGAGAACATAATAATTCATTCAGGTTCAGTAGTAGTTTATCGAGAGGCCTTCCCTAGGGTTAAGTGCCCCATTAATTACTATTTCCTTTCACCTATGCATAGCCTATGATAGCGCAGTTGGAAAGTGTGTACATGCTTAGATTGATATGCAGGATTCGAAACTGCATAATAAATCGTAGGCTTGTCCACCTTTCTTTAACTGTCTTCGTGGTGCAATGGATAAGTGTGTTGATTTTCGGTGTGAGCATCCTAGGTTCGAATCCCCGGACTGCCACATGTGTTTGTTAATTTCATTAATCGAGTTTAGGAGTAAAGTTGGTTGGTGGAGAGAACATAATAATGTATATATGACGAAGTAGGCTATCCATCAGTTTCAAAGTATGGCACCCAGTGGAGAGAGCTATGAAGAACTAGGAAATTGAGGAGTGAACTGAAATGGATTAAAACAAATCAAAATAACCCAACCTAGCCTAATGAAATTAACCTAGCCTAATTAGGTAGGAAGTTGATATGTAGTGTCCAAACCAGCAAACCTAGTCTAACTAACAGAACCTAGTCACCTAGATAATCTAGATTAGGTTAGGTCCGTAGGCTTATGTTAGGTTATGTTCTGTTAAAAATAGGAAAACCATACTGAATCTTATTATGCAACTCTGATGATATTCTCTTTATCTTTTTACTCCATATTTTTTTAGAATTTCATAACTCTACAGTAATCTAGAGGGACTATGATTTGTTTTTAATACCATACCTAGTTAATATATTTTACTTCCATTCATCCTCTTTATCCCGCTATAACTAGGCCTATGTAGTTTTTGAGATTCTAACTTGCAAAAGGATTGAGCTTACGACGGCGTAACGTGTTCCAAATGAAATATTGCGTTTGGCTTTAATTAACAAAGATCTTTTTATGTTCTTTCATTTTATTACATTAAAATATACACAAGAATATGAATGCTCACGTATCTAGCCAATGTAGTCCAAAACTATTTTACTCTGAAATGCTTCTGAGACTCTTAGATAAATGTTGTCCTATAATTTTCTAAGAATTAACTTTTCAGCTTTTATAATTACTTTGCTATATTTCCTTCTAAGTATTTTTTAAAAGCCTTGTATGTCTCTCCAAACTCCTAAAGATTCCAAGTTCTAAATACCTATAGGGTGAACTAAAACCCCTCACAAATTGCCTTAAAAACTACTATTTAATAGTGGCCCCGTAATCATTGACGATATGCCTATCAACATAATAGACTCCATTCAACCGCCGCGGTAGCCAGTTTTAAATCTGCCGCGCGGGGAAGAACAGAGTACTCGTCATATGTGCAACGCTAATTCTCTTATGGAATCGTCTTATGATTGGGTACCCACTACGAAAAACCTTCGTAAAAAATAAAAAATAAAAAATATACTAAAAATGTGTTATACTAAGCTTTCCATCTCGGTGGATTTCTTATGTTGTGGATCCCTGACGCTACTACCCAAGCATCCATACTTCCTTCTCTTCCCCGCGGGCAACCGGTTTGGACGTGTGCCGCCTGAGCTCGCCACATTCTTCGTTCGTACAATTCTCGTGAGTCCTTACTCATTTAGATATATTTCTGAGTTGTATTGAACAGGGTTTAGACTATCTAGCTCAGGCTGCCCCATTGGTATGCCCGCAGGAAGTGTTAAAATTAGGGTACGTGTTACAGGCGCCTACGTGTTCTCCAGGACCGACGCTTCATGGTTTGTGATATTGTGTTTCTGCTGCGCATTAGCTATTGTTTTCTCTAGTTAGGAGGCTATTATCTTCGCAGACAACATGCGTTGTACATCGTGAAAAGATGCCGCATGTTTATTATAGCAGACGCGCTAGTTTAAGGGTTGGCACACATGGTGTAGAGCCTCTAGCGTTCGAGTCCGCTTTGGGGCCCCTCTCGTGGGCCTCCTCCCTCCGTGCTGTGGCTGTGATGTCTCCAGGGTCGACGTCGCCATTCAGGATTCTTCGTCAAGCCTCATGGCTAGCCTCAGTAGGGGTCTCCGTTAGCGGTTAGGGGTTTATGTTTTATATTTACCATATTATGTGTGATATATGTTCCCCTGTATCTTGGCCCCTTGTCGTCTCGTGTCGATCACGCGCGTGGGGAGCCTAGGAGACGTCCTTTTTTGTTCCTGAGTTTTCGGTGTGGTCGTCTTTTGTAGGAGACGATTTTCCCGTAGTTGTTCTGTCCCGCCGGACCTCGCTATGCGTTGCGAGGTCGGAGTTCCGCCGTTCCGGTGGCCGGGTACAACCAACCCTATGTAGTGTGCCACTACACACCTTTTGCGGCGGGCATGCCTAGTCCAGCGGAAAAGGTCGGTTTCTTGACCGGTTATTTGGCTCGCCCTACGAACAGTCCAGTATCTCGCCACCCGGCGGTATTAAGAGGGTACATGCAGTTGGTCCAGCTAACAGTATAGCCATTTGCACTGTGGACGGGCCACTTACCCCGCCCCGCTCAGCGGCGCATGTAAGAATAGTATCTTTCCGGCTAGCCAACTAGCTACAGGAAGACACAGGTCCGAGTTCCAGTTAGGGCCGGTGACCCATGTCACAGGTAAGCAGTCACGTGAAAGCCCCGTTTTATAAAAGGGGGTGGGGTTGTTTCATGTTAGCTCTCAGGCGGCGGAAATATAGTTGCCAAGTGGTCAACTCATTTCCGGCATCTAGGAGTCGGTAGGATGTTTTAAAACCTCTCAGGTTATCTTTATGAGCATTGATTCCTGGAAATTTCTATTTCCAGACCTCATCACATCTTGAGCAACACTTCAGAGGATCGGTTCCCGGCGGGGAGGGGAGTTTCAGTAACCATGCCTCAGTTTTCAATTTGTGCTACACCTACCTGTCTTCTGGTCCCAGTCACAGCTCACAAGCTGTGCATTAGATGCGTTAAATGCCTAGACAAGTCAAAAATTTTATGGACTTCTCGGAAGTGCCCAATTTGTTCAAACCTTTATGAAGAATGGATCGCTAGCCAAGATATGTCATGCTTACTAGCACTAATTCAAATAAAGAATACATTTGCTTCTTATTCCACCAAAGTGGCTAATGTATAACTGTTTTGTGATGATGCCGAACTGCTCAGGCTAATCTCTCTTTATTCATTTGAAGATCCACCTTGTTTTCGGTCAAACCCTCTTGGTCAACTAACTTCCCCCAGTCAGTGAGTCAGTCAGCACTATCAGTCAGACCTTTTACATATGAGGTCCGCTCCCCTCCCCACCCCAAGAGAAGAACTCGTTCTGAGTCGCCGGAGCTTCGGCCGCCTTCTCAACAGCAGTCACACTGACAACTTAATGAAGGGACTTCGAGCATGGACCAGCGGTCCCCCAAGCGATGTAAATTGTCCAGTCCATCACAGGATTCCTCTTTGTCCACGGAGCCCGATAGTTCCCCCACCCATGTGCGTAAGTCTGATTTTCGGACCGTTCCATCGACGTCTGCCTCGGAGAAGCCGGAGTTTTTTCCCGGTCTCCTCGGGCCAGACGCCGGGGAACGTCGGTCAACCACTAGGGTTAGACCCACGGCGAGGGTGTTAGTACAAGGTGCTAAATTAGTTCTATCAAAAGGAGAATTCCCTCTGGTTGAGGTGGATCTGTCAGATTCTACGGCGTCTGCCACGGTGCGGTCCCGCAAAGTAGCGGAGGGTGTTAAGACACCCTGTCCAGAGCTATGTGATGCACACAGCATTCTTACGCCCAGTAAGTTAACACCTTGTGGTAGGGCAGGACAGAACCGACCGATAACGGCGGCACATAGTTTAGAATCGCCGGGGGAAATGCTCCGTCCCCCCACTCATCAAAAGATAGATAAGGCACTGGACAACCCAGTTACTAGTGACCCAGGTAGTAGAGAACAGGTGGAGGAGACTGGCACAATAGCAAAGGTAAGCTCTAAGTCCCTCAAGAGACCACGCCCTCAGTGTGTGATGGCTTAGCATTTAGATGAACAATTACAACAAGCGTTGAAAAAGTGTGCTATCTCTAAACGGGCTCGAGATATTCTCCCACCGGCAGTGGGATCTACCTCAGTGGCATCAGTGTCCTCTCCCGCCGGGGACGATGACGTCCAACCACTCACCTCTGTCCCCCTGAGTAGTACAGGAACAAAACAAAGTGTACCTGTTCACCCCTTGTCACCACCTAAAGTAACTCTGTTGTCAGATTCAGCTATAGCCACAGCTTCAACGCCGGCTTCTAGTTTTTCACATCCGGCTAGTTCTTCACAGCCTACAAAGCTTTTGTTTAATGTCACATCTAGTCCACTGGCGGAGGGCAATAAGCCCCTGCCGGGACACATGGTTTATCATTGCTCCAATCCGGCTTTCCACCCTTTTTCACTTTCAGTACAGACAAAGGGTGCAACCCCTCACTGGCAGGAGCCAGTAGGCATGTGGTGTCTGGCTAACCCGCCCAAGTCGGGAGTAGGACACAGATCCATAAACGGGGAGATCCCAATACCGGGGGAGTGGACCGTAGAAGTGAATAAACATCAACAATTTAGGGCAAAAGATGCTCAGGGTAGGGTGGTAAAGGTACGGATTGAACCGTTCCCAGACAACACTAACTATCAATACTTTGTATATTTACCCGGGCAACTTACCCCTCCTTCCCCAGGAGACCTTCTTTGCCCAGACTGCTCCCGACCTTACAGTGTTCACAGTTATGATTCGGTTAGACCAAATGAACCGAGATTCACGACACACCCAGTAACTTTGTCAACGGGCCAAAAGGAAATAAACCTTGGGGAGGTGGGACACGGGCCATGGGTAGACTGGGATCAGGAAGTCCAACAGTTTGCTATTGCTCTAACATCTAATACTTCGCTGGCAGTTCCACCGCCTCGCCATATGGAGTTTGATTTACTGAAGGCCCAACCAGGGGTCGTTCCGAGAGCCATAATTGAGTTCCTTATAGCCCCTCAATTAGCACTAACTGATTTTCCGGACCCTTTCACTGCTCCTGAACCTATTGACCTCCAACGTGAGTTTCTCCTAAGAGATAGTACTCAACGTAAATTCATGGGCTTCTTGCTGTCGAGAGACATAGCCCAAGTTATTGCTAAACCCATTGCTAACCCCAAGAAGGGCCGGAATGAGGCGATCAAAGCTTTTCAAAATTATTTGCTAACCCCTCCGGCGAGGTCAATCATGGACATACAGACGTCCCTCTTTGAGGCAGTCCGGGCTAGACAGCTTCTCAGACTCCATATGGTAAACGGCGTGCCTGAGAATGTCTTTTACAGAGTAATTTTTTCCCCCAGTCTTAACCCTCTTCGACATATGACGCGATTTTGATCCGATTAGGGATACTTTAAAGCCTTTGTTACCATCAGGGGTATTTAGAAACCTTTAGTTTAGTTACTTCAACCTCTGCAGTTGTCTTTGAGTTAGCTGTGAGCAGAAAACTAATTTTGGAGAGGTAATTATAGAAGTGAGAGAACTCTATTTCTTATTGCTAATCTGGCAACCTCTGCGTCATATGAGTCTGAAGGGGTTAACACCATCCATTATGAACGCACAAACTCAGAAGGATATGGAAATAATGCTCAGCCCGGCCTTACCAAAATCAGGTTAGACATTGGTAAGGCCAGGATAATTACCAAAACATGCTTAGACATGGAGTAGGCGAGGATCACTACCATGTTTGAGTAACTAATGTTGAGTAAATAATATGTCTGTGCCCGGCGACAGGCGGACCCCAACTGTTTCCCACTCCTAAAGGATACCCAGATGCTTTCTCCCTCCCAAGGCCTTGTACAGGCACGCGGATACGAGGCAGTTCCCGTAGACAGCACCAAGGCATGCGCCAATTGTCTTTACGGTTGTTCCCGGGTTGCGTCCCGGTGGACAAAGACACACGGATACAACGGCAACCACTAATGCGGTGGCCGTTCCCTCAAGGGTAGATTGACCAAATGAAGTAGGCAACATTACCCCTACCGGTTCACGCCGAACCTACAACCTATGTGTCACGTCCGAGTACCTATGAGAACTGCCGGCTTAACTTTTCCCTTGAGGATTTAAATTTCATAAGCACTTAATGCATTTGACAATTTTCTTTGAATCCGGCACTTCCTACTAAGGTTACGGTACATAAAACGGGAATCTTTTTTCCGGTGGGGTCCCGCCGGACCTCCCATCCTTCCGGAGTAAGACTCGTTCAGGAGACCATAAGTAGTCATACTTCTACTTCTTAAGTTTTTAGACCATTAGCACTGAGGGTAGTATTTTCTGTAGGGTGAAGTGCATTCTTACGCCTACAGTATGAGTAAAAAGCTAGGACACGATCCCGAAGGCTTTGGTCAAAGAAAACTCGTCTTCTCAGGCTGGCCTTAAGGGGAGATCTCCAATTGAGGGATTTTTTTCTTGACCCCTTTCTCCCTCATCTTTAGCCCCATTGCTTTTGATATTATAAAACGTTTGCCCCATTAGTTTAGCGATTTTAAGAACTTTCACCCCATATTAAGACCTTTCGTGCCATTCAGGTGTTGATTTTATCCTGGCGAGCGATAGCGAGCCTGTAATTTAAGAGGAAACGGCCTTCGGCCGGGAAATTTTTCTACCGAAAAATGTACAAATTTATATTGAAAGGGACTCAAGGGGGTGTAATTTTAAGCTTGATGGAGGCCTAGGGAACAAACTAAATAGGCCTACCTCCCCTTAACAGACAACAAATCGGGTTAAGCCAGATTTTATATTAACAATAAATCCTATTAAGTCAAGATAGAACCAGCCTCCCCTCTTCCGGTTTCGGATGGCCGGCGCAAATGAGTACTTTGCGGGCTATTCTAGGAAATTACAGCCCTAGTAATTATCATGCCAGGTTGTATTATTACACCATCAAAAGACGATGGTTTAGCCATCACAATGAACCTCTCCGCCGTACCAAGTACGCCGGGAATAGACAGGTTCCTCAACACTAGGCATTTGCCTAGTCGGTTCCTTGACAAGACAGGGGGGCTAGCCCGGAAGGGAAAGGTTTCATTAGGTCTGAACGGCTCTCGTCCATCCATTAACATCGCCGGGGATGCCCCCGGAAGGATAGTAAAGGGACATATCCCGACCTTCACGGGAATAAAGTAGTACCAACAGGACCTCCCCTCATACTGTCTCAATCGGTTAAGTCACATCAATTAGTAACGTTAGAATCAAGGGTACACCCCAGAAACAGTCTAGAACACTAGACAACTGGCGGGCTAAACGACCACTGGAAGTCGGTTTATCACAGAGCCCACATAGGACAGGATGTGACAGGTCATCCGGATCTGCAAGACGGGAATCAGGTTAACGGTCATACCTTAGGATGTTACACATTTTAACCCACTGAGCCCCAGCGACGCAGCGTTTGCGTCAGCAATGTATGTAACGCTAAACCCCAGCGACGCAACAGTTGCGTCAGTGTGCTCCGGTCCCAATTACTTCGGTCCTATGGCACCTAGAGGGCTCAGATTTGTATGGGAGCTGTGAAAGTATCCCCCGCAACCATAACAATGGTTGAAAACTCTCAAAATCCAATTGCGTGCGTGTGAGCGTGCAAAAACCGGAATTTTTGGTGTTATTGCCTTCAATTTTTTACTCTTGTAAAATCCGTTTTCGGGGGCTCCGTAGGACCAATTTTTAACATTTTTGATCGTTTTTTTGTGGTTTTTCCTTCATTCCTAACCCATTCACTATTGTTTCTGGAAAAAAAAAATTGTTTTCAAAACCGGCTGGTCCCTGGTGGTACATTTATTAATAACTAGCTGGGGCTCAGTGGGTTAAGTATATAATCAAAACATGGTCTCTTATGCCGTTAACCTAAGACGTGCACACAGAGGGTTTTCTACAGGGTAAGACTGTGCGCACCTATGATGATTTTGGGACCCATTGCCAATTTCGATAAAAAGTACATCATCGTGTAGGGAATGTTTGCGTGCATCGGCCCATATATATTTGACCCCCCAAAAAATGTCTGGGGGGGGGGGTAACGGTCCATAGTTGAAAAATGTGGAGCGAATGGCACCGCGCGGCTAGATTGTCATCGAGCGGCGAGATTTCCCTGCCGAATTTTCACGCGCCCAGGGGATAGAAGGAGAGGGAGGAGGGGGTGGGTTACCGCGTATTATCACGTATATCTCCTTTTTTGAGCCCTTTTAGGCTATGTAGAGTATGTATACGTGTGTAGGCCACCCATATAACAATGAATATGCCTCATAGTGACCAAAAATTGCAATATATAAGGGAACTATAAGAGAATTTTTAGGCGGGAATGAAGATGTGTTGGAGGTTTGGCGGCAATTTATGAGCTGAGAGTGTGGTTTACGCCATACATATCACTTATATCTTGTACTTAGAGCACTGTCATGCTATAATACAGACTTGTACGTATGTATACGTGCCATATATCAAAATATATACCGCATATAGACCAATTCATGCGATATTTACGCACACTACCAATGAGTTTCTATAGTGAACCAAGGTGTGAGTGAGTTGTGCTGGGAATGAAAGGGGGAGAGGGTGTGTTACGCCATAAATATCACGTATATCTTGTATTTAGAGCACTGTCATGCTATAATAAAGACGTGTACGTATGTAGGCGTCCCATATAACAAGGAATATACCGCATATAGACCAATTGATGCGATATTTACGCAAATTGTGAATGTGTTTCTAGCAGACGGAAACCTGAAAGAGTGGGTGGGGGTGGGTGGGTGGGAGGGAGGCATGCAGGGATTGAGTGAGTGAGTCGTGGAGAGAGGGAAGGCAGGCAGGGAGATCTCTAGATAGATAGCCAGCTTTGTGATAATTGTGGAGGCGCCCGAGGCGTATGGATGTCTTGGTATTTTGAACCTTATGTCTACCAGGTGTCTGGTGTTCGTTGCCACCAAGAGGTCTACAATAACATGAGTCAGGAATGGAGAGAGAGAGAGAGAAACTGAGACATGCGTATGTCGTACGTATAAATGGACTTCAGAATTGCATTTTTATGCAAGCAGACATTGCATTTTAGACACATGTGAAGTACCACAGAAACATGTAGGCCATTGACTGTAAATAAAGTACTATATTATAGACAAGCAGCGAGGGTGGTCAGTAAACACAGGCAGATTGCCTTTTGTGATAGAGGGCTAAATATAGACTGGTGTCTCCTTACACTTGCGAAAGGGTAGATTGCCACCAGAGAAACTTATACTTATTTATTTCCAAGTAATATGCAATCTAAATGTATATTCGAGACCTACTGCAAGTATTTGTATGACAGTCATGACTATGTATAATCCAATATAAGTGCGTAGGCGAGACATAAGAAAGCTGGTTGAGCAATTTTCGACACCCACACAGTTATTATTCATTTTTATTTACAATATTATACAATACAAATGTATTTGTGAAGAGTATTTTATGCATTATTGTATTTATACCAATTTTGTTCCCAGACAGAGCTGCTGTGTCTGGAGCATCAAGGAGCGGCAAGGGTCACCGCTTTGACCGTGTGAAAATGAGTGGAGTCACACTGAGAGGGGCAATTTTGCTGAGTGTTTGGGCAATTTTTGACAGAATAAAGTTATATAATTACTAATTCTTGACAGAGAAAAACTTTTATAAACCTTGGCATGATATAATTGATAATCCCATCAATTTACAAACGTAAATTGGTGGGATAATTTTTTTGTTTTGGTATATTGTCACTTCGATTGTAGACACAAAGTGTTGAGTGATGTTTGGTATGAGCTCCTGTGGCATGGTTGGTAAGGTCGCGGACTGGAAAACTCAAAGTGTGGTAGGGTAGTGGGATCGAATCCAGGAGGGGGTTATGGGGAAGGTTTTATACTGTCTAGAACAATTTTGATAACAAAAATTGTTTACAAGATCATGCCATTATATTCAAACAATATGAAATATTCATAGAATATATCATATTGTAAGAATACAATGACATGACCTTGTATTTTTTTTGTTTTTATTGTTTTATTTTATTATCTTAGTAGGTTTGACATGATTTATTGAAACATATGTATTTTTGTACAATTCATTTGAGGTAAGAAAATATATACACATTACTTAGGCTATAACAAACATATATATTGATATACTAAAAAAAGAAGGCATATTACATGTAAATCTTTGAAACTTATAAACTATATAATGAAACATAATAATAATAATAATAATAATAATAATAATAATATTTATTCAGTTAGCAATTTACAGAGTTGGTACCACATAGTATGTTATAAATATGACATGTACCAGCCTTGCATAATTCCAACTAAGGATAGCCCAATAAGGCCGTTAGGCGTATTTCCATTGGGGTCATTGTGGGATTAGGTTAGCTGGGGAAATGGGGAGGATAAAGAAATAGATACTTTAGAGAAAGTATTTCTAGGGGGTTATTTTAAGATACCTTACATCCTATAGTAAATATCAGTAATCCGTAATCAGTAATCATTTCAGTTTGGTTTGTCTATCTCTTATGTCGTATTTAGTAGTAGACATAAGCTTGGTGCTCCCTTCTCGCAGCTGTCCGGTTCAGGTGTTCCTTCAGGCTACGTCTGAAGGAATACAGTGTTCTCTTTTCACGGACTGACTGGGGTAAGTCGTTCCAGTCTTTGATGGCAGTGAAGAAGAATGTTTGCTTACCCTGTCCTTGGATTCTCGGGACCTTAGGACCATACAATTATATAATGTAAAAGCTATATCACAGGGACATCTTTGGAACTTGTAAATTTTTCGGTAGAAAAATGTATATATATAATATGTATGTTACATTATGAGGTAGCGTGATCAATTAGGTCAGGTGCTATAACAAACATATATATTGATATACTAAAAAAAGAAGGCATATTACATGTAAATCTTTGAAACTTATAAACGAAATAATGAAACATACAATTATATAGTGTAAAAGCTATATCACAGGGACATCTTTGGAACTTATACATTATATAATATATATGTTACATTATGAGGTAGCGTGATCAATTAGGTCAGGTCAGGTAAGGTAGGGCACGAGTCCAGGGCAGGGCAGGGCAGGGGGCGAGTCCAGGGCAGGGCACGGGGCGAGTCCAGGGCAGGGCAGGGCAGGGGGCGACACTCAATAATTCTTGAAGGTGTGGTAGTCCCTGAAGCAGTCACCCAGGCAGAGTGGAACTTTGCACTCGGTGCACATTGAGGTGACTCTTTTGGTGACATGGGGTTTCCTGACACTGGAGCTGCAGACGGTGCACTGCGCCTGCCTGCGACGAGTGCCAAGCATCTCGGTGTTGATTGGGTAGTGTCTTTCGACACCCAGCTGGATGCGGTCAGGAACGTGATCCCCACGCCATGCCGTACGTCTGTGAGTGGTGGTGCCATACTTCTCCAGGAGTTGGTATGAGACGGTGTAGACGAACTCCCGGAATTTCAGCTTCTGGTTTGGGGCCATATCCTTTTTCACCAACCACAAGTTGTAGGCGTTGAGCATCGTGATATCAACTATATGGAGGAAGAGCTTGTGATACCACTTCACAGTCTTCCTCAGACACTCAATGCCTGACAGCTGACAGTCAGACTTGTCCACCAGGTGCATGTTCTTGGTATAGTCCACTACCATGTCGGGCTTGTAGATGGTCTTCCTGGTTCGGTAGTGGATTTTACCAGAATCCACCTGGGCACCTGTGTGGACGGTGGAAAGCAGGTGGACGTCTCGCTTATCCTTCCACTTCAGGGCTATCACTTTCCCACACTTCTCGAGCTGCTTGAATTTCTGCCCCCTTCTTCGCACATGCCTCTCGCGGTGTTCCTGGGCCAGGTCGTCTTCTGAAGGTGTGTCACTGGAGGAGGCATCTGTGAGAGGAATGACATTACCTGTGAACTTTGGCATAAACTTTCTTGTCTTTCTGACAGTCCCACATGACCTCGTTTGGTTGTCATGAAGAAACTGGCAGAGAGCAGGAGAAGTATACCAGTTGTCAGTGTAGATGATGTGGCCTTTGCCCAGGTAAGGTGCCAACATTTTCCTGACGATGGCACCTGACATGCCCATGGGATCATTGGCAGCGGCTTTCGGTATGTCAATGTCAGTGCCTGTGTACACGATCATGTCAAGCACTATTCCAGTTTCGCAGTCACACAAAACGAAGAGCTTGATTCCGAACCTATGCCTTTTTAAGGGGATATACTGCTTGAAAACAAGACGTCCTTTGAAGAGCACGAGCGACTCATCAAGCACCAAATTGAGGAAGGGGTAAAAGTATTTCCTATACCTCTCCAACAACATGGTGAACACATCCCGAACTTTCCATATCCTGTCAATCCTGTTAGGATTGTTGTTGTCTGCAATGTGCATAAATCTTAGCAGCAACAAAAATCTGTCACGAGTCATGAACTTATTGAAAGTTGGGGTGGCGATGAGAGGGTCGTGCTTCCAATAGTGTTGCAACACATGCTTCTTGATCAGAGGCATGAGGAACAACAAGGCAAAGAACGTCATAATTTCTTCCACAGTCGTATCCACCCAGCCTCGTATTCTCGCTTTTGGAGAAAGGACGTCCAATCTGCCAAACACCCACCTGTAGTAGGCGTTTGTTTGGGCAACGATGTACGTCATTACCTCCATATCGAAAAAAGCGAGGAAGAAGTCGCTTTCGTTCGCTTGATCGTCACAGGGCCAGTCGTCAGTTGTTCCTGACGTCCCAGGATTGAACTGGGGCACGTCTGGTACAAAATTGACCCCGTCAGACCAATCGAACGAAGGCAGCCTAGGGATCGGAATGTCGTCTGCGTCTCTTTCATCGTCTGAAATATCGCTTCCATGGTCGCGATACAGCACTGCATCATCATCACCCTCCTCTTCACTTGACAGACGATGCCCTTCCTCATTCTCGTCACCGACGTCGAACTCACTCCCACTGTCCACTCCCAAATCCCCCCACCCTTGGTCCCGTGCTAGGGCTTCGTCGTCGAAACACGGGCTGCCAATGCCCTGCGAATCACCATCAAACAGCAGGGCGGCATACTTTGATGGTGTCAGAGTTTTCCGGGTCACTCCAGCACGTGCGGGAGTCTTATGGACAGGGACAGCAGGGGCGGCGGCAGGGGCAGCAGTGGTGCGTGGTCTTGATGGCAAGATGATGGTGGTGCCTGTCGCCCTTCTCTCTGTTGCTTGGGCAGGGGCGGCAGGGGCAACAGGGGCAGCAGGGCCGGCAGGGACACCAGGGCCAGCAGGGCCAGCAGTCACTTTCCCTCTCCCTTTCCCCTTCCCCTTCCTCTTCCCTTTTCCTTGGGCAGGGGCAGGGGCAGCAGGGGCGGCAGGGGCAGCAGGGGCGGCAGGGGCAGCAGAGGCAGCCGGGCCAGGGGCGGCTGGTGGTGGTGGTAGGGGCAATGTGGCTGGCGTACGGGTTCTCTTCCCTACGCCCGTGCCTTTAATTTTTCCTGCCCCCGCAGGTTCTGCAGCCCTAGGGCGGCCTCCTGCGTCGCTGGTACCGGTGGCAGGGGTGGCAGTGGTGGTGGTAGTGGTTGTTGCAGTGGCCTGGGTCGTGGTGGCAGTGTCCCGAAACACCAATGACCTCTGTACCTTTGTCGTGCTTGCACTTGTTTTTCGTGCTTTGGGTGCTGGTCTTTCGTCCTCAGAGCTGTAGGGCATGTCGTACTGGTAGCTAGGGTCTTTAGCAGCCACCCTCTGCCTTCCATGGCGGCTAACACCACCAGAAGGAGGGCTGGTTGTGTCATCAAGGAGCGAGCGTGAGGGACGTGTGGGCTCCATGACTAGTGCTTGGTTACTGGCGCGGTGGTGCTTGCACGAGTGCGGGGCGAGCGTTTGGCGGGGTGGTGTTGAGAGTTGACATGTAGTACTATACCCACACCAATTTTCAGCCGCCTGGCTATAAACGCGCGGTTTTGGTACGCGTTCAAAAGCTCTGCTCTTAAGAGTCTCCCCGCAGTCCGCCGGGGGAACTCTTAAGAGTCTCCCCGCAGCTCCCGGGTTAAGGACCTTAGTAGTTTTCCACTAACATAGCTGGCCAATAAGTGAACTCCCTCTCGGTCGTTCTAGTGCTAATTACTCATACTGTATGCAAACAGAAGTTAGTATTAAGGTCATTTCATAAGTATGTCTCAATGAGCTCCTCTTTCGGTAAGCATGCAGGAATTTATTAAGTATGTCTATACCTCACATGCAAACAGAAAGTCTGTTTGACTATAGCCTCAGTCAAGCCAGCTCAAGTCCAACTGTTCAAATCCATACGAAATCTGGAGAAAATTCTAAGCTAGGTTTTCCCTAGCCCGGAAAGATAAGAAGGGTTGCATGTTCCCGGGAGTTCATGGGTAGACACTTGAGCCGGCGAGACACAGCTACAAAGATCAGGTCCACTAAAAATCGTTCTAGTTGTATGTTTCCACACCCATTACTAATTTTATTTTAATGAATAAACACTGGTGTTCCAATCCAGGCCTCGGCCAAATGGGGATATGCATATCCATTGGTGCTAAGTACATGTTTTTTCATTGTAAGAATGTAACAGGTCAACACGACCTTATTGTTCAACCCCTCCACAGGGCCGTTCCAAACAGTTCTGCTTGTCACTCACGGAGGAATCAAAGATTGATATTCGGAGTCATCTCCACGGCCACTCAGTAGCCGCTTAAGACTCACTCTCCTGACATAAGATCTGGCTAATTACCCAATCTAGATACCCGTAACGGGTGAGGTTGTGGCAGAAGGGTTCGGAATCTGTGCGAGTTACTATTAAGGCCTACGGCGGAATAAAAAAGGGCGGGGGGGGTGAAGTGTGCTAGTAGCCCAAGATCCCTAGAACCCCTACGCCGGATAATACCTACGCCGGATAATTCCTCCGCCGGAGAGTAGGATAAGTGTACAAATTGTGTAATACTTATTTAAGAGCTAAAGAAGAAAGCTCAATATATTTTCTTTTGTTAATCTAAAATATCTATCATAGTTGCATCCATATAGTGTATGTTAAAGTGTACAACTAGTCAGTGGTATACAAGTACAATTTTATCTAGAGTTTAAGCTATAAAGTTATAAGTCTAGATAGTACGAGAAGGTTTACAATTAAAACCTTACAATTGTCAGACAGGTTCTCAAGCAAGAAACCCAGTCAATTTAAAGCAAATTTCTTTGAAGTAACGCACTGCTTATCCCCTTTCATGTTTTTATAATTATTGTATGTAAACAATAAAGACTTAAATAGTTATACGGATTCTGATTTTTGCCTTTGGATTGGTTGGCTAGTAGGGTTGTTGATATTACCACGAATGTCCCCCTACAGTCTTAAGAGATAAGGCATATCGTCAATGATGGAGGGGCCACTATTAAATTATAGGTTTGATTCCTGGAGGGAAGTAAAGAAAACCTTATATTTAGTAGGGGTACCGTAATCATTGACGAAGCAGTGCCCTCCCGTCCATCCCCTTCCCATTCGCTTGATGTCTTAAAGTTTAAATCTTGATATGTCAGTGAAGGAAGTATGGACGCTTGGGTAGTAGCGTCAGGGATCCACAACATAAGAAATCCACCGAGATGGAAAGCTTAGTATAACACATTTTAAGTATATATATATATATTTTTTTTTTTACGAAGGTTTTTTGTAGTGGGTACCAATCATAAGACGATTCCATAAGAGAATTAGCGTTGCACTTATGACGAGTACTCTGTTCTTCCCCGCGCGGCAGATTCAAAACTGGCTACCGCGGCGGTTGAATGGAGTCTATTATGTTAGTAGGCATATCGTCAATGATTACGGGGCCCCTACTAAATATAAGGTTTTCTTTACTTCCCTCCGGGAATCAAACCTATAATTTAATAGCTAGATTTTAAAAACATCCATGGGGGGGGGGGTCTCACAGCGCCCCCCCCCCCCAAACCCCCAACTGATTAGTCTTGCTATGCTTGCCACCCACCCCTACTCGTAAAAGGAACGAGGGGGGGGGGGGGGCGCAATTCTAGTGCTTGCCCCTAGGCGCTATTTACCCTAGCTACGCCCCTGTCAACGTATACAGAATAGCCTATATGAAAATATAACATGATACGCACATCGAACTAATAACAATACCGGTATCTAAAAGTAATGATACAACTATATGTGAGGTAATTGCGCAAATGCAGAGTAGGACCCAAGTATACTCAACGTTTCGCCAAACACGGCTTCTTCAGGAATAACATAAACATGGGGTACAGTCAGGCTTATATATCCAGTGCCAAGAGGACACAACAGAAACTAAACACGGCTTCTTCAGGAATAACATAAACATGGGGTACAGTCAGGCTTATATATCCAGTGCCAAGAGGACACAACAGAAACTAAACATGGCTTCTTCAGGAATAACATAAACATGGGGTACAGTCAGGCTTATATATCCAGTGCCAAGAGGAAACAACAGAACTAAACACGGCTTCTTCAGGAATAACATAAACATGGGGTACAGTCAGGCTTATATATCCAGTGCCAAGAGGACACAACAGAAACTAAACACGGCTTCTTCAGGAATAACATAAACATGGGGTACAGTCAGGCTTATATATCCAGTGCCAAGAGGACACAACAGAAACTAAACACGGCTTCTTCAGGAATAACATAAACATGGGGTACAGTCAGGCTTATATATCCAGTGCCAAGAGGACACAACAGAAACTAAACACGGCTTCTTCAGGAATAACATAAACATGGGGTACAGTCAGGCTTATATATCCAGTGCCAAGAGGACACAACAGAAACTAAACATGGCTTCTTCAGGAATAACATAAACATGGGGTACAGTCAGGCTTATATCCAGTGCCAAGAGGACACAACAGAAACTAAACACGGCTTCTTCAGGAATAACATAAACATGGGGTACAGTCAGGCTTATATATCCAGTGCCAAGAGGACACAACAGAAACTAAACACGGCTTCTTCAGGAATAACATAAACATGGGGTACAGTCAGGCTTATATATCCAGTGCCAAGAGGACACAACAGAAACTAAACACGGCTTCTTCAGGAATAACATAAACATGGGGTACAGTCAGGCTTATATATCCAGTGCCAAGAGGACACAACAGAAACTAAACACGGCTTCTTCAGGAATAACATAAACATGGGGTACAGTCAGGCTTATATATCCAGTGCCAAGAGGACACAACAGAAACTAAACACGGCTTCTTCAGGAATAACATAAACATGGGGTACAGTCAGGCTTATATATCCAGTGCCAAGAGGACACAACATAAACTAAACACGGCTTCTTCAGGAATAACATAAACATGGGGTACAGTCAGGCTTATATATCCAGTGCCAAGAGGACACAACAGAAACTAAACATGGCTTCTTCAGGAATAACATAAACATAGGGTACAGTCAGGCTTATATATCCAGTGCCAAGAGGACACAACAGAAACTAAACAACATGAACAATGATCCATGAATTACCCTGGTTTTAAATTTGTTAACATAATTTAACATTAATCTAAATTAACATTAATTTAAATCAAAATTAATTTAAATTCATAGTGCTGTTCAGTACTATATGGGCAGATTCGAAGCACCTACGTTTAACGATATTGGTTTCACATTTGATCAACCAATACCGTCAAACGTAGGTGCTTCGAATCTGCCAATATAGTTCTGAACAACACTATGAATTTAAATAAAGGTTTCTTCTCTCTAGCCAAACCTCTTGCATTTATGTTAACAAATGGAAAACTAGGGAAATTCACAAATCACTGTTCATGTTGCTTAGTTTGCGTTGTTTCCTCTTGGCACTGGATGTATAAGCCTGACTGTACCCTATTTTTATTTTCATTTTTTTTTACAGAGAAGGGATTGGAGTTCTCGAAAGGGGGCTTTAGTCCTGGTCGCGATTAAGAAAGACGTCTGGAGTTCCCGAGAAGGACAACCTTTGGGTTTATATTCCCAGTATATATATATATATATTTTTTTTTTAAAGACCTCCGTCTACGTATTGTGAAAAACCTGTTATCCTCCAGTATACCTAGGGGTATAAACCTGTTATCCTCCAGTATACCTAGGGGTATAAACCTGTTATCCTCCAGTATACCTAGGGGTATAAACCTGTTATCCTCCAGTATACCTAGGGGTATAAACCTGTTATCCTCCAGTATACCTAGGGGTATAAACTTGGGGGTCTCGGAGACTCCGGTCACGTTCTTCCTGACTTTAAGGTGGGCTTAATAATCCTCATGGGTTGATAGCCTCTAAAGGCCTATTTTAACTAACAAACTTACTATTTGTTATGTTATTCCTGAAGAAGCCGTGTCTGGCGAAACGTTGAATAAACTTGGGCCCTACTCTACATTTATGTCATTACCTCATCTGTCACAGCCAATGCTGATTCTTCACCACAACTATATATTTTGTTTTATATTTGAATGAGGGAGACAAAAGGCATAACTGCCTGCAGCGAGTGCCTCCCCCAGATTTCAAAGAGTGACAGGGCCGAAATCAAGGGACGTTGGAGCTAAAATGCCTGGACACAAGGAGTTTGAAGCAATTTAAGTCATAGGAAGACTGATTCTGGGAGAGGGTTCCAGAACTCAGCAATTGAATAGAAGAAAGTATGAGAATAGCGTTTCACTCTTGGGTTGGAGAGTTGCACACAGTAGGGTTGGGATTGTGTTGCAAGGCAGGTACTACGTACCCTACGTAGAGGAGGTGGTATACACTGGGAAAGCTCCGAGGAACACTGATTATTGTAGTAGCTGTAGTAGCGATAGAATAGTGAGAGAGATGCAACATTGCGGCGAAGAGAGAGAGATTGCAGAGAATTGGTGGGTGGACGGGAGTTAATGATACGAAAAGCTTTCCAGTTCAATATTAATTTTGTTGATATATTTGAAGATAAATATTGAATCTATATGCTCTAAAGATCATATTAAAATTTGTTTTAACCCTCAGCAAAACCTAATAAAAAAGTATGGTACTAAAATTTCTTTTTCGTAACAAGGTTGTCAATACGGTACTTTCAGTCATCGATAGCTCTAAAGATCATATGAAAATGTGTTAAACCCTCGTAAAAGCCTAATATAAAAGTATGGTACTAAAATTTAATTTTCGTAACAAGGTTGTCAATACGGTACTTTCCCGTTATCAATGTACAATCAAGCTGAAGATTGCAGAGTAAACACCATAGACTTCATAGATTTGTTTTTCAACTTCGTATAATCGACAGCCAATTTTTTTTTTTGTATTAAGGGATTAGTACTCAACCAGCGGGGGTGTGGGGGCGGCAGCCCCCACCCATAATACTAGGTTAGGTTAGGTAAGGTTGTTAGGTTAGGCTAATGTCTTTTCAAATCACTATGGGGAGCGAGTGTGTCTCAACATCGATCGATAGGCCTAATGGGGAAAATAGGTTTTCCCGAGATTTCTAATTAATTACAAACACTATATATTGATGCAAATGACCATTTTTTTTTATACAAAACACTCGGAAAATTCGTGGTATTAAATAAAAAAAATCCAGCTTTCCTTTCTACTTTATCTAGGTGTGCAATGTGAGAGGATCCTCCCCACACATGTGAACAATACTCAATTCAAAGACGCACTGTGCCCCTGTACAGAGCAAGTAGCTGCGCAGGGGTAAAGAACCCCTTGAGGCGGTTGAGCACACCCAGCTTCTGGGAGGCTGCCTTAGCAAGACTGGTAATATGGTCTTTCCAAATGAGAGCAGAAGAAAAAGAGACACCGAGAACATTGAGGGAAGCTGAAGGGTTGATTTTTATATAGTTGAAGAATAAGGGATAGTCCTCTGGAGGTTCCTGACAGGTAGTAAGATGGATAAATTGAGTTTTGGAAGCATTAACACTCAAAGAGCGGGTGGTGGAGTATATTTGACTGTGCCGCCCAGCGGGGGGTTTTACCATAAGCTTATATCCGTGCTCGATTTCATGCATAAACAAGAGCCAGAGCGTAATACAAGTATGTATCCCTGAAAGGTCGTTAAATGAGCTTTCCAATGACACCAGAACCATCCTTCTACGATCACTGGTTGTCTTGCAACGACCGTGCAACCGAAGGGCAAAATCGGTAAAATACGGTCATTTCCTTACATTATTATGTGTGAAACGAGTGAGGGAGGGTGGAGTAGGGCGGAGTACATCTCAGTAGCTCCACGGCCACCGTGGCGAGCGGTCATGAGGTAACCTACGCTCCTCCCACCGCTCCACTCTCTCTCAGAGCACATTATGTGCTCAAAATTGCATGCAACTATAGCCGGGCCCCGCCACATAGTCCTTGGTTCTCTCGCCCGGCTATAGCCGGGCGCCGCCAAAGAAGGGTTAAATGTAACAAAGTTTTCTCTATCCCAATTGGATATAGTAGCTAGATCAGATGATAAGCATTTTATGGCTTCATTACATTTACTTTTGAGGGACTGCTGGCTGGGTCATTCTGGAAAACTAATTGAGTGGTGTAAAGTAGAGTCGTCTGCATATGAATGGATGGGACTAGATGTACAGTTGAGAAGATCATTTATGAAAATTAGAAAGAGAATAGGAGATAGGACAGAACCCTGAGGAACACCGGAGTTGATAGGATGAGGAATTGAGCAATGGCCGTCCACAACCGCAGCTATGGAACGGCCGGAAAGGAAATTAGAGACAAAGGAACAGATGGAGGGACAGAAACCGAAGGAGGGCAGTTTGGAAATTAAAGATTTGTGCCAGACTCTATCGAAGGCCTTCGATATGTCTAGTGCACAGAAAAGTCTCACCGAAGTCCCAAAAGTTGGATGACCAAGAGTTAGTAAGATATGAAATAAGATCACCAGTAGAGCGACCCTTAAGGAAGCCATACTGGCGATCTGAGAGCAGAGTATGAGAAGAGAAATGCTTAAGACATTTGGAAGCAAGAATAGTTTCAAAAACTTCAGAGATACAAAAAATGAGAGCAATTGGACGATAGTTGGAGGGTTGAGAGCGGTCACCCTTCTTTGGGACAGGTTGAATGAGAGCAAACTTCCAGCAAGAAGGAAAGATGTTAGAGGAGAGACAGAGACGAAAGAGTTTGCCTAGGCAGAGGGTCAGCACGGAAGCACAGTTTTTAAGTACAACAGGAGGAACACCGTCCGGACCATACGCTTTCTTAGTATTAAGCTCAGAGAGGGTAGAAAGTACATCTTTAGAAGAGATTAGGATATTAGGCATAAGTAGGAGAGAGGGGGGTGGAGAGGGAGGAATAGCACCGGAATCATCCAAGGTAAAGTTTCTGGCAAAAGTTTGAGCAAAGAGTTCAGCATTGTCAGAGGAAGAAGTGATGGTTGTGACATCAGAGTGGAAAAGGGGAGGGAAAGACGAGGAAGAAAAGTTGTTGGAGAGGTTTTTGGCTAGATGTCAGAAAGCTTGGGAAGAGCTAGAGTTGGATAGTTCAGTGCATTTATTATTGATGAAAGAGTGCTTGGCAAGTCGAAGAACAGATTTGGCTTGATTCCGGGCAGAAACATAGGAAGAATGAGATTCTTGAGTTTTAAGGCGTCGATACCGTTTGAATGCTTCCTTCTTGTTGTGGACAGCAGTAGAACAAGCGTGAGTAAACCACAATTTTTTGCATTAGACTGAGAGAAAGAAAATGGAATGTACGCTTCCATGCCCGAGAGGATTACCTCGGTAATGCGTTCAGCACTCTCCGAGGGTCCTCGGCCACGGAAGCAGAAGTAATTCCATGGGAAATCAAAGAAGTACTGCCTGAGAGCCTCCCAGTCGGCAGCGTCAAAGTGCCACAAGCGCCGCAGGCTGGGAGGATCGGATGGCCGAACTGAAGAGATAGGACAGGTGACAGAGATAAGTTATGGTCAGAGGAGCCCAAAGGAGAGAAAAGATTGACAGTATAAGAAGAAGGGTTAGAAGTCAGAAATAAGTCAACAATGTTGGGCTGCTGGACCAGCTGCTCTTGGTCATTTATGATAGAAAAGACGTAGGCTTGTTCACCAGGTTTGTCAGTAGAGTGAGAGGAGAGCCATTGGCGGTGGTGAACGTTGAAATCTCCTAAGATGGAGATTTCAGAGAAGGGAGAGATAGATAGAATGTGTTCCACTTTAGAGTTTAGATAGTCGAAGAATTTGGGAAAGTCGGTAGAGTTAGGGGAAAGATAGACAGCACAGAAATATTTAGTATGAGAATGACAGGATAGGTTGAGCCATAAAGTTGAGAATTCAGTGGAGTCGAAATCGGGAACACGAGAGCAAGTGAGTTTGTTGTGCACGTATGCACATCATCCGCCATTGGCTTTGAAACTAGGATAGAGAAAGTAGGAGGATACAGAGAAGGGGCTGCTGGCAGTTGCTTCAGACACCTGAGTTTCGGTGAGAAAAAGAAGATCAGGTTTGGAGGAGGAGAGATGGTGTTTGATAGAGTGAAAATTAGAGGAAAGGCCGCGAATATTGCAAAAGTTGATAGTAAGAGTGACAGGCCATGGTCCATAGGTGCTGTAATACAAAATTAACACATATATACATAAGAAAATAAGAAAACGGGAGTCCGCAGAGAGCCAAATGGCCCACACAGGGTATATCCCTTACAAACTCTTATGTAACTTATGTAAATATATATATATATATATATATATATATATATATATATACAGTATACATATACACGCATACATACAGTACACACACATAACTATTACATGCATATACATGCACACACACATACATACACACACACACATATACACACATACAAACACCTACATACATACACACGCATACATACACACACACACACACACATACATACATACATACACATACATTAATAAAATCATAATTATTATTATTATAACAAGTAAATACATAATGATCATACCTCACATGTACAGTAGTAATTATATACCTAACTCACTAATACTATGAGGATTGTCCTTGCAAAAGGATCAGAGGTCAAACTACCAGATGTTTCAGTATATAATCTGACAGTTCTATTTAGTTTATAATTTTCAAGGAGGAGATTTACCAGGATGTTATCTATTTTGTAAAGGCCATAATTTAGATTCACAGTGTTGCTATATACTCTGATCAAGGCGGACTCGACAAATAGTCTTTCATAATAGCAGCTTGACCAGTAGATCATCTTAGCCTTATCCCAAATTATATTATGGTCTTGTCTTTGTTTGTGTTTAAACATACTATTAGATTCTTGAGCTGATATTACTGATTGTTGTGTTGTTTAACTCTCACCTCTAATATTTTTTCCAGTTTGTCCTGTGTATATGTCATTACATCCTTTACACGGAATTTAATATAGCCTACACCACCTTCATTATTTTTAGGGCTGTTTTTTTATCAAAGTAGATTTGACGGAGTTTTCATAATTGAACACTACATTGATATTCATGTTTTTGAAATATGTAGCTAGTGGTGTTAATTCCTCGTGATATGGCAAAACTAAGATATTTTTCGTTGAAAAGGGATCTTTATTACTTACATTATAGAAGTTTGTTTCATCTTTGGCTAAGCTTTGATCAACAAGATTTACAGGATAGCAGAGTATTTTGGATAGATTATATATTTGTTTGTATTCATTATCTATGAATGTTGGGTTACATATCCTTCATGTGCTTAAAAACATACCTGAACAAATTGATATTTTGACCTTCATATGATGGTTGGAGAAAAAATTAATATAGGAAACGAGAAGAGTCGGCTTTGTATATACTTTAAATTTTCAGTGACCATTATTATTTATAATCATTGTATCAAAGAAAGGTAGTTTACTTCTTCAATTTTGAATGAAATTGAAGGGACAAGATCGTTAGGTTTATTAAGGAATGAATGGGGACTTTTATTGGTAGGCCAAAGACACAAATTGTCGTCAACATATCTAAGCCAAGAGAGTCCACAGTTACATATCTTAGGTAAACACCGAGTCTCAAAATATTCCTTAAACAGGTTAGAAATGATCGGAGAGAGCGGATTTCCCATTGCGTAGCCAAAAAATTTGCCGAAAATATATTCCATTCACAGAAAAGTTAGTGTTGAGGACGCACAATTCAATTAGCTTCATGAACACATTATTTCCTATTGGCAAATCTAAATTCGGCAAATCATCTTTCAGAAAATCTAGTAAGTCATGAACTGGCAAATTTGTAAATGAGGAATTAACATAAAAACTTATTAATCTGCAAGGTAAATTGTTGTTTATAATTTTACTAATTAAATCACTGGAGTTTTGTATATGTGAATCAGAGAGCGTGCCAACTAATGGAGATAACAATTTAAGCTGCGTTTTTCGTTACCACCACTGATTATCTATTGGGCTTTTGGCAGAAAAGGAACGGCTGTTCCAACCACTTCCCCCCTCCCCCATCACTACATGTAGGCTACTTTAAATGTAGTATATACTTGTCTTATATTACATCTACCAAAGTGTTTTACTACCTTTTATATGCGCTTAAGCAGTCAAATATCATTACATTTTCAAATAAAATTAGTGTATTGAAATGAAGTGTTCGTTTGGGCAGCAGTTGACTTGGGTACAGATGCATTTTTGGTTAATGCCTGCTTGTATTGCAAAATATCAATGCTAAACGGCATTTACAAGATTTATAATAGAAGACACTATTATACTTTGTAGATATGATTAGTCAAATAATTACAGTAAACATTTATTTTAATGTTTATCACAAACAACCTACGAAATAAAACACATTCACTCCAACCAATCACGAGACATTACCGCGCAGTTGCCTCATCCACGATTTTCGATCATCAGCTGGGAAAAAATCAGGTATAGTGATGGCCCAGACCCGGTGGGCGGTGGATAGGAGGTGGGCGGTGGATAGGATGGTCCCGCGCTGCTTATACTTGCTCGCCTGCCTCCCAGTCCTTGTTCAAGGCAGAAATTCGGCAATTGTCATATGACAAGTGCCACAGTGATGACCATATTTTTTATATAACAACCCACAGGCATTGAGTTAAGAGGCAATTTAAGTATAGAAATATGGAAATAGTCCTCACACTTTACAATGCTCTAATACGGCCTCTCCTGGAGTATGGTGTTCAATTCTGGTCTCCAGCACTCAGGAAAGATATAGAGCGACTGGAAAGAGTACAAGCTAGGGCTACAAAACTTATTTCATCGATTTATTGGGTTCCTAACCTTTTTGTTCCTCTGTACCACTTGGGCATTCTGATAGGTACCCATGTACCCCTAACAATTTCGGATAAAAATTGATAAAATCATGTAAATGTTATATTAGTTTATTATGAAATATGTATGTGAAGACTGCATAGGGTATTTAGTATTGATATTATCAATAAAATTAACTCAGTAACTATAAAATATTTTGATCTGTCACATACTCGGACATTATCGGGCGGTACTGCAGCTGTCTCGAGTTGGTATACATACCTGATTGTTTCACGTCTTCACGTCCAATACAAATTGTGGGCCGCAGGAAGTCACATAATAGTGAAAAAAATGGAATAGTCACCTCACTGACATCATTTTAAGGGAAGGATGTAGTATCCGGGTGTACGTCCAGTCCGACGGTTGTCATGTTTACATAGGTCGATCGCTCGTGGTTAAGTTCCCGTATATTTTTTCTGTTATTTGACCCCTGCTGGCAATATATATGATGATGACAATAAGTCATGGGGGGATGAGGGGGGCAAAAGCTCCCCTTCAACCTATTATTGTATCCCACGGCAGTCAAAATAGACGGGAACACGATTGCGAGCGTCCGCGTAGTGTAAGGCGGGCGGTCCACCCGGTAACTACATTCTTGCCAATTTTAATATAAGTTTTGCTTATTGAAACGAGGAAATTGATTAAAACACAACTGTGTGCAATCTGCCTGTAGATTAGAACACCATGTTTTGTACATTATGGTTATTCTCTCAGAGCCCTATGTACCCCCTGAGAAGTGCAAATGTACCCCTGGTGGTACATGTACCCCAGGTTGGGAACCCTTGGATCATTAGAAGAATTAGGTATGAGGACCGGTTGAGAGCTCTTGATCTCATTCCGTTGGAGACCCGCAGACTACGAGGTCAGCTCATTGAAGTTTTCAAAATACTTAATGGGTTTGAAAATGTGGATTATAGCAAAATGTTTAGCCTCAATATGAATACAACACGCAACCATGGCTGACATTAGAATTGAAGAGCTTCAGCACTAGTATCTGTGGACACTTTCACAAAATAAGATATGTTCTACCTGGAACAAACTTCCCTCCGAAGTTGTAAAAAGTTCTTCATTAGAGCAGTTCAAGAAGAGAGTAGACAGTATTTTGCACACTCTGTAAAGAGTGTAGTGGACTAAACAGTCTCTCTCCTTCCACTTCGAATATCTCCTCGGAATGGACAGCAAGGTCTCTGAGATACTAACTATTCCTTGTAACTCTCTCTATCTCTCTCTCCTGTAGCCTGTATTTTCAGCACTATTCCAACACTCAAATTTCTCTATGTATTTCAGGTTTTTGTTTACATAGGCTCATCAGTCTCAAGGCCTGTTTTCTGATTACAGTAACCCTTGGTTGATAAATCCAGAACAATCATCTTGGCTGAAAATGATTTACTGTAAATTGTCCATTATGGAATATAGTCCATCTTTTAAGGGTGCATCGCACTTACTTAAGGTAGCGTCACACTTCGCCGTATTTTTCCCTGTATTGCCCGAAGTGCCCAAAAATGCAAGTTTGCTGAACAATGCACAACTTTCGGCGAAAAATCTGACCTTACGAACTGCATACACAGGTGTGACGCAAGGGGTACGCATCCGCACGTACGTCACCAGTATGCAACACGCAGGTCGACGAACGTGCAACAGAGTATTCATTTCCCGGTTATGTAATGTTTGAGAAAATTCGAATTAATAGAAATGGAGGTGGCATTTTCTTTTTCATCAAAGAAAGTCTTTACCCGATCCTCTTGTCAAAACTCCAAATTGTGAACGTCGACACATCCTTAATAAATAATAATAAAGGTACAAAAATAATACTTGCATTAATATACAGACCTCCAGCTTAATCAGTGCAAACTGACCGATAAATTTACAAACAAATTGCAGATACCGTAATTTTGGGCGACTTTAACTTACCGGTGACCAAGTGGGGCGATACTCTTATTTCTCACTCCGGACATGACTTGTATGCGAACTTCCAAAGGAGTTCGCTCTATCAATTTGTTCGATCGTCGACCCGTGGTAATAACATTCTTGACCTTGTACTTGCAACAAAAGAAGAATTAATAGAAAATTTGAATGTTGGTGATGAATTCATTAATTGTGACCATCGTACGATCATTTTCCATATAAAATTAAATAGCAACGAACTCAATACCAGCAAAGAGAAAGTCCCAAATTTCAAGAGAGCAAACCTCCGTAAACTTAAAGCAATACTTAACCCATCAAGCGCGATAGGCCTCACGGAAGGGTCACCATAGCAAACGCGATAGGCCTCACGGAAGTAAGACCATAACAAAACACTTCCAAATCACCCCAGGGGCTCTCAAAACAAAGGAGTATGTCATTAGGTGAGATAATTCCCCTCTAGTACTTCTTACCACTCATCCATATGTTTCCCAATCCCCCTTCCCCTCCTTATTCCCCCGAAACCCCCTTCTCAATTACCACCTATTTTCCCTCTTATTTTCATCATTTATCGGTTATTTTTCTCTCCCGCGGTAATGTAGCACAAGTGGGTTGCATAAAAGATCGTTATATAACACCGAGACACCACGGGAGGGCTTTAGTTGAGTCAGAGACAGCGAGAGGGGAGGGTGTGTGACTCGCTGGCTCACATCTGAGAATACGACCGGATGGGGAATATTTACGATTTTCACCACCCAAATGCTTTTCCAAACATATTTTATCGCTTTTCAAGGTTCTTATATTCATCATATATGTAAAATAAAAGCAGATTGAAAACAAATTATAGGTTTGATTCCCGGAGTAAAGTAGTGAAAACCTAATATTTAGTAGGGCCCCGTATTGACGATATTGCCTATTAATAGTCTCCCTTCAACACTCGCAGCAGCAGCTTTGAATCTCCCGCGCGGAAGGGTCAGGGGGTACTCTCATAAGTGCACGCTTAATTCTCTTATGGAATCGTCCTTATGATTGGGTACCCTTCAGAAACAAAATTTGTAGAAAATATATATATATTTTTTTTTTAACTTAATATCTGTTATATTATGGCTTTCCATGCGTGGATTTCTTGTGCGCAGCACCCAGGCGCAGGCTCCCTTGCGGCCATAACTTCCTTCACTGATATATCAAGACTTACTAGAGATCAACGAATGGGAAGGGGATGGATGGGAGGGCCATGCATCGTCAATGATTACGGGGCCCTACTAAATATTAGGTTTTCACTACTTCCCTCCGGGAATCGAAGCTTTAATGTCATTAACGCCATCTGCTTTGGACCAGTCTGCAAAGAGTCGTGCAGATGAGGCCAGCGGTACTGCCGGGGCAGCTGAGAAGACAAAGAAATCAATAATAATAATAATAATAATTAATGGTTTATTGTCCAAGAAAGTCATATAGTACATTTAATATATATATTATTACATTGTGTCTTGGCTTACAAATCAGACTTTAAAAGTATTATTTTATTTCTAAATAAATTATGCCCTACATACAATGACATAATGTCTAACAAATATTATTATAAAATACATTTGATTAAAAATCATTGTCAATATCATTTATAACGTCATTTCATATCATTCATTTCATCATTCATTTGGCAACAAGTTTAATTTGGATACGATATATGGTATACTAGAGTGTTTGTATCTTTCAGTCCTACAACGTACAGCCTGTAACAATTGCCTACCTCTTCTAGTGTCCCTACCATGTATATTGTACATATGCTGTGGCAAGAGATGTCTGTGCTTGTCTGATTTTAATAAGTTTTGTCCAAATCTAACAATTAGTTCATCTCTCCTGAGATACAAGGATTATGAATTTAAAGTTATTAATGCTGCGTCGTACCTTACATATTGGTTGCCATGAATGTCTCTAAAACACCTTTTCTGTATTTTCTCTATTTGGTTGTGATGTGCTTGGGTTAATCCAGGATGCCAAACAAGTGCAGCATATTCTAACGAAGTTCTAATAAACCAATTATACAATACTAAACTTGTGTTTACACTGAAACCAAATTGACGTGCCCTATATAAGATGAACATACATTTGTTTACTTTTGATGACATATAATTGACATGGTCTGCCCAAGTTAGGTTTGAGTTTATGCGTAATCCTAACAATTTACAACTGTGCACAATGGGTATATTACTTTCATTCAACTGCAGCTGGGGGTACACAATGGGCCTTTTAGGGGGCGATACAATCATAACTTCACATTTAAGGAGATTAGGCGTCATTTTAACTGCAATGTATTCATGTGTAAGTTCATCTAACGTGGTTTGCATCTTGAATGTGATTGTATCTTTTGTATCAACAATTTCGGCTAATGTGAGATCGTCAACATACTTCATACGGATGTTTGCGTTACGGGCTATACTATTAACTATAACTAAAAATAGTATAGGCCCCAGCCGGGTCCCTTGTGGTACCCCACATGTGATGTAATCGTACAGGGATATCGTGTCCCGATAGCGTACCCTGTGCTAGCGATCTGATAGGAAGCTTGATATGAATGATAACAGTGATGGACGACAACCCAAGAGAAAGAGTTCACGAATTGCTACTGTGTGGTCTATATAGTCAAAGGCCTTTTTAAAATCAACCAGAACGATTTGTGCAATTTGTTTAGGTTTATCTATCCCCTTTAATAACGTGTCTAACAAATTAATCATGTAATGGTCATGTGGTCGAACTTCCTTTCAGATTTCCATATTGGCATGGGTCGATATTGGGTCTGATATCTTCTAAAACCATTTCCGCTACAAAGCCCTCGAGGATTTTTCCTAGATCAGGTGTGAGTGATAAAGGTCACAACTCACCTAACTGTGTAACTACTTTGACTTTCTGCAGGGCTGTAATCGTTGCACGTTTCCACAACAAGGGAAATAATCCAGTTTCCAAACACAGGTTGAATACAAAGGTTAATGGGATACTGATTTCATAGGCAAACTCTTTTAACAGTCTTTTAGGTAGTGAGTTTGGTGGTGAAGCCTTATTGGTATTCATTTTCAAAATAGCTTTGTAAACATCTACTCTGTCTAATATTGGTACCTCATTTATCGGCAAAAAACTTGGCAACTGTACGGGATTAACGGGAGGATAATGTGTACATATATTTGTAAAATTATTTATAATTTCTTTGCTCGCACTATCATCACTCTAACATCCTTCCTCTTATTACCTATTACGCATTTAAGCTCTTTAGAAAAATTACTTGAATTAATGTTGTGTTGTTCTATCTTTGTTGCAGTGTGTTTCTTCGCACGTTTTATTTCTTGTTTCGTTCGTTGGTGTAAATTTCTCCACTCGTCCATCCTTCCTCTGTTATACGCTCGACGCCTTTCATCCATTAATTTCAAAATTCTAGTTGTAACCCAAGGCTTGTTGTCCTGCCGTATACGCTGTGTTCTTTCAGTAAAGCAGGTCTCGTATTGTTGCATCAGTAGTCGCTCCAGTCGTTCCGCTGCTTCATCTGCATCATCACTCATCCTTACGTCTCTCCAATCACACGTTGTAATCCATTGTCCAAATTCTCTGACCGAAGAGTCAAGAAACGGGCAAACAATTCTGACATGGTGTGGGGGTTGGGGGGGCGGTCAGTCGGGGCGGCTCAGTACACACCTGTGGCGACTGAGTCCTATGGGTGGGAGTAGCTCGGTAGTGGTGTAGAATTCACAGTCAGTTAAAATAAAGTCTATTGTTGAGTTATCATGGGTCGGTTCAGTCACTATACACCTTAAATTAAGATTTGTACAGATAAATACACTATTCAGGTTGTTACAATCTCCCATTATTATTGTTCGTATATCACTGTTATAATCAGCATTATATGTACTAGGTATGGCCTTAATAGAAACATCCAGTAATCTCCCTACCTCATCCTTGGCTCTGAGTTTCCTATTCTTGTGGATTTCAATAGTCCACTCACCAGGAACCGGTAGATCCCCTGAAATAGTGGGTTGTGCTAGGAATGGTTTCAAAGGGTGTACCTGAATCCAAGAGCAATCCGGCCCGTAGAGGAGAGGCATAGGTCCTTTCCTCTGTGGTACCTTATGTAAAGGGGGTGGGGAGTGATATCAGAAATTACACGCACATTAGTGGTAGTCATAGTAGCTGGCACTGTAGTGCCTGCCGCCGTGGACGTTGTTGGGGGTAAAACCAAAGCAGATAAAGAGGACTTAGGGGTGAGAAAACCTGAAGGCTCTAATGGTCTTACTCGGGGGAGCTACCAGTTGACTAGAGGAAGGATCAGGAGAGGGAGAGACATGGTATTGCCGCATGACCCTATGCATTATATCACTTATCTCCTCCGTGGTCACACACTTACTATGGGAACCCCTGGAAGATTGGGAACTAGCTTCTGATGCCTCAAACATTAAACCTTGAGCCGAGGGTACATTAACTTCCTCCGGCTCTTCATTAAACTCAAGCACTTCCGGTATGTCCTGCTGTGCGTCCGGAGCTTGGTCGTCCGGCGGCCAAACCAAATCAGGGACTGACGAGGGTAAAACTTCACTGTTAATACTATCCCTATCTGTTCCCTGGCCAACTCTCCAGCACCCCCGTTTACTCGCCGCGGTTGGCTGTGAGTCCTGAATAACCTGAGGGCTGTCAAAAGACTGAGAACCTGAAGGTAAACCTCTATACTGATCTGCTAATACCCTACTCGGTCCAGCCGTAGGGGCTTTGCATGGTACCGGAGTCAATTTTGGAATAGCAAAAATTAAGTCCTGTGGTACACTTAATGATTGTTCATGATGAGGACTAGGTTCTATGTCCTCCACCCCCACCTCTGAGTTGCCGGATTGGACGGTTGGCGTACTGGAGGTAGGGGTAGAGGGTGGAGGTGGCCTTACGGTAACTTTCCGGCTACTACTGTGTCCTGTACTGGCCGTTGTCACCTTGTCCTCCTTACAGCGTTTGGTTGATCTGGACGACTCTGCTTATGAGTGCCTAGACTGCTTTCTGGGGGATCTCGACCGTGACCTTGACCGTTGCCGTGGGGAAGGCGACCGCCTCCGCTTGGTCCGGTCGGGGTGAGGTGGGGGGGGGGTGGGGGGGAGCCTCGGTAATGTCACTCTCATTGCTACTCGAGCTACTCACTACCTCTTTTGAAAGGGTTTTAGATATATAGCTTTAGGTTTAGTAGATTTAATGGGAGCTGACTTAACCAGAGGTGATTTTATGACTAAATGTTCCCACAGGGTATCATCATCACAGTAAAGGGCCTTATGGGCAGTATCTTTAGCATAAGAGTTGAAAATGTTCTTTATCTCTTTCAATGCCGCTGGGCATGACAGGTCTTTCCTAGTGAGAAGCGCCGCCTTTAACTCAGAACAGACAGAACAACGCTTAGACACCCACAAGCCTCGAGAACGATCGAGGCATTTCACACATTTAATGCAAAGTTTGTGAGCAAATACAGGCAATAATGAGCAAGTATGAGTAGCGCACAGCTCAAACCGAGGCATGATGGAAAACAAAAAAAGTGCCCCCCCCCCCCCCCCCCGCCGGAATCAGCCACCCACCAGCCGCCGGGCTTGTTGTAACTGAAACGCTTGGTATATCTGGAAAATAAAATTTCCAGGAATCAATGCTCATAAGGATAACCTGCGAGGTGTTAAGACATCCTACCTCAAGTCTGCCGGAAAATTAGCTATAGCCACAGCTACTCTAACCTTCCGCTGGACTCGACCATGGAACAACTGGGGTTTCTCCGTTTAAGCTGATTGGACTGCTTACCTGTGACAAAGTGTCACTGGCCCTAGTGACCTTAAGTGTTTAACTATCCGTGACTATTGAAAATAGAAAGCTAGGTAACGTGCTTGCATGACGTATCACAACACCTGCACACTAGACTGGAACGCCGGGCGAAGGAAGTCTTGCCGCATGACAAATCGGTCAGGGCGAGTCCCCTTGGCGGTCCGAGGTTGCTCCCGTAGGAATTCGCATTTTCCGCCGGAAGGATTGTGGTTCAGCGCACCACGCCGAGACATTTGGTTTCTCCCTTACTCGTCAGCTAGACGAGGAAAAGGAGGCCCTGCACAGAAGGCCGCCGGAGAAAACAACAATTTTTTTTTAGCGGGGGGAACTTATATGTAAACATTCCCCCTACCAAAATCCCACACATATATAGGGGACGTCTCCCTATGGCCCTCCAAATAACATGTAACGCTCACATGTAGCACAATACCGGGGCACACATAGGCATAATCACAAATACATAGAATTTAAAATCCTAGATTACCTGTAGCCTACATTGGAGACCCCTAAAGAGGCTGGCCACGAGGCCCTACGAAACATCACAGGATGAAATGACGCTCCGACGATCCAGCAGCAGCAGCAAGCAGAGGGGAGGCCCGTGAGAGGGGCCCAGAAGCAAATACGGACTCTAGAAGGCTCCGCACCACGTGCAGCCACCCTTGAACTAGAGCATTTGCTAACAAGAAACAAAATTAATATGCAACTGCCTCAAAGTGACGGCCTGAAGCATAATCTTGCAGAATGGTAGCCTCCTAGCTATAATATAAAAAAGCTAAAGGCGCGAAATAACACAACAATAACACACGTGGCGTGCGGATCCTGGGATACGAAGGCGCCTAGTTACAATAGTACCCTAATTTACACACCTCCTGCGGTCGTACCAATGGGGCAGCCTGTGGTATTTTTTTCTTTTTATTTATTTTTTTTTTTCTATGTGATTGAGGGAGGCAAAAGGCATAACTGCCTATAGCGAGTGCCTCCCCCATAGTTGAAAGGGTGACAGGGCCAAAATCAAGGGACGTTCGAGCCAAAATGCCTGGACACACAGAGTTTGAAGCAATTTAAGTCATAGGAAGAGGGAAAGACTGATTCTGGGAGAGAGTTCCAGAGCTCAGCTGTTGAGTAGAAGAAAGTTTGAGAGTAACGTTTCACTCTTGGGTTGGAGAGTTGCACAGAGTAGGGGTGGGATTGAGTTGCAAGACGGGTACCACGTGCCCTACGTAAAGGAGGTGGTATGCACTGGGATAGCTCTGAGGAACACTGATTATTATAGTAGCGATAAAATAGCGAGAGAGATGCAACATTGCGGCGGAGAGAGAGATATTGCAGAGAGTTGGTGAGTGGACGGGAGTTAATGATATGAAAGGCCTTCCTTTCAACTTTGTCTAGGAGAGCAGTGTGAGAGGAACCTCCCCACACATGTGAACAATACTCAATACAAGGGCGCACTATGCCCCTGTACAGAGCAAGAAGCTGTGCAGGGGAAAAGAACCCCCTAAGGCGGTTGAGCACACCCAGCTTCTGGGAGGCTGCCTTAGCAAGACTGGTAATATGGTCCTTCCAAATGAGAGCAGAAGAAAAAGAGACACCAAGAATATTGAGAGAAGATGAAGGGTTGATTTTTGTATTTTTGAAAAATAAGGGATAGTCCGCTGGGAGATCCTGACGGGTAGATAGATGGAGAAATTGGGTTTTGGAAGCATTAAAGTTAACAAGGTTTTCTCTGCCCCAATTGGAAATAGTATTTAGATCAGAATTTAAGAGTACTATGGCTTCATTACGTTTGTCGTTGAGGGATTGCTGGCTGGGGCGTTCTGAAAAACTAATGGAGTAGTGTAAGGTTGAGTCGTCTGCGTATGAATGGATGGGAATTAAGGTACAGTTAAGGAGATAATTTATATAAATTAGAAATTAGTTAATCTAAACCTTGTTCAATACAACACAGATGTATACAAATGAGTAAGGACTCACGAGAAGCGAGAAGAGCAGGAACGACGAATGAAGCTGGAGCACTGGGGACACCAACCTACCTGGTACGAGCGCGGAAGGTAGAATGAAGTTATGGCCGCAAGGGAGCCTGCGCCTGGGTGCTGCGCACAAGAAATCCACGCATGGAAAGCCATAATATAACAGATATTAAGTTAAATTTTATTTTTTATTTTCTACAAAGTTTTTTTCTGTAGGGTACCCAATCATAAGGACGATTCCATAAGAGAATTAAGCGTGCACTTATGAGAGTACTCCCTGACCCTTCCGCGTGGGAGATTCAAAACTGCTGCCGTGGGTGTTGAAGGGAGACTATTATATTAATAGGCAATATCGTCAATGATGAAGGGGCCACTATTAAATAATGCTTTATATCGTATATATAACGAATTATGACAGAATCCCAGGCTAGAAATTCACAAATAAGTACCCTTGCCCCTAGGGCATTTTCGCATTTAAGGAGTTAAGGATATCGACTGGAGTTCTATGATTAACAATGATGATCTAAGCCAATCATGGAGATTTTTCACCTCCACTTACTCGAATGCAGTACATGAGTGTATACCATTAAAAAAACGAAGATCAGTACATAATAATAGGCCTAAGTGGTGGAATAAAGACATTGCGGATTGTCTGCTTGCTAAAATGAATGCTCACGAAAGATTAAAGATCTCTGATACCCATGAAAATTAAGTTATATTTGTAGATCTACGACACAAAGCCAAAAAGAACAAAGTAAAAACACGCAAGAATTACATGTTGCAAATCAAAGTAAAAGAAACCCGAAATAATTTTATAGTTACATCAAGGAAGAAGAAAGTAGTGACTTCAACGATTGGACCGTTACTAGATGAGAAAGGAGATTACACAAAAGATTAAGCAAAAATGAGAAACGCTCTCAATACCTTCTTTGCATCAGTTTTTACAACAGAAGACCTTAATAATATCCCTACAGCATCGCCGATTCAGATTGATAATTCTGATGTTCTAAGCAATATCACTATTACAGAGAGAGAAGTATTGAAATGTTTAGATAAACTCAAAGTATGTGGATGAGACTCGTTAGCCTTGGTAGGCAACTCATCTAGGGGAGACAACCTTATACAAATCCGGGTGGAAGGGACTCATCAGCCTTGGTTGGCAACCTGTCTAGGGGAGTAAACCTGATACAAATCCGTACTGCTTACCTAAGGGTAAGGCAGGTTAGTGGATGGATTAGCCGAACACCACTGTAGAAAAATAGTGCTAACAAGATGCACAGAGGGCCTCGGAGTCGGACGGATCCTAAATCGAGTGGTCAATCCTGTAAGTCCTTCACTAAACTGGCTCGGGTTGTCCCTCTCACAGGGAATAGGTCTGCTTGGGGGCATTCTGTGTATGGCCACCCTCGTAAGGGGAGTAAGGCGTCCGGCAATAGATAAATAGATAGATAGAAAGTAAATAAATCGCCTGGACCTGATACAATCTCACCCAGAGTTCTAAAGGAAGCTAAGGATGAGCTCTCCACACCACTGACACTGCTATTCAATAAATCCTTGCAATCTGGATCTATGCCTGATCAGTGGAACCTCGCCAACGTCACACCAATATTAAAAAAAGGCAGCAAATCCTTACATAGTAACTATCGTCCAAATAGCTTAACCTCAGTTGTATGTAAAATGCTAGAAACACTACTCATAGGAGACAGACTCGTAAATCACTTACAGGAAAATAACATACTTAAAGATACTCAACACGGCTTTCGTAACAAACGTTCCTGCTTAACAAACCTCTTAGACTTCTTCCACGATATCCTCAACCTCTATGATGAGCGTAAAGCTGTAGATATTATATAGCTTGATTTTCAAAAGGCCTTTAACCCTCCTGGCCCGGGCCGGCTCTCCAAAGGACGGAGCTCGTATCCGGGCGATCTGGCCGAATATCAACAAAAGTAAACTAAGGTTAATCTCGCTTAATATATTACCTACATTAATCAAACATATATAGAAATGGGCGCCTTACCTTGCTGCGTAGAATAGCGTTCAGTAGAGCTCTCTAGCTCAACTGGTTCCGGAGTGATGGTGATGGAAGTGGAGGTAACTTTTGCCGCGTATTTACCTCGGCGCGTCCGAACACTCAACCGCAGCCCCGGCTACGACGCCCAGTTGCACTCGTCGCTCCACCCGCAATTATGCCGGGAAGCGATTTGATAGCGTTTTATTGGTTATTATGTCATTTATTATAGTTATTATGTTATTTTCACTCAATAAAGTTATTTACATGAACTTATTTGTGTCTCTGTCACTTATTACTTCGTTTTATTATTATTATTATGATTATAGTGTCACTTTCACTGGACTTTGATAATTGATAGTGTCATTTCCCCTTTTATGTATTGTTAGGTAAGCTAATAATATATAGTGTCACTGTCACTTGTTCATATTGTTATGAAGGCACTTATTATTACTTGTGTGTGTCTCGTTCACTTATACTTAGTTATATTATTATTATACTGTCACTTTGACTGGCCTAGGCTTATTGAGTGTCATTTTCACTTATTTATTGTTATAAATATATATTTTAGTGTGACTTTCACTTGTTCATATTGTTATTGAAGGCATTTATTATTACTTATATGTGTCCTTTTCACTTATACTTAGTTATATTATTATGCTTAGCCTACATTTGAGTGTCACTTTCACTGTTGTCACTTCCACTTCAAAAGTTTATTAGAGTATGGAAGTCGTTGAAGCAGGTGCCAGCACACAGTCCAACTTGACACTCGAGGCATTCCCAAGTGGTTTTTGTGCTTTTGCAGGGTCTTCTTGTTGTGTGGCTGCACACATGGCACCTCTTCTGACTCCTAACGTTACTACCTGGTGCTTTGAAAGGAAGGGCGTTGAGCTGGTGCTTCCTGAAAAATTCAGCACACCCCGTTCTGTCCAGCTGGCCTGGTCCTTGTAGTGGCCTCCCTGGTGTACCCGCATGTTTAGCCAGGAGCTCAAGTATCACCTGCTTGTGGAACTTCCGCAGGGACTTGTACTTCTTGGCTCCTGCAGTCCTCAGACGGTAGATGTTGTACGCATTGAGGACCGACATATCTACCGTATGCAGGATAAACTTCTTGTGCCACCTGCAAGATGTTCGCAGGCAGTCGATGAAGCCCATCTGTATGTCGGACTTGTCAACGAGGCGCATGTTGAGGTTGTAATCCAGGACAGCAGCTGGTTTCTGGACGGGGTTCTTGGTTCTTCGGTCCACCTTCCCTGTGGCGACCATCTGGGCCTTGTGGCATGTGGTGAGGAGGTTGACCTTGCGCTGGTCATGCCAGTGGATGGAGAGGATGGGGCCACTCTTCTTGTGGAAGATGTCCGCCTTCTTCGTCTTGGTTGGGTAGCCTGGCATGCCCTTCCTCTTGCCCTTGACTGTGCCGACAGTTCCGGTCTTGCGGTCATGGAGGTACTTGGTCAGGAGAGGCGACGTGTAGTAATTATCTGTGTAGAGGATGTGGTTTTTATTGAAGTGCCTCTCCATCATCTACTTCCCTACAGCGCCACCAAAACCAATGAGGAGGTCAGTCACAATTTCTCCACCCTTGCCGCTGTAGACTATAAAGTCCAGCACATACCCCATCAAACAGTCGCAGAGGACGAAGAGCTTGATGCCGAAGCGGTGTCTCTTGGACGGGATATACTGTCGGAAGTGCAGCCTACCACGGAACAGGACCAGAGACTCGTCGAGGCACATCTTCTGGAAAGGAATCAGGTAGGTGGTGAACCGATGACGTATCATGTCATACAGCTTCCTGATCTTCCATAATGAGTCGGGAAGGTGGACTGCCATGTTGTTTGCCAGGTGGAGATACGAGAGGATGTCGAAGTACCTGTCCCTGGACATGTACTTGCCAAATGCTGGAGTCGTTATGATGTCGCCAGTGATCCAGTAGTCTGCCAGAGCGTGCTTCCTGATATGTGTCATCAGCATTGTGAGTGCCAAGAACACATAGTGTTCTGCCACAGTGACAGCTCTCCATGCCACCATCTTGGCACTGGTCTTCCTCCCAAGAAAGTTGGCACAGATCTCATGATGGTTGTTGGTCTCCTCGACGAGGTATTCCATGACTTCATTGTCATAGAAGCCACAGAAAATTTCATTGGGGGTAGCAGCTGGGCCACAGGAAAATGTTGGTGACACCCCGGAACCCATCTGTACCTGGTGAAGGGCAGGACAATCTGGCTCAAAATCAGCCCCATCTGTCCACACAAACAGGTCGGATGCTGATGCTCGAGCACGTGCAGGTGCAGCAGGCACACGCCCTGGACGCCCTGGCACACGCCCTTGGCCACGCGGACGCCCTGCACGCCCACGCCCACGCCCAGGGACAGCGGCGTCGGCAGACTGACCACGTCCACGACCTCGCCCTCTCGCTCGTCTTGTCGGGACTTCTCTTCCTCTTCCTCCTCAGGCGACGTCAGGTCATCTGGGGCAATGTTGGGGTCGTCAGCATCGTCTTCAGGAGACAATTCGGGTGAAGAAGTGACCGGGCGTCGGCGGTGTGGGGCGTGTTAGGCTGCGGGAGCTTCAACAATGGGAGCCTCGGCCTCGGGAGTTGGGCTGCTTTTGCGGCGAGCCGAGGGCTTCTCCGCAGCAAATAATGCTCTGCGGTGTGTTGAGGGCTGTGGCACACTAGTAATACCACTTGAAGAGGCCCTTTGGTCATCCTGAAGGAGAGATGAAGCCGAGGGCTGTGGGTGACCCACGCGGCGTCCCGGGTCAAGGCGTCGGGACAATGGAATGCGGGTGGTTGCTAGACCAGGGTCGGCGTCATTATCACTGTCTTCAGCTTCCCTATCCTTTTCTGCGGCTGCCCTGCGTGCTTTTTTAGCTGCACTTTTCACCAACGATTGTTTATAGAAATATTTGCCCACTTTCAAGGGCGTACGAGCAGGCAAAGGGGAAGGTCCGGGGCTACTAGGGCTAGGCCTAGGCTGACATAGCAAAGATGGCGAGGGTGTAGGCCTAGGTTCTAGCACACTTGGAAGCTCAATGGCACCTTCCTGAAACACTTCCACATCAGGATCATCACTACTGTCTCCCCCCTCAAATAAATCGACATTATCGTCGTCTCCAAAGCCAACTAAATCGTCATCTTCGCTTGCACTTATAAATTGTTCTTTGTCCACCAAGCTTTCGCCACTGCTCTCTTCACTATCAAAAAGTTCTCGCTGTATAGCGCTATCGCTCAACAAACGCTTAACTTTCTTTCGTTGAGCTTTCGTTGGGTTTTGTGGAGATGTTGTTTGATTTTGGAGGAGGTTTTTGGTGGTTTGTGAGGTTGTTGCGCATTTGTACTGTGTCAGGTAGTAGTGTGGGATGTCTGTGGTGGGGTGGAGAAAGTGTGGAGGTGGTAGGTAATTTGGGGGGTGGGAGTAAGAAGGTAGGAGGTTTTTGGGGTGGGGTTGTGTGAGGTTGATCTTGGGTAGTAGGAGAGTATGTGGACGGAGAAGGTGGGGTTGGTTAGTGGCGTGGGGTGGGGGTGTTTGAGGTTTGGCAGTTGATGGGGGGTTGTGTGGTGGTGTGTGGGGCTGTGCACCTGGAGGTTTTTGAATGGGGGAAGATGGAGGGGTTGGGGGTTGTGGTGATGGTGGGTGTCTGGGGAAAGGTGGGGGAATTGGGGGTTGTGGTGGTTGGGGTGGGAATTGGAATCGATGTGGGTAAGGTGGAAATTTGTCGGGAGGTGTGGGGGGAGGTGTGTGCGGTGGGTAAGAGGGAGGGGATGGCGCGGGTAACTCGGCCTTGTTGAATGTGGGTTGTGGGGGTGGCGTGGGTCTTTGTTCTTTCGTGTCGCTAATGTGTACCTTCCTAACATATCGATTCCGAAATTTTCTAGTTTCACCGTGGTATTTGATGACTACTTGATACGCATTCGGGATTTTATTTATTTTAAATGGGCCAACGAATTTAGGTTGGAGCTTATTTTGACAGGGTAGATTTGCTACCATGATGTTGCCGCCAATTTTGAAGGGGTTTCTCGCATTTTGTTCGTCCCTGGATAGGTCTTGGCAAGCCTGCAACTGATACAATCTCGCTTTTATATGTGCATCAGTGGGGTGAGTGTCTGTGGTGGCTGAGGGGGGATGATTAAGTGGCGAAGGGGGAGTAAGACGGGCGCAACCCCGAATACCTTTTCGTGAGGTGATATGCCGTCATCTTTTGGGGTGGAATTTCACCCCCACTGGATCATTCAGTTGGCTAGGCCAGTCTCTTAACTGACTGACGAGGAGTCTTGTACGTATTTGGTTATTGATTCTCCTCTGACTTCTTTATCAGACGGCGTTGCCCTTAGGCCAGTAAGGGGACGAATGTAAAGTTGAGTAACCCATCATTTTTGACGGCTGCCATGATTTGGCCAGAGAATTCCGGCGCGTTGTCTGTGTGTAAGGCCTAAGGTTGGCCGAAATTGGGGAAAACATGATTCAGCATGGCATCGGCAACTGTTTTGGCACTATGATCTTTGACGGGGATTGTGATGAGGAATCTTGAATATGTGTCTACAAATGTGAGGATAAAACTAAACGAGTAAAATGTGGGGAGGGGGCCACTGTGTCAAGGGATAGGAGTTACCATGGAAGAAGGCAGTGATGGTGCCTGAGGTTTGTGATGTGTCTTTACCGCCTGCGCAGGTAAGGCACGATTTTACTGTTGTTTTGGCAAGGGGGTTAGGGTGAGGGGGCAAGTATGTAATTTTGAATGCTTGCAACAATTTTGTATAGCCCAAGTGGATGCCGTTGCTGTCGTGAAGGAGTGTGAATGTTTTCTTTGCCTCGTCGGGGCTTAACACAATATTTTTTTGTATTCTATATTCCACCTACTCCCTCTCAGGCATAGACTGAGAGTCTGCACACTCAACCGCTGAACACGGTCAGGCCCGTGAGGTCTTGTTCCAGCCTAGGGAATGAGACATGCGAATCACCCCGGCCCAAAGCAATCCCCTCTCTGAAGCTGCTCCGCATCCGCACTTCACCGTCTCATTCCCCAGACTCGGACCCTCACTCTCAGAACGCCACCTATTGAGAAATTAACACACTAGGCATTGCCCCTCTGTAGCATATTTTGAATATGGGAATATTCATACAGTGCTATTTAATCAGGGAACAATGAGGGTATTTTTTGTTTTGGCATTTCGGTGTGCTGTGGTAATGCACTGAAACTAGTTACAGCACAAATTCCATCCCAATAATATTTTCCCATTGACATATTGGGATTCGAACCCGGGTCCATTGGATTACCAGTCCAGTGGCAAGGCCACTCTGCCACACCTCCCCTTTTGTGGACGGAGTCAGTAAAAAATGAATCACCTATTCGCGTGGGAGTGGAAGCCATGATATGCGGTAGCCATTCGGGTTTGTTCTCTATGTCCCACGTGGAGATGCTGGCTATAGACATGACAGGCACGGGTGGGTGAGACAAGGCGCAGTCTGGGGCAAGGGGGGACGTGTTTAGGCAAGATAGCGCGTCGGCGTTCGTGTGTAGTTTGCCTGGTCCATAAGTTATCTCGAAATTGACCTCTTCTAATGTCTACCGCCACCTTATTATTAATGCGTTCGTTGTTTGAGACGTCCGGAGCCACTGTAAAGCATGATGGTCCATAATAATGATGGTGATCTTTGCACCCAACAGGTAGGCTATGACCGGAAATGTTGCAGTGCCCATATTAGTCCTAAACATTCTCTTTTTGTTGCGGCATAGTTTGTTTCGGCTTAGGTCAGTGTGTGGCTGGCACATGCTACGATGTTTTCGTTATTATCTGTGATTTGAGCTAGTACGGCACTGATACCTGTTAAAGATATGTCTGTATACAAGCGGAATGGTTGACTGTAATCTGGGAAAGCTACTACTGTAGCCGAAGTGAGGGCGTCTTTGAGTGTGTTAAATACATTCAGGCGGGCCTCAGTCCATACTAATTTAATTAAGATAACGGAGAAAACAAGCACCACGCCACTACCACCAAGCAGTTTTCCCGCACATACCACCACACCCCCGAGGAAGGAAGCCATAACCACCACACCACCAAGATACGCCAGAGTCGCCTAGGTAACTCCCGCACCCCCTCCAACATCCGGCAAGGATATCTGGGTACCCATACACAACCCTGATGTCATTAGGAAAGGAAAAGGTGGAAAGGAAAGGAAGACAAACAAATGCGTGCATAAACACCATACCTCCACACGCCCTTCTGCCTCCAAGCTGCATCACCAAAAGAGGTAAGACTATGACAGGCAAAGTTAAGATCTATACAGTTGGAAAGCTATTAATTATCCTCACTGGAAGATAAGCAACAGCTGGAAGATTTGGGTTTATACTAAATAGAACACTGATAACACTGGTTATAAAGATCTATTTAGGATTCTTTATATCTTGGCTCATCAAAGGAATTCGTTATTAGATCCCACTGGGGACAACCTAATATCAGTTCTTCTTTCTCGATTAACCAGGATTTACTGTCAATAAATAATGCTGTTTTGACATGCACTTTATTGGTAATAACAGACCTCTGAAACCTTTCAAAAGTTCACGCACTGGCGGTTGGCTTTTGAAGGGTAGGGCTCTGCAAGTTATCATAGCTTTTGCATAACGGAACTTTGCTTATAGAGTCCTTACAGTACAGAATCTCAGGCACTGGTTCTAAGATACGTATTCGTAAAAGGCCCAAAATCACCTCATCCACCAGTCCCTGAAAGACTCTTATAACGGTCAGGATAGTTAAGAGACGTTGTGTCAAATCAACCCTCTTACGTTAGTCCGATGATATGTTACGTGTACACTGGTATATTGTAACATAACATTTAAGACCCAACACCCAAGAGTGCTGGAATGTTCTGCATCAAAACTCTTCTAACGGTCAGAGTAGTTAGAGAGACAGTATAACTTCGGTATAGCTTCTCTCTACGTTCGCTCGATGATATGATACCCTGGTATATCGGAACATAACATTTAAGGCCCAACACCCAAGGGTGTTGTCAGGACCACCACCACGGTCAAGACCCTCACCACAAGACTACAGAGTGCCTTGTTATATACGGTAATACCCAGTGTGACCTCAAAAGAAGTACTAGTGATGTACCTTATTAAAGGAAGTACTTAAGTGATATATTATTATAAATATGCAGTGTAACCTCCAAGAATTATTAGTGACGCACCTTATTAAAAGGAAGTACCGTACTTAAGTGAGTATCTTAATATATTAATACGCTATTTAACCTCAAAAGAAGTACTAGTGACGTACCTTATTAAAGGAAAATATTTAAGTGTAATATCTTCATAATATCAATACACAGCATAACCTCAAAAGAAGTACTAGTGATGTACCTTATTAAAGGGAGTACTTAATTAACCCTGCTCAGGTAATGTTCCAGAAGTGTAACGAAATTAGCAATGTGGCCCCATATGAGGACCGGCACTTTAAACGGATCTCACCCGAAAACTGATTGATGGATTTTAAATTTCTTGTTACCAATAGAAACTACAATTAATGCTTAACCCTTAACTGGCGGTGCGCATCATATGTCGAGTGAAAGAAATTTGGACTATGTGGCGGCTCACACCATAAGTCGTGTGGCAATTTCAGCACGTAATGTTGCTGAGAGAGAGAGAGACAAGTGGTGGCAGGAGAGTAGCGAGCGTATGACTGCTCCAGACCACCGCGGCGGACCAACTGACATGAATTCCACCCTCCTCCACCCTCTCACACTCGCTACATAGTGAAATGTATGGGGAAAGTACCGAATTACATGGTTTTTGCACTCGTGTTGCGCGGTTGTTGCAAGAAAACTAGCGGTCATACAAGGATCGTTGTGGTGTCATTGGAAAGCTCTGTTTATGCCCTTTCAGTGATAGATACTTGTTTTACGCTCTGGGTCTTATTTAGGCATGAAAATGATCACGTAAACAGCCCTATTTTGGGTAAAAACACCCCGCTGGTGGCTACATATTATTTACCGCCTAGGCGGCTCGTTAGGTGCTATTATTGTGTTAAGAGCAAATTACACTACTGTAAATATTAAGTCATATATAAAAAAAAAAAAAAAAAAAATGTAGTGAAAAAAAGGGTCAACAAAAGTGAGGCATATCTCATACATTACATAAGTTGGATTAATTTGGTTGCAGGGCTGTGGAGGGTATGGCTGAGGGTCTTGGGTGACAACAAGACAGAACTCTGGGGCTAAAAAAAAGTTTGATAGGAAGGGGAAATTTGTAGTACACATTTGGGATTATGGACCCCATATGGTGACCGGACAGGTTAGTACAGGAAAGGGGAGGAGAGAGAGCGGCGGCTCACACCCTCTCCCAGTTGTAGGACGATGCGGACTGACTGCTCGTCTTCAAAACTTCTTGCCATCGGCCTCCGGCCGTGAAATATTCGCGAAAAACCAGTTTTACGCATATTTTTTAAGTGAATATTTGAATACATATACTGTTGTTGTTGTTGTTGTTGTTCCCCAAGCTGCCTGGCCGAACAGCCCCAAGGCCCCGAGCAAGGCCAAGGCCATAACCGAGCGCCCCCAGAAAACCCTCCCTGCCGGCCACAATAAAGCCTGGGTGACCGAAGCCACTCCATGGCGGGGAGCTGAGGAGGGTGCGGAAACGCCCGGGAAACCAAAGCTCCACCCAGGGCCCTGTGCCCCTCAGTAAATATGAAGAGAAAGTTGAGGGGCAAAGGAAAAATGTGAAGCTTTGGCTTCCAATCTTGGTATATTGGGAGGTCAATCCACGGAAGAGGCGCGGTCACTTGAGATCTAGAAAATATATAATTAAATGGAACAGTCAGAGTAAGCTATGGGTATGGCAGAGATCGCTCAGTTCTCACTCTGATAAACTAGCCCATCACCACATATACAGTATATACTGTATATACATAGTGTAACCTCAAGGAAGTACAAGTAATGTAGCCTACCTTATTAACCCTCTCAGACATATGACGCAATTTTGAGCCTATTAGGGATACTTTAAAGCCTTTGTTACCACCAGGGATATTTAGAAACCTCTAGTTTAGTTACTTCATCCAAGACAAAAGGCATAACTGCCTGCAACGAGTGCCTCTCCCAGAGTTGAAAGAGTGACAGGGCCAAAATCAAGGGACGTTCGAGCTAAAATGCCTGGACACACAGGCCCAAATTCAGAACAGTGGTTTAAACCTACTCGCTGGTTTAAAGCCGAGATTGAAACTCAATCCAGGGCTATCAGTATTCAGAATGAAATCCTGAGCCGCTTATCCAGTCAATCCGCGGATTACTCGATCTGAGGTTTAAACCAGCGAAGGGTAGGTTTGACTCTAGATTGAAGCTATACAAACCTTAAATTACTCATGATTGCTTACACTTATCCATAAGGAATATAGGGATTGGGCCCATACGGAATTGAGCCCAGATGGGATTGGGCACACAGGATTGGGCCTACAGGATTGGGCCCAGACATGATTGGGCCGACGGGATTGGGCCCAGACGGGGTTGGGCCCAGAAGGGACTGGGCCCACAGGATTGACCCCAGACGGGATTGGGCCCAGAAGGGATCACTGGGCCCAGAAGGGATCACTGGGCCCAGAAGGGATCACTGGGCCCAGACTGAATTGGGCCCAGACAGGATTAGGCCCATACAGGACTGGGCCCAGACGGGATTGGGCCCATACGGAATTGGCCCCAGATGGAACTGGGCCCAGACAGGATTAAGCCCAGACGGGACTGGGCCCAGACGGGATTGGGCCCAGACGGGACTGGGCCCAGACTTTCCCCACCACTACCACTTTATCCACCACTACCGCTTTATCTACCACTACAACTTTATCCACCACTACCACTTTATCCACCATTACCACTTTATCCACCACTACCACATTATCCACCAGTACCACTTTATCCACCACTACCACTTGATCTACCATTACCACTTTATCTACTACTACCACTTTATCCACCACTACCACTTTATCTACCAGTACCACTTTATCCACCACTACCACTTTATCTATCACTACAACTTTATCCACCACTACCACTTTATCCAAAACTACCACTGTATCCACTACCACTTTATCCAACACTACCACTTGATCTACCACCACCACTTTATCCACCACTACCACCCTATCTACCATTAACACTATCTACCACTACCACTTTATCTACCACTACCATTTTATCCACCACTACCACTTTATCCACCAAAACCACTTTATCCACAGCTACCACTTTATCCACCACTACCACTTTATCCAAAACTACCACTGTATCCACTACTACCACTTTATCCAACACTACCACTTTATCTACTACCACCACTTTATCCACCACTACCACCCTATCTACCATTAACACTATCTACCACTACCACTTTATCTACCACTATCACTGTATCCACCACTGCCACTTTGTCTACCACTACCACTTTATCTTCCACTACGACTGTATCCACAACTACCACTTTAATCCACCTCTACCACTTTATCTACCACTACCACTGTCACTTTATCCACAGCTACTACTTCATCCACCACTACCACTTTATCCAAAACTACCACTTTATCCACCACAACTTTATCTAACACTACCACTTTAACTACCACTACCACTGTATCCACCACTACCACTTTATCTACCACTACCACTTTATCCACCACTACCACTTTATCCGAAAATACAACTTTATCCACTACTACCACTTTATCCACCACAACCACACACTATAGGGGAGGTGTGGCGGAGTGGTCTTGCCACTGGACTGGTAATCCAATGGACCCGGGTTCGAATCCCAATATGTCAATGGGAAGATATTATTGGGATGGAATTTGTGCTGTACCTAGTATCAGTGCATTACCACAGCACACCGAAATGCCAAAAAATATCCTCATAATTGTTCCCTGATAAAATAGCATTGTATGAATATTCCCATATTCAAAAATATGATACAGGGGGGCAATGCCTAGTGAGTCAATTGCTCAATAGGTGGCGTTCTGAGAGTGAGGGTCCGAGTGTGGGGGATGAGACTGTGAAGCGCAGAAGCGAGGCGGCTTCAGAGATGGAGTTGCTTCGAGCCGTGAAGCTTCGCATGTCTCACTCCCTAGACTGGAACAAGACCTCACGGGCCTCACCGTGATCAGCGGTAGAGTGTAAAGCCTTTCAGCCTATGCCCGAGATCTACCAGTACCTACCAGTACCTACCAGTACCACTTTACCTACCACTTCCACTTTATCTGCCACTACCACTTTATCCACCACTGCCACTTTATCTACCACTACCACTTTATCTACCACTACCACTGTATCCACAACTACCACATTATCCACCACTACCACTTTATTTACCACTACCACTGTAATTTTTTCCACAGCTGCCACTTTATCCACCACTACCACTTTCTAACACTACTTCTTGATCTACTACTACCACTTTATCCACCACTATCACTTTATCTACCACTACCACTTGATCCACCACCACCACCACTACCGCTTTATCTAACACTACCACTGTGTCCACCACTACCACTCTATCTACCACTAACACTTTATACAAAACTACCATTTTATCCACCACTACCAGTTTATCCACCACCACCACTTTATCCACCACTACCACTTTATCCACCACTACCAGTCACTTGTATCCACCACTACCACTTTATCAACCACTACCACTTTATCTTTATAAGAAGTCCTTGCATGACAGTGTGGTAATCCCGACACTGACTTACGGAAGCGAAGCATGGACGTTGGTTGAGAGACTCAGACCAAGAGTGAGAGCAGTGGAAATGAATTACTTAAGGAGTGCGTGCGGAGTTACATGGAGGGATAGACAGACTAATGAGGAAGTAAGAAGGAGGTGTGGTGTGGAGGTAGATGTGCTGGAAAGTGTGAAAAGGAACAACTTGAGATGGTTCGGCCATATGGAACGTATGGAAAGCGAGAGAATGACTAAGAGGGTGTACGAGAGCGAGGTGGAGGGACAGAGGGGGAGAGGTAGACCGAATATGAGGTGGAAGGATGGAGTGAGGAACTACATGAACGAAGGCGGTGCTGGTTGGGGGGAGGGGCGTCGACTGACTGGGGACAGAGGTGCATGGGGGCGGTTCGTTCGTGGCCACCCCTTCGGGGATCACGGCGTCAGGCAATAGATAGATAGATAGACCACTTTATCTACTACTACCACTTTATCCACCACTACCACTTTATCCAACACTACCACTTGATCCACTGCTACCACTTTATCTAACACTACCACTTTATCCACCACTACCACTTTATCCACCACTATTACTTTATCTACCACAAACACTTTATCCACAACTATCATTTTATCCACCACTACCACGTTATCCACCACTACAACATTATCCACCACTACCACTTTATCTAACACTGCCACTATATCTACCGCTAATACTTTATCCACCACTACCACTTTATATAACACTAACCACTTTATCTATCACTACCACTATATCCACCACTACCACTGTATCTACTACTACCACTTTATCCACCACTACCACTTTATCTACCACTACCACTTTAGCTACCACTACCACTTTATCTACACGGGGCCCATCTGAGCCTAATCCCGTCTGAGCCCAGTCTCGTCTGGGCCAAGTCCCGTCTGGTCCCTATCCCGTCTGGGCCCAATTCCTTATGGGCCCAATCCCATCTGGACCCAATCCCGTCTGGGCCCAATATTGTCTGGGCCCAAACCCGTCTGGGATCAATCCCGTGGGCCCAATCCCGTCTGGGCCCAATCCCGTGGACCCAGTCCCGTGTGGGGACAGTCCCAACTGGGCCCAATCCCGGGGGCCCAATCCTGTCTGGGCCCAATCCCGTCTGGGCCCAATTTCGTGGGCCCAATCCCGTCTGGGCTCAATCCCATGGGCCCAATCCCGTATGGGCCCAATCCCGTGGCCACCAGATAAAATGGCTCATTATTGTGCTTATAGAGCAGCAGCCCAGAGCGTTTTGTTCAAATGAACAAAGTACACTTGGATACCATAGTCTCTAGCCCACTCCTCTCTGGCAAGAGATGAGGCCAGGACTCTTACTGGCCCACAGTGATGGTTAGGGATGGAGTTGGGGGGAGAGGGCAACGCACACATGAACACACTGTGAAGCATTTGTGTGAAGCAATCCAGGAAGCTATCTTTGTTGGTTACTTTCTTGTAGTTATTTGATATTTGTTCGCATCATTTCGCATTATTTAAAATCCTTTATTCCATACTATTGAGAACAAGTATATGCAATATTTTCTTTAGCATGAGTAAGTATAACTACCGGTGTGAACCATTAATTAGTATGTAGTGCAGTTCCTATTATTAGCAGAATTGAAGTTCAGGGAAGGCTTCAAAATAGATCAGTATAGATATGGCAGACTGGAACACACACACACACTCACAGAGAGAGAGAGAGAGAGAGAGAGAAGGATAGAGTGTATGTGTGTGTGTGTGTGGAGGGGGGGGGGGGGGGGGGAACAGACTGGGAGGCAGAGAAACAGGGAGAGGGTGAGATGTGGTTGTGGTGGTGAGAGGCAAAGAGGGAGTGAGATAGAGTGAAAGGGAGGTGTTGGAAAGGAAATGTGTAATAGGAATACGATAGAACTTCATTAGAAACATTTGTGGGCGTGTGGGTGTGTGAATAACTAATCATAGTCATATAATTATGTCATTGGCAACTTTCTGAATTATATCTTTCATATAGGGTAATTAGTATAACAATTTAAAGATTTTCATTATCCTTACTGTTGAGAAGTTTCATTCCTACACAGTAGGGTTCACTTTAAACCTACAGTACGCGCATGGATTGTTTTCTTGATAGAAGCATATGTTTCCTCTATACATAATAATGGTAACATAAATGTGAGATGAAAAAGTAAAGTAATAAATACCAAGACAATATATATTAAGATACATTTATATGAATATAAATAGTAAAACGTTAATATGAACTCAGAGAGAGAGAAAGTGAGAGAGATGCATGGAAAATGAATATATCAGTTAAATCTTTGCTATGGCACTTGTATCTAAATAATAATAATAATAATAATAATAGATAATTGCAATAATAATAATCTTAGATAAATGTCATACTTATTTGTGAGGCTAAGGCAGGATTCAGAGACCTCAAATGCTTCACAGTGTGTTCGTGTGTGCGTTGCTCTCTCCCCTCAACCCCACCCCTAACTATCACTGTGGGCCGCCGTCCAGTAAAGGTCCTGGCCTCACCTCTTGCCAGAGAGGAGTGGGCTAGAGACTATGGTATCCGAGTGTACCAATATCTGAGTACTGGATCATTTAGAAAGTACCCAGACATATGCAGATATGGACGTCTGCCGGGGCCCCCCTGCTGCAAGTGGCCCCTAGGGGCCCCAGAAGAGGCCCAACAAATCATATAGATCAAACATAGGAGGTACCATGTAAAACTTACTTTAAAAGTATTACGACATCCCATGGAGTATATAATGGTCCCTGCCAGACAAAATGTCTGCTGCAAAATGGCCACCAGACGCACAGTAAAGGGCCCCCTAATTTGATCTGGTTCAAACATTGGAGGTACCACTTGATTTTTTTTTTAGTGGAACAAGTACATCCCAATGAGTATAGAATGGCTCCTGCCAGACACATTGTCTGCTGCATAAGGCCTGCCAGACACCCCCCAATAGTTGGCCCCAGGGCAGAATTAGGCTAGATCAAACTTTGAAAATACCATATAAAACTAAGTTGAAATGAACAAGGACATCTAAAACAGTACGAAATCGCCCCTGCCAGACAAATTGTCTGCTGCATAAGGCATGTCAGATGCCCCGAAAAGGTCCCAAAATGTTGGCTGGATCAAATATTGAAGGTCGTAATAGAAATTAGAATTTAAAATCTTACAAAACGAACTGAAACATAAACTGCGTAAACATATACTAAAATAATTAATTAAAATTAAACACTTACGTAAAGAGAACAAACTAATTATAATATCTGGGGGAAAATATATACCGTATATATTTATTGGGTAATATAATCATGAAATACAAAATCTTAAAATATCCACAAAGCATTACCACACTAGATGAGAGTATGGTGTTGGACTAACTGCTCTAGGTTATTTAGGATAGATTAGATGTAGGCTTTTTCACCAGGTTGGGCAGTGAAATGGGAGGAGAGCCAATGGCGGTAGTAAACATTGAAATCTCCTAAGGTGGAGATTCCTGCGAAAGGAGATGTGGATAGAATGTGTTCCACAAGTTAGATAGTCAAAGAATTTTGGATAGTCGGTTGAACTTGGGGAGAGATAAACAGCACAGAAGTAATAGTTTGAGTGTGACAAGAAAGCTTTAGCCAGAGTTGAGATTTTAGAACACAAGAAAAGGCAAGATTGTTACGTACATATATGCAACATCCACCTTTGGCTTGAAACTGAGGATAGACATAGTAGGAAATAGAGGATACAGAGAAGGGTTTCCTATCAGTAGTCCCAGACAACTGGGTTTCAGTGAGAAAAAGATCAGGGTTGTCAGAGGAGAGGTGGTGTTCAGCAGATCTGAAGTTAGAGGAAAGGCTATAAATGTTGCAGAAATTGATAGTATGAGTGGAAGATAGCGGTTCATAGCATTTTGACGGGTTGGCAACCGGGGCCAAACAATTGGGGGTACTTCTGGTCAACCCTCCCAACCCCCACCCCCCTGATGACTCTGTTGAACTGTAATTTTCTTTTCTGTTTTAATTAATTTTGAAAAGGTAGTGTAGTATATAAGGTGCTTGTAGTGTAGTGCGTTGAAAGAGAGAGGTGTTTAGGAATGCAATATGTGGTTGCCCTCTATTTTAGTGAGGCACGGAAAGGACCAGCAAGGGAGGACAGATGGTGAAACAGGAGTTCCAGTTATCCTTAGCCGCCACCTGTAGCACTCCCTGGAAGTAACGCCCTGTCCGGCTGGTGCCTATAGCCTCCTCCCATGAATCTGGCCTCATTGACATCCTTCACACTCTTCATGTCTCGTCATTCTGGTGCAAATTTGGCTAAACCCGTCACTAGTTTCAAAAGAAACGAAACCAGTTTTATTTGGTGGGCTGAGGAGTTAGAAATAACATATCAAAAATCCCACTTAGTCCAAATATTGGAACATGCAAAATGTTACCATTGAAAATTGTATACCCGGTATCTATGAGCCAGTTTTCCTGCATACAATCATCATGACGCAACTCGGTAAAATTGGTACCTACACCTATGTTTTCATAGCTAGTCTTTCATGAAAACATGGTTTCGAATGGATGCAGTCATATTTAAGGCCACTTTTAAAGGTAAGCCCATGGTTTTAACCCTTTACCCACCAGCACGATAACCTAAGTCAACATGTCAGATGAGTGGCTTCATCACTAGCCCTTGGAATAAGAATTACTCCCCTGAGACATTGATCAACAGGTGGCAGCATCCTATAATGGTTGCCTGGTGAGCCTGAATCAAAATCATCAGGAGTCTGAAAGTGAGACACCTAGAGCTGAGCGTGAAGTAATCAGTGTTAGCGAGCGTGCAGTACAGTCATGCACATAGTGAAGTCTGAGTGGCATCCCAGAGTTATTGTATTGTTATTGACACCTACCCCTTCTCATCCTCCCCCACTCACTTGCCCTGCAATCCGAACTACTCTGTCTGTGTGTGGTGTAATAATTTGTGGAGTTTTCTGGGTTTGGAGATATTAATTCACATACACCACACACAGACAGAGTAGTTCGGATTGCAGGGCAAGTGAGTGGGGGAGGATGAGAAGGGGTAGGTGGTGTGGGAATTGGTATTGGTGATGGCGAGGGCCTAGCTATGGTGTGTGAGGGAGTCCTGGGGGACTCAGAGGAGTCGGGTTGCTTGAACTCCTCGTCCTCCATGGCCCTCTTGCGCACTGCAGTCCCCTTCATAGTGTGGGGCTTCAAGGTCCTTTTCCTGCACTGACCAGCCCCCAGCCCTGAATGGCACAGCCTACACCCTCTTCCCCCTGATGTTTGAGTCAGGGTCCCTGGGCTCCCCAGAAGAGTTCGGGTACATCTCCTCCTCCACTCTTCCCCTATAGGTTAGGGTTGTCTATGGTGTTAGGCGGTCCCCCTGTAATAGGGGTGTCTCTGGTGATAGCTGTCCCCCTGGTATCTGAAAGGGGTATGGTCCCTCTGTAATAGGGGTGTCTCTGGTGATAGCTGTCCCCCTAGTATCTGCAAGGGATGTGTCCCCCTGTAATAGGGGTGTCTCTGGTGATAGCTGTCCCCCTGGTATCTTAAAGGGGTGTTTCCGGGTGGATGGGACTCAATAGCCTTGGCGGCCGACCTATCTAGGGGAAAAAACCATACACAAATTACCGATGGGCGACATGCTAATCGGTGCCACTTACAGGTGGCGATTTTTATAACAGATATAACTACTTTTTTTCAGGGCTGGTATGGCTGAGTGTGTCTTCTGTAGTGAATCACTATCTAATGGATCCCCGGTAGCGACGTTGACGGAGAAAGGTTATGAAGGAATTGCTAGTGCAGAGCCAATGACAATGTACAGGTCGTGCCAGGTCAGCAGGTGCATACAAAGTGCCGAAGAGACTACAACAGAGATGGTGGCAGACGTAAACGTATCTCATCAGCTGACAGACGTCTTAGTCTCCGCTTAAGTGATCCAAAATTTAGTTATCAAGATCACTGTTTGTTCTGTGGAAATGGTGACCGATACCAAGGACGGCAGAAAGATCATGTCCTCGTGCCTGTCCGCACGTTCGACTTTCAGGACACTGTTAGGAAGAAATGCGGAGAACGTAATGATGAATGGGGAGAAACTGTGTTGTCAAGAATAAACTTTGTCCAAGATCTACATGCTGCCGATGCTATATATCATCAGTCTTGTAATGTGAACTTTAGAACAATGAAACAAGTCCCTGAATGTTTTCGAAGTGACGCTGCTCAATCCTGCAAGAGAAGGAAGGTTGGGCGGCCCATTGCTAGCGAAAGGGAGCAGGCTTTCTTGAAAGTGGTTGACAACCTTGAAGCGAATGATGAAGAACTTACCACTGTTCAAGATCTCGTTTCACAAATGGCCAATGTCCTACAGAATTCTGAGATTGAGCCATATGGACAAACGCACATGAAAGAGAAACTCAAAGAACATTTTGGAGACAAAATTGTCATCACCGAGATCAATGGGAAGAAAAACATCGTCACATTTCGACAAAAGGCTGCTTCAATTATCAGTAACTTTTTTTAGTCCACCCAAAACTTCTGATACTGAGGCTGAAGAAATTTAGTTGATCGAGACAGTGGCAAAACTGGTAAAGTCTTGACATAAAGACAGTAGTTCAAGACAAGGACATTTACCCTACCTCCATTGAAATGTCTTCTGTTGATATGACTTGTGCATTCTTGCCCAACTCTTTGCAACATTTTTTGGACTGTCTTTTGGTCGGAACGGACAAGGATCTCAAGTCTCTAAGAGTGTCTTCAATTGGACAAGCAGTAATGCAGGCAACTAGGCCCAGAGTTCTTATAGCCCCATGGCAGTTAGGCCTAGGTGTGCAATTGCACTCACACTTTGCTTCTCGTTATCTCGTAGACACATTATTATAAGCATGGCTTTTCCAGTAGCTATAGTGAAATTCAGAAGTATCTGGTGACTGGTGTTATTGCAGCAGAGAATGTGAATGTGACTCAGGCGAAAGAAGTTGGGGAGAGCATTCTGGATGGGATGTGTGGGAAACAGGTTTGCAACTACACATATCGGAAGAAAGATAGAGCAGTTACTATGGAATCCAAGTCAAAAGTCAAGATTGATGGTGATGACGTGCATATTGACCCTCAACTACTATTCCAAAGACTGGTTATTATTGGTACGCATAAGGACAAACTCAATGAGGCGTTTTGTTATGAACTGTGTGGATTCCCTCCAGCTCTTTTTGATAGACGGAACGTCCTCTTGAAGGCCAATAAGCCAGCGCTGGCAAATGCCATTTGGGAATTAGCACCTACGATCTCTGATAAAGAGCAAGAGGAACTCGAATCTAGCCATATTACACATGTCATATGATGCCATCTGTCAAAGATATACGGCATACGTAAAGCGGAAATACAAACAAGCCGTCATTGTCTTTGAAGGGTATGACGGTGGACCAGCGCCAAAGGATGGCACCCAATTCAGAAGAACAGGATTGGCAGTAGTCAGAGATGGTCATGTGTCCCCGGGTATGCAACTCCAAATGAAGAAATATGACTTCTTGGCCAGCAAAACCAACAAACAGAAGTTCATTAACATGCTGGGTGAAATGGAGAAATCAGGTTGTGTAGTTCATCATGCAGATGGCGATGCTGATATAGTTATTGTTTCCCATGCTCTGAAGGTTGCTGAGACATGTGACACTATCGTTGTTGAAGATGTGTTACGTCCTGGGATATATAAACACTGGGCTCTTTCTATGGGACTATGTATGCAGCAACAAGCAACAACGGAAAACGCTAGATCCAACCCTTATCTATAAACCCAGGCAACAAACCACCCTAAACCGTCAAGAGTCCTGCCTGGACAACGAGGTATCCTATGACTCGGTTACAGGGTGCACGCACTATAGACTGCTGATAGTCAAGCAGGCTATATAAATGTTCACACAATTAAGTTGACTTAACGCTTCAAGGAAAAGATAGATAACGGAATTAAATTGCAGAAACAATTTAATAACAAACTAGAAGAAAGTACATTTAACGTTACGTTAATTAATACAACTAATCACCCCTGCGTGAAAGAAGGTGAAAGCAAACAGTCCTCAAAACATCGTACAGGTAGACAAGATGCGGGTCTCTAAACTGCATGCGGCTACTGTAGGGTCTGATGCTTAGCAAAGAAAGTACGTTACGGATTTAGAGAACTCTTAACTCATAAGCAGGAATAAATACTAGTGATAGGACATACAGTGTATAATGGCATAGGTATAATTAAATAAAGGCAGCAACTCGCAACATAACCACATACAGGTGTGCTTCTCACTCTTAGTCAGGCAAGCCTGCTCGGACAGAGTCTCTAAGCCACACCCTGACTCACAATGCTCACAAAAACGGTAAACTGTGGCACAATAACAAGCATACAGAGATAATAAACCCCTAGCTGTTAATCTGCCAGGTGGCAGAGGTCTAGCCGGAAGGATATAGGCTTCGGATACCCGGGCTGAGCCACCTGCTCTAGCCTAGGGACGTTCCCAGGTCTGTACGCCAAATTACTCTAATTGAAAGGGTGCTCTCTTGAGAGACTCAGATCGCAAGTATCTGACTCTCTCCTGGCGATCCTAAAACAAAAGCAAAACGTGCTAGCGCAGTGCTGCGTGGACTAGGCAAGGGCCCTCACACAACACAACGCTAGACACACAGGGACACAGACAAGAAAATGCCCCCAGACTCCCACGGGTATCCTAGTAAAGTCGTGCGGGTCCACGGGACTCGCACCAGCAGACTTTACTTAAAGGATCGCAAAAAGCCTCCCCTCCGGTCTAGCCCCTGCTAAGCTGACACAAGAACACACTAGCAAGCATGAAACCACCAAATATGAGACAACAAAAAAGCTTCCTAGGTCTCATTAACAATTACGTCTCTGCATAAGGCCCAAAATCCTATCTAGTTATCTGAGAGCTCGTCGTTAATACAATAATAGATATAAGGTCTATCAAGGGGATGGGATAATTAAATAGATTGGTGAAGTAGTGGAAAGAAGGTATGCAAAGTAAGAGAGAACGTTTCTAAGTGGGGTTGAGAGGGATAGATATCAAGGGGGTCCGAAGGGTACGACAATGAGGTGAGCTCTGAGTCTTGAATCTGTCTGGACCCCACCCTAGGCATGCAGAATACATCCCAGGCTTGGCAACACTCAACACAGTTGCCTGGTCAAAATCCTCTACCCCGTGCGTGAGTCGAAACTAAGCCTAACGTTGCAATCAAATGCATGTGGCAACGCTTCAGGCTCGTCCCAAGCTGGATTCTCCGCGCGAAGCAACGTCCCAAGCCGGTCTCTCTCTCCCGCTCGTCTCCTCCCGCTCTCACTAGACTTACATCTTATATATTATAATGAAACAATCAACTATCGAGAATAAAATATACTAAGATGCGTTGGTTGTTGTTGTTGTTGTTGTTCCCCAGGCTGTCTGGCTGAACAGCCCCAAGGTCTCGAGCAAGGCCAAGGCCATAAACGAGCACCCCCACAAAATCCTCCCTGCTTACCACTAACAAAGCCCGGGTGACCGAAGCCACTCCAAGGCAGGGAGCTGAGGAAGGTGCGGAAACGCCCGGGAAACCAAAGCCCCACCCAAGGCCCTGTGCCCCTCAGCAATTATGAAGGGAAAGTTGAGGGGTAAGGGAAAAATGTGACGCTTTGGCTCCCAATCTGCCAACTTCTAGGTTGGCAGTAGGGAGGTCAATCCACGGAAAAGACGCCGCCACTTGAGATCTAGAAGATATATAAGTAAAAGGAACGGTCAGAGTAAGCTATGGGTGTGGCAGAGATCGCTCAGTTCTCACTCGGATAGACCAGCCCATCACCACATGACTAGAACCCAATCCTCTCAGCATCAGCTAGGAAAGGCCCTAGAAAGCCGCCTTTGGCGGGGGGATAGCTCCCCTATTTCAACTCCTTTCGGGGTTGGGCACCCGCCGAGATGCGTTGGTTAAGAATAAGGGCAGCTTCAAGCTGTGAAACAACATAAGAATATCCCAGACATTAGTTACATTGTCGTAGGATATATACTAAGGGAAAGCCTACCGGCCGGCTACCACCAGCCGGTTTCTAAACGGCTGGGCAGCTGACGCGCGCGCATGCCCGCACGTGGTTACTATGCAGAAGCATCACACCTCCCCCAAGATATAAGACCCTTGACTAAGTTCTTCATATCTAACAGAAAGCTTCTCATAGTACCACACACTGTTGCGACACAAGGCACCATATATAAAAAAAAATTAAGACTGTTGCGCTCCACCGAGCAAGTTCAACTAACTCAGCGACAATAAGCGAAAACATTCAACTTAGATACTGCTACAACATCTTATACAAAATTCTACACGTTATAAAAAATAGAGAGTTTTAATAAGGTTTTTGCTATTTTAATTTGTTTTTTCGGCTGAACTACAGTGACAGCGTATTTTCCTCCACACTCAACCCTCAATCCTGTGGCAGTCTAACCAACATCATCCACCCTTGATAGACAATCCGCTATCACGTTATCAGAACCGGCAATATGGCGTATGTCCAGATTATACTACTGAAGCATGAGTGACAACCTGGTCAGCCTCATATTCTGGTTATGAAACTGATTCAAGAATTTCAGAGGGTGATGATCGGTATAAACCACTACGACTGGTCCGAAAGTAGGAACATATACATCGAAGTGCCTGAGCGGCAGCACTATCGCCAGGAGTTCTTTTTCAATTACAGAGTAATTCCTTTGTGCACTATTGAATTTTTTACTGTAAAAACTCACTGGATGTTCGATACCTTCATCATCTGTCTGTAACAAGACAGCCCCAGCCCCTACGCCACTGGCATTAGTCGCCAGCTGAAAAGGTCTGCTGAAGTCCGGGGCCCTGAGTATGGGGTGGGTACATAACAGGTGTTTCACCAAGGAAAACGCCTCTGCACACTCAGGAGACCACCGGAACTTCTTGTCCTTAGATAATAAGTCAGTTAAAGGTGCAAGTACAGTCGAATAGCCTTTGATGAAGCGACGATAATAGCCTATCATACCTAGAAACCGCATGATTTGTTTCTTAGTCTTAAGCTGGGGAAACTGATCGATGGCTTTGATCTTTGTCTGTGGAGGGCACACCTGACCCATCCCCACCTCGAACCCCAGGTACAAAACTGTGGCTTTAACAAAATCGCACTTACCCAGGTTTACCACCAAACCGGCTTCATTCAGTTTATTAAAAAGCTGTCCGATGTGAGCACAGTGACTGTTAAAATCATCGTCGTATATTATGACATCATCTAGGTACACCGTACAGTTGGGAATGTCGGCTACAATGTCGTTCATTAATTTCTGAAACGTTGCAGGGGCATTTTTCAGCCCGTATGGCATAACATGGCAACGATATGTGGCACCGTCCACCACAAACCCACACACCTCTCGCGCTCGCTCAGACAAGGGCACTTGCCAATAACCCTTAACAAGGTCTATCTTAGTGAGGAACTTGGTTTTTCCTATCTTATCCACACTGTCGTCCACGCGAGGGAGAGGGTAGGCATTTGTGGGGGTTAAACCATTCAACCTGCGGAAATCTATACAAAACCGCACCTTGCCATCTGGTTTGGGCTGCAGTGTGACTGGGGAAGTCCACCTTACTGCACCCTCAGAAATCAGCCCACATTTCAGCATATAATCCAGCTCTTCCCTAAGTGCTGGTAATTTAATAGGGGGAACACGGTATGGCACTGATTTAAAGGGCGGGTGGTCCCCAACATCGACATCGTGCACCGCTTGAGTAGTGAGGCCAGGATGTTCCGCGAAAACAGCTGGGTTTGAATCAAACAAGTGCTGCACAGCTACACGTTGTTGCTCAGGCAGGTGCAATATCAACTCGTGAGCCACTTGTCTAGAATTCCCCGCCCACTGATCCACGGAAACATGACAATACCAATTATCCTCCCCCGCAGCTTGACTGTCCCTTCCTCCTTCTCCACCACGATCGCTGCAGATCAACACCGGGACAGTGAGAGGCTCGGAGGGGCGCCTCACATACTCTTTCATCAGATTTACATGGCAAAGTTGGTTCTTTTTCTTACGATCAGGAGTAGCTACTAAATAGTCTAGATCAGAAACCTTCCTTACAACCCGATACGGACCAGAATACTTGGCAGACAAGGGGTGTCCCACCAGAGGCAGTAGTATCAGTACCTCCTGATCTACTTCAAACTCCCTCAGCTTCACCTTCTGGTCGTATCTGTCCTTCATCTGAGCTTGTGAACTCTTAAGGTTCCGACCTGCTACCTTCAGGCTCTTTAGCATTCTCTCACAGCTTTCAACAACATACTTTAGAAGCGAGCATGGCTTTGTGACTCTCTCCCAGATCTCCTTGACCCTGTGTCCAAAAACCAACTCGTTCGGGCTAAATCCCAAGCTCTCCCCAGGTACTTCTCTCGCAGCAAATAAAACGTATGGGAGACCTAGATCCCAGTCCTTCCCATTTTCCATGCAATAACACCGCAACATACTCTTGAGAGTCGAGTGCCACCTTTCCAAAACTCCCTGACTCTCGGGATGGTAGGCAGATGACACCACAGACACTATCCCATGTTGCTGCATGGTCTGCTTAAACAGAGCAGCAGTAAAATTGGATCCCTGATCAGACTGGATCTCATGAGGGTAGCCATAACGAGAGAAATAGACAAGTAGGTTTTTGACAACAGTCTTAGCCATCCCGTTGCGCATGGGGTAAGCATCTGGATACCGTGTTGCTACATCCATTACAGTTAGTAAACATTTATTGCCGGCACTAGTGGGGGGCAATGGGCCAACCATATCGATAACTACTTTGCTGAAGGGCGGCCCAATGACAGGGATTGGTTGTAACGGGGCTCTCGGGATGACCTGATTGGGTTTCCCAACAACTTGACAAGTGTGACACTGTGACACCCATGACATGACACTCGCCTTTAACCCAGGCCACCAGAAAAGCTTGCTCAGAGCTGCCTCCGTCTTACGTGCCCCCAGGTGCCCTGCCAAAGGCACATCATGAGCTAATCTCAATAAGCTCTCACGGCACACCCTCGGTACTACTAACTGGTCCACTAATCCTAACCCGCCATCCCACTTTTTCTTGGGATCCTGATGTCTCCGATACAAGATCCCCTCGGACAAGAAAAAATCACCAGGCTGCGCATCCACATCGCTCTCCAGTTCGACAGCACCATTACCACACGCCCTGACTTCAGGATCTTCCAGCTGCAAGGAACATATATCAGCAGGTGCGAGATTATCCAAGTTCATCTTAAATAATTTATTTCCACCTCCAATGTCCCGCTGAGCCATCCTTTCCTCACGCTGCGCATAACGATGCTGTCGCAGAGTCTCTTCCTGCCCTGCACCTGCACTAGCGGTGACAGGCCCCGGGGCCTCTCCAGACTCTAACATAGGTGCCAATAATGAGTCACCAAGAAACACTGCCGGCTCAAAACTCTCCAATTGACCAACACTTCCCGTTTTCTTGTGACCTTTCCTCCGCGGTTTGATAGACTGAGGTGGTGGCTGCAAGGCTCCGGATGTCTGAGAACGCGTCATAACACACGCCATGGTTTGTACGCTACACTTCTCAACCCACTCCTGTTCCTCCCTACTAACGTCGGCCGCCTTCTCGGCAACGACCAAGGGTGAAACCTTAGAAGCAGGCACCGCAAAGTCGTTGCCGAGGAGGAGGTCGACGCCCCCAAAAGGCAAGTTCTCTACAATTCCTACATCCAGCTCCTTCGCCACACCACCCATCTCCAGCTCCATCCGCACCAGCGGGTAGGACTTCGTAGCATTGATCCCCTGAACTACCACCACCCGAGCAGCGTTAATCGGTCTACCAGTAAAGTTCTTTAACAAGGTCTGAGAAGACCCCGTATCACGCAATAGCTTAACTCCTCGCCTTTCGCCAGCCCACCTCACAAAACCATGCCCTCTATGACCCCCAAAGACGTCGCGGACAGGGTTCAACCCTTCCGGACTCTTGAACACAGGCTGTGTCCCACCCTCTGACGAACTACCCTGGGCAAACTCAGAAGATATAGGCGACACCCCTATGCTGCGGGCCAATGACACAACCTTGTTTGGTGGCTTGTTCGGACAAGCATTTGCAAAGTTACCCTCCTTGTGACATGCGAAGCACTCTTTACTCTTTGGTTTCCCTTGGGAGTGGGAGGTACCATTAGACTTCTTATATGGGACGGTATTTGGTTTATGTTCAGTTTTATTGTCAGTGCTAGATGGTTTTGTGTATTTATGTGTATCAACATTCTTGGGAGGGGGAGGGGTACGATCCTTTGCACCCGACTCACTCCTAGCTGCTGCTCCGCACCCTCGAATTAATGACAGTCGGCGGTCAGCCATTTCTGCTGCCTCCTGGAGAGTTCTAGGATTTTTTTCCTTTACATTTAATGTTAAGTCCCCGCCTGTGCACTTAAAGAACTGCTCCAAGAGAACCAGCTCACTCAACTCCTCAAAAGTAGCTGCCCTCTCAGAATGCAGCCAATGTCGTAGTGCATCAGACAAGTCCCGGGCGTGTTCTAGGAAGGTACTATCCTTGCCCTTAGTAACACCCCGAAACTTCAAGTGGTAAGTTCCTGGTTGTAACTCATAGGCCCGTAGCACAGCCTTCTTTAGTTCATCATAAACTACACAGGACTCTAAAGGTAGTGCATCTATCTATCTATCTATTGCCTGACGCCGTGATCCCCGAAGGGGTGGCCACGAACGAACCGCCCCCATGCACCTCTGTCCCCAGTCAGTCGACGCCCCTCCCCCCAACCAGCACCGCCTTCGTTCATGTACTTCCTCACTCCATCCTTCCACCTCATATTCGGTCTACCTCTCCCCCTCCGTCCCTCCACCTCGCTCTCGTACACCCTCTTAGTCATTCTCTCGCTTTCCATACGTTCCATATGGCCGAACCATCTCAAGTTGTTCCTTTTCACACTTTCCAGCACATCTACCTCCACACCACACCTCCTTCTTACTTCCTCATTAGTCTGTCTATCCCTCCATGTAACTCCGCACGCACTCCTTAAGTAATTCATTTCCACTGCTCTCACTCTTGGTCTGAGTCTCTCAACCAACGTCCATGCTTCGCTTCCGTAAGTCAGTGTCGGGATTACCACACTGTCATGCAAGGACTTCTTCACTTCCATACTGACCACCCTATTTCTTGTTACTGCTTTTAGCGTTCCTACAACCCTCTTCCCCTGTTGTACCCTCTCCCGCACCTCTTCATCCATAGTCCCATCTTTACTCAACACACTGCCCAGATACTTAAAAGAGTTGACGATCTCCATAGCCTGACCGTTCAGCTTCACCTCACACTCTGTGACTTCACCCCTTTCGAAGACCATAACCTTGCTCTTCCCCGTATTTACCTTCAAATTCCGTTTTTCGCACACTGTTCCAAACTCATTTACCAGACCCTGCAACTCCCATTCATTATCACTCATCAGAACTGTATCATCCGCAAACAGCAGTATAGGTAGCTTCCACTCAATTCCCTCCCTTTTCAGCGATACACCAACATCCACTGCTCTTGATAGGATTTCTTTCATAACTCCATCCATATATACAGTAAACAACCACGGGGACATCACACACCCATGTTTCAAACCAACATTCAGGTCAAAGAACTCGCTCTGCTCACTCTCCACACGTACTGCCGCCTTTGCACCCTCATACATGCTCTTCACTGCTTTCAGTAACTTGCCCTCTACTCCGTATATTCTAAGTACTTTCCACAAACCTTCTCTATCCACTCTGTCATAGGCCTTCTCCAAGTCCATAAAGGCAACATACACCTTTTGTTTCTTCTCCAGATACTTCTCCACAACACAATTCAGGGTAAAAATCTGATCTACACATCCTCTTCCCTTCCTAAAACCTCCCTGCTCGTCGCCTATCCATTTCTCCGTTCTCACTCTCACTCTCTCAATCACTACCCTACTGTATACCTTCCCTACTACGCTTAGAAGACATATTCCTCGGTGGTTACCACACACTCCTCTTTCCCCTTTGCCCTTATATAGGGGGACTATTATGCCAGTCTTCCAGTCATCGGGTGCACTCCCCTTCTCCCATGCTAGTTTGCACATTTTCCATACCCATTCTATCACTATCTCACCACCATACCTCAACATTTCCCCACACACTCCATCTGTTCCTGGTGCTTTCCCCAACTTCACTCTTTTCATGGCTTCCCACACTTCTGACCTCCTGATCCCCACCTCCTCCTCCACTACTTCTCTTCTTCTCCCTCCCATACCATATCCAGCTATGTTTGCTGGCTCTTCATTCCTTTCATTTAGCAACTCACTGAAGTACTCCCTCCATCTTTCGACTCTCTCTTGCTTCTCGGCTAGCATTCTCCCATTCTTATCTTTCACACCCTTACTGTTTCCCTTGCTACCTTCCCTAACTTTCTTGACTTCTTTCCAGAACAGTTTCTTACTCTCCCTCCATTTTACACTCAGATTCCTTCCAAATTCCTCATCTACTCTTCTCTTACTTTCCTTCACTACTCTCTTCACCACCCTCTTACTCTCCACGTACCTCGCTCGTTTCTGTCTCTCGGAATCTTCATTCCCTCTACTACCCAACCACTCTCTATATGCTTTCTTCTTTTCTTCCACAGCTATTCTTACCTCTTCTGTCCACCATGCTGTACCTTTCACTCCCCTCCCTCTTCTCCTCACTCCACACACCTCCTCACATGCTGCACAGATCTCATCCTTAAACACCTTGCTCATCTCCTCCACTTCCTCCATAACTTCCAGGTCGAACCCACCTAGTCGTCTTTCCACTGCTCTCCTGTACTCCTCCCTGATTTCCTCCTCCTGCAACCTCTCCACCCTCCTCACCATTCCACCCTCCTCTCGCCTCCCTCCCGCTCTCCTCACCCACTTCTTTTGTATCCTAACCTTAGCTACCACTACATAATGATCAGACAGACCCCCTCCAATACCCCTATACACCCTAGCATCCATCACAGATTTCTTCATTCGTTCATCCACACATACATAATCAATCAATGACTTTCGTTCCACCACTGTCTTATCCTTCATCGTCAACATCCGTTTCCACGTGTACCTGTGGATCATTCTGTGTCGGAAGAAGGTGTTGGCTATCCACAGCCTCCTCCCCACACATACGTCCACAAGTGCACTACCATTCCCATTCACCTATGATGGTACCCCCCACCCTCCCACCACTCCCTCAACTTTCCTATCACCCACCTTACCATTCATATCCCCAATCAGAAATATTCTTTCGTTCTTGTCAAACTTCTCCAGGCACGCCTCCACATTCATCCAGAACTCCTCTTTCTTTCTTTCAAGTATATCCTCTGTCGGGGCATACACGCATACAATCACCCACGTTTGTATTCCTACTTTCATTCTCACCCACACAATCCTTGAACCCACAGACCCATACTCTCTTACACATTCCTTCCATTTGCTACTTACAAACAAACATGCACCTTCTCTCGCTGTTCCTTCACTCACTCCAGCACACACACCCATTCCACACTCCCACTCTCAAGGTAGTGTCCACTCCCAAGGTAGTGCATCATACGCTTTTAGCCCCTTTCCTAGGAGTCTTGATGAAACTAATGCTGCCCACTTTTCCTGAGGCCACTGGTGTTCCTGACACTTCTTCTCAAATCGCATAAAAAACTCAGCCACACCTAATTCATCGAACACAGGAACTAGTTTAAGCAGGTGTGACAATGATTTGTCCCGATGTCTGTTACCTCCCCCAATATTTCGCCCTGTTACCTCCACTCGAGATCTCTCCAGCTCCCTGTCAGCCCGATACCTAGTAGACTCTGCCTGCAGTTCAGCCTCTCGTATAGCTGTTCTCTCTGCAGCCTCAGCCTGCACACTAGCCTGTCTCTCGGCAGCCTCAACCTGAACTCTAACCTGTCTTTCGGCGGCCTCAACCTTGGCCATCTCAAGCCGAAACAACAAATCTGGAGTCAACCCTTGAGGAGGGGAAGGTGCATTTAATGGAGAGGGTCCCTGTGATTGAATTCCACGCTGCCATTGACCATCAACTTAGGGGTATGTACTAAATTCAGGCACCCTGACGTTTGATATGGGGGTAGAGTGGAGGGGGGGCTGGGGACCGGGGCCCCCAGTCGCCTCTCCACCCAGCTCTCTCCCTTCTAAACTCAATATCAAAGTCCTCAGCTGATCTTTCCTCATGCCACTTAAACCCTGGTGATCCTGAAGACCTGCCACACACTTTAAGCCATACTTATTCAGCTTCAACACCCTGGCAGCGGTAAGGGGCACCTCTAAAAATCTTCTAGCACCCTCCTCGCTATCGACTAGCCACTCCACAGGTCTTTCTCCCTCCGAGCCCGTATCGTGACCTGACCTCTCACTGTGTTCTGATGTATTAGACATGTTTGTGTACTGCAGTAATTATCACGGTTATAGAATGTGCCCTATCTCCTATGCAAGTATGTATATACTAATGTTATTTAAAGTCTTTAATGTGTTATATTGGTTGCTCCAAAAAAAACTGTATGTCCACTGTATTCCTCTAATCATAAGGAATCTCAAAACAAATGACCACTATATTCCTTTGTTCAGTAAATCCTATGCAAGGTCGCCATTTGTTACGTCCTGGGATATATAAACACTGGGCTCTTTCTATTGGACTAGGTATGCGGCAACAAGCAACAACGGAAAACGCTAGATCCAACCCTAAACCGTCAAGAGTCCTGCCTGGACAACGAGGTATCCTATGACTCGGTTACAGGGTGCACGCACTATAGACTGCTGATAGTCAAGCAGGCTATATAAAAGATCACACAATTAAGTTGACTTAACGCTTCAAGGAAAAGATAGATAACGGAATTAAATTGCAGAAACAATTTAATAACAAACTAGAAGAAAGTACATTTAACGTTACGTTAATTAATACAACTAATCACCCCTGCGTGAAAGAAGGTGAAAGCAAACAGTCCTCAAAACATCGTACAGGTAGACAAGATGCGGGTCTCTAAACTGCATGCGGCTACTGTAGGATCTGATGCTTAGCAAAGAAAGTACGTTACGGATTTAGAGAACTCTTAACTCATAAGCAGGAATAAATACTAGTGATAGGACATACAGTGTATAATGGCATAGGTATAATTAAATAAAGGCAGCAACTCGCAACATAACCACATACAGGTGTGCTTCTCACTCTTAGTCAGGCAAGCCTGCTCGGACAGAGTCTCTAAGTCACACCCTGACTCACAATGCTCACAAAAACGGTAAACTGTGGCACAATAACAAGCATACAGAGATAATAAACCCCTAGCTGTTAATCTGCCAGGTGGCAGAGGTCTAGCCGGAAGGATATAGGCTTCGGATACCCGGGCTGAGCCACCTGCTCTAGCCTAGGGACGTTCCCAGGTCTGTGCGCCAAATTACTCTAATTGAAAGGCTGCTCTCTTGAGAGACTCAGATCGCAAGTATCTGACTCTCTCCTGTCGACCCTAAAACAAAAGCAAAACGTGCTAGCGCAGTGCTGAGTGGACTAGGCAAGGGCCCTCACACAACACAACGCTAGACACACAGGGACACAGACAAGAAAATGCCCCCAGACTCCCACGGGTATCCTAGTAAAGTCGTGCGGGTCCATGGGACTCGCACCAGCAGACTTTACTTAAAGGATCGCAAAAAGCCTCCCCTCCAGTCTAGCCCCTGCTAACCTGACACAAGAACACACTAGCAAGCATGAAACCACCAAATATGAGACAACAAAAAAGCTTCCTAGGTCTCATTAACAATTACGTCTCTGCATAAGGCCCAAAATCCTATCTAGTTATCTGAGAGCTCGTCGTTAATACAATAATAGATATAAGGTCTATCAAGGGGATGGGATAATTAAATAGATTGGTGAAGTAGTGGAAAGAAGGTATGCAAAGTAAGAGAGAACGTTTCTAAGTGGGGTTGAGAGGGATAGATATCAAGGGGGTCCGAAGGATACGACAATGAGGTGAGCTCTGAGTCTTGAATCTGTCTGGACCCCACCCTAGGCATGCAGAATACATCCCAGGCTTGGCAACTCTCAACACAGTTGCCTGGTCAAAATCCTCTACCCCGTGCGTGAGTCGAAACTAAGCCTAACGTTGCAATCAAATGCATGTGGCAACGCTTCAGGCTCGTCCCAAGCTGGACTCTCCGCGCGAAGCAACGTCCCATGCCGGTCTCTCTCTCCCGCTCGTCTCCTCCCACTCTCACTAGACTTACATCTTATATATTATAATGAAACAATCAACTATCGAGAATAAAATATACTAAGATGCGTTGGTTAAGAATAAGGGCAGCTTCAAGCTGTGAAACAACATAAGAATATCCCAGACATTAGTTACATTGTCGTAGGATATATACTAAGGGAAAGCCTACCGGCCGGCTACCATCAGCCGGTTTCTAAACGGCTGGGCAGCCGACGCGCGCGCATGCCCGCACGTGGTTACTATGCAGAAGCGTCACAGATGACACTGACCTTATGATACTATTGTGCCATCATGCCTCTAGGAACCGCAGGAGACTCTACTTCCATCCAGAGGCAAAGTCCGGACAACAGCAAAGGTACATGGACATCCATAAGGCAAGATTGGAGCTGGGAGAACAGGTGTGTCGAGACTTGCTGTTTGTCCATGCCATGTTAGGCTGCGACACTACTTCGAGAGTGTTTGGTATTGGTAAAGCTGTAGGATTGAAGCTGATCCATACAAATGAGACATTCATCCAGCAGGCAGTTGTCTTTAACAGAACAGGATGCACACAGAGTGAGATTGCTGCAGCTGGAGAAAAATCTATCCTCTGTGTGTACAAGGCAAATGCCAAGATCAGCGACTTGAATGAACTGCGGCATCAGACGTTCCTTCAACTGGTGAAGACAAGTAAAAAGGCAGTCCAACCTAAAAGTTTACCACCGACTTCAGCAGCCGCACAGTACCACAGTCACCGTGTATATCATCAGGTCCAAGCATGGAAAGAAGTACAGCTTGATGATGATGAGTGGGGTTGGAAATGAGTTGACAGGCGAATGATACCAGTTCAAACTAGTCAGAATATTGCACCCAAGGAACTACTGGAGTTTGTCAGATGCCAGTGCAAGACTGGATGCAGCACTAATCACTGTGGGTGCAAAAAGGCGGGGTTACCATGCACTACTGCATGTGGAGAGTGCAGAGGTGTGTGTGAGAATGGAGGAGATGGTGAACCGACTGAAATGAGTGCAGATGAGAATGACACCCAGTAGTAAGGACAACTGGGAAAAAACTATGGTCTGAACGTCGGTCTCAATGTCTCATGGTATGGGTGATAACTTGATCAGTCTGTTGTAAACCTGGTGTCCTACGATATTTTGAGGTCAATGATATATCTCTGTATGTCCTTTCTCATGAGGTTGGCAGATATTTATTCAGCAGAAAGGGCCAAACACATTCAAATGAAGGTAGAAACTGTGGGTGACATTAGAGGTCAATGGACGGGGTAGGCCTATTTATGGTACTAGTGATTATCAACTGAAAACATAAACTTTTTCCCTCCTATTAAGGAGAAACTGTAATACCACATCAGCAATTCAACAATTTATGTCGTTAGTTACAGATTTATAGTAATTATATGTACTTTTATATGTGTCCTAATGTCGCCAGGGCCCTAACTGTGAAATATTTTTGAATGCAAAATAAACACTGTTCCAATACTTCGATTAATTGGGATTTTTAATATGTTATTTAGTACAGACCAAGCCCCTAAATAAAGTTGGTTTTGTTTCTTTTGCAATTAGTGGTGGGTGAAACCCTAAGTTGACTAGACTATACAGAGAACAGAGGAATTCTTCTGCTTTGCTTTGGTGTGCTTCATCTTCAGATGTCAATCGCTGAAGAGCTCATGTGTCTTTCTTGAGAATTTCTAGTGGCTTGACTTAACCCTATCTGTAGAATGTTGCAGTGAAATCACAATCAGTAAATGCATGAAGAACTGGCATAACAGATGCTAGGCCCTTCTACTTTGACTCCAAGGCCATGCTGCTTATATCAATATATCTACGGATATTTCCTGACCCACATTCCATAAGGATGCAATTGTATTATGTTGGCCTGGGACTTCTTATGTGACTTCCTAGCATTACGAGGAGAATCACCATGACATCAGTATTGGATGATCTGACCACAACATTTCCAGTAACACTGGATGCATGGAATGCAAGGAGAGTGTCAGCATCCTCATGACTACCCTGAATATTGGCTGGATGTCATCTTGAAATCTACCCCATTGAATGTGAGATGGGCACAGTCGCCTTCATGGGATACAATAGGTGTCTTCTTGTCTAGGATTTGCCCATACTCCTATTCCTGCCATTCTTTGAGAAGATAAATTGCCAACTTATCCTTGAATAAACCATTTTATAACAGTTTCTGACAGCTCTGTCTGGGTAATTGCACTGGACCAGTGATACTCCATGTAGATTTCTCTATCTTGCTTTTAAGGAAATCGGACGATATCTGTAAACAAATAAATTAATTTCATTCCCTAGACTGGCACAGATGTATTCCAAAAGCGACCTAGCCAAGTTTCCATACAATGTGATGCGCCCAATGACAGAGAGGAATGAGTAGATCAATAGCCCACCATCAATCACAGTCTCATTGATAAGTGGTAAAGGTGTTACTGTGAATGCATCATGTAGTCCATCAAACTTATCAAGCAACTTGTTCTTCTGTCTTTTTCCCTGATCCGTATGATTGCACAATTTACAGTGGATATTCTGTGATTGGAAAGGTCATGACATGCCTGAGATTGAAGGTCGTCCTATGAGAAGCTGCAACTAGTATTCTTATGAAAGCATCTCTGAGGCTTTCAGTAGCTGGTTTTACTTTGGCAGTGAGATGCTTTTGGGAGTATTCCTTTGCAAGATTGGCTATCTTTTTTCTTTGGATGGGCTTCAAGAATCTTTCTTTATCTGCCATTCATTCCTCTTGAAACTTAACACAGCTTTCATGACCAGTGACAAGGCTCCCTGTATTATGTTTATGTTTCTACAGATGGTGCTTTTCATGTGACGATGTTCAAGAGGCAAGCAGTATGTTTCCAATGCTGCATAAGGTGCCTCTTGATGTGTTAAAAACTGCATCTGCCGACATGGCCAGAACCTTTCTATCCACTGCTTCTTTGTTATCATCGCCTGAATGTTTTTGAAAGCCATAAGGAGTGTTTTGTAAAACAGTAAGATTACCTCAGGTAGGTCAGGTAACCATGCCTTGAGTGTCTCTACTGTTGTTGGAGTCGGCTAAACATTATAAATAATTTACTGTTAACTGAACATTCTGATAAAAAATTATCCAGAATGTCAATATGATATAGAAATGGGCATCAAATATGGTACCACTAACTAAAGAAAACCACCCTGAAAGTATATACAGGGGTAACTATTTATTTTTACGCAATGGCGAGCAGGAATTTGTTGCCTGAATTTTATTTGAATTATATGTAGTGACAGCACTTTTATTAACGTATGCATTAATTAAGACCATTCTCACATACTAATAATGGTGAGTGGACAAACATTTAGGAAACATACTTGATAATAGTAGGCTACAGTATCACTTCGTATTGCTAATTAAGCTTACTATACTATTTCTCTCTCTCTCTCTCTATATATATATATATATATATATACGTGACAAACATTTAGGCAGTGTCTGGCAGGCCTTATGCAGCAGACAATATGTCTGGCAGGGGCGATTGTGTACTGTGTTAGATGTCCTTGTTCATTTCAACTTAGTTTTATATGGTATTTTCAAAGTTTGATGTAGCCTAATTCTGCCCTGGGGCCAACATTTGGGGGGTGTCTGGCAGGCCTTATGCAGCAGACAATGTGTCTGGCAGGAACCATTCTATACTCATTGGGATGTACTTGTTCCACTAACATTTGTTTCAAGTGGTACCTCCAATGTTTGAACCAGATCAAATTAGGGGGCCCTTTACTGTGCGTCTGGCGGCCATTTTACAGCAGACATTTTGTCTGGCAGGGACCATTATATACTCCATGGGGGTTCTATGAAAGTTCAGCACCAGAAACTTGGTGGGATGTCCTAATTCTTTTAAAGTAAGTTTTACATTGTACCTCCTATGTTTGTTCTAGATGATTTTTTGGGCCCCTTCTGGGGTCCCTAGGGGCCACTTGCAGCAGGGGGGCCCCGGCAGATGTCCATATGTGCATATGTCTGAGTAGCCTACTTTCTAAATGATCCAGTACTCAGATATTGGTACCTTGTTCGTTTGAACAAATCGCTCTGGGCTGCCGGTCTATTATTGGCTAACTGCATTCTGTACGGCACTGTGATTGGCTGTTGCAAACCTTCAACTTAAACAGAGTTTTAAGCCGTGGATTACTCGATGTCGATATCAATCCCGTGTTCTGAATACGGATAAACCTTTGTGTTCTATCCAGGATCAAGTAATCTCAATCCCGGGTTTAAGCCTGCCCCGAAAGCCGAGGTTTAAACCACTGTTCTGAATTCGGCCCACGGAGTTTGAAGCAATTTAAGTCATAGGAAGAGGGAAAGACTAATTCTGGGAGAGAGTTCCAGAGCTCAGCAGTTGAATAGAAGAAAGTCTGAGAATAGCGTTTCACTCTTGGGTTGGAGATTTGCACAGAGTAGGGGTGGGATTATGTTGCAAGGAGGATACTACGTACCCTACGTAGAGGAGTCATCATGGCTACTCGTTCGCACATACCCATACCTAAGTATGAGGCAGAAACATATGATATTCGTATGTATTTGGATATGGTAAATCAAGAGCTTAGCCTGGCATATCAAACCGATCATGAAAAGATCGCTGTGTTATTGGCACATCTAGGAAAGGTCGTGTCCCTGGTAGCCAGACAAGTGACCCTTTTTTTAACTTGGGATCAATTCCGGAATATTGTCATAAATGCAATGCCACCTTCACTAGGCCCCGTCGTTGCCTTAAGTAAAATCAACGATATCAAGTTTGAGGGAGATCTGGACGTCACACTAGGATTAGTGACCCAGCAGGTAAAAACCGCCTACCCTCTGCAAACTACCGAGCAATAACAGCAACAAGTGTTCGGTGTGCTGCTCAGAATGATCCCCTCTTATATTATGGAGCATTTATCAATTCACGATCCCGTCGGTTACGGCAGGGACATCCTTACTATTAGGAAGCTGTTGGCCACCCGGCCTAAAACCTCCACAGTGGGAGCTAAAAAGCGGTTTCCCACACACCCACAAGGAGACAGGAAACCAGGGCAGTTCCACAATTATGGGTCAAGACCGCAGTACGCACCACAGGGCCGCCTTCAACCCTTCTCATCATTCCGCCCACAGCCAGGTCAGCGGATCTACCCAAACCATAATAATCCTGGCCGAGTATACCCACATACCACGTGACCAACCAAAGCAACCGAGGCCCTCAACGTCACATGCCCCCACAAAGAAGCCAGGATAGTCCCATCATCACTATCAATCCATTCGCCTTCAAAGCCTGCAATTCCTCATGCCCCCTGCATTATATCCGGGATCAAGCCAAACAACAGAGCTCATCAAACTGAGTTCTCGCAGCCGAAAAAGAATCCTGTGATCTTGAATTGCAGGAGGAATATCAAGACAAAGACTATTTTCCCCCTGAACTCAACCCAATTCAGTCAGTGGAGGAAGAAGAAGAAGTAGAAGAAAAGGAAGACCCTCCTCAGATTTTTTAAAACCTCCCCCGCCCATTATGGCTTCGGCGGGGGAGTCTGCATTTTGCAAACCACCCCCTATCTACCACCTAGCAAAAAATTGAAGGCATTCCAGTCCGTCTTCTCATAGACACCGGAGCTGCAAGGTCGTGTCTCTTCAACACATTCTACGATAAGTATCACCGTAAGCTAGGAATGCTACACGCCTCGACCACAAATTTAATCAGCGCAGGTGACACGCTCCTAGTCATCCGAGGGGAGACCACGCCCCTGCATATCACCACTCCTCAACCAGAAGCTTCCTGCCGTCATCCGTTAGTGGTATTTTACTCCGAATGCACCCAATACGACGGTTACATGGGGTTAGATATATTACAACGATTGCAAGCACAATTGGATTGCGGTCAACGTCTTCTGACTTTAAAAAAACAAATAAACGACAGCAACAAGATCCAACTTCCGGTAACCCCTCTTAAAGTCATTCCAAGAAACAAGATGCTAACAAAAAACATAAGTCACCACCACCACTCAAAAATCACCAACACAAAAACTACGTCTAAGAAAAAAATACTGCATCGTCGAGACCACCTACCTTAGCAAAGGCCCCTGCACAACACCTACAGGGACTTCGTCACCAGCCTCCATCACCGTAGTAACCCCCGCAGTGACCTCATAACGAGTGCTAATACCTGCACAACACCAGCAGTGGGTGCCTCTAGCAGAGGTGCCGCCCTGGTCGCCAACATTTCTGACGAGCCTCGCACCCTGCCAAAAGGCCTCATCATCGGAGATCTCAAAACTTTCGATGATGCCACACCCTCAACTCCTGCACCTACAACACCACTCATCCTGCTCGCCATTCCGGAACAATTTACCACGGTACAGCACCAACAATTCTCCAAGGTTTTCCACGAGTTTGCAGACGTCTATGTAGCACAATCACCCACATAAATTGGACAAACAAAAGTCGTGGAGCACCCGATCCACACCGAAGGGCCTCCCATCTGTCAACCTTCACGAAGGAAAAACCCCCTGCAGCATCAGGAGGAAGACTGGCAGGTTCACAGAATGTTAGACGCAGGCATAGCCACCCTCTCCGTCAGTCCCTGGTCCTCCCCTGTCGTCTTAGTGAAGAAGAAAGAGGGGTTCACTAGGTTTTGTGTGGACTACCGAAGACTGAATCACGCCAATATTAAAGACGCCACGCCCTTACCCAGGATTGATGACTCACTAGATTCCCTCCATGGATCTAAATGGTTCACCACCTTGGATCTACAAGCCGGATACTGGCAAGTGCCAATCAGGAAAAGCCACCAACAAAAGACTGCATTTTTCACCAGTGGGGGCCATCTCTACGAATTACATGTGCTCCCCTTCGGGCTCCGCAACGGCCCTGCCACGTTCTCCCGCTTAATGGAATCCGTCATGAAGGGTCTCACCTGGGAAATCTGCCTAACATACCTGGATAATGTCATCGTGTATGGAAAAACGAAAAACCTGGGAAGAACATCTTCACCGTCTCCGTCAGGTATTGCTACGCATACGAGAGACCGGACTCAATCTGAAGCCCTCGAAATGCTCAGTAGCCCGGACAACTGTTGGTTTCCTTGGCCATGTCATTTCCGCCGAGGGCATCTCACCTAATCAGAAGAAGTTATCAGCCATTGCAGCACAAGCTCCTCCCACCACCGTCAAAGGCGTTCGCTCCTTCTTAGGTATAGCCACCTAATACAGATTTGTAAAAGATTTTGCTGCCATAGCCCGCCCTCTACATGAGTTAACAAAAAAAGAAGAACCATTCAAATGGACCATGGAAAGAAACACAGTTTTCAACACCCTCAAACACCATCTCGTGCAAGCCCCTACAGTCGCTTTTCCGGACTACAGACAGCCATTCCGGTTATATACTGATGTCTCATTATATGCAATAGATGCTGTGTTAGCCCAAGTACAAGATGGACGTGAACACATCATCGCTTGCGCCAGATCTACCTTAAATGCCGCACAAAAAAATTATGCAGCGACGAAAAGAGAGTGCCTTGGGTCATCTGGGCCTTAAACCATTTTCGCTCATTTTTACTAGTCACCAAAGTAGATATAATCACAGACCATCAATCCCTTCAATGGCTCAGGAGATCCAAAACAAACTTTGCTCTCCTTGTCTGCTGCCGAGAAACCCTGGAGGAATTTGATTTTGAAATTCACTACCGTCCAGGGAAACTTCATACTAACGCAGACTCCCGCCTACTCGTAACGAGTGCTACCATCAATCACCCTCCCACTATAACCAATTTAGTGACTTCTCAAAATAATAATATTTTAGTTAACCCTACAAGTTCAGCACCCTTCCTTCACCCCAGTGATAATACTTCAGTTCACCCTATATATCCAACTACTGTATTCACCTATTTAAATTTAATAGTGACCCCTTCAAATTCAGACGATATAATAAAAACAAATAGTTGAGTGACCCACCCCAACTTGACAATGAAAACGCAACCAATACAATCACAAGAAAACGACAACCCCTCCTTGCTACAATCGTGCATAACTAAAAGAAAACCGAAATGGATCCCAAAAGATGTATTCTATAACCTACATTGTGTCGGAGATCAACTGTACACAGAATCAGGACACATCGCCATCGACCCGCAAACTGCCCAAGAAATCATTTTGATAATACACGAAGGAAATGGTATTCATCTTGGTCAGGCAAAAATATTGCAAGTATTTCAACAGATATATTGGACTACCAGCCACACGACCTTAACTAAGAACAGTGCAGAAGCTTGCAGACTTTGTGGATTAGGCAAAGACCGAATCAGAACTCCAGGACCAGCACTGCCAGCAGGTAAAGTAATGGCCTCTAAACCTTGGCAGACTTTATCCCTCGACGTCATGGGTCCATTTCCCGTAAAAAATGGCAAGAGATTCGTCGTCACCTTCGTCGATGTCTACTCCAGGTTTATCGTAGCCTGTCCCGTCAAAGATCATAGCGCCCTCACCATGGCAGAAGTTCTAGCCACCGAAATTCTCGCCATTTTCGGCCTATCTGAAGTACTCCTCTCCGACAACGCCCCTGAATTTTCTGGTCAGGTATGGGAAACAATTTCACAAATATTAATTCACGACTACACATTCACAGTAAATTATAAAATTAATTGCAATACAAAAAACTGTGTATGCGTAATAAAATGTGAAGGATGTGACAAATTATACATTGGAGAAACTTCCAACTTAAGAGTAAGAGCAAATCTCCATAAGAGTCACATAGCAAATAATAAGGTAATTTTGTGAACAAACGTATAGCAGTTTGTAATAATAATAATAATCAAAACAATATATATGCTTTTAAAATAATGTCCTTCTACCAAGTGAAACATGATGACGAGAATGTAAGAACAGAAAAAGAATCATTCTTCATAAACAAATTAAATCTTGAAATGAATCGAGTGAAAAATCACGCTACTCAAATTTATGAAGACGATCCCAAAAAAATTATAAATCACGACTCTATACAGCATTATATCGGTTAGATGCAAATCGCTACAGCAGAAGTCGAAATAATATGCCACTTCTTAATTATATTTACTTTAACTGTAACTATATTTCATAATTATTAAGAGTAGATAACCATACCTTCTAAAAATAGTAGGAGAATAATCCCGAACTAAATAAAGGCGATCCCACATAAGTAGATCATGAGACTTGTTCCGAAACGATCTGGTTCTGTCTAAAAATAAAATACATATATATAATGCCGACTCGGGAAACTAGAGGGCAGCACTATAAGAGCAGGAATCTTTATGACCGATCTTAGCAAGGGATTGGAGTTCTCGAAAAGGGGCTCCAGTTATGACGTTATTCTTGACTTTAAATTAAGTGTGCTGGCTAAATAATCCAATAGGGTTGTTAGCCTCTGAATTCCTATTTTAACTAACCGATTTTAGTCCTGCATTAAAAGCCACTGATGATCCACGCAAGTGGAGAAATGCATTCGGTAAACAATTTAAATAGTGGCAGCACATTTGTTTCTTATGACCACAGATTGGGGTTCTTGTAAAGAGACTTCAATCTAAAACTACATTTTAGAGATCTTTTTTATTCATCTGTTTCTTCCATTTTTTTAAAGCACTGAGGTCTTCGCAAGAAGTTTCAGTCTTTTTCTTCCATGGCTCTGATTTTCTTAGCTTCTACTTGCAGACACCAACCTTTTGGTGGGTCTGTATTTAACCCTCAACTCGCGGCGATCGTCATATGACGGGAGAGAGAACATTGGCCACTCCTACGGCGCCCATCATACGACGGGTGCCATTTTGAGGCCATTATGAGCAATGCGAGAGAGACCGATCGTTGGAGAGACAATAGGCAGCCTTGAACCGCTCGCGACGGCGCCCCGGCATACACTGATACTGCACACAGACCTCGCTCACTCACACACCCTCCCTCGCCCACGAAAAAACACTAAATCCCCTTATTTTACAGCTTTTCCCCTTCGGTTACACGATCGTTGCAAGATAACCAGGTATCATAGAGGGATGATTCAGGCTCATTGGAAAGTTCTATCTTTTCACTTTCACGGATATATAATTGTATTATGCTCTGGCTTTTTGGTAAATATGGCCGCCCAGCGCTACGGTGACCCCGCGCCCATAGGGAGTTAAATAAGCATTTCATCCGCATACACATCCTAACAGCATGTTTAATGAGATAAATACAAGTTATATTTATCTTTGGTACTAGTATTGTTTCTTATATATATATATATATGTATAGAGAGAGAGAGAGCTAGAGAGAGAGAGTTAGAGAGAGTATATATATATATATATATATATATATATATATATATATATATACAGTATATATACTGTATATACCCGGTATATATATATATGTGTGTTACTCAGTTACTCAGTTACTCAGTTACTTGTTCGTCAAGGGGAATCCACACAATGCAATGCGAGCTACGCTCATTATTATCGCACCTCCTTAACTGAGAATGTATTGCGTGAAATGCATGTTAAGTATTTTTATGTATCGTTGGAATGGCTGTGGATGTGTGTGTAGTCTGTATTTTAGCCAATTGGCGACATCTGGATACGAATACTTAGGGTTAATCTGTACGGTACCATTCTCACTACGGTACCAGTCTCACCCGAAGGCTTAGGTTGACCAGTACGATACCCATCTCGCCTTGTAACCGATCACCAACCCCAGATGGGGCGTCACAACTTCGTCCAATTATACCAGGTTCCTATTTATACTACTAGGTGAACAGAGGCTACACCGCTAGGAGACTTGCCCAAATGCCTCTTGTGTGTGTGTGTGTGTGTGTGTGTGTGTAATTATATGTATATGTACGAAGGACTTTGAATTCGTCAACACCTGGGAGGCCTTTTACCGCGAAAAGCGTTTGTTTGTAGCGGATGGAGTCCATCTGAACCAGTTGGGAGCAGCAAGATTAGGCAGCCTGCTTCAAGGAAAGGATTTTCGTAAAAGAAGCAGTCAACCGAGGACTACCAGGGATGAGGATCAAGGACAGCGTACGTAAATGTAGATCCGGCCAAAACTAAAAATTAGATTGAAGAGCATTCCGTGAATTCTAAAACTTTAATGGTTTTCTAGGCAAATGCTCGTAGCATACACAATAAATTTTAAGAATTAGAGGAACTATTGTTTACAGAAAATGACAATGGAATTGGCATAACAAAATCTTGGATCAATAGAGAAACGGTCTTTTTAGTAGGGTATTCACTTCCAAGTTATGTAATGTTTGAGAAAAGCCGAATAAGTATTAATGGAGGTGGCGTTTTATCTATATTCAAAGAAAGTCTAAACCCGATACTCTTGTTAAAACCTCAAATTGTGAACATCGACACATCCTTTTTGCTATAATAATAAATAATTGTACAAAAATAATACTTGCATAAATATACAGACCTCCAGCTATATATATATATATATATATATATATATATATATATATATATATATATATATATATACAGTATTATATATATATATACTGTATATATATATATATATATGTGTGTGTGCGTGGGGGTGGGTGTGTATGTGTGTGTGTATATACATATGTAGGCTATATCTGACAAGATCGACCAGGAATTTTGAGGGAATTATCTCCACAACGAAAATAAAGGCAAAGCAAGAACTGACACTAAGTATTTGTTAAAAGTGATGCAATCAAATGAGAATTTGGTATGATACTAAGCTTAGCAACGGAACTGACAAAAAACTGTATATAGTGTATATTGTGATACAATAGAACAGTGGAATCGTTTAATGTTTTGTGGGTCCGTTTCGCATTATTATGGCATGTCTCTGACCCTCTCTCACGTAATTTACGGTAGGCCTACGTCATTCTTTATTTATGTAATGTAATGTTAGCATAATAGACTGTAAGTTTCGCGCTGTCCTCTTAACGTATTATAGGTCGGTATTAAAATATTCATGTTCGCTTCAGTATATATTCCTACCGAGAATTGTCTACGGTAAATTTTGTTTGCCTCCATTAACCCCTTCCATACAGGCGACGTCTTTTTACTTTTATTCTAGCTACATTATGACGATTTTGTGCAGTTTAAAAAGTGCCTCCAATAATTAACAAGCTTCGAACTATCTCACTTAAAACCTTCTACTACCACATATCCTTCTAATTTCTAAAACTCCACAAAATCGTCTAAATAGATCTAGAGAAATATTTTAATGACGTCGCCGGTGCAAAAGGGGTTAAAACTCGAACAACGGTTAGTCAGGTTGACATGCCAAACATTAACTTATTTGGTCATGGCGTGTAAGTCAAGTAAGGATCATAGAAACTAACAAAATATACACACATGGCAAAACATTACACGATATTTTCATAAGTCTATGAATGCAATACAAGCCCTTTTCACCATTCATTATCTTTAATATCACAATATACAGCATATAATATTTATATACTCACCTCTCCTGAGCCTCGTGTTGTTTGTTGTCCAACAATGGTTGTGTTCTTTTTGTCACCTTACTTAATATGTATTAGGTGGTTAGCTGGCGACTTCAAGCCATCCTTAACCTTATTACATAACAACCTATAACCTATTTAACTTCGCTTGCTAACCTTATTACATAACAACCTATAACCACCTTATTACATAACAACCTATAACCTATTTAACTTCAAGCCATCCTTAACCTTATTACATAACAACCTATAACCTATTTAACTTCAAGCCATCCTTAACCTTATTACATAACAACCTATAACCTATTTAACTTCAAGCCATCCTTAACCTTATTACATTACAACCTATAACCTATTTAACTTCAAGCCATCCTTAACCTTATTACATAACAACCTATAACCTATTTAACTTCAAGCCATCCTTAACCTTATTACATAACAACCTATAACCTATTTAACTTCAAGCCATCCTTAACCTTATTACATAACAACCTATAACCTATTTAACTTCAAGCCATCCTTAACCTTATTACATTACAACCTATAACCTATTTAACTTCAAGCCATCCTTAACCTTATTACATAACAACCTATAACCTATTTAACTTCAAGCCATCCTTAACCTTATTACATAACAACCTATAACCTATTTAACTTCAAGCCATCCTTAACCTTATTACATAACAACCTATAACCTATTTAACTTCGCTTGCTAACCTTCTAATCAACCCAATACTAACCAGATACTCATACTCTACCTAAAGTTTAAATAATTGTAAACACATTTAATCCGATCAACTGCAACTTAACTTTAGTACTGAATTAGAATCTACTCTAATCTGACTTCACCAATCTAACCCAACATTTTGTAGTATAGCTACAGCATATTTAACGGAATCCCAGACCCTAATTATGTTTATTACTGCTATCCCAATGATATTTGAATTAATATAATCGTAAACATTGTGCGTGAAACCAATATATTTATCATTATAATGACATTTGACAAACCAAAAAACACAACTTAAGTTGTATTAAATATTTTAGGAAGATAGGAATACCTTGCTATGCTATAAAACCCAACTATGTGGCACTCGTGAAAGTTCTGGAGACGAGAGGCAAGTCGATAGGTCGGCGGCGAAGCACCACACCTCACAACGATCAGAGCAACACTGGCCAAGTCGACCTAGCGCGAGACCGATTTCTCAGTCGGACCTCAGACTCCCCACTGATTGTTGCCAAGCGCTGCCAATCCTTACCAGGCAATTTCGTGTGCTTACTTGTCGGAATATTCTTTTGTTCTGTTAAGATAGAGTATCAGATTGAAATATTCAAATTATCTAAAACACATATTATAATTTATTTATTTATATATACAAATATAATATAAATTACACAAAATAAAATAAAAGCATAAAAGTTCATCTTGGTCACTTTCATGCGAAATTTAAGATTGTTTGCCCGAAAACAGCCTAAATACGTGTTTTGGTCATTTGGACTCAGAGTGGACTAAACGCTGTCAAAACGTATTCACCATTTGGAGGCAAACTGGGAAAAAAACGTCGATTTAGGTTGGTTTCCATCCATTTTCACATCACCGAAACATCTTTATTATGTGAGTTTGTATTATCTCGGCCAATTTAGCCCATAATAAGTTAAAACGGGTCAAACACGTTTTTCATCGTTTGGAACAACTTTGGTTAGAAAAAGGTAATTTTACCCACTTTTAGACGAGATTTACGATATGCCCCAAAACATCCTTAATGCATGTTTTTTGCGCTATTTCGCCAAAAAATAGCTAAAATGGTCCAGAAACATGTTTTTCATCGTATGGAACAACGTGTGTTGGAAAAAGTCCTTTTAGTCAGTTAGCCTATAGGCGAAATTTACGATGTTACCAGTTAACAGTCAAAATAAGTGTTTTTGAGCCATCTCGAACGTTTTGGGCCGGAATCGAATACAATTCTCCATAAACATGTTTTTTCGTTGTTTGGAACAGCTTTGGTTCGAAAAGGTTTATTTGGTCACTCTTAGGGGAAATTTAAGAATTTGCCCGAAAGCAGCCTGTACAGTATACGTGTTCTTGAGGTATCCCCGCCATTTGGGACTAAGATGGGCTTACAACGCTCCAGAAACATGTTCTTCATCATTTGGTAAAACAAAAATCGTCTATTTTCACGATTTCACCAGAAAACTGCCTAAATACATGTTTGAGAGGTATATCGCCTAATTTGGTCCAGTATTAGCAAAAATAATCCAGAAACACGCTTTTCATCTTTTTCAACAACTATAGGCCTAACTCGAAAAAGTCCAATACGGTAACTAAGACAAAATTTGCGATTTCCCTCGAAAACAACGTAATGCGTGATATCTCGGTCATTTGGCCCCAGAATGGGCTAAAACGCTCCCGAAACATGTCTTTCACCATTTGGCAGTTTGGGCAAAACACGTCGATTTGTGTCGGTGTTCGCTCATCTTGGTCAAGTTTGTCTAAAATTAACTAAAACGGTTCTAAAACACGTTTTTCAACGTTTGGAACAACTTTGGTTAGGAAAAAGTTTATGCATGGTCACTTTAAAGCGAAATTTATGATCATGCACGAAAATAGCATAAAAATGTTTTTGTTAGCTATCTCGATCATTTGAGCCCAGAATAGGCTAAAATGCTCCCAACACATGTTTTTCGCCATTTGGAAGTACTTTGGGCAAACAGCGTCGATTTAAGATCGTGTTCGGTGATTTTCACATTTTCACCGAAAAAAAAACTGTATAGGCCTACGTGAGTTTGAGCTAGCTCTGCCAAATTAACCCCAGAATTCGCTAAAACGAGTCTAAGACATGTTTTTCATCAGTTGGATGTTCATATGTTCAGTTCATATGTTTGGTTAGAGAAAGTCCATTTTGGTAACTTTAAGGTGAAATTTACGATTTAGCTCTAAAACAGCCTAAATGCGTATGTCTGACCTACCTCGGCCAATGTGGCTCAGAATTAGCTAAAACGGTCTTAAAGGAAATTTTCCATCATTTGGAACAACGTTGGTTTGGAAGTCAATTTTGGTAATTTACTAATAGTTCTTAATTACTTACAGTACATGCGATGTTTGCGATTTTGCCCGAAAACAACCTAAAGACGTGTCTTTGAGCTTTTTCGGCTGTTTGAGCCCAGAATGGGATAAAACGCTCCAAAAAGCGCATGTTTTACTATTTGGAGGTACATTGGGTGAAGAACGTCGATCAGGATCATGTTTCATTTATTTTCACGATATCACCGGAAATCAGCCTAAATATGTGTTTTTTAGCTATCTCGGCCATTGTGGCACATTCTTAGCTAAAACGGTCAATAAACCATGTTTTTCATCGGTTGGAACAACTTTGGTTCGAAAAACTCCTAATTTTATTTATTTGTTCTATGTGACTGGGGGAGGCAAAAGGCAGAACTGCCTGTAACGAGTGCCTCCCCCAGAGTTGAAAGAGTGACAGGGCCAAAACCAAGGGCCGTTCGAGCCAAAATGCCTGGACACATGGAGTTTGAAGCAATTTAAGTCATGGGAAGAAGGAAAGGCTGATTCTGGGAGAGAGTTCCAGAGCTCAGCTGTTGAATAGAAGAAAAGTCTGAGAGTAACATTTCACTCTTGGGTTGGAGAGTTGCATAGAGTAGGGGTGGGATTTTGCTGCAAGACGGGTACCATGTGCGCTACATAGAGGAGGTGGTATACAGTACACTGGGAAAGCTCTGAGGAACACTGATTATTAAAGTAGCGATAGAATAGCGAGAGAGATGCAACATTGCAGCGGAGAGAGAGAGATTGCAGAGAGTTGGTGAGTGGACGGAAGTTAATGATTCAAAAGGCCTTCCTTTCAACTTTGTCTAGGAGAGCGGTGTGAGAGGAACCTCCCCACACATGTGAACAATACTCAATACAAGGAAGCACCGTTCCCCTATACAGAGCAAGAAGCTGTGCAGGGGTTAAGAACCCATTGAGGCGGTTGAGCACACCCAGCTTCTGGGAGGCTGCCTTGGCAAGACTGGTAATATGGTCCTTCCAAGTGAGAGCAGGAGAAAAAGAGACACCAAGAATATTGAGAGAAGATGAAGGATTGATTTTTGTATTGTTGAAGTATAATGGAAAGTGTTCTGGGAATTCCGGACGGGTAGTAAAATGGAGAAATTGAGTTTTGGAAGCATTACAGGTAACAAGGTTTGCTCTGCCCCAATTGGAAATAGTAGTTAGATCAGCGGATAAGTGTTCTATGGCTTCATTACGTTTGTTATTTTTGAGGGATTGCTGGTTGGGGCGTTCTGTAAATCTAGTTGAGTAGTGTAAGGTAGAGTCGTCTGCATATCAATGGATGGGACTGGAGGTACAGTTGAGAAGATCATTTAAGAAAATTAGAAATAGAATTGGAGATAGGACAGAACCCTGAGGAACACCGGAGTTGATAGGATGAGGAAGTGAACGATGGCCATCCACAACCGCAGCTATGGAACAACCGGAAACGAAGTTAGAGACAAAGGCACAGACAGAGGGATAGCAACCAAAGGAGGGTAGTTTAGAAATTAGAGATTTGTGCCAGACTCTATCGAAGGCCTTCGATATGTCTAGCGCAATAGAAAAAGTCTCACCGAAGTCCTGAAAGGAGGATGACCAAGAATTAGTAAGATTTGAAAGAAGATCACCTGTAGAGCGACCCTTAACCCCTTCTGTACCGGCGACGTTTTTATAGTTTTATTCTGGCTACTTTTAGACGATTTTGTGCAGCTTACGAAGGATCTGTGGTAGTAGAAAGGGTAAAGTGAGATAATTCGAAGCTTGTAAATTGCTAGAAGCCCTTTTTAAGCAAAATACAATTGTCTAATAGTAGCCAGAATAAGGTTAAAAGGACGGATCGGTACAGAAAGGGTTAAGGAAGCCATACTGGCGATCTGAGAGTAGATTATGAGAAGAGAAATGCTTAAGGAATTTGGAAGTAAGAATAGTTTCAAAATCTTTAGAGATACAAGAGATGAGAGCAATTGGACGATAGTTGGAGGGTTGAGAATGGTCACTCTTCTTTGTGACAGGTTGAATGAGAGCAAACTTCCAGCAAGAAGGGAAGACGTTAGAGGAGAGACAAAGACAAAAGAGTTTGCCTAGGCAGAGAGTCAGCACGGAAGCACAGTTTTTGAGTACAACAGGAGGAACATCGTCCGGACCGTACGCCTTCTTAGTATTAAGCCTGGAGAGGGTAGAAAGTAAATTTGTAGTAGAGATTAGGATATTAGGCATAAGTAGCTAGTTCTTTAGATAGGGTGGTTGTGGGGTTTTGAACAGAAATATTGAGAGTGTAAATGAGAGGTTAAATGGAACAATTTTAGCGTCAGGCGAAAGCGATAAGGATATTCAGTCTCATGCTAAAAATGATGACTATAATGCAAATGATAGTAGTGATGGTGCAACGGAAGATGGAAATGTCGCTAAAAACAAAGGTAAATTAGGTATAAAGAAAATAAGTAAATTGAGAGTATATTACACAAACTGTAGGAGTCTATGTAACAAAATGAACGAACTTAGAGCCCTTGTTAGCAAAGAAAATATAGACATAATAGCGCTAACTGAAACGTGGATTAATACATAAACCAGGCATTTTTTAGCAGAATTTGATATACCAGGATATAGTTTGTTTAAATATGACCGAACAAGTAAGAGGGGTGGCGGTATAGCAGTGTTTGTCAGGAGTACATTAAAAAGCTGTATTAAATCAGGTATTAGACTAAATAACGATAATGAAAGTGTTTGGGTAAAGGTTAACGAAGGTAGTGAGACCATAGTTATTGGAGTTATGTATAGACCGCCAAATATGAGTAGAAATGACGGAACGTCATTATGGGAGGAAATTAAAATGGCATCAAGGTTTAGCAATGTGTGCATTATGGGGGATTTTAATTTTCCGAATATAGATTGGCAGCATCAAATAGGAGACTCTGATTCTGAGGAGTTTATAGAGGTAGTACAAGATAGTTTTTTATTTCAATTCATAGATACGCCGACTAGAGGTAATAATATTCTCGATTTACTTTTCAGTAACAATGAACATATGGTAAATAATGTAGAGATAGGGGACCACCTAGGAAATAGTGACCACAATTCTGTGTATTTTAATATACAATGGAAAGGTAATACCAGAGAGAATACAACATTAATACCTGACTTTAGAAAAGCCAATTATGGTGGGTTAAGAAGAGCCCTATTAGCGGACCCTATGGTCAAAAAATTAAGTCGATCCAGGTGTCCAAATGAGTGTACCCCTTCTCAGGCACCTGTCATCTTAAGTCAGGAAGAGACGTCAACCTTGGTAGATACATACGATAATTTTATCAAGTCAGTATTCAATGCACAAAATAAATACATCCCCAAAAGAAAATTTAGATCAACACAGAACCAACCCAAATGGATGAATAATAGACTATTAGATCTTCTAGGACAAAAGAGAGGAATATATAGAAAAATTAGAAAAGGCGAAATTCACCTACTTGCTTACTATCAGAATCTATCAAGACAGGTAAAAAAGGATATTAGGAAAGAAAAAAGAAATTATGAAATTTAGGTTGCCAATGACTCAAAAAATAATCCTAAAGCTTTTTACCAACTATATAAATCCAAGGTTAGAGATGTAATTGGTCCCCTTAAAACTTCGATAGGAGAAATGACAGAAAATGATTTAGAAATGTGCAGTACATTAAATAGTCAATTTCTTTCCGTTTTCACTAATGAAAATTTGGCACAGTTTCCAGAAGTCCGTAAGGTATATAGCGATAGTATAGAAAATAGGTTAAGTACGGTTACTATAAGTAGAAATGATGTGCTTAAGGAAATTGACAGACTGAAACCTCATAAATCGCCTGGTCCTGATGAGGTATATGCTAGAGTATTAAAAGAATGTAGGGATGAGTTAAGTTACCCATTAACATTTTTATTTAACAAGTCATTGGAGACAGGTATAGTTCCAGAAGCTTGGAGGCTTGCAAACGTAGTTCCGATCTTCAAAAAAGGTGACAAATCAATAGCATCCAATTACCGTCCCATTAGTCTTACATCAATCATAGGAAAGCTACTAGAGTCAATTATTGCTAGTAAAATTAGAAACCACTTAGATACATTTAATTTAATAAATTCTTCTCAGCATGAATTCACTCAGGGACGTTCTTACCTTACTAATTTGCTTAGTTTTTTCTCAGAGGTATATGAAGCAGTAGATAATGACAAGTCATATGATATAATATATTTAGATTTCAGTAAAGCTTTCGACAGAGTCCCCCATGAGAGATTGATGAGAAAGGTTGAGGCGCATGGAATAGGTGGGGCGTTGTTGGGATGGATTAGGTCATGGCTAATTGGTAGGAAGCAGAGAGTCAGCATAAATGGTACGAAGTCAGAATGGGGAGCAGTCAAAAGTGGTATCCCCCAGGGATCTGTATTAGGTCCTCTGTTGTTTGTTATATACATAAATGACCTTGATTTAGGTATAACTAGTAGGATAAGTAAATTTGCAGACGATACCAAAATGGGGAGAACAATTGATTCAGATAGAGATATAGAGTGCCTCCAAAGGGATCTAGATACCTTACACGAATGGTCAGTAAATTGGCAGATGAAGTTTAACATTGACAAATGCAAGGTATTAAAAATAGGGAAGATGCATACAAATGTTAAATATAAACTAGCTAATGTGGAATTAGAAAACTCGAATTGTGAGAAAGATCTAGGTGTGTTTGTTAGCAATGATTTGAAGCCTAGACAACAGTGTATAAGCGTTCGAAACAAGGCAAACAGGATTCTCGGGTTCATCTCAAGGAGTGTGAGTAACAGAACTGCTGATGTTATCTTAAAACTTTACTTGTCATTAGTGAGACCCCATATGGATTATGCTGTTCAATTTTGGTGTCCTTATTACAGAATGGACATAGATTCATTGGAGAGAGTACAACGTAGAATGACAAAAATGATCCATAATATTAGAAATCTTCCGTATAAAGAAAGGTTGAAGAAATTAGGCTTACATTCGTTAGAGAGACGCAGAGTTAGAGGGGATATGATAGAGGTGTTCAAGTGGGTTAGTGGGATTAACAAAGGGGACATGACAAATGTACTAAAGCTCAGTGATAGCGAAAGAACTCGTACCAATGGTTTCAAATTAGATAAATTTCGTTTCAGAAAAGATATAGGCAAATATTGGTTTGGTAACAGAGTTGTAGATGGGTGGAATGGACTACCAAGTGCTATAGTGGGATTAAAAACGATAGGGAGCTTTAAGATAAAATTGGATAAGCATATGGACGAGAAGGGTTGGGTGTGAAGGGGGATCAGCCGGGTTGGGCCAATCAGCGCTCTGCAGACCCCCGTAATCCTGCGTTAATCTCTAACCGTTTTGGTAAGATGATCCTCAGGGTATTAGAGTGTTGAGCCTATAATTGGGCTTTGTAATTGGGGTTGTGTGGGACAGGGATCTGCCTTGCTTAGGCCAATCGGCTTTCTGCAGACTCCCATTTTCTTATGTTCTTATGTTCCTATGTAGGAGAGAGGGGGATGGAGAGGGAGGAATAGCACCGGAATCATCCAAGGTTGAGTTTCTAGCGAAAGTTTGAGCGAAGAGTTCAGCTTTGTCAGAGGAAGAAGTGATGGTTGTGCCATCAGAGTGGGAAAGGGGAGGGAAAGACGAAAAAGGTAAGTTGTTGGAGAAGTTTTTGGCTAGATGCCAGAAAGCTTGGGGAAGAGCTAGAGTTGGATAGTTAACCCATACTGTACCGTAGGATACAGTAATAAAAGTCCCCAGCAGTCCCAAGCAATGGGGAAAAATGGCAGGAGAGACCACTTATCCACCTCCAAAGATGAGGCAACACTGGCTCTGTCACCCTTCAGTGGGTTTCATATAAGGTGAGAAGTGTTGCCAACACGGGAGCAGTGCTCAAAAGGTCGTGGTAACTGGTACAGGGTTGTACAGGCAGTTACAAGGAAAGTACATTACTGACGGATATATACGTCGCTGGGACTGGGGAGTTACTTATCTACTGATGGATATATACGTCGCTGGAATTGGAGGGCTTAAGTGCATTAATTATTGATGACAGAGTCCTTGGCAAGTCGAAGAATAGATTTGGCTTGATTTCGAGTAGAAATATAGGATGAATGAGATTCTTGAGTATGAAGGCGTAGGTACCATTTGAATGTTTCCTCCTTGTTGCGGACAGCAGTAGAACAAGCGAACAAGCGTGAGTAAACCAAGATTTTTTTTGCATTAGTCTGAGAGAAAGAGAATGGAATGTATGCTTCCATGCCCGATAGGATTACCTCGGTATTGCGTTCAGCACTCTCCGAGGGTCCACGTAAGCAGAAATAATTCCATGGGAAATCAAAGAAGTACTGCTGGAGAGCCTCCCAGTCGGCAGCGCCAAAGTGCCACAAGCACCGCCGGCTTGGAGGATCGGGTGGCCGTACTGAAGAGATAAGACAGGTGACAGAGATAAGTTTATGGTCGGAGGAGCCCAAAAGGAGAGAAAATATCGACAGAATAAGAAGAAGGGATAGAAGTTAGAAACAAGTCAAGAATGTTGGGCCGATCTCCGAGGCGATCCGGGATACGGAGGGGTTGCTGACCTAGGTCATTTAGGATAGAAAAGACGTAGGCTTGTTCACCAGGTTGGTCGGTAGTGTGAGAGGAGAGCCATTGGCGGTTGTGAACGTTGAAATCTCCTAAGATGGAGATTTCTGAGAAAGGAGAAATGGATAGGATGTGTTCCACTGTAGAGTTTAGATAGTCAAAGAATTTGGGAAAGTCGGTAGAGTTAGGGGAAAGATAGACAACACAGAAATATTTAGTAAGAGAATGACAGGAAAGTTTGAGCCATAATGTTGAGAATTCAGAGGAGTCGAAATCGGGAACACAAGTACAAGTGAGTTTGTTGTGCACGTATGTACAACATCCGCCTTTGGGTTTGAAATTAGGATAGAGAAAGTACCGTAGGAGGATACAGAGAAGGAGCTGCTGGCAGTTGCTTCAGACACCTGAGTTTCGGTGAGGAAAAGAAGATCAGGTTTGTAGGAGGAAAGATGGTGTTCAACAGAGGGAAAATTAGAGGAAAGTCTGCGAATGTTGCAAAAGTTAATAAAAAGAGTAACAGGTCGAGGTCCAGGTAATTTTGAGGGGTCGCCAAGGGAAGGTCGGCCGGTTTGGGGGCATTTATGGTCCCCCTTCTGGGGACTCCGAGGCTGGGCTAGAGTTATCATCTTTATAGTGTTACGACTGACAGTAGAGGCTTCTAGTCCTTGGACCAACACAGACAATTAAATACTCAGCACCTCCGTAGCCTCAACTCGTAACACAGCCTATCGCAACAGAACAGAGCTCATTCGCAACTTCCAGGCTCTCTGGGGACCAAAGGTGCAGACAATACCCCAACTGGTTCCGTTATACAAACACTGCAAAAACTGGAACCCCTAGTTGTGGTGAAAAGATATCTTGAGCCACAACTATCATCAACACTCAGTACCGAATAGCAATACTGAGGAGGATCCTTTCTAAGCTGCACAAAGAAGAGAAAGCTCTGATTTAATCTACGTTAATCAAATTATGGTAAATACCTGACAACAATGAATGCAAAATAATGAAGCAAGTATCAAGCATAAACAAATGAATCAAGGATCAAACAAACACCTATCAACCACCACCCACCTAAGCTCATCCTAACAATCGTTGAGGCGTCCTAAGCCGACTTCAACTCAACGGGTTTTTATAATTGTGCCAGTGCTCGTGCTAAGCGGAGAAATAATACCCAGGGAGGCAACACAGCCTACCTGCAGTGCACTGTAACACAATTAAAAAATGCCACAGTCTATTTTGTCCAGTCTATCAGTTGGCCTCGGCCGAAGTAATCCTCCCTGTAACAGAAAGACTATTGAAGTCTTCCACCCTCTACTTCGAACCAGGCATTCCAAATAGACTGGACCCCTAGGTAAAATAATTGCACATACAAGAAATAATGATCGGCTGGTAATAAAGACACGCCACTGCAGGAATAAAATAAAATGATAAAGCTATTATGCCAGCGAGGAATAATCTTATTACCCCTCCACCAATACCGAAGTATACTGGCTCCCTTAACAAAGACAAGCTGCAAAGACAAGCTGCAGCTGCAGGCATCCATCCTTCTGAATCCTCCCTTCCTCGCGAGGACAGAGTCTACCTGGCCAAGCTGAGATGCGGATACCATCCAGCTCTTCTGAGCTATCAGAAGAGACTGGATGACTCCATCGTCGACACCTGCCCAGGTTGTAACACAGCACCCCATACCATTAAACACATCATAGAAAACTGCATTTCACACAACCACTTACGCCAACAACACAATCTACACTCCTTGAGAGCTCTGTGGGAAAAACCCGACCGTTGCCATGGCCTTCCTTAGGGACTCAGGGCTGTTCAGCCAGGCAGCTTAGGGAACAACAACTACAACAAAGACAAGGGTGTGGCTAAACACAGAAAGGAAGAAACATTATATGGAAAAACACAAGTAAATCTGCAGTCACAACACGAGGGACAAACAAACCACATACACCCCTTAGAATCCGTCTGATGTTACGTTAATATGCCAATGAATAAACAAAGAATAATTCCAAGAATGAAATAATTAAATAAGCAAATAAACAACAAAGAGAAATGCGAGTGGTAGCTGTTACTCCCTTAATAGTTGGAATCGGACTCACATTCCTACAGCGAGAATTTACTAAGGCCGGCACCAGATGGAGCTACTTGAACCAGACTGATGGTTCTTCTATACTTCCTTACTTAAATAATGCAACTACGACAAGTAGGACAACATAGGATTAAGCAACTAAATACAACATGCTTATACAACGCATGCGTACTGTATCAATATTGAAATGCCGAGAAAACAGAAAGTCCCCCACAAGAGGTCCAAGAAAATGGCAAGAGAGCATAGAAAGCGTTCATCAAAATCCAGTCGAAGGGAAACTAAAACAAAATCCATAAACACATCAAAAGTAACTGGAGAGGAGAAGTTACCACAAACCAACCAAAATCCCGCCAACATCAACGATAAGACGACAACGACAGGAGGAGGAGAACAGAGGACACAATCGGAAGGCGCACCCAAAACAACCGGGCGTGGACCACCACAAAGGGAAGCCCGAGTAGCCAACATCCGGATGGAATGTCCTCCCACACCCGGGAAAGCTCTACCCCTGAGTCCAACATCCACACAACAGCCCAAGAGGAGAAAGATCATCTTCAGCCAGAAAAAAAAAGATTCATGCCCACAGAAATATTAAATGCTAAACTTACCTATGATGTTAATGATGAAATTATCTAAATTATGTTATTCTGCTAGACGATCCCTAGCTCAAATACCTATGTTCCATTTCCATGTACAAATAGTATTAAGGCTAAAATTGTATTACCTTGTAGAAATGATCAACATTGTCCTTTGTGCGTAAATGCCTTAATAATGGCCAAGAAACTATCTCTCCATTATTACTGTAAGAACCACCAACAGACATAATTAACCTGTACTAATGTTAATTATAAAAACTCGAGTACCTTACTTATGTACTAATTTGATTACAAACTCTTTTCATATACTGTATATGCACGACCAACTACAAATACCTCATGTCTCTTACGATACAGAAACTATCATCAGTATGCTATAATAATATACTAAGAATAGACCAAACTAATTCCGTATTTCTCCCACAACCTCAATTTAAGTGCCCTCACTACAGCACTATTATAATAATAAATGAACCACATTTTCCTACTTAAAACACAATGTTCACTACCTTACAAATACCTTGTACGTGTACCACGCATTCCCACCTTCGCTTATTCTGTTTACATTCCTTGTAACAGAATAGCTCACCGTGATACTTTTAAACAACCTTAAAAACTAAATACATAAACTAGAACACTTTTACTTATGTATTAATCTGATTGTAATATCTTATGTTAAAATTAATAATGATTAACTGAAATATCTCATATTCTCTATGCCATAACAATTCTCATTCTTATGCTCTATTAATATACTAAAGAGTCGATAAAACCAATTCTTATTTTGCCCACAACATTGAATTAACATGTTTCACTACCATACTGTTATAACGACAAAACCCAGCTCCATTGTCGAGATTAAATACTATGTTCACTATATTTCCAATACCGCGTTAGGTTGACTACGCATCCCCACCTTCACTTGTCTGCCTACCACTCCTTGTAACGGCCTACGCTTGCCGTAAATACAAACCCCAGAATGTTTCCCCCATGTACTATTGTTCTATTCTACAGAGAACCATATTCTCTTGCTCTCTTTTTCTGATTTTAATATAAGCCTCTATTACCATCATGCTATGTCAACCACAGTCTCTATATAGCACTCCCTTATAATTGAGTACTATAATAAAAACTACAACAGACGAACTCCCCACCAGCGTAAGAAGGACTCCTCACAAAAACAGGAGGATGCGCACTCGCGCCCTTGCTGTACTCAAGGGGTGAACGGGTATCACGCAGTAATCGCCAATACCATGTCAGTGAAATCTAGAAAGGGTAAGCAATTCTGAGGCTTCTCGATCACTGGCATACCAAGTTGAGAATTCTCAGGATTACCCTCCCATTCAAGGATAGATGGCATACCGAAAGTCTACTTGTCTGAGGAGTTTAAACCCTATTGAGGGATCCTTGTTAGTTTTGGCATACCATCACCTAACATAGACACCTTTAATAGGCTGCACCTTGAATACTAAAAGGTTGAAGTATCCAGGCATACATACACTTCAAGTTTTACTATTTGAAACGCAACCACTGCATCCTATCAGAGGGTCTTTGTTACTAGTGACATACCATTTGCTAACATAGATGACTTTCTTAGTTTCTGCTTTAATAGTAGGAAGTTAAGGGATTCAGGCATACCTACCCCTCAACACTCTACTATTAAAACTGCACTCTGACTCCCCACAAGGGACCTTGGCATACCACGGTCACTTGTATGGGAAAGGGCTTTGCGAGACACCTTCACAGGCACTCTGCATATAAAGTCCTAGGTGCATTGCGTCTGTTGGCATACCACCAGACAAGTGCAATTAAAAGGTTTAAACACCGCCCCCCCACCTCTTCACGAGAGATCTTAGCATAAAACGGTCACTTGTGAAAGTAAGGACTTTGCGAGATACCTTCACGGGCACTCTGCATATAAAGTCCTAGGTACAGTTCGTCTGTTGGCATACCACCAGACAATTGTAACTAAAAGGTTTAAACACCGCACCCTACCTCTTCACGAGAGATCTTGGCATACCACGGTCACTTGTGAAAGTAAGGGCTTTGCGAGACACCTTCACAGGCACTCTGCATATAAAGTCCTAGGTACATTTCGTCTGTTGGCATACCACAGATAAGTGTAACTAAAAGGTTTAAACACCGTACTCTACCTCTTCACGAAAGATCTTGGCATACCACGGTCACTTGTGAAAGTATGGGAAAGGGCTTTGCGAGACACCTTCACAGGCACTCTGCATATAAAGTCCTAGGTGCATTGCGTCTGTTGGCATACCACCAGACAAGTGCAATTAAAAGGTTTAAACACCGCCCCCCCACCTCTTCACGAGAGATCTTTAGCATACCACGGTCACTTGTGAAAGTAAGGACTTTGCGAGATACCTTCACAGGCACTCTGCATATAAAAGTCCTAGGTGCATTTTTTCTGTGGCATAGACAGAACTTTGTAACTAGACACACTTTGTAACTAAAAGGTATAAACACGGCCCCGAGTCCCTTGAACCTTTTACAAAGGTCAGAGGCAGTCGAGAAAGATAAATACCCCATCTTCTCGCGTTAGCCCGATATAGTGCTATTTCGTCATAACTGAGGCACTATATTTAAGACCCCAATCCAAGAGTACCTGAACAGGACTTCATCACCTGTTGATATAACGGTCAGGAAAGTTGAGTATCCCTAGGCTATAGGTTCTATATACTCGCGTTAGTCCGATGCGGTGCCCAACTATTTAGTTATGGTTACGGAGCCACATTTAAGACCTCAAACCCATTAACCCATCTGTAACTTACTTCACAGGACAGGCCAACCTAGACAGCCGACGGAGACCCAGAAGACTACAAGCTGTTAGTGAATTCCCAGTGCATATCGGAATCAATATTGGAAAATTGTACTAAGTCAATGCCAGTGACGAGGCTAAATAATTCAGAGTCTATAAGTATCATATACCAGTGCGCAGTTGTCTAAGAAAATAGTTAGAGTCCACACATATTGACTCTACCTTAAATTATACAAGTGCTAAAATAGTTAGAGTCCACAAATATCGACTCTGTCATAATTACTCAAAGTGTTTAAGAGTTTAAGAATCCACACATATTGATTCTACCATAATTTGTACAAGTGTTAAGTAGCGAGAGTCCACAAGTATCGACTCTGCCATCATTACTCAAAGTGTAAAATAATTACCATCATTACTCAAAGTGTAAAATAATTAGAGTCCACATATTGGCTCTACCACATTTGTACAAGTGGTATATAACTAGTGTCCACAAATCTTGACTCCACTTTTAAGATTCACACCCATGCACAAGGAGAAATATAAGAGCAGAGTATTAATACATTAATAATAGTTGGAATATAGAAAAAAAAAAAAAAAAAAATTTTTAACTATGATTTGTTTTTATTTTTTTATGTGAGTGAGGGAGGCAAAAGGCAGACTACCTATAGCGAGTGTCTCCCCCATAGTTGAAAGAGTGACAGGGCCAAAATCAAGGGACGTTCGAGCCAAAATACCTGGACACACGGAGTTTGAAGCAATTTAAGTCATAGGAAGAGGGAAAGACTGATTCTGGGAGAGAGTTCCAGAGCTCAGCTGTTGAATAGAAGAACAGTCTGAGTAATGTTTCACTCTTGGGTTGGAGAGTTGCACAGAGTAGGGGTGGGATTGTGTTGCAAGACGGGTACCAAGTGCCCTACATAAAGGAGGTGGTATACACTGGGAAAGCTCTGAGGAAAACTGATTATTATAGTAGCAATAGAATAGCGAGAGAGATGCAACATTGCGGCGAAGAGAGAGAGATTGCAGAGAGTTGGTGAGTGGACGGGAGTTAATGATACGAAAGGCCTTCCTTTCAATTTTGTCTAGGAGAGCGGTGTGAGAGAAACCTCCCCACACATGTGAACAATACTCAATACAAGGACGCACTATGCCCCTGTACAGAGCAAGAAGCTGTGCAGGGGTAAAGAACCCCCTAAGGCAGTTGAGCACACCCAGCTTCTGGGAAGCTGCCTTAGTAAGACTGGTAATATGGTCCTTCCAACTGAGAGCAGAAGAAAAAGAGACACCAAGAATATTGAGAGAAGATGAAGGATTGATTTTTGTATTGTTGAAGAATAAGGGATAGTCCGCAGGGAGCTCCTGACGGGTAGATATATGGAGAAATTGGGTTTTGGAAGCATTAAAGTTAACAAGGTTTTCTCCCTGTCCCAATTTGAGATAGTAGTTAGATCAGAATTTAAGTTTTCTATGGCTTCATTCCGTTTGTCGTTGAGAATTGCTGTCTTCGGCGTTCTGAAAAACTAATGGAGTAGTGTAAAGTTGAGTCGTCTGCGTATGAATGGATGGGAATTGATGTACAGTTGAGAAGATCATTCATAAAAATTAGAAAGAGAATAGGAGATAGGACAGAGCCCTGAGGAACACCGGAGTTTATAGAGTGAGGAAGTGAGCGATGGCCATCCACAACCGCAGCTATGGAACGGCCGGAGAGGAAACTAGAGACAAAGACACAGATGGAGGGATAGAAACCGAAGGAGGGTAGTTTAGAAATTAAAGATTTGTGCCACACTCTATGGAAGGCTTTCGATATGTCTAGTGCAATAGAAAAAGTCTCACCAAAGTCCCGAAAGGAGGATGACCAAGAGTTAGTAAGATTTTAAAGAAGATCACCAGTAGAGCGACCCTTAAGGAAGCCATACTGGCGATCTGAGAGCAGATTATGAGAAGAGAAATGCTTAAGAAATTTAGAAGCAAGAATAGTTTCAAAAACTTTAGAAATACAAGAGATGAGAGCAATTGGACGATAGTTGGAGGGTTGAGAGCGGTCACCCTTCTTTGGGACAGGTTAAATGAGAGCAAACTTCCAGCATGAAGGGAAGACGTTAGAGGATAGACAGAGGCGAAAGAGTTTGCCTAGGCAGGGAGTCAGCACGGAAGCACCGGTTTTTAGTACAACAGGAGGACCACCGTCCGGACCGTAAGCCTTCTTAGTATTAAGCCCAGAGAGGGTAGAAAGTACATCTTTAGAAGAGATTAGGATATTAGGCATAAGTAAGAGAGAGGAGGGTGGAGAGGGAGGAATAGCACCGGAATCATCCAAGGTGGAGTTTCTAGCAAAAGTTTGAGCGAAGAGTTTAGCTTTGTCAGAGGAACAAGTGATGGTTGTGCCATCAGTGTGGGAAAGGGGAGGGAAAGACGAGGAAGATAAATTGTTGGAGAAGTTTTTGGCTAGATGCCAGAAAGCTTGGGAAGAGCTAGAGTTGGATAGTTCAGTGCAAAAAAGAGTGCTTGGCAAGTCGAAGAACAGATTTGGCTTGATTCCGGGCAGAAACATAGGAAGAATGAGAGTTTTGAGTTTTAAGGCATCGGTACCGTTTGAATGCTTCCTCCTTATTGCGGACAGCAGTAGAACAGGCGTGAGTAAACCAAGATTTTTTAGCATTAGTCTGAGAGAAAAGGAATGGAATGTATGCTTCCATGCCCGATAGGATTACCTCGGTAATGCGTTCAGCACTGTCTGATGGTCCCCGGCCACGGAAGCAGAAATCATTCCAAGGGAAATCAAAGAAGTACTGCCGGAGAGCCTCCCAGTTGGCAGCGCCAAAGTGCCACAAACGCCGCCGGCTAGGAGGATCGGGTGGCCGTACTGGAGAGATAGGACAGGTGACAGAGATAAGTTTATGGTCGGAGGAGCCCAAAGGAGAGAAAATATCAACTGTTTAAGAAGAAGGGTTAGAAGTTAGAAACAAGTCAAGAATGTTGGGCCGATCTCCGAGGCGTTCCGGGATACGGGTGGGATGCTGAACTAACTGCTCTAGGTCATTTAGGATAGAAAAGACGTAGGCTTGTTCACCAGGTGGGTCAGTAGTGTGAGAGGAGAGCCGTTGGCGGTGGTGAACGTTGAAATCTCCTAAGATGGAGATTTCTGAGAAAGGAGAAATGGGATAGGATGTGTATTGTCCTCATCATTTATAAATTACTTACAAATATCATACTTAGATATAACGTCACTATTTAAGTATTCGACTACCTCTCAATACATTGTCTATAACGATACGCAAATCAGTTTCTGTATAACGGATTATCACTAAACTAACTTATTATACCTGAGCTCCATCTAGATCCTCGATCGTGCTGGAAGTATATTGATTCAGATTGTATTTATGTTATTGTATCGTGTTAATATATTCTTCCTCAAATACGTGTACGTAGAGATTAAGTCAAATAAACTGTTCTATAAACTATATTTCGGTATTATATGTATCCTCTACTGTCTTCTTTGCATGTATTGTATGAACTCTGAAGTCCCAGTCTTGAAAGAACTCACCTCAACCAATAGCTAAACCTGAATAAAATCAGGGCATAACACCTATACCGGAAAAGCCCATTAATAATAAATGTGTTACATAATTTCGCCACTGTTTAGAGTTAGAGAATGAGAAAATCAAAGAGACCACGTCATTGAACGAAATAATATGAAATTGAAACAGACGATAATATACGGATAAATATACGATATATACGGATAAATATCGCTCACTGCTTAACGCTGTATGGTTGACCATTGCTTCACGCAGTATTGAAATTACCGCAAAACGGTATGATATATTCACCATGTGAATATATGACCAATGCAACATTGTAAGTTATGAACATTAATTAACTAAATTAAACTTACGATGGTGGTACATCGTAACACCCTCACCGGGAGGGGGGGGATTTTCAAGGCAATGACAATTTTGCATCTTAATTCAACCTCACCATAGCTTATAAACATTCTTATTAAGCATTTAGTTTATATATATGATAATATATATATATATATATATATTTGTTGTAAAGTTTTCTAATGTGCTTACAACTAACTTATAATTACAACATTCATCTCAGTACCACCCCAATCCATCTCAGTCGGCCACACAAGTAATCAATGAATGCAATGGTAGGCTACCCTGCTCGGCCCTTGACTTGCGCAATGGCTGGCGCACACAGCTGTCACGATCACACCCCATCTCCTCATGACCCCGTGACAGGCAATCCGCTAGGACATTATCCACTCCCTTTATATGCTTAATTGTAAGGGAATATTCCTGTAGCATAAGGCTCCACCGAGTCAATCACTGATTCTTGTTCCTAAACCAACTGAGAAATTGTAAAGGGTGATGATCAGAATAAATGACAATATTGGGACCGAAGGAAGGCAAGTACACTGAACAAAATTTCAGAGCCAGAATCAAAGACAGCAACTCCTTCTTAATCACAGAATAATTGCGTTGGGCCTTATTAAATTTCTTAGAAAAATATGAGACCGGATGTTCAACACCATCCTTGGAGTCTTGAAGCAAGACAGCCCCAGCGCCGACATCGCTCGCATCAACAGCTAACTTGAAAGGCTTGGAAAAGTCTAGTGCACGCAATATTGGGTAACAGCAAAGGAGTGCCTTCACATCCTTGAATGCTAGCTCACATTTATTAGTCCAACAAAACCCTACCTCCTTCTTGAGGAGATCAGTGAGGGGGAGTGAGTACAGTTGAATAATTTTGTATGAAACGGCGATAATACCCTATCATACCGAGAAAGCGTTGCACTCCCTGCTTATTCTTGAGCACCTCAAAAGACCTTATCACCTCAACCTTGGCGTTCGGGGGAGCAACTCTACCCTGCCCCACGATGTAACCGAGGTACTTCAGTTGTGCCTGGACGAATTCACACTTGTCCAAATTCACCACTAGACCCGCCTCACTGAGTCGTCGAAATAGAGTAGTGACATTATTCAGGTGGGCTGCCCATGATGTGTCATATACTACCACATCGTCTATATAGACTGCAATTTGGAACCCCATCCACAACCTGATCCATCAGACGCTGAAAAGTGGCTTCGGCGTTTTTCAGTCCATATGGCATTACCTTACACTGGTACACATCACCTGCCACAACAAAACTGGCAATTTGCTGTGGGCGAGGTGTCAAAGGGACCTGCCAATAGCCCATCTCTAAGTCCACCTTAGTGATGTACCAGGCAGCCCCTATAGAGTCAATGGAATCATCTACCCGAGGGAGAGGGTATGAGTTAATGCGGGAGAGGTCGTTCACGTGCCTGAAGTCAATACAAAACGCACTTTGCCACCCGGTTTAGGCTGCAAGTTAACAGGAGACACCCACTCACTCCACACACGCTCTATCAAACCCTTCTCTAACATATAATCCAGTTCAGCCTGAAGGGTTTGAGCTCGGGCAGGATTCAGGCGATAGGGAGCCAGTTTTATCGGTTTATTATCCTCCACATCAATGTCATGGACCGCCCAAGTGGTCAGCCGAGGCGCATCCCTAAACACCAAAGGATACTGTGACAACCGACTAAACAAAGCCTGGCTACGGGACTCGTTGAGATGCACCAGCTTAGCCCACAAAACCTCTGAATTGTTCTTACACCAGGTCCCAGCCGACACCACATCGGGAAAATTCCCATGAATTATCTCCCTCCTCCTCCTCCTTCGTGTCTAATACAGCCAGGACCTGCACACCAACACCCTGAGACTTGTTGACTGCAACTCCAACGTTCCCTTTCCCCATCCACTGCTCCTTTGAATGTGCCTGTCCAGCCCAAGAATTGGCTGCGGTGCCAGCAGACAGATGAGGAGTTGGTAGTTGGTACCTCTCTTTAACCAGGTGGGCAAGGTGTGTACCTGTTCTGATGGTGCAGGGGAAATTTTTGTATGTGAAGGGTTGTTGTTCAGACGTGGGGGTTCTGGATGTAGGGGTGGAGAGGAGTTATTTGACCAGCTGGTGGTGCCGCAGGTGTTTCAACAAGAGCTGATACGCACCAGCTGATGTACCTGAGCCCCTGCCCCCAGTACTGCGCAAGGCCAACATCCTATCATCCGCCCACACTGCTGTCTCTCGAGTTTACTTAATTCGCTTTTCTCGGATTTTTGCACAAATTTCTTTATCCACCCCATTGCAGAAGTGTTCAAGGAGGAGCAGTTCCCGGAATTCAGCATAGTTGATAATGTTTTCACTCAGCAACCAGTGATATAGGGCATCTCTTAAGTACTTCTCAAACTCGACATGACTGTCATGAGATCATTTACGAGCATTTCTAAACAAAAGACGGTAGGCCTCGGGTCTTAACTCGTATGCCTGTAGCACACATCTTTTTAAAAGCTCATAGTCTGCCAGTTCCTCTGCCGTGAGTCTGTCATACGCCTCTAGGCCCTTGCCTTTTAATACGCTGGCTACACCGGCCCTGATCCCACCCAAACTCGTGCGCCTTTTTTTTCGAAGCGAAGGAACCACTCCGATACCTTCGATTTGTCAAAAACGGGCACGAGCTTGAGGCTGCGGACCAGACATGTCTCCACCGCCTCAACCCGACCATTACCACCCCGTGCACCTCCCACCTCGCTGAAACTGCCAGGCATCTCTTTCTAACTGTGCTTCTCTCTCCCGCTGTCTTTCCTCATGCTGTGCTTCTCTCTCCCTCTGTCTTTCCTCATGCTGTCTGTCTCTATCCTTTTCTTCTCTTTCTCTCTCTCTTTCTCTCACTTTCTCTTCACTTTCCAACTTCACGACATTGCCCTACATCGCTATCCTCTATCCATAAAACACTACTCTTCCCACTACATATCATACATGTAACACCATACACCTTTACCAAATAAATATGGCAGTACAATTGTTAAGAGCAAACCTGGTGGTCCCTCGGATATCCACCCCCGGCAGGGTTGGGTCATTGACACAGGGCCCTCCCGGTCGTCATCATGCGACTGTGTCAAGAGCATTGCAACGTTCCAAAGCTGCTCGTCGGTGCAGCTTTTTCTTTAGTAATATAAGGGGACTTCACTCTAACATCAATTCTGTACACCAATTTCTTCAAGCAGAATCCCCTACTCTCCTTTTTTTGACAGACTCAAGCAACATCCACATCTGACACTTCTAGATTTCATTTTCCAGGTTATCAACTGCTCCAAAACTTCAGACCTAAGGGAGGTGTATGTTGCTTCGCAAAATCTGAAATTGCCCTGGAGGAGGTTACTAGTTTCAATTGTCCCTATTTTGATTATTCTATATACAAATTAATTTCTGCTGGTAAATTTAAATACATATGTTGCATCTACCGTTCCCCAAATACTCCTCCAGAGCAAAGTCTTTTTGACTCTCTGTCCTCACAACTCAGTGTCCTCAACTTAAATGCTTCTTCTGAAATCACTGTGTTGGGTGATTTTAATGTCCATAATGTTGAATGGCTCACTCATTCAGTCAGGACTGATGATGCAGGACTTGAATGTGAGCTATTTGCAGACTCATTTAATCTCACTCAACTAGTCAACCAACCCACCCGTGTACCAGATAATCCTAATCATAATTCCCACCTACTGGACTTATTTTTAACAACCAATTCAGAAAATTATGATGTTACAGTGAGGTCCCCGCTTGGATCTTCTGATCACTGTCTGATACAGGCCACCTGTCTATCACCTACCACACCTTCCCACTCTGAACCTGTTTTGGTGTCTAAATGGCATTACGATAGGGCAGACTGGGAGGGTCTTCAAGGTTTCTTTATTGATATTCCCTGGACCTCTTTCTTTTCTAATGATGCACACTCCACCTTGAGCCACATACAAGATTTTGTAAAAATTGGAATGGAAACTTTTATTCCTCATCAAAAGTACAGTAAAAGATCTAATTCACCTAAATGGTTTGACCATAATTGTGCTAGAGTAACTGAACAAAAAGCAATAGCCTACAATGCATACACAAGATCAAAAACACATGAAGCCTTTAATTTCTTTAGAAACATGAGAAATCATGCCAAAACTGTATTAACCCGGCAAGCGCGATAGGCCTCACGGAAGGCTTCCTATAGGGAACGCGATAGGCCTCACGGAAGCAGGATTTTTAAAGGCGTACCAAAACGGCGCCAAGCTGTCTAGGGAGTCACAAATTGCGTCACGTTTAGTGCGACATGGTACCTCTCGATGGCACCCACAAACACCCGCCGCACGCACCCCACACAGTCTACACACGCAGTACGCTCTCAGTCACTATGGAGCCTACACGCTCCCCTGACTCGCTCCCTGTTGACTCGCCCAACCCTGTTGCTGGCGGTGTTAGTGCTCGTGGCAGGACACGAACACGTGCCAGGGACCCCTCCTACGTATATACTTCTGAGGATGATGAGCCAGTGAAGCCAAGAAGACCTACACGTGCTGGGAGAGGCACGACACGTGGTGGGAGAGGCACGACACGTGCAACAAGCACGACGAGTGCGAAGAGGTCATTGTCCTCAGCATTTGCTCTGACAACTGCTACCACAACAACTACTGCCTCTACTGTTGTGGCAACGACGCCCACGGCGCCCACCACCACAGGAAGTACAAGTGGCCATCCTGGGGATGCAGGAGCATCGGGGGTAGTTGGCAAGAAGGGTAAGGGTAAAGGACACCCTTATCAGTTCAAGAGGAGTAAGGTGACACCTCCCGCCTCTACCACCCCCGCGTTGCCACCACTACCACCACCCACCACGGCCGCCCCTGCCTCACTACCCACCACGGCCGCCCCTGCACCACTGCCCACCACGGCCGCCCCTGCACCACCGCCCACGCACGCCCCTGCTCCACCACCCACGCCCAACCATGCCCCTGCTGCTGTTGGAGGACCTCGTAGAGTTTTGGCAGCCGGTCTAACGCCATCCAAGTTTGACGCCCTCCTCTTCCCTCCTGACTCCTCTGACGACGACGCTGCAGAAGGGGAAGCCTTCGATCCCAGGAACTATGGCTGGGGTGGTGATAGTGGGAGCGAGTCTGAGGAGGATCAAGACCAATATGAGGGAGGTGCAGAGGATTCGGAAGACGACGATGTACTTCTGCACCGTGACCATGACCAAGACCTGTCTGACGACGAAGGCGCAGATGACGTGGCTGACGGAGGGGCTGATCCTGATCCCCCACGGGCGTATAATTTTGCCTGGTCTGAAGGGTCCCATTTCCAACCAGATTTGCACCAGTTCAATGCCAATCTGGCTGGTTCAACAGCAGACTGGCCCTGCAATGACCAGTCCACGGAATCTGATTTCTTCTGTGCATTTTTTGACCAGGAGGTATTATCTCATCTCGTTTCCCAAACCAATGGCTATTTTACCTGGGTGAGGGAAAGAATTGATATGATATCTCCTAGAGCAAGAATTCGTGCAGGGGTTGGTACGACTGTCCCTGAGCTCCTTGTGTTCTTTGCGTTGTTGCTAATCATGCCTCTCTGCAGGAAGCATGTAATGGAGCATTATTGGAAGCACGACCCAATCATCAACACCCCAATTTTCCGGAAATATATGGCTCGTGATAGATTTTTCTTGCTTCTGCGATTTTTGCACTTCGCAGACAATAATAATCCAAACCGAGCTGATAGAATATGGAAAGTTCGGGATGTGTTGACCATGTTGTTGCAAAGGTACAGGAAATTCTTCTACCCCTTTGCCAACCTGGTGATTGATGAGTCGCTCGTGCTTTTCAAAGGACGCCTGGTGTTCAAGCAGTGCATTCCCTTGAAGAGACACAGGTTCGGGATCAAGATCTTTGTGTTGTGCGATTGTGAAAGTGGAATAGTGCTCGACATGATCGTATACACCGGCACTGATGTAGACATTCCAAAAGTCGGTGGCAACGACCCATTGGGCATGTCAGGGCACATTGTGAAAAAGATGCTGGAGCCCTACCTGAACAAGGGGCACACGTTGTACACCGACAATTGGTATACAAGTCCTGCACTCTGCCAGTTCCTCCATGACCACAAAACGGGGGCATGTGGGACTGTCAGAACTAACAGGAAGTTCATGCCTAAGTTCCAAGGCAATCGCATAGAACTGGACAACCCCTCCCACAGTGACACCGCTTCTGATGACGACTTGGCAGAGGAACAAAGGCGCCGCAGACAGGACAGACCAAGAAGAAAGAAGAAAGAGCACTACAAGCAGCTGGAGAAGTCTGGGAAAGTTCTGGCGGTAAAGTGGCTCGATAAGCGACCAGTCCACCTGCTTTCGACTGTCCATACAGGTGCCCAAGTGGACTCTGGTAAATTCCACTACCGTACCAAGAAGTCTATCCAGAAACCTGATATGGTGGTGGATTATACCAAGTACATGCGCCTTGTGGACAAGTCTGATTGCCAGCTTGCAGGCGTTGAGTGCCTACGAAAAACAGTGAAGTGGTATCACAAGCTTTTCCTTTACTTTGTTGACATCACGATGCTCAACGCTTACAACATGTGGCTGGTAAAAAAAGACATGGCCCCGAACAAAAAACTCAAGTTCAGGGAGTTCATATACAACGTCGCCTACCAACTCCTAGAGAAACACCAACCAGTCTCCGGTCACAGGGGTCGCCGTGCAGTCAACCTCCCAGACAGAGTCATTGATGGATATGACAAACACTACCCTATCCACACCGAGCTATCTGGCACCCGGAGGCTGCAAGTACAGTGCCAGGTCTGTGCCCACTCCACCAGAAAGCCACAAAAAAGAAGCCGAGTCACATCAATGTGCAAGGAATGCAACGTTGGGTTGTGTTTGGGCGAGTGCTTCAGGGACTACCACTCACTCAAGTACTACTAGGAGTGGTACCTGTGTCGCCCTATCTCAGCCAAACTCCTGCCCCACCCACCTACCTCACTACCTACCTCACTACCTACCTGCCCGTACCTGACCTGCCCGTACCTGACCAACGTGATCTCAAAACACCTGCCTGCCTACCTACTTGCCCGTACCTGACCAACGTGATAATATTATCATAACATGTACAAATTATAGTTGTAGGATAAGTTCATATGTTTTGGTATATACTGTATATATATATATTATAAATAGATATATATATATATATATATATATATATATATATATATATATATATATATATATATATATATATATATATATACACAGTATATTATTGTATACAGTATACTGTATATATAAGCAATATTTTCATTTATTATTTCAGTTTAATTCATTAGCCAGGCAATATTTTGTTTTATTTATATATATACCTATGTAATATTATACTAATGTACTAACCTTTTGTAACAACCTTTTGTAATAATAAAACAAACAAAAAAACAAACAAAAAACAAATAAATAAACACAAAAAAACATACTTACGCTCTGCTATTCATCAAAGTTTTCGACTTTATGAATAGCAGGGCGTAAGTATGTAAAAAAAAAAAAAATTCAAGTGATATAAACACTCCAAAAACATCCCCATAACCTCTCTGGTTTCGAACCCACGTCTCTAGGCCTACGTCTCTAGGCCTACATCTCACTCAGTCCATCACTCTAACCACTAGACCATGACTGTTCACACTATACTGACAGCGATTAGATTAGTGCGTACGTATTTTCGGGCAGACGAATGCTTGACAAAAAAAAATATATATATACCCTCGATACACTTGTGTATATCGAAGTATTTAGTATGTATAATACTTTTACATAACCTAACATATTCTATCATTACGAACAAACAGTAAAGAAATTTACAAGTAAATAAATAACCTTTCATCCATGAGTTGCAAGCAAATAGTGCGTAAAAATTGTGTAATGAGATATCGGGTTACTCTAACATACTGCGCCATCCAAGAAGCCTTATCGTTGTTTACAATATAGCAACGACAACACAAAGTGTCTATAAGGTCTAAATTTGTGCATACACCCACGCTAATCTCATCTACCTACTGTAATCTGACCCCTTTTCTCTCCCGCGCCACCCACCTTTCTCAATACACCACTCTTATTTCGCCTATTATTCGTCCGTATGAGTCTCTGCGCTTCATTTATCAGTGTATATTATTCACATGGGCTGCCTTACTCATGAATATGAACAGGTGAAACCATAAAGGTGCTTTTTAGGCGAGATATAGAGCGTTGCTTCTCATCAATCGCACGTTCTTGCCTCCACCCTCTCTCTCTCTCCTCCCGCCTGACTCACTCACACACTCGCTCGCTCGGGGATGTCGTGCCTATCAGCCCATTTTTTTCAACTTGCAGCCACCGTAACTCCACACCCACATTTTTTTAGGGTGGATATATATATATTGGCGGATGTGGCTGCTTATTTCCAAGACATTGAGGTACTTTTTTTTAAATTCTGTGAGATCGATTTTTTTTGCAGAAATGCACAAATAACTACCCTAGCTCCTAGGGCTATTTAGCGCTTAACACGTTAAACCTAACTAAATCAAACTTTCTCCACAAGCAGGCAAATAAACTTCTAAATAATCCAAATGATAACAAAATATTTTGGTCTACTCTTAACTCATTTAAATCCAACTTCACTACTGTTTCATCCATTCCACCATTAAAATCTCCGACTGGCAATCTTGTAAGTGACCCACGAGGTAAAGCTAACCTTCTTGCGGATATTTTCTCCACCAACTCAACCTTAGATGAAATAAATCAAGATGTCCCTGTACTTAATTTTAATTCGCCTGAAATTCCCTCACTTAAGATACACACCAGACATGTCAAAACTATTTTGCAGAATCTCTCAGTAGATAAGGCTCCTGGTCCAGATGAAATTCCTCCAATAGTACTTAAGAATTGCTCCTTGGTGCTCGCTCCTGTATTGGCAAATTTTTTCCGTCTGTGTACTCATACCTCATGCTTCCCAGTACCCTGGAAAGAAGCAAACATCCATCCAGTTCCTAAAAAAGGTGCCTCTTCAGATCCATCAAACTACAGACCAATAGCTATAACTTCCACTCTAGGTAAAGTCTTTGAAATTATATTAAATAATCACATATTAAGCATCTTGAGAATAATAAATTAATCAGTGATAGGCAATATGGTTTTAGACGATGTCGATCAACTGCAGACATGCTTTGCCTTCTTACGCATCAAATCAACCAAGCTACAGACCAACATGGTGAAACACATACAATAGCACTGGATATATCAAAGGCATTTGATAGAGTCTGGCATCAATCCTTATTGTCGAAGATGTCACACTACGGCCTTGCATCATTAGTTCCACTAATTTCTTCTTATCTTCATAACAGAAAAATACGTGTAATGGTAGATGGCCTTTATTCTCAATTTCACTCAATAAATGCTGGTGTTCCCCAGGGATCAGTTTTGGCCCCAATTCTGTTCCTCATTCATATCAATGATCTCATATCTACCACTCATAATCCAATACATTCCTACGCAGATGACTCAACACTCCACAGTTCCTTCACATTTACCAATTCTTTCACCCAACCCGATCTTACAAATTCAAAAATAAACACTGCAATTTCTCTGAACCAGGACCTTTCTAGAATTAATGGATGGGGACAAAAGAATCTAGTTTCCTTTAATGCACAGAAAACCAAGTACATTCAATTTTCTAACCGACAGAATCTCACTGACTCCCTTATATTTGTTAATGATGTAAATATTCCCACTTCCCCTAGTATTGACATTCTCGGTGTAACATTAACTACTAACTTGAGCTGGACACATTATGTTAGAAGCATTGCTAAGAATGCCTCTAAAAAACTGGGACTCCTGTACAGAGTTCGAGAATTCTTCACTGACGAGCAGTTGGCCGTAATATATAAAAGTCATGTGTTCTCAGATGGATTACTGTTCACCTCTGTGGGGTGGAAGTGGAGTGGTTGCATTGAGGCAGTTGGACAAAATTCAAAATAAAGCTATTAGATTAATCAATAACCAGCAATCACACAGGACCTTCCTACATTATCCATACGAAGAAATGTTGCATCCCTTGCATCATTCTACAGATATTTTCACAGCAATTGTTCCGAGGAACTTGCTTCAATTGTGCCGCCTCTCCACATCTTTCCCCGTAGAACTAGGGCAGCTGAGAGCGCCCATGAATTTACACTTTCTCCTCCACAATGCAGAACTTCTGCATATCAGAATTCATTTATCCCCAGAGCTACTACTCTTTGGAATTCACTTCCCTCGAATTGCTTTCCACAAACTTACAATCTACAAATGTTTAAATCCAGTTGTTACAAACATTTTATGAATGGAGGATGCCTTTAGGCACATGGACCTTTTTGTTTTATCTGTGTTTTTCCTTCCTCCGTTCATTGTCAAAAAAAAAAAAAAAAACAAAAAAAAAAAAAGAAAAAAAAGCGACGATGAAGATGAAGACAAAGACGGTGATGTAGACGACGACGACGACGAAGAAGACGACGACGATGATAAAGACGTCGACGACAACGACGACGACGATGAAGACGACGACATCGAAAACGAGGACGACGAAGACAACAACGAAGACGACGACGACTAAGACGACAACGACGACGACGACGATGACAACAAAAACGTCAACGACGACTAAGACGACGAAGACGATGAAGACGACGACATCAAAGACGAGGACGACGAAGACGACAACAAAGACAACGATGAAGACGACGACGCCGACGCCGACGAGGACAACAACGATGAAGAAGAGGTCGACGAAGACGACGACGACGAGGAAGACGACGACGATGACGACATAGACGATGACGACGACGACAAAAACGACGACGACGACGAAGGCGATGATGAAGACGACAACATTGAAGACGAGTACGACGAAGACGACAACAAAGACAACGATGAAGACGACGACGCCGACGCCGATGAGGAAAACAACGATGAAGACGAGGACGACGAAGACGACGACGATGAAGATGATGACGAAGACGACGACAACAAATACGACGACGAAGACAACGAAGATGACGAAGACGACGATGAAGATGACGACATCGAAGATGAGGACGACGAAGACACCGATGACGAAGACGACGACGACGAAAACGTCGACGACGGCGACGAAGACGAGGATGACAACAACGACGAAGAAGACGACTACGACAAAGACGACAATGACGGAGACGACGACAAAGATGACGACGACGACAAATACGAAGACGACGACAACAACAATGAAGACGACGACGAAAATGACAACGATGAAGACGAAGACGAAGACGACGAAGATGGTGATGTAGACGACGATGACAAAGAAGATGACGATCATGACGAAGACGACGATGAAAACGACGACGACGATGACTACGAAGACGGTGATGTAGACGACGACGACGATGAAGATGACGACGATGACGAAGACAACGGCGAAGATGACAATGACGACGACGATGAAGATGACGACATCGAAAACGAGGACGATGAAGACGACAACGACGACGATGACGACAAAAACGGCGACGACTACGAAGATGACGACGACGACGACGATGAAGACGACGACATCGAAGACGAGGACCATGAAGACGACAACAAAGACAACAATGAAGACGACGCCGACGCCGCCGACGAGGACAACAACGATGCAGACGAGGTCGACGAAGACGATGACGATGATGACAAAGACGACGATGTAGACGACGATGCCGACGCCGACGAGGACATCAACGATGAAGACAAGGACGACGATGAAGACAATGACGACGACGAAGAAGACGACGACGTAGACGACGAAGATGAAGACGACGACGACAACGACGACGAAGAAATGAAGACGACGACATTGAAGATGAGGACGACGAAGATGAAAAAGCAGACGACGATTAACCCTTGTCTAGCGGGGGGTTTGGGACTTATTTGGGCATATTAAGGCCCTCCTGAATGATAAATCAAGTATCTGCATGAAAAGAAATGTATTCAGCAAAACACTAGGCGCTAAAAGCTTCAAAATGAGACCAGAACGAGCTACGTAGCACTTGTGGTTCTCATACAGTGGTACCAGTAACATGTGAGTTTAGCGTATAGCGGTATATTTTTCCCAGCTACGCTCACTACTGGCTACACTGCCGGCTTCTCGAGAACACAGGGAGACTGAGTTAGTGGGCGGCGGTAAGCCCTGGGTGTCGGCCGTGTGGCCTGCTGCGCTCCCGGCCATTTGCACTCGATTTTAACCCTTTAAAAGTCTTAATAATGCTCCTAACTTGCTGCTTTTTGGATACAGACTTAAGTCGGGCCCCGCTCTTTAAGTGTTAAGACGAGGATGACGAGGACAACAACGATGAAGATGACGACGACGACAAAGACGACAATGACGGCGACGAAGACGACGACGACAACGAAGACGACGACGACAACGAATATGAAGACGATGACGACAACGACAAAAGACGACGATGAAAACGATGACAACGACGATGAAGACGACGCCGACGAAGACGATGACGACAACGACGAAGACGAAGGCGATGACGACGACTACGAAAACGACGACAACGACGTAGACGAAGATGACGACAACGACGAAGACGATGACGTCGACATCGAAGATGAGGACGACGAAGACGTAGACGACAACAACAATGAAGATGATGACGACGACAAAGATGACAATGACGATAACAAAGACGATGACAAAGATGACGACGACGACATATATGAAGACAAGGACAACAACAACGAAGACGACGACGACGATGACGACAAAGATGACGACGACGATGACGACATAAACGTCGACGAGGACGACGATGAAGACGACGACATCGAAGACGAGGACGACGAAGAAGACAACAAAGACAACGATGAAAACGACGATGCCGACGCCGACGAGGAAAACAACGATGAAGACGAGGACGACGAAGACGACGATGAAGACGACAACGACAACGACGAAGACGCCGACGCCGAAGAGGACAACAACGATGAAGACGAAGACGACGATGACAACAATAAAGACGATGACGACGACGTAGACGACGAAGACGAAGATAATGAAGACGACGACGACGAGGACAACGAAGACGATGATGAAGACGACGACAAAAACGACGACGACGAAAATGACGACAACGAAGAAGACGAAAGCGACGACGACGACGACGACGACGATGATGACAAAGACGACGACAACAAATACGACGACGAAAATCATGACGACGATGAAGAGGACGACGACAAATACGACGACGACGACGACATCGAAGACATGGACGACGAAGACAAAGATGGCGACGACGACGAAGACGACAACAAGGACGACAACAACGACGACGACGACGATGGCGACGAAGACGAAGACGACAAGAACGACGAAGAAGACGACAACGACAAAGACAATAATGACGACGACGACGATGACGACGACCAAGACAAATACGAAGACGACGACACAACAACGAAGACGACGTCGATGAAGACGACGTCGATGAAGACGAAGAAGATGATGATGTAGACGACGACAACGACGAAGAAGATGACGATGATGACGAAGACGACGACGACGATGAAGACGAAGACGACAAAGACGGTGATGTAGACGACGACTATGACGAAGAAGACGACGACGAAGATGACGATGATGATGAAGACGTCGACGACGGCAAAGACGAAAACGAGGATGACGATGAAGACGACGACAACGAAAACGAGGACGACGAAGACGACAACGAAGATGACGACGACGACGAAAACGTCGACGACGATGAAGACGACGACATCAAAGATGAGGACGACGAAGACGATAACAAAGACAACGATGAAGGCGACGCCGACGGGGACAACAATGAAGAAGATGAGGTCGACGAAGACGACGAGGACAAAAATGACGACGTATACGACGAAGACGACGACGACGACGAAGACGACGAATTAGACGATGATGATGAAGACGACGATGAAGACGACGACATCGAAGATGAGGACGACGAAGATGACAAAGAAGACAACGATTAAGACGAGGACGACGAGGCCAACAACGATGAAGATGACGACGATGACAAAGACGACAATGACGGCGACGAAGACGAATACGAAGACGACGACGACATTGACATAAGACGACGACGAAAACGATGTAGACGACGCCGACGAAGATGATGACGACAACGACGAAGACGAAGGCGACGACGACGACTACGAAGACGACGATGATGAAGACGACGACAACGATGAAGAGACGAATAGGACATCGAAGATGAGGACGACGAAGACATAGACGACAACAACGATGAAGACGACGACGACGACAAAGATGACAATGACGATGACGAAGACGACGACGACGACGACGACGACAAAGATGATGACGACGACAAATATGAAGACGACGACAACAACGAAGACGACGACGAAAACGACTACGACGACGATGAAGATGACGACAAAGACGACGACGACGATGAAAACGTCGACGACGTTGAAAACGACGACGACGACGACAACATTTAATACGAGGACTACGAAGACGACAACAAAGAGAACGATGAAGACGACGACGCTGACGCCGACGAGGAAAACAACGATGAAGACGAGGACGACGAAGACGACGATGAAGACGATGACGACGTAGACGACGCCGACGAGGACAACAACGATGAAGAAGAGGTCGACGAAGACGACGACGACGAGGAAGACGACGACGATGACGACATAGACGATGACGACGACGACAAAAACGACGACGACGACGAAGGCGATGATGAAGACGACAACATTGAAGACGAGTACGACGAAAACGACAACAGACAACGATGAAGACGACGACGCCGACGCCGATGAGGAAAACAACGATGAAGACGAGGACGACGAAGACGACGACGATGAAGATGATGACGAAGACGACGACAACAAATACGACGACGAAGACAACGAAGATGACGAAGACGACGATGAAGATGACGACATCGAAGATGAGGACGACGAAGACACCGATGACGAAGACGACGACGACGAAAACGTCGACGACGGCGACGAAGACGAGGATGACAACAACAACGAAGAAGACGACTACGACAAAGACGACAATGACGGAGATGACGACAAAGATGACGACGACGACAAATACGAAGACGACGACAACAACAATGAAGACGACGACGAAAATGACGACAACGATGAAGACGAAGACGAAGACGACGAAGATGGTGATGTAGACGACGATGACAAAGAAGATGACGATCATGACGAAGACGACGATGAAAACGACGACGACGATGACAACGAAGACGGTGATGTAGACGACGACGACGATGAAGATGACGACGATGACGAAGACAACGGCGAAGATGACAATGACGACGACGATGAAGATGACGACATCGAAAACGAGGACGATGAAGACGACAACGACGACGATGACGACAAAAACGGCGACGACTACGAAGATGACGACGACGACGACGATGAAGACGACGACATCGAAGACGAGGACCATGAAGATGACAACAAAGACAACAATGAAGACGACGCCGACGCCGACGCCGAGGACAACAACGATGCAGACGAGGTCGACGAAGACGATGACGATGATGACAAAGACGACGATGTAGACGACGATGCCGACGCCGACGAGGACATCAACGATGAAGACAAGGACGACGATGAAGACAATGACGACGACGAAGAAGACGACGACGTAGACGACGAAGATGAAGACGACGACGACAACGACGACGAAGAAATGAAGACAACGACATTGAAGATGAGGACGACGAAGATGAAAAAGCAGACGACGATTAACCCTTGTCTAGCGGGGGGTTTGGGACTTATTTGGGCATATTAAGGCCCTCCTGAATGATAAATCAAGTATCTGCATGAAAAGAAATGTATTCAGCAAAACACTAGGCGCTAAAAGCTTCAAAATGAGACCAGAACGAGCTACGTAGCACTTGTGGTTCTCATACAGTGGTACCAGTAACATGGGAGTTTAGCGTATAGCGGTATATTTTTCCCAGCTACGCTCACTACTGGCTACACTGCCGGCCTCTCGAGAACACAGGGAGGCTGAGTTAGTGGGCGGCGGTAAGCCCTGGGTGTCGGCCGTGTGGCCTGCTGCGCTCCCGGCCATTTGCACTCGATTTTAACCCTTTAAAAGTCTTAATAATGCTCCTAACTTGCTGCTTTTTGGATACAGACTTAAGTCGGGCCCCGCTCTTTAAGTGTTAAGACGAGGATGACGAGGACAACAACGATGAAGATGACGACGACGACAAAGACGACAATGACGGCGACGAAGACGACGACGACAACGAAGACGACGACGACAACGAATATGAAGACGATGACGACAACAACAAAAGACGACGATGAAAACGATGACAACGACAATGAAGACGACGCCGACGAAGACGATGACGACAACGACGAAGACGAAGGCGATGACGACGACTACGAAAACGACGACAACGACGTAGACGACGACGACGACGAAGATGACGACAACGACGAAGACGATGACGTCGACATCGAAGATGAGGACGACGAAGACGTAGACGACAACAACAATGAAGATGACGACGACGACAAAGATGACAATGACGATGACAAAGACGATGACAAAGATGACGACGACGACATATATGAAGACAAGGACAACAACAACGAAGACGACGACGACGATGACGACAAAGATGACGACGACGATGACGACATAAACGTCGACGAGGACGACGATGAAGACGACGACATCGAAGACGAGGACGACGAAGACGACAACAAAGACAACGATGAAAACGACGATGCCGACGCCGACGAGGAAAACAACGATGAAGACGAGGACGACGAAGACGACGATGAAGACGACAACGACAACGACGAAGACGACGACGCCGACGCCGAAGAGGACAACAACGATGAAGACGAAGACGACGATGACAACAATAAAGACGATGACGACGACGTAGACGACGAAGACGAAGATAATGAAGACGACGACGACGAGGACAACGAAGACGATGATGAAGACGACGACAAAAACGACGACGACTAAAATGACGACAACGAAGAAGACGAAAGCGACGACGACGACGACGACGACGATGATGACAAAGACGACGACAACAAATACGACGACGAAAATCATGACGACGATGAAGAGGACGACGACAAATACGACGACGACGACGACATCGAAGACATGGACGACGAAGACGAAGATGGCGACTACGACGAAGACGACAACAAGGACGACAACAACGACGACGACGACGATGGCGACGAAGACGAAGACGACAAGAACGACGAAGAAGACGACAACGACAAAGACAATAATGACGACGACGACGATGACGACGACCAAGACAAATACGAAGACGACGACACAACAACGAAGACGACGTCGATGAAGACGAAGAAGATGATGATGTAGACGACGACAACGACGAAGAAGATGACGATGATGACGAAGACGACGACGACGATGAAGACGAAGACGACAAAGACGGTGATGTAGACGACGACTATGACGAAGAAGACGACGACGAAGATGACGACGATGATGAAGACGTCGACGACGGCAAAGACGAAAACGAGGATGACGATGAAGACGACGACATCGAAAACGAGGACGACGAAGACGACAACGAAGATGACGACGACGACGAAAACGTCGACGACGATGAAGACGACGACATCAAAGATGAGGACGACGAAGACGATAACAAAGACAACGATGAAGGCGACGCCGACGGGGACAACAATGAAGAAGATGAGGTCGACGAAGACGACGATGACAAAAATGACGACGTATACGACGAAGACGACGACGACGACGAAGACGACGAATTAGACGATGATGATGAAGACGACGATGAAGACGACGACATCGAAGATGAGGACGACGAAGATGACAAAGAAGACAACGATTAAGACGAGGACGACGAGGCCAACAACGATGAAGATGACGACGATGACAAAGACGACAATGACGGCGACGAAGACGAATACGAAGACGACGACGACATTGACATAAGACGACGACGAAAACGATGTAGACGACGCCGACGAAGATGATGACGACAACGACGAAGACGAAGGCGACGACGACGACTACGAAGACGACGACAACGATTTAGACGACGATGATGAAGACGACGACAACGATGAAGAGACGAATAGGACATCGAAGATGAGGACGACGAAGACGTAGACGACAACAACGATGAAGACGACGACGACGACAAAGATGACAATGACGATGACGAAGACGACGACGACGACGACGACAAAGATGATGACGACGACAAATATGAAGACGACGACAACAACGAAGACGACGACGAAAACGACTACGACGACGATAAAGATGACGACAAAGACGACGACGACGATGAAAACGTCGACGACGTTGAAAACGACGACGACGACGACAACATTTAATACGAGGACTACGAAGACGACAACAAAGAGAACGATGAAGACGACGACGCTGACGCCGACGAGGAAAACAACGATGAAGACGAGGACGACGAAGACGACGATGAAGACGATGACGACGTAGACGACGCCGACGAGGACAACAACGTTGAAGACGAATTCAACGAAGACGACGATAAAGATGATGACGACGACGACGAAGACGACGACGAAAACGACGACGTAGACGATGACGATGATGAAGACGACGACGACGACGACGACGACGACGAACACAACGAAGACGACGATGAAGACTACGACATCGAAGATGAGGACGGCGATGAAGACGATGACGACGACGACGATGACGACAAAGACGACGACGACGATGCCAACGAAAACGTCGGCGACAACAAAAACGATGACGACGACGAAGGCGACGACGAAGTTGACGACATCGAAGACGAGTACGACGAAGACGATAACAAAGACAACGATGAAGACGACGACACCGACGCCGATGAGGAAAACATCGATGAAGACAAGGATGACGAAGACGATGATGAAGACGATGACGACAACGAAAACGTCGCCGCCGCCGACGACGAGGACAACAACGATGAAGACGAAGATGACGATATAGACGATGACGACGACGACGACGACGATGATGAAGACGACGACGACGACGACGAACACAACGAAGACGAAGATGAAGACGACGACGACGACGAAAACGACGACGTAAACGATGACGATGATGAAGACGACAACGACGACGACGACGACGACGAACACAACGAATACGACGATGAAGACGACGACATCGAAGATGAGAACGACGATGAAGACGATGACGACGACGACCACGACGATGACGACAAAGACGACGACGATGATGACAACGAAAACGTCGGCGACAACAAAAACGATGACGACGACGAAGGCGACGACGAAGTTGACGACATCGAAGACGAGTACGACGAAGACGATAACAAATACAACTATGAAGACGACGACACCGACGCCGATGAGGAAAACATCGATGAAGACAAGGATGACGAAGACGATGATGAAGACGATGACGACAACGAAAACGTCGCCGCCGCCGACGACGAGGACAACAACGATGAAGACGAAGATGACGATATAGACGATGACGACGACGACGACGACGATGATGAAGACGACGACGACGACGACGAACACAACGAAGACGAAGATGAAGACGACGACGACGACGAAAACGACGACGTAAACGATGACGATGATGAAGACGACAACGACGACGACGACGACGACGAACACAACGAATACGACGATGAAGACGACGACATCGAAGATGAGAACGACGATGAAGATGATGACGACGACGACCACGACGATGACGACAAAGACGACGACGACGATGACAACGAAAACGTCGACGACAACAAAAACGATGACGACGACGAAGGCGGCGATGAAGACGACGACATCAAAGAAGAGTACGACAAAGACGACAACAAAGACAACGATGAAGACGACGACGCCGACGCTGAAGAAAATGAAGACGACGAAATCAAAGATGAGGACGACAAAGATGACAAAGAAGATGACGATTAAGAGGAGGACGACGAGGACAACAACGATGAAGATGACGACGAAGACAATGATGGCGACGAAGACGACGACGAATACGAAGACGACGACGACATTGACATAAGACGACGACGAACACGACGTCAACGACAATGAAGACGACAGCGACGAAGATGATGACGACAACGACGAAGACGAAGGCGACGACGACGACTACGAAAACGACGTAGACGACGACGCCGACGAAGACGACGACAACGATGAAGACGACGAATAGGACATCGAAGATGAGGACGACGAAGACGTAGACGACAACAACGAAGAAGATGACGACGACGACAAAGATGAAAATGACGATGACGAAGACGACGACGACGACAAAGATGACGACGACGACAAATACGAAGACGACAATGAATACGAAGATGATGAAAACAAAGACGATGACGATGAAAACATCGATGACGTTGAAAACGACGACGACGATGAGACGACGACATCGAAGACGAGGACTACGAAGACGACAACAAAGACAACGATGACGACGACGACGACGACGATGCCGACGAGGAAAACATCGATGAAGACGAGGACGACGAAGACGACTATGAAGACGATGACGACGAGGACGAGGACGACGACGTAGATGACGCCGACGAGGACAACAACGTTGAAGACGAAGACGACGACGACGAAAACGACGACGTAGACGACGACGATGATGAAAACGACGACGACGACGACGAACACAACGAAGACAACGATGAAGAAGACGACATCGTAGATGAGGACGACGAAGACGACAAAGAAGACGACGATGAAGACGACGACGACGATGACGAAGACAACGACGATGACGAATACGAAGACGACGACGACAACGACATAAGACGATGACAAAAATGACGACGACGATGACGAAGATGATGACGACAATGACAAAGACGAAAGTGACGACGACGACGATGACGAAGACGACGACAACAAATAAGACGACAACGACGTACACGATGACGACGACGACGACAAATACGACGACGACGACGATGAAGACGACGACATCGAAGACGAGGACGACGAAGACGACGACGACGACAATGACGAAGATGGCGACGACGACGACAACAACGACACAGACAAAGATGACGACAACGACAAATACGAAGACGACGACAACAACAACGAAGACGACGACGAAAATGACGACGATGATGAAGACGAAGAAGATGGTGATGTAGACGATGATGACGACGAAGAAGATGACGACGATGACGAAGAAGACGACGAAAACGATGACGACGATGAAGACGAAGACGACGATGACGGTGATGTAGACGATGACGACGAAGAAGACGATGACGAAGATGAAGATGTCGACGACGGCAAAGACATCAACGACGACGACGATGAAGACGACGACATCGAAAACGAGGACGATGAAGACGACAACGAAAACGACGACGAAGACGATGACAAAGACGACGACGACGAAAACGTCGACGACGACGAAAACGTCGACGAGGACGAAAACGTCGTCGACGACGAAAACGTCGTCGACGACGACGAGGACGAAGACGACGATGAAGACGACGACATCAAAGATGAGGACGAAGAAGACTACAACAAAGACAACGTTGAAGACGCCGACGACAACGCCAACGAGGTCAACAACGATGAAGACGAGGTCGACGAAGACGATGATGAAGACGATGACGACGATGACAAAGACGACGACAAAGACAACGATGAAGACGACGACGCCGATGCCGACGAGGACAACAACAATAAAGACGAGGACGACGAAGACAACGATGAAGACGATGACGATGACGACGAAGACGACGACGACGACGAAGACATAGACGACGATGATGAAGACGACGACGACAACGACGACGAAGAAAATGAAGACGACGATGAACACGACGATATCGAAGATGAGGACGATGAAGAAGACAAAGAAGACGACGATTAAGAGGAGGACGATGAGGACAACAACGATGAAGATGACGACGACGACAATGATGGCTACGAAGACAACGACGAATACGAAGACGACGACGACATTGACATAACACGATGACGAACATGACGACTACGAAGACGACAACGACGTAGACAACGACGAATACGAAGACGACGACAATGATGAAGACGACGAATAGGACATCGAAGATGAGGACGACGAAGACATAGACGACAACAACGATGAAGATGACGACGACAAAGATGACAATGACGATGACGAAGACGACGACGACGACAAAGATGACGACGACAACAAATACGAAGACGACGACAACAACAACGAAGACGACGACGAAAACACTACGACGACGAAGACGACGATGAATTCGAAGACGATGACAACAAAGAAGACGACGATGATGATGACGAAAACGTCGATGACGTTGAAAACGTCGATGACGTTGAAAACGACGACGACGATGATGACGACGACATCGAAGACGAGGACTACGAAGACGACAACAAAGACAATGATGAAGACGACGAAGCCGACGCCAACGAGGCAAACAACGATGAAGACGAGGACGACGAAGACGACGATGAAGACGATGACGAGGACGACGACGTAGACGAGGACAACAACGTTGAAGACGAAGACGACGAAAACGACGACGTAGATGACGACGATGATGAAGACGACGACGACGACGACGACGAACACAACGAAGACGACGATGAAGACGACGACATCGAAGATGAGGACGACGAAGACGACAAAGAAGACGACGATGAAGACGACGACGACGAGGACAGCAACGATGAAGATGACGACGACGACAAAGACGACGACGAAGATGATGACGAATATGAAGACGACGACGACAACGACATAAGGCGATGACAGAAACAACCAGTGTTGCCATACATACGATAATTATCGTACATGTAAGAGAATTTTACCCTTGGTACGATGTACGATAGTGTTTCTCATTATCGTACGTTTTGTACGATAATTTTACGATTTAAAAAAGATACTACAGTATATTATATGAATTAAACCGAGATGCAACAGTAATTGGGAGAAAGTTCAGGGAATTATTGAACATCCAAATAAATCTTAGATAATCACATAGTTTCATACATAGGCCTATATATTAATTAATACAGGTAGTAAGGAATTAATCAGAATTGGAAAGGGAAATGTATAACAAATCTGAGACAACCGAGGATTAGGAAGAATAGTTCATAATGAGTTAGAATAGGCCTACTAGATAAAATGTTGTAATCGTTTCTTAGGAATGTTACGACCGGGACTACGAATAAAACAAGGGCACTCAATGATTGGTTGGCCTGAGCATATCTGGAGTTAAACCTTGAGGAGGAGGAGATGCAACAATTGGACACCCACCCAGTGATCCACCCAGGGGCAAACCACGCTGCCAGTGACTATCGGCCTGCGGGAACGTACTCGGCTCCGGTGTTCTAGAGGGCATGATGGGAGTAGAGTGGAGGGGGAGCTTGGCCGAAGGTGCCAAAGCACCCGCTCCACCCTGTGCATCACGCACCCCGCCCAGCACACATGCCACCAGGTCACTTCTCGTCATGCTGCTAGTGCCAACATGCCCCATGACCGTGGCCAAACACTGGAGACCATACCGATCAATCCCCGACACCCGGTCAACAGTAATAGGCATCTCCAGAAACTTCCTTGCATCCTCCTCACTAGTTACTACTCTAATGCCATCTAACAAACCCAGCTTCTGCACCTCAGAGCCTGCTTCCCGTACTGTGTCCTCACTGTGCACTGATCCGTCATTCGACATAGTGTCCACCGGAAATCCTCAACGTTTATAAAAAAAAAAAGGAAGTACCTAAACTCTCATGTAGCACTATTCGCTCAAAAAATGCTTGAAGACAACTCAAGTGCTATACTACGTTGCCAAAAAAAAAAATCCAACGTGTCCAAAATATTCCTCAAAAACAAATGTCCACTGCCAAACTGTGAGAAATAACAATCGACCCCCAAACGGTGATTAAAAAAAAGATTCTCCACAAAAAAAATCCTGCAATTATTTCTTAGTTCACTAAATCCTAGACTAAGGTCACCATTTGTTACGACCGGGACTACGAATAAAACAAGGGCACTCAATGATTGGACTAGTAATAGGGCACTATGCAACAACGGTACGCTAGATCCAAACCCTCGAACTTATATGCCGGCGAACAAAACACCTATACCCTCCAGGGTTAATCTGCGATAGCGGGGTATCCTTAACTGGGCATAAATGTACTCTACTTCAGGCTAACCTGCACTGGTATAGCCTGATAACAAACAAGATGCAAGTTACGTTAAAATGCATACAAAGGAATCTATGGAAAGATCAATTAAATCACAGCAAGATATAATACAATAAAAAAGATGCTTCAATACAGTTACTCTAAACAACAATAAACTCTTCACTCCTATCTGAAAGAAAGTGAAGTATAGTCCTACAGCATAGACCTGGAAACTTCTGAAGAAAGTCTGATGCTCATTAGATGCTCGTACTGATTTAGAACTACATAAAGGCAGGAGGCAGGACACCACACGTGTAAATCGAATACAATAAAAGATAGGACATATAATGTTAACTGACACGAGAATACTATAAATGCGCAACGGTAGCAATGCTCGACACTAAAAGAAGTACTTCCTCATCAACGAAACAGTCTGCTATGGTTGTGCGGCTCCGCAACAACCTAGACTAATAAATGCTGTGAATAATAATGCACACATATCAAAGAGCTTATATTAAATACTAACAAGTGTCTACTTGATTAATAATGTCTAGCTGGGATACTCTAGGTAAGGAACTGGGGTTGAGCAAGACAGGCTCGTAGCCTAGCGATGTCCTTAAGACTGCATCCTTTAACCCTTCCAGCCCGGGTGTCATTTTAAAATGACACCAAAAAAAAAGGGCCGGTACCCGGGTGTCATTTTAAAATCCTTGTGCTTGAAAGCGTGCTTCAAAATTTGCGCGGCCAATTTTTACATGGTAGGAGCGACCGCAGCGCCACCACGCCTCAACTACTAGTGTTATCAGTTCCTACGTGGCCGCCATAGCGAGTAATACTGAAAAAATGTTTTCCGACGTGTCCGATTCGCTGCAACCTCCCGCGGGCCCCAGTGCTACCCCGCTCGCAACTTCAACGCCTGTTGCAACCGAGAAGAGAGCTCAACAAAAGAAAGTTAAACGTTTGTTGAGTGATAGCGCTATACAGCGACAACTTTTTGATAGTGATGAAGAGAGCAGTGGCGAAAGCTTGGTGGACAAGGTACAATTAATAAGTGAAAGTGAAGAAGACTATTTCGTGGGCTTTGGAGACGACGATAATGTCGATTTATTTGAGGGGGGAGACAGTAGTGATGATCCTGATGTGGAAGTGTTTCAGAAAGGTGCCATTGAGCTTCCCAGTGTGCTAGAACCTAGGCCTACCCCCTCGCCATCTTTGCTAGGTCAGCCTAGGCCTAGCCCTAGCCCTAGCCCAGGACCTTCCCCTTTGCCTGCCCGTACGCCCTTGAAAGTGGGGAAATATTTCTACAAACAATCATTGGTCAAAAGTGCAGCTAAAAAAGCACGCACGGCAGCCGCAGAAAGGCATAGGGAAGCTGAAGATAGTGATAATGACGCCGACCCTGGCCTAGCAAACACCCGCATTCCATTGTCCCGACGCCTTGACACGGGACGCCGCGTGGGTCACCCACAGCCCTCGCCTTCATCTCTTGTTCAGGATGACCAAAGGGCCTCTTCAAGTGGTATTGGTGATGTGCCACAGGCCTCACACACCGCAGAGCATAATTTGCTGCTGAAAAGCCCTCGGCTCGCCGCAAAAGGAGCACAACTCCCGAGGCCTCGGCTCCCATTCTTGAAGCTCCCGCAGCCTCCCGCGCCCCACACCGCTGACGCCCGGTCACTTCTTCACCAGAATTGTCTCCTGAAGAGGATGCTGACGACCCCAACATTGCCCCAGATGACCTGACGTCGCCTGAGGAGGAAGAGGAAGAGGTACAGGAAGAGGGAAGAGGAAAAGGAAGTCCCGACATAACGAGCGAGAGGGCGATGTCGTGGACGTGATCAGTCTGCCGACGCCGCTGCCCCTGGGCTTGGGCGTGGGCGTGGGCGTGGGCGTGCAGGGCGTCCGCGTGGCCAAGGGCGTGTACCAGGGCGTCCAGGGCGTGTGCCTGCTGCAGCACGACCTCGAGCATCAGCATCCAACCTGTTTGTGTGGATTGATGGAGCTGATTTTGATCCAGATTGTCCTGCCTTTGACGAGGTACAGATGGGTTCAGGGGTGTCACCAGCATATCCCTGTGGCCCAGATGCTACCCCCAGTGAACTTTTCTGTGGCTTCTATGACAATGAAGTCATGGAATACCTCGTCAAAGAGACAAATCACCACCATGCTATCTGTGCCAACTTTCTTGGGAGGAAGACCAGTGCCAAGATGGTGGCATGGAGAGCTCTCACTGTGGCAGAACTATATGTATTCTTGGCACTCACAATGCTGATGACACATATAAGGAAGCACGTTCTGGCTGACTACTGGATCACTGGCGACATCATAACGACTCCATCATTTGGCAAATACATGTCCAGGGACAGGTACTTCGACATCCTCTCCTATCTCCACCTGACAAACAACATGGCAGTCCACCTTCCCGACTCATTATGGAAGATCAGGAAGCTGTATGACATGATACGTCATCGGTTCACCACATACCTGATTCCTTTCCAGAAGATGTGCCTCGACGAGTCTCTGGTCCTGTTCCGTGGTAGGCTGCACTTCCGACAGTATATCCCGTCCAAGAGACACCGCTTTGGCATCAAGCTCTTCGTCCTCTGCGACTGCTTGACGGGGTATGTGCTGGACTTTTTAGTCTACAGCGGCAAGGCTGGAGAAGTTGTGACTGACCCTCTCATTGGTTTTGGTGGCGCTGTAGTGAAGAAGATGATGGAGAGGCACTTCAATAAAAACCACATCCTCTACACAGATAATTACTACACGTCGCCTCTCCTGACCAAGTACCTCCATGACCGCAAGACCGGAACTGTCGGCACAGTCAAGGGCAAAAGGAAGGGCATGCCAGGCTACCCAACCAAGACGAAGAAGGCGGACATCTTCCACAAAAAGAGTGGCCCCATCCTCTCCATCCACTGGCATGACCAGCGCAAGGTCAACCTCCTCACCACATGCCACAAGGCCCAGATGGTCGCCACAGGGAAGGTGGACCGAACAACCAAGAACCCCGTCAAAAAACCATCTGCTGTCCTGGATTATAACATCAATATGCGCCTCGTCAACAAGTCCGACATGCAGATGGGCTTCATCGACTGCCTGCGAACATCTTGCAGGTGGTACAAGAAGTTTATCCTGCATACGGTAGAGATGTCGGTCCTCAATGCCTACAACATCTACTGTCTGAGGACTCCAGGAGCCAAGAAGTACAAGTCCCTGCGGAAGTTCCACAAGCAGGTGCTACTTGAGCTCCTGGCTAAACATGCGGGTACACCAGGCAGGCCAATACAAGGACCAGGCCAGCTTGACAGAACGGGGTGTGCTGAATTCTTCAGGAAGCACCAGCTCAACGCCCTTCCTTTCAAAACACCAGGTAGTAACGCTAGGAGTCAGAAGAGGTGCCATGTGTGCAGCCACACAACTCGCAGACCCCGCAAACCCACAAAAACCACTTGTGAATGCCTCGAGTGTCAAGTTGGACTGTGTGCTGGCACCTGCTTCAACGACTTCCACACTCTAACAAACTTTTGAAGTGGAAGTGACAACAGTGAAAGTGACACTCAAATGTAGGCTAAGAATAATAATATAACTAAGTATAAGTGAAAAGGACACATAAGTAATAATAAGTGCCTTCAATAACAATATGAACAAGTGAAAGTGACACTAAAATATATATTTCTAACAATAAATAAGTGAAAATTACACTCAATAAGCCTAGGCCAGTCAAAGTGACAGTATAATAATAATAAAACTAAGTATAAGTGAAAGAGACACACACAAGTAATAATAAGTGCCTTCATAACAATATGAACAAGTGAAAGTGACACTATATATATTATTAGCTTACCTAACAATACATAAAAGGGGAAATGACACTACCAATTATCAAAGTCCAGTGAAAGTGACACTAATAATCATAATAATAATAATAAAACGAAGTAATAAGTGACAGACACACAAATAAGTTCATATAAATAACTTTATTGAGTGAAAATAACATAATAACTATAATAAATGACAGAATAACCAATAAAACACTATCAAATCGCTTCCTGGCATAATTGCGGGTGGAGCGACGAGTGCATCTGGGCGTCGTAGCCGGGGCCGCGGTTGAGTGTTCGGACGCGCCGAGGTAAATATGCGGCAAAAGTTACCTTCACTTCCATCACCATCACTCCGGAACCAGTTGAGCTAGAGAGCTCTACTTAACGCCATTCTACGCAGGAAGGTAAGGCGCTCATTTCTATTTATGTTTGATTAATGTAGGTAATATATTAAGCGAGATTAGCCTTAGTTTACTTTTGTTGATATTCGACCAGATCGCCCGGATACGAGCTCCGTTATTAGGAGAGCCTGCCCGGGCCAGGAGGGTTAAGTTACGTTAATTGACTAGGGGGCTCTCTCGATAGATCCAGATCACAAGTATCTGGTTCTATCCTGGCGACCCTCTAAAGACAAGCAAAGAGGCAGCAAAGTGTGGAACTGGTACAGGCCAAATCCCTCAGTCAACACAATGCTGCACTCGCAAAGGACGCAACCGAAAAGACAACCCAGGATACCACAGGACCGGTCGAAGTCGTGTAGGTATAAGCAAACCGTACACACATCGGAGACAATGACTACAGTTACCTTATCCCAGTCTAGCATTAAATAAAAGAGCAGAAACACTAAATCAATAATGGAGTTCTTAACCTATACTAACTAAGAACCCTCAAACCTATTCTAAGTACATGTAAATATCTCTGAGGACGGCGCATGCAATACAATGGGCCGGCTATGAAAACCGTATGCAGAACCCAAGGGGAGTGTTGTGCAGTTAATAAAGGTTAGAGTATGGAAAGAGAGATTCGAGTGAGAGAAACAGTGATAAAGGTGGTGATCAGGAGAGAGTATGCAAAGGGATGTTAGACGCACGCGCGCCAAGCCTGTCCTGACGAGGACAGCTCCTGGGGACCCTCATGGAGGAGGTAAGTTACACAGGAGACCGCAAAGGCGCGATGGTCGGCCAATCACGGGCCGAGACGTCACAAGACAGCAGGCGTCACATGACACAGCAAGACACGCCGTCCAATGGCGACCGAGAGGCAGGAATGCACCCGTACATACAGACACTTACTACCTCCTCGCTCTGAAAGTCTTTCTCATTCACACGCTGGTACTATTATCACTAATGTTGATATAAAATATAACCCGTTGTCACAGACGAAAACAAAGACCACCACTGGACTGTCTGTGACAATGCGATTACTAGGAAAGAAAGAACAACATTCTCTGATAACTGTAGCCCATTTCGATGTCCCTGGCGAGCGCTAGTGGCTAACGAGAGGCGATTCTGTCAACGCTGGTAGACGTCACACCCCACCCAAGATATGGGACGCTCAACATTAGGCGAGCACCATATCTGACAAGGCAGAATGCTGACAAGACACGCCACACCTAGCCACTCCACCAGAAATGAAATGCAAAGCTCAATCTTAAATAAAACAACATATTAGCATAAAGAAAATCTTACAACCCCCCCCAAACACAATAGTATGATTTAGCCTGCTATGCTCCCTGAGCGAGCTTCACAGAGCCCAGCCTACTAAGTGAAAGACAGGTTCAACTTAGGACTTTAGCTATAACATTGGTAACTTACAATTAACTATCAAAAAGAAAGAGTTTTTATGTGATTTTTTTTATTTAATTTTAATGTTGTTTTTGACAGCTGCTCTACAGGGGCAAGCCTGGTTTTTCTCCACTCAAACCCACACACCTGTGGTGATCTACGCCGGATCCTCCACCCTCGACAAACAGTCTGCAATCACATTCTCACAACCGGCAATATGGCAAATGTCTAGATTGTATTCTTGCAACATGAGTGACCAACGTGTCAGCCTCATATTCTGGTTGTGGAATTGGTTCAGAAATTTAAGAGGGTGGTGGTCAGTGTAAATCACCATGACTGGCCCGTAGGCAGGAACATATACTTCAAAGTGCCTGAGCGCCAACACTATTGCCAGCAGTTCTTTCTCCACCACAGAGTAGTTTTTCTGAGTGGAATTAAACTTCTTGGAAAAGAAACTGACTGGATGCTCCAAACCTTCCTCGTCTGTTTGCATTAAGACGGCACCAGCCCCTACACCGCTGGCATCTGTTGCCAGCTGGAACGGTCTTTCAAAGACCCTGAGGTTTGGGTGATTGCATAGTAGGTGCTTGACCAGCGAAAAATCCCTTTCACACTCAGGTGCCCACATGAACTTTTTCTCTTTTGCTAGCAAATCTGTCAGGGGAGCTAACACAGTAGAATAACCCCGAATGAAGCGGCGATAGTAACCGATCATGCCCAAAAATCTCATGATCTGCCGCTTGGTGGACGGCCTGGGGAACTGGTTAATAGCCTGTATCTTGTTTTGGGGTGGGCACACCTGGCCTAACCCGACCACAAACCCAAGATACTGCACAGTTGCCCGGACAAAGTCGCACTTGCCCAGATTGACCACCAAGCTGGCCTCACTGAGCTTCTGAAACAAGGCTTCTATGTGCTCACAGTGACTCTCAAAGTTGTCATCGTAGATTATAACGTCATCTAGGTAGACAGTGCAGTTAGGGATGTCAGCTACTAACTCATTCATAAGACTCTGGAAGGTTGCTGGGGCATTTTTAAGGCCATACGGCATCACATTGCAACAGTAGGTGTTCCCATCAACCACAAATCCGCATACCCCCTTCGCCCGCTCAGACAAGGGCACCTGCCAGTAGCCTTTCACTAGGTCTACCTTAGTTAGAAACTGTGCCTTACCGATCTTGTCTACACTATCGTCAACACGGGGAAGGGGATAAGCATTGGTGGGAGTCAACCCGTTCAATCTCCGAAAGTCAATGCAGAAGCGAACCTTCCCGTCTGGCTTGGGCTGCAGAGTGACAGGAGATGTCCACCTAACTGCCCCCTTCTCAATCAGCCCCCGTTCCAACATATACTCTAACTCCGCTCTGAGGGCTGGGAGTTTAATGGGTGGAATTCTGTAGGGTACTGATTTAAAGGGGGGGTGATCTCCCACGTCCACGTCATGCACCACTCAAATTGTGAGGCCTGGATGCTCTGCAAACACAGTGGGGTATGAAGCAAACAGGCGCTGCACGGCTGCACGCTGTTGCTCAGGCAGGTGCACTAGAGCATCGTCAGCCACCTGTCTGGAGTTCCCGCCCACTGGTCAGCAGAGACATGACACTCCCAGTTATCCTCCACCTGGGCTTCACTGTCCCTCACTCCTTCTCCTCCATGACCGCTGCAGGTCAACACAGGGACAGCGAGAGGCTCAAGGGGGCGCCTCACAAACTCTTTCACTCCCAGATTTCTCTAACCATGTTGAGGGGGCCTCTGACCTGATGTCCGAAAACTAACTCATTGGGACTGAACCCTAGGCTTTCACCAGGTACCTCCCGAGCAGCGAATAATACATAGGGCAACCCAAGATGCCAATCCTTGCCATTCTCAACACAGTAACAACGCAGCATGCTTTTCAGAGTCGAGTGCCACCTCTCCAACACCTCTTGACTCTCTGGGTGATAGGCTGAAGAGACAACTGTACTGATACCGTGCTGCTGCATGGTCTGTTTGAAAAGGTTAGAAGTAAAGTTGGACCCTTGGTCTGACTACAATTCCTGCGGGTACCCGTACCTAGAACAGTACAATAGCAAGTTACGAACAACAGTCTTAGCAGTACCATTTCGCATGGGGTATGCATCCGGATAACGAGTGGCAACATCCATGATTGTGAGGAGGAACTTGTTGCCTGCACTAGTAGGGGGTAGAGGGCCAACCATGTCGATTATAACCTTACTGAATGGTGGCCTGATTACAGGAATAGGGTGTAACGGAGCCTTGGAAATACCCTGGTTTGGTTTACCTACTGTCTGGCAGGTACTGCACATTGCCACCCATGACGCCACATGTGCCTTCATACCTGGCCACCAAAACAATTTCGCCAATGCTGCTACCGTCTTACGTACACCCAAATGCCCTGCCAACGGTACCTCATGCGCCAACCTCAGTAGGCTATCACGGCACACACTAGGCACTACCAACTGGTCAACCACTCGACCCATCCTCCCAACTCCGGCTGGGATCTAGAAAACGCCTGTACAATATGCCCTCCACACGAAAGAAGTCCCCCGGCTTTGCATCCCCGTCTTCATCAAGTTCAATCGCACCGTTACTACACTTCTGAAGCTCAGGATCATCTATCTGCAGCCGACAGATATCCGAAGGAGCCAATCTATCTAAGTGCTCCCGGAGCAACTTATGGCCTCTCCCGATACTGGACTGTTCGATCCTATCTTGTGTAACGTTGCTGTCTCGGAGTTTTCTCACGCCCTACCTCCTCACCAAGTGTGACAGGTTCTGGGGCCACTCCGGACCTAAACATTGGTGCTAATACTGAGTCGCCAAGAAGAGCCGCTGGATCCAAACTCACAAAACTTCTCCCAACTTTAGCTTTCTCCTTCCGACCGTTCCTCCGCTGGTCTAGAGACTGAGGAATAGGCTGTGACACCTTAGATGCACTAGATCGGGTGACAAAACACGCCATCTGCTGTAATTGACACCTCTCGACCAACTCCTGCCCCTCCCTACTCACGTCGGCTGCCCTCTCGGCAACGACTAAGGGTGGAACCTCAGAAGTAGGCACCGCAAAGTCGTTGCTGAGAAGAAGGTCGACGCCCTCTACTGGCAGTTTCTCTACGATTCCAACATCTATCTCTCGTGTCACACCATCAACCTCCAGCTCCACTCGAACCAACGGGTATGACCGTGTAGCATTAATACCCTGCACCACAACTACCCGTGCCGCGTTTATAGGTTGGCCTGTAAAGTTTTTCATCAGAGTCTGGGATGCACCTGTATCACGCAACAACTCCAACCCATGCTTGCAACCAGCCCAACTCACGCAGCCACGCCCTCTATGGTCGCAAAAAGCATCGCGGACAGGTTTCGAGCCTTCCGGACACTCCTTCACTGGCTGTGCCCCCGCATCTGATATATCACCCCAGGTAAACGCAGAAGACCTCAGAGACACCCCAATGTTGCTAGCCAAAGACACGACTGCTGCAAAATGCCCCTTTTTATGACACTTAAAACACTCTACTTCACCCTTGGACTTCCCCTGAGGTGGGGAAGGGCCCTGACCTTTCTTAAACGGGACGGTTTTTGGTTTGTGATCAAAATTAGTATCATTGCTCTTGCTTTTGTTATTAAATGTTGCATCACTGACTCGGGGGGGTGGAGTGTTGCGCCCCTTGTTAACTGCATCGGTCCATTGTGCAGACCCGCACCCACGAATCAGCGATAATCTCAGGTCAGCCAACTCAGCTGCCTCTTGTAGAGTTTTAGGATGTTTCTCTTTGAGGTTCAAAGTCAGGTTGCCGCCTGTGCATTTAAAAAAATGCTCTAGAAGGAATAACTGCTCAAGCTCTTCGAACGTCGTCACCTTCTCTGACCTCAGCCAATTTCTCAAAGCATCAGACAGTTCCCGGGCATGTTCTAGAAAAGTGCACTCCCGACCCTTCGTAACACCCCGAAACTTCAACCTATATGTTTCTGGTTGTAACTCGTACGCCCGCAGAACAGCTTCCTTCAATACCTCATAATCGATGCAAGACTCCAAGGGCAACGCATCATATGCCTTGAGTCCTTTGCCAACCAACCTAGAGGAAACAAGGGCTGCCCACTTAACATCGGGCCATTGGTGCTCCCGGTACTTCTTCTCAAAATGCAGGAAAAACTCGGTGATACCCGACTCGTCAAATGCAGGGACTAACTTAAGAAGGTGCGATAAAGACTGATCAAGACCTCGATTCCCAGAACCGAGACGCTGCCCTGTCGACTCCACCCGAGACTTCTCAACTTCTATGTCTGCACAGTACTTCGTAGCCTCAACCTGAAGCTCAGCCTCACGTATGGCCTTTCTTTCCTCAGCCTGAATCCTAAGCTCAGATTCCCGCTGCTGCTACTGAATCTTAACCATCTCAAGCTGGATATCTGGAGTTTAACCTTGAGGAGGAGGAGATGCAACAATTGGACACCCACCCAGTGATCCACCCAGGGGCAAACCACGCTGCCAGTGACTATCGGCCTGCGGGAACGTACTCGGCTCCGGTGTTTTAGAGGGCATGATGGGAGTAGAGTGGAGGGGGGGCTTGGCCGAAGGTGCCAAAGCACCCGCTCCACCCTGTGCACCACGCACCCCGCCCAGCACACATGCCACCAGGTCACTTCTCGTCATGCTGCTAGTGCCAACATGCCCCATGACCGTGGCCAAACACTGGAGACCATACCGATCAATCCCCGACACCCGATCAACAGTAATAGGCATCTCCAGAAACTTCCTTGCATCCTCCTCACTAGTTACTACTCTAATGCCATCTAACAAACCCAGCTTCTGCACCTCAGAGCCTGCTTCCCGTACTGTGTCCTCACTGTGCACTGATCCGTCGTTCGACATAGTGTCCACCGGAAATCCTCAACGTTTATAAAAAAAAAAGGAAGTACCTAACCTCTCATGTAGCACTATTCACTCAAAAAATGCTTGAAGACAACTCAAGTGCTATACTACGTTGCCAAAACAAAAAATCCAACGTGTCCAAAATATTCCTCAAAAACAAATGTCCACTGCCAAACTGTGAGAAATAACAATCGACCCCCAAACGGTGATTAAAAAAAAGATTCTCCACAAAAAAATCCTGCAATTATTTCATAGTTCACTAAATCCTAGACTAAGGTCGCCATTTGTTACGACCGGGACTACGAATAAAACAAGGGCACTCAATGATTGGACTAGTAATAGGGCACTATGCAACAACGGTACGCTAGATCCAAACCCTCGAACTTATATGCCGGCGAACAAAACACCTATACCCTCCAGGGTTAATCTGCGATAGTGGGGTATCCTTAACTGGGCATAAATGTACTCTACTTCAGGCTAACCTGCACTGGTATAGCCTGATAACAAACAAGATGCAAGTTACGTTAAAATGCATACAAAGGAATCTATGGAAAGATCAATTAAATCACTGCAAGATTTAATACAATAAAAATGATGCTTCAATACAGTTACTCTAAACAACAATAAACTCTTCACTCCTATCTGAAAGAAAGTGAAGTATAGTCCTACAGCATAGACCTGGAAACTTCTGAAGAAAGTCTGATGCTCATAAGATGCTCGGACTGATTTAGAACTATATAAAGGCAGGAGGCAGGACACCACACGTGTAAATCGAATACACTAAAAGATAGGACATATAATGTTAACTGACACGAGAATACTATAAATGTGCAACGGTAGCAATGCTCGACACTAAAAGAAGTACTTCCTCATCAACGAAACAGTCTGCTATGGTTGTGCGGCTCCGCAACAACCTAGACTAATAAATGCTGTGAATAATAATGCGCACATATCAAAGAGCTTATATTAAATACTAACAAGTGTCTACTCGATTAATAATGTCTAGCTGGGATACTCTAGGTAAGGAACTGGGGTTAAGCAAGACAGGCTCGTAGCCTAGCGATGTCCTTAAGACTGCATCCTTTAAGTTACGTTAAGGGGAGACTCCAGGTTTTTTTTTGGCTCTGGTCAAAATTTCAAGTTTTTTGTTCTCTCTGTAAACTGCTTCTTTCAACATATGAGAATAGCATAGGAAGGAACAAAAACACATATTGCATCCATAACCCCCAGGGGCGGGGGTTCGCCCAGGACCCCCCAAAAACTGAATAAAATTCAGTCAATCACAAAAAAAAAAAATGTGTGTCTGTAGTCTAAAGGGCTTCTGTAAGCAATAGAAATGATCATATGAGGGCATAAACACCCTTATTACATCCCTAAGGTACCCCTTTGGGGTGCCCAATATCAAGGATTTTTGTCAATTTCGTATGTATATATTCTCTAAAATGTGGGTGTAAAATAAATTTTAAATTAGTTAGCCATCAAAAGTCATTTTATATAGGTAGCGCTCCCCATAGAAAACATTTATGTAGGAGGGGTAACAAAACTAGACCACCAGATTGGATTTACATTTCTCTAAAAATTACAAATTAAATTGCTAGTAATTACTTTTTTGGCCCTAACGAGTCTATTAACTGGATTTGGTATTGCCCAAATGCATTCCCCATCTAACCACAGCAAATTGGCATATAAAAGAACATTCTCTCGTCGTTTTTTCGGCAATTTCCCGCAAATTTAGGAGATATGACCCCTTGGAAGTCACATTTCAGCTCTACCCCAAACTAATGGTATAAAAAAAAAAAATTCACCACCTTCTATTATTTATAGGGGAGAAAGCTGACGCTACTTTGTAGGGGATGCTGGTAGGATACGCCATGCCAAAATTGGGGGAAATTTGGAAAAAATTCAGTGAGTTAATACTTTTTTGTGAAATTCTGCGCTCACGCGCGCGCGCACGTACATAGAGAGCTGATTTTCTCATCGAGTCAACTTTACACCATGACGGTACATGTGGCAAAAGGCCAGCAATGAGTCTCTTATAGAAGCTGAGATAAAAATCATTTGACTAGGGGGCTCTCTCGATAGATCCAGATCACAAGTATCTGGTTCTATCCTGGCGACCCTCTGAAGACAAGCAAAGAGGCAGCAAAGTGTGGAACTGGTACAGGCCAAAACCCTCAGTCAACACAATGCTGCACTCGCAAAGGACGCAACCGAAAAGACAACCCAGGCTACCACAGGACCGGTCGAAGTCGTGTAGGTATAAGCAAACCGTACACACATCGGAGACAACGAGTACAGTTACCTTATCCCAGTCTAGCATTAAATAAAAGAGCAGAAACACTAAATCAATAATGGAGACACACCAAGTTCTTAACCTATACTAACTAAGAACCCTCAAACCTATTCTAAGTACATGTAAATATCTCTGTGGACGGCGCATGCAATACAATGGGCCGGCTATGAAAACCGTATGCAGAACCCAAGGGGAGTGTTGTGCAGTTAATAAAGGTTAGAGTATGGAAAGAGAGAATCGAGTGAGAGAAACAGTGATAAAGGTGGTGATCGGGAGAGAGTATGCAAAGGGATGTTAGAAGCACGCGCGCCAAGCCTGTCCTGACGAGGACAGCTCCTGGGGACCCTCATGGAGGAGGTAAGTTACACAGGAGACCGCAAAGGCGCGATGGTCGGCCAATCACGGGCCGAGACGTCACAAGACAGCAGGCGTCATATGACACAGCAAGACACGGCGTCCAATGGCGAGCGAGAGGCAGGAATGCACCCGTACATACAGACACTTACTACCTCCTCGCTCTGAAAGTCTTTCTCATTCACATGCTGGTACTATTAGCACTACTGTTGATATAAAATATAACCCGTTGTCACAGACGAAAACAAAGACCACCACTGGACTGTCTGTGACAATGCGAATACTAGGAAAGAAAGAACAACATTCTCTGATAACTGTAGCCCATTTCGATGTCCCTGGCGAGCGCTAGTGGCTAACGAGAGGCGATTCTGCCAACGCTGGTAGACGTCACAGGAAGAACTTATTTATGTTTATCAAAGTAATAATAGTAGACCTGTAACCCCATTATTACATTGTTATCTCTTATCTTTATGTTGAATATATTATGGGTATTACAAATTAAATTAATAATTGCTTAACATTCCCTTTATATAAAGCCTACCGGTGTATATATATATATATATATATATATATATATATAATATTAGTGTGTATGATAATTTTGGTGCAAATTCCATAATTTTGTGGTCACAATACGATAATTCTGCATTTAGAATCTGGCGACACTGGAAACGACGAAGACGATGACGACAACAACGAAGACAAAAGTGACGACGATGACGATGACGAAGACGACGACAACAAATACGACGACAACGACGTAAACAATGACGACGACGACGACAAATACGACGACGACGACGATGAAGACGACGACATCGAAGACGAGGACGACGAAATGACGAAGATGGCGACGACGACGACAACAACGACGAAAACGTCGACGAAGACGACGACGACAATAACGACGAAGACGATGACAACGACACAGACGACGACGAAGACAAAGATGACGACAACGACAAATACGAAGACGACGACAACAACAACGAAGACGACGACGACGACGAAGACGAAGACGACGACGACGAAGGCGAAGACTACGAAGATGGTGATGTAGACGCAGTGTTGCCATATGTACGATAATTATCGTACATGTACGAGAATTTTACTGTTGGTACGATGTACGATAGTGTTTCTCATTATCGAACGTTATGTACGATAAATTTACGATTTCAACAAAAATACTATAATTAATTAATTATTCCAAGAGACAACAGAGATTGGAAGACAAATCATGGAATGATTGATCATCCAAGTTAATCTCTTAGATAACCCATTGTCTCATGCATTTATTAATGAAATAAACAAAGAAGGGAGTAAGGAATTATTAAGAATTGAAAAGGTAACTATATTGTCTATATAACACATATGAGACAACTGAGGATTAGGTAGAATAATTCATAATGATTTAAAACTGTACTTGATAAAAACAAATTGTAATCGTTTCCTAAGAAGAACTTATTCATGTTTATCAAAGTAATATTAGTAGTCCTGCAAACCACTGTTACATGGGTGTCGCGTTTTTGCTAAAATATTGTTTGATGTTGAATCTATTCGAGCAATACGAACAAAATAAATAAATGCTTTACAACTAAAAGACGCGACGATGAAGACGACGACGGCGACGACAACGACGACGATGACGACGTCGACAAAGATGACGACGATGACGAAGACGACGACGAATACAACAACGAAAACGCGTATTTGCTAAAATATTTGTTTATGTTGAATCTATTCGAGCAATACGAACAAAATAAATAAATGCTTAACAACTAAAAGACGTCGACGACGAAGACGACGGCGGCGACGACGACGACAATGGCGAAGACGATGAAGACGAAGACGATAACGACGATGACGATGACGACGTCGACAAAGATGACGACGATGACGAAGACGACGACGAAAACGACAACGATGACGACGAAGACGACGACGATGGCGAAGACGATTACGACAATTACGACGACGACAACATCGAAGAAGACGACGACGACGACAACGTCGACAGAGGTGACGACGACGAAGATGAAGAGGACGACGATGACGAAGACAACGACAAAATCGACGACGACGAAGACAATGCCGACGACGAAGACAATGCCGACGACGAAGTCGACGACGTAGACGACGACGTAGATGACGTCCTATTTGTCGTTGTCGTCTTCGTCATCATCATTGTCTTCGTCGTCGTTTTCGTTGTCGACGACGAAGAAGACCGCGACGAAGACGACGACGATGACGAAGATGTCGACGACGACGAAGATGACAACGACGAGGACGAGGACGATGAAGACGACAACAGCGAAGACGTACGACGACAACAACAATGAAGACGACGACGACGACAAAGACAACAATGACGACGACGAAAACGACGACAACGACAAAGATGACTACGACGACGAATATGAAGACGACGACGACAACGACATAAGACGACGACGAAAACGACGACGAAGACGATGAAAACGACGAAGACGACGACGACGTAGACAACGACGAAGATGACGACGACCACGACGATGACGAAGACGATGACGACGATGAAGATGACGACAACGATGTTGATGACGACGACGACGAACACGACAACGACGACGACGAACACGACAACGACGACGACAAAGACGACAACGACGACGACGAAGACGGCGATGAAGACGACGACATCGAAGATGAGGTCGGTGAAGACGACAATGAAGACGACGAGGACGATGATGCCGACGAGGACAACGACGACGACGATGAGGTAGACGACAACAACGATGACGACTAAGATGACAATGACGATGATGAAGACGACGACGTTGACAAAGATGACGACGACGACGATGACGACGATGACAAATACGACGATGACGACGAAGACGATGACGACGAAGACGATGACGACGACAAAGACGACGACGACGACAAATGAGACGACGACGACGATGAAGACAACGACATCGAAGACAAGGACAACGAAGACGACGACGACAGCGACGAAGACGATGAAGACAACAACGACGAAGACGACGTCAAAGACGATGAGGAAGATGACGACAACGACGAATACGAAGATGACAACAACACCAACGGGGACGACGACGAAAACGACGACGACGATGAAGACGAAGACGGTGATGTAGACGACGATGACGAAGAAGACCACAACGAAGATGACGATGATGGCAAAGACGATGACGACGACGACGATGAAGACGATGACATTGAAAACGAGGACGACGAATATGACAATGAAGACGACGACGATGATGAAGACGACGACGATGACGAAGACGACGACGACGACGACAAAGACAACGACGACGACTGCGACGACGAAAACGTCGACGACGACGAAGACGAAGATGACGAAGACGACGACGATGAAAACGATGACGAAGACGACGACGACGACGACGACGATGACGGCGAAGACGACGACGGCGACGACGAAGGCAGCAAAGACGAAGACGACAACGACGAAGACGACGACGACAACGATGACGAAGACAACGATGACGAAGACAACGACGATGACTAAGACGATGATGATGACGAAGACGACAACGACAAATAGGACGTCGTCTACGTCATCGTCATTGTCGTCGTCATTGTTGTCTTTGTCGTCGTCTTCGTCGTTGTTGTCGTCGTCGTCGTCGTCGTCGTCGTCATCTTCATCGTCGTCTTCGTTGTCGATGACGAAGAAGACGGCGACGGCGACGACGACGATTACAAAGATGTCGACGATGACGAAGATGACGAGGACGATGAAGACGACGACATCGAAGACATACGACGACAACAACGATGAAGACGACAACGCCGACAAAGACAACAATGACGACGACGAAAACGACGACGACGAAAACGACGACGACGACAGAGATGACGACACCGCCGAATATGAAGACAACGACGACAACGACATAAGACGACGACGAAAACGACGATGACGACGATGAAAACGACGACGACGAACGACGAAGACGACTACGTAGACAATGATGAAGACGACGACGACCACGACGAGGACGACCACGACGAAGATGATGACGACGAGGAATAGGACAACGACAAATACGACGACGACGACGAAGATGATGACGACGACTAAGACGACGACGACAAATACGACGACGACGACGAAGATGATGACGACGACTAAGACGACGACGACAAATACGACGACGACGACGATGACGACGACGACATCGAAGACGAGGACGACATAGACGAGGACGACAAAGACAACGACGATGTTGATGACGGCGACGACGACGATGACGAAGACGAAGACGGCGATGAAGACGACGACATCGAAGATGAGGACGACGAAGACGACAATGAAGATGACAATGCAGACGACGACGCCGACGCCGACGAGGACAACAATGATGAAGAGGGGGACGACGAAGACGATGACTACGACGAAGACGACGATAATGAAGACGACGACGACGACCAAGACAACGAAGATGACGATGTAGACGACGACATCGAAGATGAGGACGACGAAGACGATGATGAAGATGTTAGTGAGCTGGGCCTATAATTAGGCCTTATAATTAGGGTTACGGATGAGAGGGATCTGCCTTGTGTGGGACAATCGGCTTTCTGCAGAATCCCATTTTCTTACCTTCTTCTTCATGTTCTTATTTACTGAATACTACACCAATTCATTTGATATCTACTATTATCTTCTCAAATTTCTTACATTATTCTTGTTAAAAGTAGTGTATTATTATACATAAACTTGGTATGCTCTTTTTTTATTTGAATGCTCAGTAATCTTTCCATTCATGTACATTTTGAAATGATCACGGTCTTTCTTGATTATTTTTCTGACCAGTTATCATGCAATAAAAGTGAGAAGTATGAGTACATGCCGAGCCTTTTTTATATATTTTGTTTGGCTTCCAAATAGCATAGATCTGGAACACACACACACACACACACACATACAAACACACACACACACACACACATACACACATACGGTCACGGTGGCCGAGCGCGGTTAGTACTCTGTATTGGGAGCGCTAGCTCTGGTGTCGGGGGTTCAATCCCACGCGCCGGCAGGGGAAGTTCTCTCAAAAACTTTCCCTGGCCGTGAAGGCAAGGTCTGGACGGACCGCCTCGGGGGACCCACAAAGTCTCCTGCCCACGTCCTACTCCTTCGGGAGTATGTAGGCGCTCTCGTTAGCAGCCAGGATCAGTCTATTGATCCCTTAGGATAAGATCTAGGTTAAGTCTGTGTATTTTCAGCCCCATTGGCTGCCGGCTTGAAATAAACCGATTATTATTATTATTATTATTATTACAAACATACAAACACACACACACACACAAACACACACACACGACCTAGCTAAAACTGCAAAAAGTTTGCCAATTTTTAAAGCTAGTTCTTTTTTAGCTGAACATAATTATAAGATATAATATGGCAATTAGTTTTTAAGCATGATTCTCGAAATATTTCGTGGTAAATAGTGTTGAGCATACTGCACTCGAAATAATACTTTGCACAGTACACACTTATTCATACCTCATCAAATTCAAATCATTAAAAGTATGTGAAACATTGATTTTATATATGATGTACTTTCTCCAAGTTGCCTAAACATGTAGCACGTGGTTGTTGTTGTTGTTCCCCAAGCTGCCTGGCCGAACAGCCCCAAGGCCCTGAGTAAGGCAAAGGCCATAAACGAACCCTCCCTGCCGACCACAATAAAGCCTGGGTGATCCATGGCGGGGAGCTGAGGAGGGTGCAGAAACGCCCGGGAAACCAAAGCCCCACCCTGGGCCCTGTGCCCCTCAGCAATTATGAAGAGAATGTTGAGGGTCAAAGGAATAATGTGACGCTTTGGCTTCCAATCTTGGTAGATTGGGAGGTCAATCCACAGAAGAGACGCCGTCACTTGAGATCTAGAAAATATATAAGTAAAAGGAACAGTCAGAGTAAGCTATGGGTATGGCAGAGATCGCTCAGTTCTCACTCTGATAGACCAGCCCATCACAAGTGTAGCACGTGGTTAACCCAATTACCTTAAACTAAAATGGTAAATCGCAGATACACTATATAATCTCCTGGATATTGAATACCCAATTAAGTTTGTTATGTTGTTTCTAAACTAAGATTATTTTAGTTGTATTTCTAGCCAGCTAATAATAACAGGATGTTGAGGGCATTGTGAGACTTCTTGTATTACATAAGAACATACAAAAAATGGGAGTCTGCACACATTGCTCACGATTGTCCCACTCAAGGCAGATCTCTTTCACACCCAACACATCTTGTCCATGTGCCTATCTAATTATATCTTGAAGCTCTTTATCGTTCTTGATCCTACCCGGTAGCCTATTACAACTCTGTTACAAAACCAGTACTTACCTACATATTTTTAAACCAATGTTTTCCTATTGAACTCATAATTTTGTTCGAGTTCTATTGCTATTGCTGAACTTTAGTACATCTAACATGTCCCCTTTATTGTTCTCACTTACCCACTTGAACAACTCTATCATATATCTTATAACTCAACGAAACAAGCCTAATTTCCTTATATGAAAAATGTCTACCTCTTAATTATTAGATCAGCAGAATATCTCGCGATAGGTTTATGTATTTCCCATGTAGTGTTGTTCACTATAGTTTTCATGTTTTTATTATGCCTGTCTGTAGTCCCTACTATACAGTATTAAACACACCATATGAGGAGGAGCATTTCTGGCATTTCGCAGATAGCTTCTTCAGGTCACCTGGTGTATTGGTCATCGTAATTTACACATTGTTAAAACCTAATTAGTTTCCTAAATATATGTATAGCATTGATTTGCGGTATGTTATTTTACGTTCATATTCGTGATATCCTTGAATACTATGTCACACTATCACATAAATGCGATCTGCCTCTTGTGGGCCGGTCGGTCTTATGCAGATTTCCGGTTTCTTATGTTCATATATTAAAATCTTCTTCATTTGTATTTAGAATAGAACGAAGTCTTAAGTATTATAATGTAAAACTTGCAAAATAAACAAACCAAAACTTGGACGAACACAGTAAAAAGACAAAACAACTAATCAAAATCGCTATAAAATAAATCTCTAAGAAATGGCATCGTAAATGACACTAGGAAGACGAGTATATATTTCAAGGTTAACTTGAATATATAACTTTACTATATATTGATGTTGTAAACTACTCTGTGCATAGCTTATTTAAAAGTTTAACTATTTTATAGCATCATAATATCATAGAGTAACCCAACATTACATAAATGTAGGTAAAATTGGTGGGTTAGACAAGGTTGCTCTTGGTCTTAGCCTACGGATATCTCTGTATCATTGCCCTTCGGAGCCTGTAGTGGGTAATTTGAGTGAGTTATTCAGCCTGGTAGACAGGTGGTACTTCATATTATTCAGAATCTATTATAACTCCCAATATATTGCTAAAGAAGATATAAAACTGACTGGGTACACACACCCGTGTGTATATATATATATATATATATATATATATATATATATATATATATATATATTGTATTGTATATCTGTATTGTTTAGACTATTCAATTTTAATTGCAATTTTATAGTTGAACTAATTTAATTCGTATTTTTACAGTAGATCGATTACTATGTTATTGCTTTGAATTTGACTATTGTTTTGGTTGTTCAAAGGATTTTTGATGTACTCTGGAACGGAACGGAAGTATATAGTAAAGGTGAGGCAAGTAATCAAATTTTCCCTAGTGATACGACCTACGCCAAGGCCGATTTTACACTCCAGGTACCCAGTTTAACGTATGGGTGGGACGAGGCGAACACGAGAGAAGGCCTGCCCAATGACCACTGAGCAATCCTGGTGGCTTATTCTTGGGGTTTACTTATATAACTTTACTGAAGAGATACATTTTGTAGAATATAATTATAAAAATTGTTTTATCTTGATATTTGATATTACTGAGGTGATACACAAGCGGCTCGCTGGTGTAGTGACTAGCGTCTTGGACTTCCACCCAGAAGGCCCAGGATCGCGCCCACGATCGGCACATTAAAACTTTTTCACAAGCACTGAGTCGTTACCATCCCTCATGAGCAAGAGGATGTGATAGTAGTACAGGACCCCAATGGAAATATGCCTAATCGGCCTTATTGGGTTATCCTTAGCTGGTGCATGCGCTAGCTTTAAGAACTATTATTATTTTTATTATTATTATCATTATTATTATTATTATAAATTGTCATATACAATTAGTGGTGCTTATTTAGTATTTAAAGCGTCTTGCTATTAATTTAGGATTTAGCGTCTATGTTAGACTTAGCATTTGCATATATGAACTTGAGCTGAGGTTATGTTCTGTCCATGTTGAGTGATTGTTTTCAGTCTTTATATTCAGTTCACGGTTACAGATATCTAGCACAATTAGTGATTGCTTGGTTAATAATTTTCAGTTATATTTGTATTAGTTTAGAATTTACACATGAAACTTTCAATTTTGTGTATTTATTCAGTCATTATAGATAATTTGAATAAGTCATTCTTATTTTTAGCTTGTGATTGTTAAAAGTTTTGCACTGAGTTGTTATTTCTGCTATGCTTATGTAGCTGCTGCAGGTTTTCGTACAAGGATTGTGTATTAGATAAGAATTATTTTGAAATATAATATAGAGTTCTGAATAATTAACAGAATTTAAATTGAATAAATTACATTCGTGGTCCCATTGCTGTTGTGATTCTACAGGTATGTTTTCTTTTAATAGGGATCATGGGTTTTCCTGATGATGGCTGCGAGACGTTTGCCGAAAATTTGAAAAATAAATAAATAAGATGTTTCCAAGCGTCCTTTTCCTCCTTACCCTTCTGCTATGGAAGCTGAGATGCCCTAGGTCATCAGCTGATGTTCTTTTTACTATATATATATATATATATATATATATATATATTGAGTATATAATCACAAAATTACACGTGAGCCACTAAATGATTCCAAGCTCTCAGTGTGGTTCGAACCGTCGACCGTCAGACGTTAGCCGAAGCTTTAATCAACTAAACCACGGCAGTCAAAAGACACTCAACCTTCTATCCTATTTATGTTAGGGAGAAGGGAAACCCACCAGGCGAATATATTTCAATTCATACCTAGTTGTAGGATCCATATTCCAGAATACCATCTAGGGCATCTCAGCTTCCATAGTAGAAGGGTAAGGAGGAAAAGGACGCTTGGAAACATCTTATTTATTTATTTTTCAAATTTTCGGCAAACGTCTCGCAGCCATCATCAGGAAAACCCAAGATCCCTATATATATATATATATATACAGTATATATATATATATATATATATATATATATATATATATATATATATATATATATATATATATATATATATATATATATATATATATATATATGATGGTGTTTAAAGGATAGAGTTACTTTGATCAAATAACTCTCTGGAAGCTGCCACCTATCCGAACATACGGACATTAATTAATAAATCAGTGTAATTAATAATTAGTATCAGACCTTACATAAGCAATAAGGAAACTGAAACTTGAGAATAATTCACATTTGCTTTAATGAAAAGACTTAAGATTTATTCAGAAGTACTACTAAAGAATTCAATGTTTAACCTGGGAATGGCTAGAACACTCCTAAGAGGTTTTGGTGGACAAGGGCAAGGACCCTCTTAAGGGTGGCTCACACATAGCCGAGTCGGTGCGCGAGTCCAACACGAGTGCTGAAAATTTGCTATTCGGCAATGACTCGTCGAGACTCCTCAACACTCGTGGTAGACTCGTGTATACTCTTTGTTTACTCGACACCATCGTGGGTACTCGCCACGGGGTCCAAAAATTTCATGCATGCATGAAATTTGTGGGCCACGTGGCGAGTACCCACGATTGTGGCCTACATACGTGTAGACTCGTGTACATACGTGTTTACTCGTGTTGACTCGTGTAAACCCGTGTAACACTCTTTGCTGATTCGTCGCTTTTCGTCATCATTTCGCCGATGACGAATCAACACGTGTCTACACGTAACAACACGTGTCTACACGTAACAACACGTATGTAACACACATGCAACACGTATCAATAAGAGTACAAAGCACGAATGTGAATGCCAAAATATGGTGGCACCATGATGCAAGAGCTTACACGATTCAAAGAGTAAAAACACGAGTAAACAAGAGTATACACGAACCACTGAGAACAGAACATGAGTGTAACACGAAAAAGCGAGTGTCATTTGAAATACCGTTATTTCAAAAATGTTGGACGAATCAATGAGAGTTTACACGAGTCTATACTGATACTGATAAACCCCCCCACACCCCCCCCTACCCTACAAAAAAAATTTGGGGGGTAACCCACCTGACCACCCTACCCCTCCTTGCTCCCCCACCCCCCACCCCAACCTTCCCATCCTTGCTCCCCCCCCCCCCCACCCCTACCCCTACCTAACCTAACTAACCTAACCTAACCTAACTTACCTAACCTAACCTAACTCACCTAACTTACCTAACCTAACCTAACCTAACCTAACCTAACCTAACTAACCTAACCTAACCTAACCTAACTAACCTAACCTAACCTAACTTACCTAACTTACCTAACCTAACCTAACTTACCTAACACGTGTACAACAGAGATCCAACGACAGTGAACGCGTACCTACACGAAGCTACACGAATCGTGGAGTGTAGCCCGAGTGGTGGCAACACCGTGTGAAGAGGTGGCAACTGCGCCACTCACACAGACGCCTCCCGCACCCTATAAAGTGCCCCCACCCACGCTGCCTCGTCCCAGTCCACCGCCGCACCAGTGACCGACCCCAACCTTGACCTGCCTCGCTGACCTCCCTATCTGCTGTACATCCACCCACGCTGCCCTTCGCCATGGCCCATGATAAGCCTGAAAAGAAGAAGGTCCCTGCCAGGTCCATCCACCCTCGACATGTGCTGAAGGGTACGCTGGCCAACAGCGTGTCATCGCCAAACAGCCGCCTGGGCCCAGCCAACCACGTGACACAGCAGCCACCCCACGCCGCCCACCCCCGCCAAAGCACAACCAACGTAGTGCGTCGCCCAGCTCAGATGACATCATACCAGACAGCCAGGCCGCTGATACTATTAGTGATCATCAGGACATATCTGATTCGTTCGATGCAGATGATACCCTCATGGACGATGACGAGGCTGTGATGGACGACAGCCAAGAGGAGTCCGAGGATACGGAGGCCATGTCTGGGGGTGACAATGAACAAGGCGACTCACAGGACATGGCCGATGATATCCCCGTGTATGGGGCTATCAAGAAGAACAAGCTTACCAGGATCCTGTTGCACGACGAGACTGAGGACATGCTGGTAGAGTGGGTGAAGGACAACCCCATGCTGTACCAGAAACGTCTTAAGGAGTTCAAAGACAGCCGCAAGAAGGTGCGGATGTTTGAAGAGAAGGCTCACAGCCTGGTACCTCGTGTCACAGGTAAGTACCCCATAATAAAGCCTGCATTATGTTATTGTAGTGATAATGTGTGTTTTGATACCTTTTGATTGTGTTCTTGGTTCGAGTTCATGTGTTTCATACGTTAAATTCATCCTGCACTATTTAAAATATGTTAAGAGTTGCATATATGAAATGCTGTGCTGCCCATATCACCCACATTCCATTCAATGTCTGTTTACATCCTTGAATCTATATTTGATTATGTACCTATTTTTTACCTGCTCACGCCGATATGTGAAGCATTTATACAATATGTCCAATGCCCAATTAATGTTTCTGTTTCCGCAGTAACTCACCTGAAAAATTGGGTGACGGGTATGCGGACCCGGTATTCTAAGCTCACCGACGAGAAGAGTGGTGCGGGTACCCCTGGCACCAGCGAGGGGCGGCCAAGGTCTGGTCATGATGAATGGATACTAGAAAAGTTCTCCTTCCTGAAGGGCACATTTCCTGTGTCAAAACCCGGGTCACAGCTAAGGTGAGAACACTAATATACATACCTAGGTCTAGAATTTTATATGAGGGTTAATATATGGCTTTTTAGTCACCATATTCATGCATGGGCATTCCGTAAACTGTTCTAGAATGGATAGTGTACTACTTACATTTGTGACAATAATAAATAAATTGGAAACTATAAGACCAAGCTATAACCAGCCAGAAAATATATAAGTTCTCCTGTTAAGAAAAGAACATTGTAATAATATGCTGCCATTTATATAATATTGTGGGTTGTAACATATCTAAAGTTTCAATATATATTTAGTGCTTTATTCCAGGTATACATTATATAAAGAAGGATTTATATAAACATCACATGTCTTTACGTATTAATATTTATTGTCAAGTTACATATGCTATCAATCATAGCTTAATTATTGCTTTGAAATACTATATTTATGCCTTTCTTTCAGTTCCCAGAGCCCCAGCAGGCCGACCAGCCCCCTACTTCCGCGCCAGAGCTGGTGTTGGTAGACGACCCAGAGAGTGTTGGAGAGGACTCCGCCATGCCCCCACCATCCGGGACAGGGCTGACTGCTGGCTCCAGCACCAAGAAGCACCACAAAAGTCCTGATGCGAGCTCACCTGTGGAGGTAAATATGAAAGCATTGTTAACATAATTCATAACTGTAGTATTCATATTAAATATATTTTGTGGATGCTGTATATTGGCCAGGCGAGCTCACCTGTGGAGGTAAATATGAAAGCATTGTTAACATAATTCATAACTGTAGTATTCATATTAAATATATTTTTGTGGATGCTGTATATTGGCCAGGCGAGCTCACCTGTGGAGGTAAATATGAAAGCATTGTTAACATAATTCATAACTGTAGTATTCATATTAAATATATTTTTGTGGATGCTGTATATTGGCCAGACGAGCCCCCCTGTTGAGGTAATTATGAAAGCATTGTAATATCATCGATAACGAGATTATTTATATAATAATGGCTGTAGAACATGCGTCAACTGTGGAGGAAGATAATGATAAACTGTTAATGATTACAAGTTACCATGCCGTGCATATATTAATATATAATAACAACATGTATCTAAACAACGCATTTTTGTTTTTCTTGGTGGATGAGAAACGGGACGAGCTGAGGAGAGACATGGCCGGGCTGATGTCAACCCTTGCAGGCAAGCAGACGAGGTACTACAACTTCGTCTCCTACTTGGAGGAGCAGCTGGACATGTTGCCTAACCCAGTAGGTGACACATTGTCACGCAAAATCATGATGCTCGTGCTGCAGGCCAGGGAAGATGTGGATGGCAGCCCAGAGACGTCACCTTCTCAACCATCTCTCTCGCCCCAGGCCACCACAGCACCACAACAACCCAAGCTACCAACCCCACCCCAGCAGGCAGGACCTTCGTCTGTGGTACCACGTGGGCCCCCAGGTTTCACCACCCCCACGTTCTCAGATATGGTGGCCTCGTTGAGGTCACCTGTACCTGACTGGTGGGTGGGCTCTATGACCCCCACACATGGCAACAACCTCCCGGTTCCTTCAACCCCCTGCAGACCGCCAACACCTGGTGGATTTCTGCAATACACCAGAATGAACCCGGCAGCCAGCACCCCCAGGCCTGCGGATGACGAGGTGTGAGTTGGGGTGTTAAACTGTCCAATGTAGTCATGAACCCCATTGATGGGGAGGACGAGGCATTACATTATTATACAGGTGTTTATTAGTATTAAGGAAACTTTATATTTTTGATAAATAAATATAATTAGGGTGTTTTGAGATGTTGTTTTGGATTCACCTATTATTTAGTTATTTTATCTATAAGTTTAACAGAAAAAAGTTTTACCGAAATACATATAAGATATATATAAATGTATAATATATAAATAATATAATAATGAGACAGAAAATAGGAAACAAATACCCTAATATGAGACAAAGAGAAATAAGGTCACAGTAATTCATAGACAAATGTAAATTGAAAGTTATGTCGTATATAATTATCAATGACTCTGAAAACACACAGAAAAGGTGACACAGAAGTATATAAATAATTATAAATGTATTAATATATAAAGAACATATAATAATCATACTGAAATATAATATTAAAACAAAAGACAAATAAGAAACCAATAGCAGATGTTACACAAAAAGAAAAAATTATATATATATATATATATATATATATATATATATATATATATAGAGAGAGAGAGAGAGAGAGAGAGAGAGAGACAATATAATGATGAGACTGAATAATAATTAAATATATTACCTATATAGGAGACTAATATAAAAAAAATGACAGATATATATATAAAAATAAACTAGATCTTACCCAAACAGGAGACTAATATAAAACCAAACATAGTATTAACCTTATATCATGCCGTCCTGCCAGGATCTTGGTTTACTGCCAAAAATCTTGGTTTACTCACGCCTGTTCTACTGCTGTCCGCAATAAGGAGGAAGCATTCAAACGGTACCGACGCCTTAAAACTCAAGACTCTCATTCTTCATATGTTTCTGCCCGGAATCAAGCCAAATCTGTTCTTCGACTTGCCAAACACTCTTTCATCAATAATAAATGCACTGAACTATCCAACTCTAGCTCTTCCCAAGCTTTCTGGCATCTAGCCAAAAACCTCTCCAACAATTTCTCTTCCTCGTCTTTCCCTCCCCTTTCCCACTCTGATGGCACAACCATCACTTCTTCCTCTGACAAAGCTAAACTCTTCGCTCAAACTTTTGCTAGAAACTCCACCTTGGATGATTCCGGTGCTATTCCTCCCTCTCCGCCCTCCTCTCTCTTACTTATGCCTAATATCCTAATCTCTTCTAAAGATGTACTTTCTACCCTCTCTGGGCTTAACACTAATAAGGCGTACGGTCCGGACGGTGTTCCTCCTGTTGTTCTCAAAAACTGTGCTTCCGTGCTGACTCCCTGCCTAGGCAAACTCTTTCGTCTCTGTCTATCCTCTAACGTCTTCCCTTCATGCTGGAAGTTTGCTCACATTCAACCTGTCCCAAAGAAGGGTGACCGCTCTCAACCCTCCAACTATCGTCCAATTGCTCTTATCTCTTGTCTTTCTAAAGTTTTTGAAACTATTCTTGCTTCCAAATTTCTTAAGCATTTCTCTTCTCATAATCTGCTCTCAGATCGCCAGTATGGCTTCCTTAAGGGTCGCTCTACTGGTGATCTTCTTTCATATCTTACTAACTCTTGGTCATCCTCCTTCCGGGACTTCGGTGAGACTTTTTCTATTGCACTAGACATATCGAAAGCCTTCGATAGAGTCTGGCATAAATCTTTAATTTCTAAACTACCCTCCTTCGGTTTCTATCCCTCCATCTGTGCCTTTGTCTCTAATTTCCTTTCCGGCCGTTCCATAGCCGCGGTTGTGGACGGCCATTGTTCACTTCCTCACCCTATAAACTCCGGTGTTCCTCAGGGCTCTGTCCTATCTCCTATTCTCTTTCTAATTTTTATAAATGATCTCCTTAACTGTACCTTAATTCCCATCCATTCATACGCAGACGACTCAACCTTACACTACTCCATTAGTTTTTCAGAACGCCCCAGCCAGCAATCCCTCAACGACAAACGTAATGAAGCCATAGAACTCTTAAATTCTGATCTAAATACTATTTCCAATTGGGGCAGAGAAAACCTTGTTAACTTTAATGCTTCCAAAACCCAATTTCTCCATCTATCTACCCGTCAGGATCTCCCAGCGGACTATCCCTTGTTCTTCAACAATACAAAAATCAACCCTTCATCTTCTCTCAATATTCTTGGTGTCTCTTTTTCTTCTGCTCTCATTTGGAAGGACCATATTACCAGTCTTGCTAAGGCAGCCTCCCAGAAGCTGGGTGTGCTCAACCGCCTTAGGGGGTTCTTTTCCCCTGCACAGCTTCTTGCTCTGTACAGGGGCATAGTGTGCCCTTGTATTGAGTATTGTTCACATGTGTGGGGAGGTTCCTCTCACACCGCTCTCCTAGACAAAGTTGAAAGGAAGGCCTTTCGTATCATTAACTCCCGTCCACTCACCAACTCTCTGCAATCTCTCTCTCTCTCTCCGCCGCAATGTTGCATCTCTCTCGCTATTCTATCGCTACTATAATAATCAGTGTTCCTCAGAGCTATCCCAGTGCATACCACCTCCTTTACGTAGGGCACGTGGTACCCGTCTTGCAACTCAATCCCACCCCTACTCTGTGCAACTCTCCAACCCAAGAGTGAAACGTTACTCTCAAACTTTCTTCTACTCAACAGCTGAGCTCTGGAACTCTCTCCCAGAATCAGTCTTTCCCTCTTCCTATGACTTAAATTGCTTCAAACTCTGTGTGTCCAGGCATTTTGGCTCGAACGTCCCTTGATTTTGGCCCTGTCACTCTTTCAACTATGGGGGAGGCACTCGCTATAGGCAGTTATGCCTTTTGCCTCCCTCAATCACATAGAAAAAAAAAAAAAAAAAAAAAAAGGAGATACTTCCCCTGGCTGAGGAATAGTAGTCTGTGAGGTGCTGGCGTTGAAGCTTGGCCTGGGCTGTCACGACATTCCCGGAGAGTCTCTGCAGGGGACTCATCCTCTCCAAATCATCCCTCCACGCCCCAGGAATGACAGCATGCGTCACAGGGTCCTCATCGTCCAATATGTTGACATCCTGACCAGGGTACCGCAGCCACATCAGGTTGTGCATGCAACAGCAGGCCAGAACCACTGACTCGACACGGGAAGGGTATATGGCTATATTGGATAGGAGGCACCGGAACTGAGATTGGGAGAGAATGGTTAGGATGATGTATATTTATACTTGACTGGAGTTATAGTTGATATTATGAGGGTGGCATATAAATTGCCTTGTTATATCACATGTTGCCTCTACGAAACCTGTGTTTGTGGGAAATAACATAACATTACCATCACATTACATGACATTAACATGACATGGCATGACATTACCATAACATGACATTAACATAACATGACATTACGCTTACCTGGAGGACATGATGCCAAAGGCATTCTCCACAACGCGGCGAGCCCTGGACAGACGGTAATTGAAGATGCGTTGAGGTACAGTGAGCTGGCGGGTAGAGTGTGGCTTCATCAACCACCTTCGCATGGGGAATGCGTCGTCACCAACCAGGAAGTAGGGAACAGGGGTGTCGTCGTTGGCCAGAGGTTCGGCAGCAGGGAGTCCCAGGGTGCACCCATCCAATGCTGCTCTGATGCTTGTTCTTAGAAAAACACCTCCATCTGAGCAGCAACCGTGATTGCCAATGTCGCAGTACAGGAATTTGTAGTCTGTGTCTACAATAGCCAGGAGCACGATGGAGTGGAAGCCCTTATAGTTGTAAAATTCCATTCCGCCATGGGGAGGGCATCGGATGGCGCAGTGCTTTCCGTCGATGGCACCAACGGCATCGTGGATATCACACCGTTTGGAGAACTCCCTGGCAACCGCCTTCCACTCCGCCGGGGTCCTGGGGCAACGTATAAGCTCTTCCTGGTACTCTGCGATGATGGCTTCACATGTCTCAGGCACAATGAGGGAGATGGTGTTCCGGGCCACACGGAACGCGTACTGCAGGCTAGGATAGGAGTCACCCGTGGCCAGGTAGCGGAGTGTGATTGCCAATCTCAGCCCAGGTGACAAAGCCTCCCTCCAAAATGTGTCCTGCTTCTCTATCCTGGGCCTGACACGCTCCACCAACTCCTTAAACATGACTTTGTCCACACGCAGGAAGTTCCGGTATGATTTGGGGTCCTCCACCTCAAACTCCTTCAGGAGTTGTTCGTAAATACCGAACTGTGGCCGTCTCAGTAACCAACTCCTGGCCCAAACTGTCCTTGCTTTCCTTTTCCGTTGACGTTAGCGTTCAGCTAGCGCCTCTGCTTCCTCGATGTCTAGGAGATCCATCCGCATCTTCAGGAGTCTCACCATAGCTGCCGCGTTGCGCCGATTGATGGTCATGGTGGGTGGGTGGGTATGTCTTCCGTGGTGATGAGTGGTTGTGTGGCAATGGGTGGTGGTGGGGGCTGCCTTTATATAACTTTTGTACACAGTGGTTGTCATTCTCAATGACTCTTGGTGGGCTCTCGGCGACTCTTGTACACTCGTGACGACTCGTGTAAACTCGTGTTGTCTTTCGTGTTGTTTCGTATAACATCTGTGTTAATGCGTGTAAGAATCGCGTTGATTCGTGTTGACTTGTGTTGACTCGCGTTGACTCGTGTTAGACCCGTCCATACTCTTTGTTTGCGTGCTCTGGAATGTGGCCGTTATTTTTCAAATTTTGGACACTCGTGTTTGGTTCGTGTTACACTCGTTTTGATTCTCAGTTACTCATACAGACTCTTGCATGGACACGTGTTGACTCGTATTGACTCGACTTAACTCGTGTTCCACTCTCGTTGACTCGGGATCAATTGCTACTCGCGGCCGACTCGGCCTCCAGCGACGGCGATAATCGACGAGTGTGACTCGTGTTGGACTCGCGCACCGACTCGGCTATGTGTGAACCACGCTTTAGGAGGTAAGGCCTAAAAAAACACTTTTAACACCTTAAGAGCGGCCTATGCGGTTTATTTATATGTACCGCCCAGCGGGGTGATTTTAGCCAAAATAGGGCTGTTTACGTGATCATTTTCATGCCTAAATAAGACCCAGAACGTAAAACAAGTATCTATCCCTGAAAGGGCATAAACAGAGCTTTCGAATGACACCATAACGATCCTTTTATGATGGCTAGTTTTCTTGCAATAACCGTGCAACGCGAGTGCAAAAAGCATGTAATTAGCCACTTTCCCGATACAATTCCTTATATAGCGAGTGAGAGAGGGAGGAGGGAGCTGGGATTCGTGTCAGTATGTTCGCCGCGGTGGTCTGGAGCAGTCATACGCTCGCTACTCTCCTGCCACCACTTGTCTCTCTCTCTCAGCAACATTACGTGCTGAAATTGCCACTCGACCTATGTCGAGCGCCGCCATATAGTCCAGCTTTATTTAACTCGACTTATGTTGCTCGCCGCTAATTAAGGGTTAAAAAGCCCCAGTAGCACTTAAAAACCTCACTCCCCCACATCCCCTCCTTCCCTCATTTCCCGTCCCCTTCAATTATCACCTATTTTCCCTGTTATTCCCTTATGCATTGGTATATTTTTGTGTAAACATCTCCAACCCGATCCTAGGCTGTGGTCATGTGTGTGTTACCTAAGGTAGAGACTGGGAAAGTGTGAGGGAGTAGCTCAGTACTGCTTCAACCCTCGAGAGAAGAGGGTGTGAGGCCGGCTGGCTCACAATTGTTGAATGAACCGCTCGCTATCAATTCGCGATTTTGACCATCCAAATTATATCCCCACTTGTTTTATTGTTGTTACAAGTTACTATCTTGATATTAAATGTAAAATAGGCGCAAATGAATAAGTAATAACGATATTTATCGTAAAATGACGATTATAGGCAGGAATGGAGCTCAATATTGCCGCCCAGAACTGTGGTGTTCACTACATGCTGCATGCACTCGCCGGGTTAAGTAGCAAGAAAATATAATACAAGTATAAAGAGTCTGTTTCAGAATCACGAACTGGCCTATGACCCCTTAATGTCAACAAGTGATGGAGTCCTTTCCTCTCTCGCTCTATACCACAAACTCGCCTTATATCACCTTCGGTTACGCCCTCTTAATGACGTCTACCATACATTATGGGTTTTACATGATTCCTAACCAATACCTGTCAATATTACATAACTATAACTTTAGGGGAGGTGTGGTGGAGTGGTCATGCCACTGGATTGGTAATCCAATGGACCCGGGTTCAAATCCCGATATGTCAATGGGAAGATATTATTGGGATTGAATTTGTGCTGTACCTAGTATCAGTGCATTACCACAAAGCCCACCGAAATGCCAAAAAAATACCCTCATTGTTCCCTGATTAAATAACACTGTATGAATATTCCCATATTCAAAATATGTTACAGGGGGACAATGCCTAGTGAGTTCACTGCTCAATAGGTGGCGTTCTGAGAGTGAGGGTCTGAGTCTGGAGGGTGAGACTGTGAAGCACTTGAGCGAAGCAACCGGCCGCTTCAGAGATGGAGCTGCTTCGAGCCATGATGGTTGCTTCACATGTCTCACTCCCCAGACTGGAACAAGACCTCACGGGCTTCACCGTGTTGAGCGGTGGAATGTACAGGCTCTCAGCCTATGCCCGAGAGGGAGTAGTTGGAATATAGAAAAAAAAAAAAAAAAAAAAAAAAAAATGGGTGTGGTTTAAACTCTCTGGCACACATTAGACACATGTTAAACATACCCCAATCACACCCTATACATGTCCCTCTCACGTGATAGAGGGTGGATGTGATTTGATGACATCAGCCATGACATAGGCGATTCCCATTACCCCTTCTTCTGAGAGGTCAAATGCATACACTCTGGCGCTCCTCAGTCTATACCAGATGTATCTAATACAAGAAACTACAATGATAATTATATGATCAGTATGAAAGATTAAAATACATGTACTCCCTGTAAATAAGTAAGTAAAGGAATAAAGTTGGTTAAGTAAGCTTCAATAGGAGTATATAACACGCCCCCCTTAAAAATAAGAGACAATTTCCACCACTGAAATATATATATAGTAAAAAGAACATCAGCTGATGACCTAGGGCATCTCAGCTTCCATAGTAGAAGGGTAAGGAGGAAAAGGATGCTTGGAAACATCTTATTTATTTATTTTTCAAATTTTCGGCAAATGTCTCGCAGCCATCATCAGGAAAACCCAAGATCCCTATATATATATATATATATATATATATATATATGATGGTGTTTAAAGGATAGAGTTACTTTGATCAAATAACTCTCTGGAAGCTGCCACCTATCCGAACATACGGACATTAATTAATAAATCAGTGTATAATAATTAGTATCAGACCTTACATAAGCAATAAGGAAACTGAAACTTGAGAATAATTCACATTTGCTTTAATGAAATAATACCTTAAGACTTATTCAGAAGTACTACTAAAGAATTCAATGTTTAACCCGGGAATGGAGAGAACACTCTTAAGAGGTTTTGGTGGGCAAGGGCAAGGACCCTCTTAGGAGGTAAGGCCTAAAACAAACTTTTAAAAGGCCCCAGTAGCACTTAAAACAATTTTTTTTTTTCCCTCTATACCTTATATCACTCCTCCACATCCCCTCCTTCCCTCATTTCCCGCCCCCTTCAATTATCACCTATTTTCCCTGTTATTCCCTTATGCATTGGTATATTTTTGTGTAAACATCTCCAACCCGATCCTAGGCTGTGGTCATGTGTGTGTTACCTAAGGTAGAGACTGGGAAAGTGTGAGGGAGTAGCTCAGTACTGCTTCAACCCTCGAGAGAAGAGGGTGTGAGGCCGGCTGACTCACAATTGTTGAATGAACCGCTCGCTATCAATTCGCGATTTTGACCATCCAAATAATATACCCACTTGTTTTATTGTTGTTACAGGTTACGATCTTCATATTAAAGGTAAAATAGGCGCAAATGAATAAGTAATAACGATATTTATCGTAAAATGACGATTATAGGCTGGAATGGAGCTCAATATTGCTGCCCAGAACTGTGGTGTTCACTACACCCTGCGTGCACTCGCCGGGTTAAGTAGCAAGTAAATATAATACAAGTATAAAGAGTCTGTTTCACAATCACGAACTGGCCTATGACCCCTTAATGTCAACAAGTGATGGGGTCCTTTCCTCTCTCGCTTTACACCACAAACTCGCCTTATATCACCTTGGGTTACGCCTTCTTAATGACATCTACAATACATTATGGGTTTTACATGATTCCTAACCAATACCTGTCAAGATTACATAACTGGGTGTGGTTTAAACTCTCTGGCAAACCTTAGACACATGTTAAACACACCCCAATCACACCCTATACATGTCCCTCTCACGTGATAGAGGGTGGATGTGATTTGATGACATCAGCCATGACATAGGCGATTCCCATTACCCCTTCTTCTGAGAGGTCAAATGCATACACTCTGGCGCTCCTCAGTCTATACCAGATGTATCTAATACAAGAAACTACAATGATAATAATATGATCAGTATGAAAGATTAAAATACATGTACTCCCTGTAAATAAGTAAGTACAGGAATAAAGTTGGTTAAGTAAGCTTAAATAGGAGTATATAACACACCCCCCTTAAAAATAAGAGACACAATTTCCACCACTGAAATTACTCAAACAAAAAATATATATAGCCTATATAATAGAAAGCATTAACAAGTATTACAAATAATTTTTCCGTTTTGTAATTTTTTCAAGACTTTTGAATTTTTGTAAAATTATTAATTAAAAAGAATTAAAATTAAAAATAATCTGGAAAAAAACATAATACAAATATATAGAGATTATATATACAGCTATATAAATGTATATACTGTATATCCTAAACAATCAAAGACACAAGAGCAAAATTGAAAATAATTGAATAAATGTAGAGAAAGTTCATAGCGCCCTTTTATAGGACCCATCAAGTACTACATCACTCAACCAATGACTTTGATCAAAATTCCATCTAGTCATTAATTGCTCGGTAATATTTATACAATAAATTGTAGGTTATAGTCTAAGCTAACACCATCATCCAAGGGTACATTACTTAACTGTAGCCTGAAAAGTGTGGGGCAAACAAATATACATAAGTTGTTATAATGCAAACATAAAGTTAATTGTAGCATGATTTATTAGTATACAATAATTCCCTAAATGCACGAAAAACTAGGATTTTCTTTTCAAATGTTGTGTACTTACCTGGGAGGAACGTATTCTGAAGGACCGGGAAGAGGAAGGGCCGCAGTTACATCCTGTGAAGGCTTTGAAGGGCGTGACATTCTGGCGTCCTCTCCCAGCTCCATTTTTTTTTTTTTTTTTTTTCTATGTGATTGAGGGAGGCAAAAGGCATTACTGCCTATAGCGAGTGCCTCCCCCATAGTTGAAAGAGTGCCGGGCCAAAATCAAGGGACATTCGAGCCAAAATGCCTGGACACACAGAGTTTGAAGTAATTTAAGTCATAGGAAGAGGGAAAGACTGATTCTGGGAGAGAGTTCCAGAGCTCAGCTGTTGAGTAGAAGAAAGTTTGAGAGTAACGTTTCACTCTTGGGTTGGAGAGTTGCACAGAGTAGGGGTGGGATTGAGTTGCAAGACGGGTACCACGCGCCCTACGTAAAGGAGGTGGTATGCACTGGGATAGCTCGGAGGAACACTGATTATTATAGTAGCGATAGAATAGCGAGAGAGATGCAACATTGCGGCGGAGAGAGAGAGATTGCAGAGAGTTGATGAGTGGACGGGAGTTAATGATACGAAAGGCCTTCCTTTCAACTTTGTCTAGGAGAGCGGTGTGAGAGGAACCTCCCCACACATGTGAACAATACTCAATACAAGGGCGCACTATGCCCCTGTACAGAGCAAGAAGCTGTGCTGGGGAAAAGAACCCCCTAAGGCGGTTGAGCACACCCAGCTTCTGGGAGGCTGCCTTAGCAAGACTGGTAATATGGTCCTTCCAAATGAGAGCAGAAGAAAAAGAGACACCAAGAATATTGAGAGAAGATGAAGGGTTGATTTCTGTATTGTTGAAGAATAAGGGATAGTCCGCTGGGAGATCCTGACGGGTAGATAGATGAAGAAATTGGGTTTTGGAAGCATTAAAGTTAACAAGGTTTTCTCTGCCCCAATTGGAAATAGTATTTAGATCAGAATTTAAGAGTTCTATGGCTTCATTACGTTTGTCGTTGAGGAATTGCTGGCTGGGGCGTTCTGAAAAACTAATGGAGTAGTGTAAGGTTGAGTCGTCTGCGTATGAATGGATGGGAATTGATGTACAGTTAAGGAGATCATTTATACAAATTAGAAAGATAATAGGAGATAGGACAGAGCCCTGAGGAACACCGGAGTTTATAGGGTGAGGAAGTGAACAATGGCCGTCCACAACCGCGGCTATGGAACGGCCGGAAAGGAAATTAGAGACAAAGGCACAGATGGAGGGATAGAAACCGAAGGAGGGTAATTTAGAAATTAAAGATTTATGCCAGACTCTATCGAAGGCTTTCGATATGTCTAGTGCAATAGAAAAAGTCTTACCGAAGTCCCGAAAGGAGGATGACCAAGAGTTAGTAAGATATGAAAGAAGATCACCAGTAGAGCGACCCTTAAGGAAGCCATACTGGCAATCTGAGAGCAGATTATGAGAAGAGAAATGCTTAAGAAAATTGGAAGCAAGAATAGTTTCAAAAACTTTAGAAAGACAAGAGATGAGAGCAATTGGACGATAGTTGGAGGGTTGAGAGCGGTCACCCTTCTTTGGGACAGGTTGAATGTGAGCAAACTTCCAGCATGAAGGGAAGACGTTAGAGGATAGACAGAGACGAAAGAGTTTGCCTAGGCAGGGAGTCAGAACGGAAGTACAGTTTTTGAGAACAACAGGAGGAACACCGTCCGGACCGTACGCCTTATTAGTGTTAAGACCAGAGAGGGTAGAAAGTACATCTTTAGAAGAGATTAGGATATTAGGCATAAGTAAGAGAGAGGAGGGCAGAGAGGGAGGAATAGCACCGGAATCATCCAAGGTGGAGTTTCTAGCAAAAGTTTGAGCGAAGAGTTTAGCTTTGTCAGAGGAAGAAGTGATGGTTGTGCCATCAGAGTGGGAAAGGGGAGGGAAAGACGAGGAAGAGAAATTGTTGGAGAGGTTTTTGGCTAGATGCCAGAAAGCTTGGGAAGAGCTAGAGTTGGATAGTTCAGTGCATTTATTATTGATGAAAGAGTGTTTGGCAAGTCGAAGAACAGATTTGGCTTGATTCCGGGCAGAAACATAAGAAGAATGAGAGTCTTGAGTTTTAAGGCGTCGGTACCGTTTGAATGCTTCCTCCTTATTGCGGACAGCAGTAGAACAGGCGTGAGTAAACCAAGATTTTTTAGCATTAGTCTGAGAGAAAGAGAATGGAATGTATGCTTCCATGCCCGATAGGATTACCTCGGTAATGCGTTCAGCACACTCCGAGGGTCCCCGGCCACGGAAGCAGAAATAATTCCATGGAAAATCAAAGAAGTACTGCCGGAGAGCCTCCCAGTCGGCAGCGCCAAAGTGCCACAAGCGCCGCCGGCTAGGAGGATCGGGTGGCCGTACTGGAGAGATAGGACAGGTGACAGAGATAAGTTTATGGTCGGAGGAGCCCAGAGGAGAGAAAAGATCGACAGTATAAGAAGAAGGGTTAGAAGTTAGAAACAAGTCAAGAATGTTGGGCCGATCTCCGATGCGATCCGGGTTACGGGGGGGTTGCTGAACTAACTGCTCTAGGTCATTTATGATAGAAAAGACGTAGGCTTGTTCACCAGGTGGATCAGTAGTGTGAGAGGAGGGCCATTGGCGGTGGTGAACGTTGAAATCTCCTAAGATGGAGATTTCTGAGAAAGGAGAAATGGATAGAATGTGTTCCACTGTAGAGTTTAGATAATCAAAGAATTTGGGAAAGTTGGTAGAGTTAGGGGAAAGATAGACAGCACAGAAATATTTAGTAAGAGAATGACAGGAAAGTTTGAGCCATAAAGTTGAGAATTCAGAGGAGTCGAAATCTGGAACACGAGAGCAAGTGAGTTTGTTGTGCACATATGCACAACATCCGCCTTTGGCTTTGAAACTAGGATAGAGAAAGTAGGAGGATACAGAGAAGGGGCTGCTGGATGTTGCTAAAGACACCTGAGTTTCGGTGAGGAAGAGAAGATCAGGTTTATAGGAGAGATGGTGCTCAACAGAGTGAAAGTTAGAGGAGAGTCCACGAATGTTGCAGAAATTAATAGAAAGAGTAACAGGCCGAGGTCCAGGTAATTGTGTGGGGTCGTCAGGGGATGGTCGGTTGGGTGTGGGGGCATTTATGGTCCCCCCCCCCTGGGGACTCCGAGGCTGGGCTGGAATTCATGATTTAGTTTTTTTTTTAATTTTGGTGTGGAGGAATGAAGTGTGGTGTGCATGTTTAGTGTAGTGAAGTGGATAGGAGGAGGAGGTGTTTGAGAGAGCTAGCTGGATTGCTCTCAGTGTAAATGAAGCACAAAGAAAATCAGTAAGAGAGTCCAAGCAAGTGAAACAGGAGACCAGTGACTCTTTATCACATGCCTATAACCTCACCTGGGTCTAGCCCTGATCGATTGGTGCCTACAATCTCCCCACTCTCCCCCATTAATGGCAAGCCATGCTTTTTCCTGAAAGATGATAGAAATGCCTACTGTTAGTATTCTCACTATATTTTTCCTGAAACAAATTTAACCCTTTATCTGGCAAATGGCCTTACAGGGATATATGAGGTAAGGTAGGAATTTGAATGCAATAACCCCCTGGCATGCGGACTAACTAGCAAAATTATATTACCTTGTGTCTCTCACCTCTCAGACCCCATTTCGATTAATTATTTGTACATTTTGCCAAATAAAAATAATACAAATGTAAAGTGTCTGTATCAAAGTATTATTCACACTGTAATAATATTTAATAATATTATTGTAATTACATATATTTCAATTAAATGTAAATAATAAACTTACACATTGTCCTCCTGAAGTGTTTTCACATCGCTAAAGGATCCTTGCAGCACTGCGGACCGAGATCCACAGGATAGAACTGAAGATCCGTGTTTTGATGCAGATGGTGTATGGTCCTCCTGAATTGTAGTCTCCTCCTGAATTGTAATCACCTCACTAATGGATCCTATCAGCACTGCGGACCGAGATCCACAGTCGGGAACTGACAGAGTCCCATCATCCAAGGGTACATTAGTTGACTGTCGCCTGAAAAGTGTGGGGCAAAAATTATACATAAGTTGTTTTAGGGCAAATATAAAGGTAATTGTAGCATGATTTATTAGTATATGATTATTCCCTAAATATACGAAAAACATTGATTTTTTTTCTTCAAATTGTGTGTACTTACCTGGGTGGAACGTATCCTGAAGGACCGGGAAGAGGACAGCCAGCACTTACATCCTGTGAAAGCTTTGCAGGGCGTGACTTTCTGGCATCCTCTCCCAGCTCCATTAATGGCAAGCCATGCTGTTTCCTGAAAGATGATAAAAATGCCGGCTGTTTGTGTTCTCACTATATTTCCTCTGAAACAAATGTAATCTTTTAGCGGGCAAATGGCCTTTGAGGAAGGTTGGAATTAGAATGCAATATCCCTCTGGCATGTTTACCAACTGGCAAAATTATATTACCGTGTGTCTCTCACCTCTCGGACCCCATTTTAATGAAGCATTTGTACATTTTGCCAAATAAAAATAATAAAATTGTAACTTTCATGTAAGCCTCATTAACCTGATGCTGCATCACAACGTAGATCCTTCAGACTGTTTACAACTCTGTTTCCAGTAGTCCTGCAATTTGTGAAGTCGTAGTAATTTCTTCATGTCGTCATGCTGTGGAAGGCCAAGGTTGCAAGGGCTTGTCTGTTGGCAAGTGTATCCTCATCTTTGAGGGCAGCTGTGATCTGTGCATGTCGTAGCTTCCGGCTGCCCACTCTCCCAACAGTCCCATCTTGGCAATGATTTTCCCTACATTTTCTATTGAGAGTTGAGAGCAACATTAGCAATCGGTGTTGTTGCCTTGCCGATTCACAAAAATCTTACATTTTGGCCTTACACATGTGGCAACTATTGGGCGATAATATTTCATGTACGCCTCAAGAGCAGCTGCCTCTGCATTTCCTACGTATAAGATGCAGGGGTCTTTGGACCCCGTTTTGTGTCGTGCTACCTGTATGCAGGTTACATTTCTGCCATCTTCGACTTCTGTTGATCTTCCCTCGTATTCGCTGATTGTAAATTCAGTAAACTCCTGATTTCTTCGTAGGCATCGAACGGACAGTCTCACAATCAGTGCATCTCTCAGGCTGACAAAGTATTTCTTTATAAGTTGCTTTGCTGGTGCACGCCCATCGTGGATTAATGATGCCGCATTGTTTATGGGAATTTCAACAGCATCATTAGTTTCCAGGAAATGTACATCCTCCATTGCCAATATCTCAGCCTCATTTTGCTGTGTACGGTGTTCTCTCTGTCCCACCTCTTCTGTGCCAAAGTATTCTGTGGAAGTAAATAGGACAGAACACTATAAATAGTTGTACAACTCGTGGAATCACTTTTACAAATATATAAAACGAAAATATGAAACATTCAAATAATTACTCGATAACAATATTAACATTATACTTACTTTTTGCTTTGGCGACAGCTCGCCTAGGAGAGTTTCTGTTACTTGGAATTGTTGATTCTCTGTTTCTTTGAGAAAATTGAGAGCATGCATACAGGAGTCGGTCATCATTCTAAGTGTGGTCGCGGAGAGGGTTTCAGAGCGTGCCATTTTTGATCTTCCGGTCATGACAGCTTCCTGGGTGAGCTGAATTATCTTAAGCCCCCCAAAGGTATTTCTCGCAAATTCCTCCTCTGTTCCGCGTGGCCCAAAGAGTGCATCTCTTAGAAGACGGCAGTGATTCTTGACTGTCACTGTTTTCATCGGTTGTGTGTCCTCTAGGTAATCCTCGTACTCCTTAAAGAACATTTTGACGTGGTCATTCTCGGTGATAGCTATGGTGCCAGCTACTATGGGTACATCCTCAACTTCGGCTGGTGACGTTGCTTTATTTTTCTGCAAAATAGTTCAATATTCATGTGAAATATGTCTAATTAATGATTCAAAATATATACAATAAAAGTTGTACTGTTTTAGTTGGCATATAATTAATTACAAATGCATTACAATGTTTCTTTACTTTAAAGTGAATTGTTTTTATTTCTTTAATGTTTGGCCTATTATTAAGAAAATAATTGAATTATGGAAAGCAAACCTTACGTACGTGTCTGAGGAGTTCCTGGTATTCCATGGAGTCTTTGTTTTTCGTGTGAAAATTTCTTAAGTGCATATCGATCCGTTTAACTGATTTTGAGCAGAAGGGACAATCATATAGGTTTGTTTTCTTTGCATTTGTTGGTGGCAGGGACCTTTTCCTAGAGAACCTTCTCACTGCAGCCAAAACATTCTCTCTATCGTCGTTAGTTAGGTACGAGTGGCAAGGGCCATGTGCTTCCGTAGGTTGACTGATTCGCTGTATCAACCGGCGACTGGGCATAGTTTGCCAGGTCTCTTTGTTGTCTTGCTGATCGCTCTGAGATATCTACGATTTCGGCCTTTGTTTTCATTTAGAAGCTTTCTTGCACACTGCCACTGCAGGAGAGGAGATGAGCAAGGTGTTTAAGGGCTGGGAGCTGAGGAGGGTGCGGAAACGCCCGGGAAATCAAAGCCCCACCCAGGGCCCTGTGCCTCTCAGCAATTATGAAGTGAAAGTTGAGGGGCAAGGGAAAAATGTGACGCTTTGGCTTCCAATCTTGGTAGATTGGGAGGTCAATCCACGGAAGGGACGCCGTCACTCGAGATCTAGAAAATATCTAAGTAAAAGGAACAGTCAGAGTAAGCTATGGGTATGGCAGAGAACGCTCAACTCTCACTCTGATAGACCAGCTCATCACCAGAAGTCAAGAAAGTTAGGGAAGGTAGCAAGGGAAACATTAAGGGTGTGAAAGATAAGAATGGGAGAATGCTAGCCGAGAAGTAAGAGAGAGTCGAAAGATGGAGGGAGTACTTCAATGAGTTGCTAAATGTAAGGAATGAAGAGCCAGCAAACATAGTTGGATATGGTATGGGAGGGAGAAGAAGAGAAGTAGGGGAGGGGGAGGTGGGGATCAGGAGGTCAGAAGTGTGGAAAGCCATGCCAAGAGTGAAGTTGGGGAAAGCACCAGGAACAGATGGAGTGTGTGGGGAAATGTTGAGTTATGGTGGTGAGATAGTGATCGAAGGGGTATGGAACATGTGCAAACTAGCATGGGAGAAGGGGAGTGTACCCTATGACTGGAAGACTGCCATAATAGTCCCCCTATATAAGGGCAAAGGGGAAAGAGGAGTGTGTGGTAAACCACCGAGGAATATGTCTTCTAAGCGTAGTAGGGAAGGTATACAGTAGGGTAGTGATTGAGAGAGTGAGAGTGAGAACGAAAAAATGGATAAGCGACGAGCAGGGAGGTTTTCGGAAGGGAAGAGGATGTGTAGATCAGATTTTTACCCTGAATTGTGTTGTGGAGAAATATCTGGAGAAGAAAGAAAAGGTGTATGTTGCCTTTATGGACTTGGAGAAGGCCTATGACAGAGTGGATAGAGAAGGTTTGTGGAAAGTACTTAGAATATACGGAGTAGATGGCAAGTGGCTGAAAGCAGTGAAGAGCATGTATGAGGGTGCAGAGGCGGCAGTACGTGTGGAGAGTGAGCAGAGCGAGTTCTTTGACCTGAATGTTGGTTTGAAACAGGGGTGTGTGATGTCCCCGTGGTTGTTTACTGTATATATGGATGGAGTCATGAAAGAAATAATATCAAGAGCAGTGGATGTTGGTGTATCCCTGAAGAGGGAGGGAATTGAGTGGAAGCTACTTATACTGCTGATTGCGGATGATACAGTTCTGATGAGTGATAATGAATGGGAGTTGCATGGTCCGGTAAATGAGTTTGGAACAGTGTGCGAAAAATGGAATTTGAAGGTAAAAGGGGGGAAGAGCAAGGTTATGGACTTCGAAAGGGATGAAGTCACAGAGTGTGAGGTGAAGCTGAACGGTCAGGCTATGGAGATCGTCAACTCTTTTAAGTATGTGGGCAGTGTATTGAGTAAAGATGGGACTATGGATGAAGAAGTGCGGGAGAGGGTACAACAGGGGAAGAGGGTTGTAGGAACGCTGAAAGCAGTAACAAGAAATAGGGTGGCCAGTATGGAAGTGAAGAAGTCCTTGCATGACAGTGTGGTAATCCGTGTCCCAACACCAAATTTAATTGTTTTGTTTATTTTTGTTCTCCTCCCGACTTGATTGGTACTATCGTTGAATTTCAGCCGTTTCGAATATACCATAAACCGATTCCTTTCTTTCTAGGTAGAGTTTCATTACATTCCAATCAATAACCCGTCTCCCTGTACCTTTTTGGGGGATTTTACCCGATAAATGCCTCACATCCTCATATATAGTGTTACGATCCAGGTTCTCAAAGACACAGGGCTCTTCAACATTGGACTAGATAATGGCAAAATGCAACAACGGTAACACTAGATCCAACCCCTGCCTTAAACACTGGAAAACAAAACACCATTACCGCCCTGAGTCGTGCCTGGACAACGAGGTATCCTATGACTCGGTAACTGGTGCACACACACTAGGCTGACGCTCGATGAAACAGCCTATTCTCAAACAGTAAAAGATTACTCGATTAGGTTACACAAAGAAAAGATAGTTAACGTGATTAATTAACGTTACGGTAGATACTCAAATAACTGGCACTCCTGTATTAAAGAAAGTGCAATGCTAGTCCTGCAACATCAACTGGAAACTTCTGAAATAAGTCTGATGCTGGGAAGATGTTCGTAAAGAATCTTGAACAATTATAATGCAGAATACGGGTCACAATAAATGCTAGGACATATAGTAATAATAGGCAGGCGAATAATAAAGACTGCGCAAAGGTAGTAATGCTCGACAACTAAAGAAATGCTTCGTGACACAACGCAACAGCCTACTAGGGTTGTGCAACTCAACAACAACCTCGGCTCAAAAGCGCAGTGAATAATAATGTTGCATACATATAATAATGGGGGCTTATCTCTAACCAGTGTCTGCTCAGTTAATAAAGTCTAGCTGGGGTATCAAGGCAGGGCAACAATGGGTGAGCATGCGGCTCGTAGCCTAACGTTGTCCGAAGGTGGTATAATGACGATTACGTTATATGACGGGGATGCTCTCTTGATAAATCTAGGTCTCTAGTACCTAGTTCTATCCTGGCGATCCCTCACAAGTCAACACAAAGAGGCAGCACTATGTTGTGAGGGATAGGCTATGGCCCTCTCACACCACAGCGCTGTGCTCGCAAAGTAAACCCACCCGAAGACAACTTAGGCTCCCACAGTACCTGTCGATGTCGTGCAGGGCTTAGCTAACACTGCACACATCGGAGACAACGACACAGTAACCTTACCCCTAGTCTAGCTTTAAATAACCAAGCAGAATCACTCAACACCTTGCCAGGGAGACATATACCGGTCTACAACCTTCCCGAGAGAGGACACACACGGAAAAGTCCGTCTCTCCAACCCCTCAATAAAGCATAATACCTCCTTAATCTAATACATGGAAATATCTGAGAGCTTCGCGTACAATACGACTGGCCGACGGTGAACGTCTATGCTGAAACCAGAAGGGATGTTGAGTTTAATAAAGATTAGAGAATGAGAAAGGAGAAGTCGAGAGAGAGAAATAGTATGCAAAGTGGCGAGTATGGGGGACAGAATTGCAAAGGATGTAGACGATACGCGTGTCAGGCAAGCTCTGAGCTGGTAAAAAACACGAGGCCGCGATGGGCAGGGACTAGTTGACCACCCGGCCGCCAACGCCGTCAGCGCCCAAGCGAGCCGCGTCATAGCTCCCCCCGCTGCCAGGTGTACCCCCTAACCCTCTCTCGCTCGCCTCCCACACAAGCAACATTTATATTATAGCGAATATAAAATATAAGGCGCGGTCACAGACCAAAACAAAGACCATTTCTAGACTGTCTGTGGCAACACAACACTAATAAAATAAAGCAGATCATTCTAGGAAAACTGTAGCCCATCCCCCCATCCTGGCGAGCGCTAGCGAGCTGCAATGCCCCACGCAACCATACTGTTAACGCCGGGAGGCGTCACACCCCCCCCAAGATATGGGACACTCAACCATGGGCCCATATCTGAACAGACAGAATGTCGCTAGAATCTGCCACTCCTAACCACTCTGCCACTCATGGAATGCAGGCTCAGTCTCCTCAAAAAAAATACAACAACATTTATATATATATATAAAAAAACAATCTTATCACCCTTCCCAAACATAATACATTAATTCATAACATTGTGCTCCCAGAGCGAGCTTTAAGAAGCACAGCCTACTGAGGGAAAATCATCTGCACTCAGTACTCAGCTACAATATTATCTTAAAATTAATTATTAAAAATAAAAAAATTTATTTAATTTTTCATATTTTATTTTAATGTTGTTTTTGGCGGCTACTATAGATGTAGCCTAATTTTCGTCTAATCAAAGCCAACAACTCCTGCCCTGCGACCCTACGCTGATGCTACACACGCGAGCCAACAAGCACCAGCGCAAAAATACACCGCGAGCCAAGACAGGAGGCTATACCAACATACTGTGGTAGCCTACCCCGGATCCTCCACCCGCGACAAACAGTCCGCAATCACATTCTCACAACCGGCAATATGGCGAATGTCTAAGTTGTACTCTTGCAACATGAACGACCATCTGGTCAGCCTCATATTCCGGTTGTGGAATTGATTGAGGAATTTAAGCGGGTGGTGGTCGGTATTCACTACCACGACTGGCCCATAGGCAGGAACATAGACCTCAAAGTGTCTGAGCGCTAACACGATTGCCAGCAGTTCCTTTTCAACAACCGAATAGTTTTTCTGTGCTGAATTAAATTTCTTTGAAAAGAAACTGACTGGATGCTCAAGACCTTCCTCGTCTGTCTGCAAAAGTACGGCACCAGCCCCAACTCCGCTGGCATCAGTCGCCAACTGAAATGGTCGTTCAAAGTCCGGGGCCCTGAGGATAGGGTGAGTGCATAAAAGGTGTTTAACTACTCGAAACGCCTGCTCACACTCAGGTGCCCAGCGGAACTTTTTATCTTTAGCTAGTAGATCTGTCAAAGGAGCTAACACAGTAGAATAACCTCTTATAAAGCGGCGGTAATACCCAATCATGCCCAAAAATCTCATGAACTGCCGCTTGGTGGTCGGCCTGGGGAACAAGTCGATAGCCTGTATCTTCTGTTGGGGCGGGCTCACCTGCCCTAACCCAACCACAAACCCAAGATACTGCACCGTGGCTTGCACAAAATCACACTTGCCCAGATTAACCACCAAGCCTGCTTTACTAAGTTGACTAAATAAGGCTTCTATGTGCTCACAGTGACTTTGGAAATCGTTGTCATAAATGATCACGTCATCAAGGTAGACAGTACAGTTTGGGATGTCTGCTACGATGTCGTTCATTAAGCTCTGGAAAGTGGCCGGTGCATTTTTCAGACCATATGGCATCACATTGCAACGGTAAGTACTGCCATCCACCACAAACCCGCACACCTATTTAGCCCGCTCAGACAGTGGTACTTGCCAGTAGCCTTTGACGAGGTCTACCTTGGTCAAGTACCTTGCTTTCCCGATCAAATCCACACTGTCATCCACCCGGGGAAGAGGATATGCATTGGTGGGGGTCAACCAGTTCAACCGCCTAAAGTCAATGCAGAACCGAACCTTTCCATCAGGTTTGGGCTGCAGAGTGACAGGAGAAGTCCACCGTACTGCCCCTTCTCGATCAAGCCTCTCGCCAGCATATACTCCAGCTCATCCCTGAGCGCTGGGAGTTTAATGGGTGGCACCCGATAAGGTATCGACTTGAAGGGGGGGTGCTCTCCTACATCGACGTCATGCACCGCTTGAGTAGTGAGGCCTGGGTGCTCGGCAAATACAGTGGGGTATGAATCGAACAGGCGCTGCACTGCCACCTGCTGTTCCTCCGGCAGGTGCGCCAGAGCATCATGCGCACATTGGCTCGAATTCCCCGCCCACTGATCAGCCGAGACATGACAATCCCAGTTATCATCCACCTGATCATTGCTGCCCCCCTCTCCTTCTCCACCATGACCGCAGCAGGTCAACACAGGGACAGCTAGTGACTCAGGTGGGCGCCTCACATACTCCTTCAACAAATTAATGTGGCATAGTTGGTTACGCTTCTTCCGGTCTGGAGTGGCAACGAGGTAATCTAGGTCGGAGATCTTTGACACCACCTGATAAGGCCCAGCGTACTTGGCAGCCAGAGGATGACCTGCCAAAGGCAACAGGACCAACACCTCTTGACCTACCTGAAACTCCCGGAGTTTCGCCTTAGTATCGTACCTGTCCTTCATACGGGCCTGCGAACTCACCAAATTACGCCCGGCCAGCTCCAGACTTCTAAGCATTCTCTCTCTGCTTTCGAGGACGTATCTCAACATAGAACATGGCTTAGCGGTACCCTCCCAAATCTCCTTCACAATGTGGAGAGGGCCCCTCACCTGATGCCCGAAAACAAGCTCATTCGGACTGAAACCAAGACTCTCTCCAGGTACTTCTCTTGCCGCGAACAAAACATACGGCAGACCAAGGTCCCAATCCTTTCCGTTCTCTGCGCAATAACATCGAAGCATGCTTTTCAGCGTGGCGTGCCACCTCTCCAATACCCCTTGACTCTCCCTCCGGGTGATACGCAGAAGAGACGACAGTGCTGATGCCATGCTGAATCATAGTTTGTTTGAACAGATTAGAGGTAAAATTAGAACCTTGGTTCGATTGCACCTCTTGCGGGCAACCATACCGCGAGCAATACAAGAGCAGGTTCCGGACAACAGTTTTCGCCGTGCCATTTCTCATTGGATATGCATCAGGATAACGAGTGGCCACATCCATGATAGTTAATAGACATTTATTACCGGCACTAGTAGGGGTTAGGGGTCCGACCATATCAATGATGACCTTACTGAAGGGCGGTCCACTGACAGGAATGGGGTGCAACGGGGCTCTCGGAATTGTTTGGTTAGGTTTTCCAACCCTCTGGCATGTATGACACCTTGATATCCAGGTTACCACCTGCCCCTTCAACCCCGGCCACCAAAACAATTTTTCTAAAGCCGCCACCGTTTTTCTCACCCCTAGATGTCCTGCCAGTGGTATGTCATGCGCCAACCTCAGTAGGCTATCCCTGCACTCCCGTGGCACCACCAACTGGTCCACTACTCCGGACCCCTCTTGCCAACTACGTTTAGGGTCTTGAAAACGCCTATAGAGGATGCCTTCTAAATAAAAAAAATCTCCTGGCTGTGCATCGCCGTCCTCGTCGAGCTCTACAGCTCCATTAGCACACGTTTGGAGCTCAGGGTCCTCTAGTTGCAAACGATGTATATCTGAGGGTGCCAAGCGATATAACTGCTCCCGGAACAATGCATGACCTTCCCCGATACTGGGCTGCTCCCTCTGTCTCTCTCGATGTACATAACGTTGCTGTCGTGGAGACTCGTCATGCCCAGCCTCGTCACTCTCGATGACAGGCCCAGGGGCTACTCCAGAATTAAGTAATGGTGCTAATACTGAATCACCCAGGAGAGCCGCCGAGTCAAAACTCTTAAAACCAACTCCAGCTTTAGCCTCCTCCTGTTGATCGTTCCTCCGCTGGTCTGAAGACGGAGGACTAGGCTGTGACACTTTAGCTGCCCGAGCTCGGGTGACAACACACGCCATGGGTTGTGTCTGGCACCGCTCGACCCACTCTTGCTCTTCCCTACTCACGTCGGCCGGCCTCTCGGCAACGACTAAGGGTAGAACCTCAGAAGCGGGCATTGCAAAGTCGTTGCCGAGAAGAAGGTCGACGCCCTCCACTGGCAGTTTCTCCACAATCCCGACATCCAATTCACGTGCCACACCATCCACCTCCAACTCCAACCGCACCAGCGGGTATGACCGAGTTGCATTAATACCCTGCACCACCACCACCCGAGCTGCGTTTATAGGGTAGCCAGTCAAGTTTTTCATCAGAGTCTGGGAAGCAGCTGTATCACGCAAGACCTCTACTCCATGCTTGCGCCCCGCCCACATCACGCAACCCCGCCCTCTATGGTCGCAAAAAACATCCTGAGCAGGGTTCGAGCCTCCCAGGTGCTTCTGCATTGGCTGTGCCTCAGCCTCTGACGAACTGCCCCGGGCAAACTCAGATGACTTCGGAGACACACCAATGTTGCAGGCCAAAGACACAGCTGCTGTAGGTGGTTTGCTAGGACAGACTCTTGCAAAGTGCCCCTTTTTATGACAATGATAACACTCCAACTCCCCTTTGGGCTTCCCTTGGTACTGGGAAGGGCCCGGCCCCTTCTTAAATGGGACGGTGCTAGTCTTGTGGTCAGTCTTGGTATCATGGCTCTTGTACTTGTTTGCATTAGGTATATCACTAACTCGGGGGGGTGGGGCGTCACGCCCCTTGTTACCTGCCTCACTACGCTGGGCAGACCCTCACCCACGAATTAGTGATAGCCGGAGGTCAGCCATCTCAGCTGCCTCCTGTAGAGTTTTTGGTTGCTTTTCTTTAAGGTTTAACGTCAGGTCGCCGCCCGTGCATTTGAAAAACTGCTCTAAAAGCACCAACTGTTTAATGTCGTCAAACGTAGTAGCTTTCTCCGACCTCAGCCAATTCCCAAAAGCATCGGACAGCTCCCGGGCATGCTCCAAAAAGGTGCTCTCCCGACCCTTGGTAACACCCCGGAACTTCAACCTGTACGTCTCTGGTTGTAGTTCGTATGCTCTCAGGACAGCCTCCTTGAGTTCCTCATAGATAATACAAGACTCTATAGGCAACGCATCGTAGGCTTTAAGACCCTTGCCTATTAATCTAGACTCTCCTAGAGGATACAAGTGCTGCCCATTTATTCTCTGGCCACTGGTGTTCCTGGCACTTCTTCTCAAAGCGTGTGAAAAATTCTGTTACACCACTCTCATCAAACACCGGAACCAGTTTCAATAAGTGCGAGAGAGACTGCTCATGAACACGGTTACCAGCCCTCAGTCGCTGTCCCGTTGTCTCTACTCGCGACTTCTCTACATCCATGTCGGCACAGTACCTAGTCGACTCTAAATCAGCTTGGATTTTTGCTAGCTCTATGTGCTGGTGACTTTTTCTCTCTTCTATCTTGGCTCTCTCTTCTATCTTGGCTAATTCTATTTGCTGCTCACCTGCCCTGATAGCCTTTCTCTCTTCGATCTTAGCTAATTCGAGCTGAAGCAATAATTCTGGAGTTAACCCTTGAGGAGGTGAAGGTGCTACAATGTTTGAAATTACCGGTGGTCCCCCCAGGGGCAACCCACCCCGCCAGTCACCACCCAACTGCGGAAGCGTACCAGGGGTCGGCAAACTACTGGGATGGCTGGGAGTCGAGTGTAGGGGAAGCATGGCCGAAGGGCTCTGAGCACTCAACCCATCTCGCTCACCAGTCACCCTGCCCAGTACACACGTTATCAAGTTATCCCTGGTCATGCTGCTAGTAACCGCATGACCGATAGCTGTGGCCAGGCATTGAAGACCGTACCGATTCATACCCTCCAACCGCTCGGCAGTAACAGGCCATTGCAAAAATATCCTAGCATCCTCCTCACAGTTCACCTGATTAACCATTTCATCATGCTGCTGTTCCTCCATTTCGACATGACGTACTGTGTCTCCATTCTCCTCTGATCCGGTATAAGACATGATGCTCACAAAAATTTCTCACCACAATATTCGGAAAAGAAGTACCCCAAACTCTTATGTAGCACTATTCACTTGCCAAAAATGTCTGAAGACTCTCAAGTGCTATACTACTTTGCCAAAAAAAAATTAACGTGCCCACTATATTCCTCAATAAAACAAATGACCACAACAATCCTGCAATTATCTCTTAGTTCACAAGATCCTGAGCTAGGTCGCCATTTGTTACGATCCAGGTTCTCAAAGACACAGGGCTCTTCAACATTGGACTAGATAATGGCAAAATGCAACAACGGTAACACTAGATCCAACCCCTGCCTTAAACACTGGAAAACAAAACACCATTACCGCCCTGAGTCGTGCCTGGACAACGAGGTATCCTATGACTCGGTAACTGGTGCACACACACTAGGCTGACGCTCGATGAAACAGCCTATTCTAAAACAGTAAAAGATTACTCGATTAGGTTACACAAAGAAAAGATAGTTAACGTGATTAATTAACGTTACGGTAGATACTCAAATAACTGGCACTCCTGTATTAAAGAAAGTGCAATGCTAGTCCTGCAACATCAACTGGAAACTTCTGAAATAAGTCTGATGCTGGGAAGATGTTCGTAAAGAATCTTGAACAATTATAATGCAGAATACGGGTCACAATAAATGCTAGGACATATAGTAATAATAGGCAGGCGAATAATAAAGACTGCGCAAAGGTAGTAATGCTCGACAACTAAAGAAATGCTTCGTGACACAACGCAACAGCCTACTAGGGTTGTGCAACTCAACAACAACCTCGGCTCAAAAGCGCAGTGAATAATAATGTTGCATACATATAATAATGGGGGCTTATCTCTAACCAGTGTCTGCTCAGTTAATAAAGTCTAGCTGGGGTATCAAGGCAGGGCAACAATGGGTGAGCATGCGGCTCGTAGCCTAACGTTGTCCGAAGGTGGTATAATGACGATTACGTTATATGACTGGGATGCTCTCTTGATAAATCTAGGTCTCTAGTACCTAGTTTTATCCTGGCGATCCCTCAGAAGTCAACACAAAGAGGCAGCACTATGTTGTGAGGGATAGGCTATGGCCCTCTCACACTACAGCGCTTAATCTAATACATGGAAATATCTGAGAGCTTCGCGTACAATACGACTGGCCGACGGTGAACGTCTATGCTGAAACCAGAAGGGATGTTGAGTTTAATAAAGATTAGAGAATGAGAAAGGAGAAATCGAGAGAGAGAAATAGTATGCAAAGTGGCGAGTATGGGGGACAGAATTGCAAAGGATGTAGACGATACGCGTGTCAGGCAAGCTCTGAGCTGGTAAAAAACACGAGGCCGCGATGGGCAGGGACTAGTTGACCACCCGGCCACCAACGCCGTCAGCGCCCAAGCGAGCCGCGTCATAGCTCCCCCCGCTGCCAGGTGTACCCCCTAACCCTCTCTCGCTCGCCTCCCACACAAGCAACATTTATATTATAGCGAATATAAAATATAAGGCGCGGTCACAGACCAAAACAAAGACCATTTCTAGACTGTCTATGCAACACGACACTAATAAAATAAAGCAGATCATTCTAGGACAACTGTAGCCCATCCCCCCATCCTGGCGAGCGCTAGCGAGCTGCAATGCCCCACGCAACCATTCTGTTAACGCCGGGAGGCGTCACAATAGTGGGAATCTTTTGAATCGGCAATGATGGCATTTTGAAAATGTTGACAGATCCATGATCTATCAATTTTGAAGTCTTCTTGACGATGGAATTTGTCGATGCTTCACTGATCGACCCCTCCAGGGGTGCTTGTGTCATCTCAATATCCGATTGTGATCCTGCACTTTCTATGATGGTTGGTGTAACTGGCGAAAAAGGCCCTTGCTCATCCATAAGAGTTGTTGCCTCACCAATGGAGCCCTAGAGAACCGCAGACCTTGATCCACAGACCGAAACTGACAAGGTTGATTCACACCGGAAGAGTAAAAAACAATATATATACTGGTATATATATATATATATATATATATATATATATATATATATATATATATATATATATACTGTATATATATATATATATATATATATATATAGCCCAGTATAATTATGTTATAATAGTAATTATTATTATTATTATTATTATTATTATTATTATTATTATTATTATTATTGTTTATTATTATTATTATTATTATTATTTGTCTTATTATTATTATTAGTCTTATTATTATTATTATTATTATTATTATTATTATTATTATTATTATTATTATTATTATTATTATTATTATTATTATTATTATTATTATTTCCAAATATTAATCACACTATAATAATATTTAATAATAGTATTGCAATTATATGGATTTCAATTAAATGTAAGTAATGTAAGTAATAACTTACACATTGTCCTCCTGAAGTGTTGTCACCTCGCTAACGGATCCGTGCAGCACTGCGGACCGAGATCCACAGTCTGGAACTGAAGATCCGTGTTTTGATGCAGATGACGTATGGTACTCCTGAATTGTAGTCACCTCGCTACCGGATCCTTGTAGCACTGCGGACAGAGATCCACAGTCAGGAACTGACCGAGTCCCAAGGGTACTTAACTGTAGCCTGAAAAGTGTGGGGCAAACAAATATACATAAGTTGTTATAATGCAAATATAAAGTTAATTGTAGCATGATTTATTACTATACAATAATTCCCTAACTACACGAAAAACTAGGATTTTCTTTTCAAATGTTGTGTACTTACCTGGGAGGAACGTATTCTGAAGGACCGGGAAGAGGAAAGGCCGCACTTACATCCTGTGAAGGCTTTGAAGGGCGTGACATTCTGGCATCCTCCCCCAGCTCCATTAATGGCAAGCCATGCTTTTTCCTGAAAGATGATAGAAATGCCTACTGTTAGTATTCTCACTATATTTCTCCTGAAACAAATTTAACCCTTTATCTGGCAAATGGCCTTACAGGGATATATGAGGTAAGGTAGGAATTTTAATGCAATAACCACCTGGCATGCGGACTAACTGGCAAAATTGTATTATCTAGTGTCTCTCACCTCCCAGACCCCATTTCGATTAATTATTGGTACATTTTGCCAAATAAAAATAATACAAATGTAAAGTGTCTGTATCAAAGTATTATTCACACTGTAATAATATTTAATAATATTATTGTAATTGCATACATTTCAATTAAATGTAAGTAATACACTTACACATTGTCCTCCTGAAGTGTTTTCACATCGCTAAAGGATCCTTGCAGCACTGAGGGCCGAGATCCACAGGATAGAACTGAAGATCCGTGTTTTGATGCAGATGGTGTATGGTCCTCCTGAATTGTAGTCTCCTCCTGAATTGTAATCACCTCACTAATGGATCCTATCAGCACTGCGGACCGAGATCCACAGTCTGGAACTGACCGAGTCCCATCATCCAAGGGTACATTAGTTGACTGTCGCCTGAAAAGTGTGGGGCAAAAATTATACATAAGTTGTTTTAGGACAAATATAAAGTTAATTGTAGCATAATTTATTAGTATACGATAATTCCCTGAATACACGAAAAACTTTTATTGTTTTTCTTTAAATTGTGTGTACTTACCTGGGTGGAACGTATCCTGAAGGACCGGGAAGAGGACAGGCAGCACTTACATCCTGTGAAAGCTTTGCAGGGCGTGACTTTCTGGCATCCTCTCCCAGCTCCATTAATGGCAAGCCATGCTGTTTCCTGAAAGATAATAAAAATGCCGGCTGTTAGTATGCTCACTATATTTCCTCTGAAACAAATGTAATGCTTTAGCGGGCAAATGGCCTTTGAGGAAGGTTGGAATTTGAATGCAATATCCCTCTGGCATGTTTACCAACTGGCAAAAGTATATTACCGTGTGTCTCTCACCACTCGGACCCCATTTTAATGAAGCATTTGTACATTTTGCCAAATAAAGATAATAAAATTGTAACTTTCATGTAAGCCTCATTAACACCTACCCTGATGCTGCATCACAACGTAGATCCTTCAGACTGTTTACAACTCTGTTTCCAGTAGTCCTGCGATTTGTGAAGTCGTAGTAATTTCTTCATGTCGTCATGCTGTGGCAGGCCAAGGTTGCAAGGGCTTGTCTGTTGGCAAGTGTATCCTCATCTTTGAGGGCAGCTTGGATCTGTGCATGTCGTAGCTTCCGGCTGCCCACTCTCCCAACAATACCTGCCCTCACTCCCATCTTGGCAATGATTTTCCCTACATTTTCTATTGAGAGTTGAGAGCAACATTGGCCATAATATTTCATGTACGCCTCAAGAGCAGCTGCCTCTGTATTTCCTAAGTATAAGATGCAGGGGTCTTTGGACCCCATTTTGTGTCGTGCTACCTGTATGCAGGTTACATTTTTGCCATCTTCGACTTCTGTTGATCTTCCCTCGTATTCGCTGATTGTAAATTCATAAACTCCTGATTTCTTCGTAGGCATCGAACGGACAGTCTCACAATCAGTGCATCTCTCAGGCTGGCAAAGTATTTCTTTATAAGTTGCTTTGCTGGTGCACGTCCATCGTGGATTAATGATGCCGCATTGTTTATGGGAATTTCAACAGCATCATTAGTTTCCAGGAAATGTACATCCTTCATTGCCAATATCTCAGCCTCATTTTGCTATTTACGGTGTTCTCTTTGTGTATTCTGTGGAAGTAACACAATAAATAGTTGTACAACTCGTGGAATCACTTTTACAAATATATAAAACGAAAATATGAAACATTCAAATAATTACTCGATAACAATATTAACATTATACTTACTTTTTGCTTTGGCGACAGCTCGCCTGACTTCTGTTACTTGGAATTGTTGATTCTCTTTCTTTGAGAAAATTGAGAGCATGCATACAGGAGTCGGTCATCATTCTAAGTGAGGTCGCGGAGAGGGTTTCAGAGCGTGCCATAATTGATCCTCCGGTCATGACAGCTTCCCGGGTGAGCTGAATTATCGTAAGCCCCCCAAAGGTATTTCTCGCAAATTCCTCTGTTTTGCGTGGCCCAAAGAGTGCATCTCTTAGAAGACGGCCGTGATTCTTGACTGGCACTGTTTTCATTGGTTGTGTGTCCTCTAGGTAATCCTCGTACTCCTTAAAGAATAGTTTGACGTGGTCATTCTCGGTGATAGCTATGGTGCCACCTACTATGGGTACGTCCTCAACTTCAGCAGGTGACGTTGCTTAATTTTTCTGCAAAATAGTTCAATATTCATGTGAAATTTGTCTAATTTATGATTCAAAATATATACAATAAAAGTTGTACTGCTTTAGTTGGCATATAATTAATTACAAATGCATTACAATGTTTATTTACTTTAAAGTGAATTGTTTTTATTTCTTTAATGTTTGGCCTATTATTAAGAAAATAATTGAATTATGGAAAGCAAACCTTACGTACGTGTCTGAGGAGTTCCTGGTATTCCATGGAGTCTTTGTTTTTCTTGTAAACATTCTTAAGTGCATATCGATCCGTTTAACTGATTTTGAGCAGAAGGGACAATCATATAGGTTTGTTTTCTTTGCATTTGTTGGTGGCAGGGACCTTTTCCTAGAGAACCTACTCGCTGTAGCCAAAACATTCTCTCTATTGTCGTTAGTTAGGTCTTTTTTCCCAGTGTAGTTGGATGTGTTCCGTCTCATTTATACCGCTATACATCGCTGCTTGATTTTCTTCTTCACGGGCCAGCATTTCGTTGATGGTCGTGTCTAATAATGTGAAAATGTTTTCATTAGGTAAATGAAAATATATCTACAATTATAAATGTACTAGTTAAATCACTCCAACAAACTTAACATGTTTGAAAGTCTATAAGTGTTGTATTTACAAAGTTAACTGCGGCTCTACAATGACGAATTATCTCTGTAATGCGTCTTCGTGGTGATTACTAAATTTAGGGGTTTGATCTGAATCAAAAAGTCTATAAACCATTTGTTTTATTTACAAAGCTAGCCGCAGTTCTACAATGACGAATTATCGCTATAATGCTCTTCATGGTGATTAATTGTATTTAGAGCGGCTATAGGTACCTACCATCCATAAGGGAGATATCGGATGTCTAGATTTAGTATTTTATTTACAAAGCTAGCTGCAGTTCTACAATGATGAATTATTGCTATAATGCTCTTCATGGTGATTAATTGTATTTAGAGCGGCTATAGGTACCTACCATCCGTAAGGGAGATATCGGATGTCTAGATTTAGTATTTACAAAGCTAGCTACGGCTCTACAATGCTGTAATGCGTATTTCATCGTGATTAACTGGTCTAGAAGGGGGTCAATGATTTCTAGAGGGATGGTTTCATGAGAGCGGCTATAGGTACCATCCGCCAAGTGGGAAATCACAGTAGAATTGTCTTTTTTGCGATCTTCATATGCACAGAGGTGCAATGCGTGTGGGAACTGTGTATAAGTCTGACGGTCTACAACAATATGCTGATTGAATATACGCCTTGGGATCAGAAAGAAAGAGCAGTCGGGATTCTGACAAGCATTACCCATTAGTCCAACACCGGCACGGTATCTTTTATATACCTGGTCGAACGTTGCCTCGGTCACATTCACTCAACGAGCTTGTGCTTGCGTCACAATCTCGTGTTGGGTCATGGATGGTACCACAACACCATGGTGAACAGCACTATAAGCCTCTAACCATCCTTTTATCACAGATTCTACCAATACCGTTTGCAATTTCTTTCTCCCCAAGATGGAGGTCTCACGCTTAACATTTTTTTTAATTGTCTTGACAGCATCTTCATGAGTTGGCATTTGTGTAGAGAGTCTCTTCCTACTAGATTTGCGATTTTTCAGAGCATGCACTGTGTAAATGAGCAAGTTTTCTTCACTGAAAAGCTCCTCTACTGTCTGTTTCGAAAGCCCTACATCATTGGCAAAGGTGCGCAAGGTGGGCAAGGAAACATCACCAGCACTGGATACACTGCGAAGATTAAATACCTTGCTACGGTTGCCAGCTATGGCTGTATCTTCTATGGAGCACGTACAAACTTCTTGCACATTCTCTTGTATTTCCACCTTTGCAGCCTTTTCTACTTCCTCCGGCGTGTAGTAATCCTCTAGTCGATATCCTCCCGTCATTAGTGCCTGTATATCAACTTGGCAACAATCAAGCCACGCTTGTTTCCCAGTCTCGTCAGCGAGCTCCTCGACAAAGAAGTCAACGAAGGGGGTGGGCTCATCGTAACGAGCCAGACAGCGGCCAATATATTCCAGCAACATGAGCTTAACAATGGGGGTGATTGTCGCGGGATCGGAGGGCTGTTGTAGGTGCAGAATGAACATGGGCTTGATCAGAGATTCGCACTTCATTATATCTCCATCCACTGTACTCTCAGCCATCAGGGCTTGGGAGGGTTGGTCTGTTAGTATTTTCCAGAACTTTTGGAGACCATTTCGTTTGATATACAGGTTTGCCGTTGCGTCAATGTTTAGGATGTAACGCTAAATATACTCTGGGCGAGGGACATTTGGGAACTCCTGTAACAGGCGCACCCATAGCACACCCAAAGCCACAAAGTGAACATTAAAATCAATTATAAGTGTATTCTTGAGGAGAGCAAATGTGACGCACATGGCGTATAACCTTGTGCTTACGATTGGTCCCATTATTTTGGCGGCTCCAGGGGAAAACACGGGCACCACCGCGTTAAAGCGAGAATTTTCATCGTCATCCTTCAGTTGCACTATCTTGTCACGTCCAGGTATAAATGTGTTTGTATTAGCAAATTCTTCCATTCCCACTTGACTGACAGTCGTGTGGGGTTGACCCAGGATAGCCTTGATACCAAAAGACCAGGGATTGATTGTCACAGAGTCACGTATTGGGGCAACCACCCCGATACCAGAAATTGTAAACCTCTTTAGGAACTCAAACTTATCGAGGGTCTTCAAATCCTCTGGATCCTGGAGGTCTTGTATGGTTGAACTCTGGGTAAGACAACACACGTCATCGTCTGTTTCTTTGATGGATTTGATATCGTCCATGTTAGCTTTCACCACCCCACAGAAATCTGTAATGTCCTTATCATATTCCACATCTGTGTGACCTTTCAACTGCTGGACTTTGGTTTGATACTTGCCCCCACTAACTGTACTTTTTAGGATTTGCTCAACTAGTTGTAGCTGATTGACAATTGTTCCTCTCGTTATCACTTCCTCTACTATTTTCTTCAGAGCTTGAAATTCTGACTTATAGTCCGAACGTGCGGAGATGTCATTGACGGACTTGAGGGTGGCCTCGAACAATAGTTCCATGAAATCCAGAGACTTAGGAGGTAGCGGTTCCTTATTGGTGTGCTGTTGGATCAGAACGCCATTCCATTGGCGAAAAACATCCATGAGGACATGGATACTCATTGGCTTAGCTTCTATACAGATATGGCCGCTCCGGTAGCCTATGCTGATTGTTTGTCGTTTCACCTAATTTGGATCTTTAGGGTAATACACATATTCGTTGGGGTGAAAGGTATTCTTGGTCACAGTATTGGGGAGTGAGAACCAACCCTCGGACAGTATTAGGCTACTGGATACACCAGAAGAGACGTAGCCGGCAATAATCTGCAAGGTCTCGTTCATTTCTGCGGGATGTCGGACCCAGAAGAGTGTGGGAACATTGGAGCTTCCATTGTGTAGTTGTGAACGCAGGCGGATGCTGTACGTGGCCGGAAAATTATCGCTCACTCCCAATACAAACACATTAACCACTTTAGGATATGGTACCACCAGTTTATCCAAGACCCTATAAGGTTGTACATTGTTTGAGGTGTGGCCACCATCTGTCACCAAGAAGACATTTACATACTTCTCCTGACAATCGTACACCTCATCCGCCATCTTTTGAAGTGCACCAGTGAGATCCGTCATACCACTATTATTATCACCCCATTCAATCCTCGTCCCAGTACGAATGAAGTTCACATCGTCGCTGTAGGTATAGATCTTGGTATGTCCCTTAAGTACGGGAGAAACATGTTCATTCCACCCACGCGACAACTCATCCCAATAACTTCTCATGGATCCTGAGCAGTCAGCCATGACAATGTTGAAGGATCGGGCGTTGGTGGTAGACCTATCAGGGGCTAGCTCCTTGGGCATCTCTGATGGCATCTTTAGGATGGTATGATGTTGGATCGCCTCACCCTCTCCCTGTAACATAAGAATAATAAATTATATATTATATCAATTCAGCTGAGATATGACACATTAGCGCCACTGTACATGAATTCAGTCAATCAAAATGATATAAATCACAGACTCTGACCACCAAGGGCGTGTATTTATCGGCCACCTCCGGAGGCAAATTTGAAGAGGTCTCTGCTAAACTGAAATCTAGCAGTAACTACTTGCAGGACATAGAGGAAGGCATCATGGGTTCGCCTACCCTGGACACGGCCGCCTCAGTTTTCGACACCGCCCTGCGTCGCTGTTTCCGAGAGTTTCCGGAGCTCGTTACCGTCACCACTGACAGCGTCGGGAGCAGAGATGAAGGAACCAGTACGAATATACCCCTTCTTAGCGCCGTTAGGCAGACCCGCAGGAAGATGGACAGGTATATGGCAACGGGGGTGTCGTGCCTGGGCATGATGGTTCCTCGCAATAGTGCGCCCATTGACGAGGGTGTAAAGTATGCCAGCAATCACCAAACCGCCTCTGTTGAATCTCTCTTGAACCGGGCAATGACCAAAGGACGTAAGAGGTCGGCCGACACGCAGCTGGAATCGACCCTGGCGGAAACTTAATTAGAATCAGCAACAACGGCGGCGGACATTCGAAATTCGACGACGGAGGGTAGAGAATGGGTTATGCATTTGACCCAGTTGTTTGCACACGCGTTCCTTGATAGCAGCGCGAGTCTTCTATCTTGCGTGTTTGGAATCAAGGACCCGTTCTCACCCCAAGGGTTTCAATCTCTGTCTCTCGCACTGACAAGTACAGAAGGCAATGAGAAGACGAGAAAAGTCACTCTCAATACTTCTGTTTTAGCCGACAGGTATTTGTTCGCGATGGGAAATATGACCGTTCCCTTCACTATGTCAGACCCTTACGACATCGTAGAAGAGAGACGTGTGTCTTACAAAACCCCCATCTTATTGCTGGTGAAGAGATCTATCGACGATGCCCCGAAGAAGACTACGACAGAGATAGGTATCCGGGTAGAATGTATGTGAACGACACGGGCCTTCTCGACGGCATGAAGAATGAACAGTACCTGTCTGCCACCTCTCAGGTCGATTCCGGGAGCCAAGCGGTAGTGGGTGATGCGTGCAGGTGATAAGAGGTCCGAGTAACTTGGATAGGGACACACAGCGAACACACCAAGAGTAGCATCGAGCAGGCTCGTTCGCCGTCTCCGCGCAGGAGATTGCCACATCTCTAGTGGCCGACTGGTTTGTCAATCTGGGAGTGCTCTCTTCCGTAGGAAGAACAGGGGTGGCCATCGCCGCCGGCGTCAACCGAGCCCTGACTGTGGATTCGGACCGAGATGGGAAGCGGCATCGTCGTTACCTTAACAGGGAAGCCATGATGCGCGAAACACGACGCACTACGGCACTGAGGAGAAACGCCAATAAATCCTATGCTCTTCTTACAATGTTAGGTCACACTGTATCGAATTGGGGAAGGACCGAACACCACGATACCCTGGACAGTTATTGGTCATCTTCGGCTGCCGTCAAGCTGAAAGCCGTGCAAGAATCGAAAAAATTAATTAAACATTTTAGAAACAGTTCCGATACCTGTCGTTTGGGATATGAAGTGAGGTCATCATTGTGTCTTCTGTTGTAACGTGCAGTTAACATTTTCTGGACATCCTTAACGTGAATTTCTCTTTCTCCGTTGCTTATGGTCTTTATGATGAGACCAGGGTCGTCTCCTATGACATGGTGGCCACTCTTTAAAATGCCTTGTTCGGATTTTCCATCTTGGTCAATATAATTTTCATCGCTATTATTATCATCGGCAACAACCTCCCTCGTTTGTTGTGGCGGGTGTTGTCTGTGTCCATGCATGCGTTCCTCATCTTCTTCTTCATCCTCTTCGCTTTCCTTTTCCTCTCCTTCTTGATCTTGCTCTTCACTTTCACTATCTTCGTTGTATAGTCCCTCCTCCTTTTCTTCTTCCGCTTTTCGACCCACCTTCTTTCTCAATCTTTTGGACAGAGGTTGCCACGTTTTAGCTCGGCTAGCCTTCCTCGTCCCGTTATTCCTTAATGCTCTCCTGTATTCCCTGGTACGAACGATTTTATTCTCGGCCGCCACTAGTTCTTTAGCTGTGGCCACTTTAACCATGTAGTTCACTACCATGTCCAAAAGTGTGTCTTCATGAAAGCACTGTGCTAGAGTTTGCCCATGTTAATGGCAATGGGTAAAGAGGCATCGTCGTCGACCTTGCCGTACAGAGAAGCAATGTCGTATTGTCCGTAATTTCGGGGAGGGCGCTAATTTTTAATAGCGACCCCTTCTTCGTTGCCGTTAGGGTCACCTCGGCAACCGTCCGTCACGGGTGCTGTCACCGCCGCCATCGGGTTCCTTGACAGCATGTTATTGACCGTGGCATGCCCGGCCATTTCTTTGAGGACCTCCAAGTTGAAAGCAGCCGTCAGGAAAGTCTCGCCAATGCCTCCTTGTGAGAGAAAGATGGCCATGAGTGCGGGCACGTAGATCTTGAAAATCAGACGCCGGTGGGCCTCGTACCCGATGAGGTGCAGTATAGAGTGTTGTATCTGTTTCAAGAGTGCTTGCAGTAGAATCCATATGGCAGAAGTAGCAGGAGAGAAGAGGCAAGCGTCCGCGAGAACAGCCAACTTGGATTCAGTCCCGTTCCTTTCGTCGGCAAAAAACATGCCTTCACACAAAGCCTGACGCTGTTCGGAATTTAAGACCGTCTTGCTAAAAGACAAGAGCTCCAACATTTTGTTGGGATTATCTCCGTGCACGAACCTGATGACATTTTCCAGTGAGGGTACCTTCGACAACGACGAACCGTCGCCTCCTCCTCTTCCTCTTCCTCTTCCACTATCATACATTTTTCTCTTTAGGAATGTGTCCTCCCAAGATGTGCGCGCCAAGGTATCGGCGGCGTCCTTACTGACGGGGGGGAGGGCATGGTTGGAAGCCTCTGCCACCAACTTGAACTTAATTATAGCGCGAGCGATGGCCCAAAAGTGGGACTCTTCTCCGCCCCGACAAATGTCGCTCAGAAGGACACTTTCCTTACAGAAACAATCTCCCAAATATAACAAGGAACGGTCGTGCGACTGCTTCAGAGATTTAGCGAAGGCTTCTCTGTCATACACGGAACAGCCCACCGCAAAAGGGTCGTATTGTATCATGCCACTTCGGCACGCTTCCGCTATCCATTGCATCGCTTTCCATGTACGAAGGCGATGAGCTGCCAACCTACCGATGCGCGCCCCCCCGCGTTTCAGATCCGGAATGGCCGTCGAGGCGTCGCGCGCCTTCACGGCCACGATCCCCAACTGGGTCGAACCATGCATGACGGTCAACCAGTTGACCACGTTGGCACCCACGGGAATGACGAGGTGGGAGGGGGTGCGGCCACCATTGTACTTGAATCCCACCAGCTCTCCGCACGATTCTACCAGTTTAACGACGAATCGCGAATCATTCATCAGGCCTATGGAGACGAGGCGAGTCTTTACATAGTCGTGTAGAGAAGGGTCGTTGAAGAGGCACCAACCGGGAGCCTAGGCCGTGATGATCGTGTTCATGTAATTCATGATGGGAGCGTCGGAGGCAGAGTAGCCCAGTACCAAACGCATTCGGTCCGAGGGTGTCCCGGAACTAACGAGGTAAAGAGCAGAGGCTGCGGTTTTGTCCACATTGACCCGCCTACTGTTGGGACCCCATTTAGTTATTTTCAACTTGGTCCTATAAGAGGATAATATAGAGGCTCCTCTGTGTGCATTACTCAGAAAAAGCTCCATCCCTGGACCCAGACACAGAATTACAGGATGGATTATTTTACGAGTAGGGAAAAAAATTGTACCAATAGGACTCCCCCGGCAATGATAGCGATCGTGGTGTTAGTGCTTGCCGTGTTTGTGGCCGTCGTGAGTGTCGCGGCAGTGTTTGTCCTCTAGAAACCCATGTTGGCCAATTCGTAAGTGTTGGCCGACCTGAAAATCCGAACCGGGTTAAAAATTATGGAAAATTCTGATCCGCAAAATGTCCTACAAGAATACCTGAAAGAGAAAGCCGCTTTTGGCAGAATAGAGTATGTCGACGATGCCGCTGCATATCCGCCTCATCCTTCCATCCACGATCTGATGGGTCTGACCGCACCGGGTAATCACTGGGGCGTACCTTCGGACATTGCCCGTCGCACCCTTCACGAACTGGATAGAACAGCTCTACTGCACCGTCAGATCCACACCAACAACATGGAACGGGTCAACATTGAATCGGCGCCGTACCAACTTGTGAGACGTTACGTGGACTCTGTTATGGGTCGTAACGTTTTTTCCCGGGTAAATCAACTGCAGAAACAAATGAGGAACTCTCCTCGAGTTTCAAAGATAGATCTAAAATTATTCCAATATGTGTTGAGGGCCAATCGTTCCAAGATTTTTAATGAGCATGAAGAGGAGGGAGAGGAAGAGGAAGACGACCACCGAACCGAAGGTTTAGAGACAAAGGGGAACAAAAATAAGAAGACGAATAGTAAGGTGAGAATGGACGACAATATCGATCTCCTCATTCATCACGGTCACTGTGCCAATCCTATACCGGCCGATACCACGAGAACTTGCGTAGACATGTGCGCTTCGGCCAGTGCCAAGAGAATACAAACACCGTTCGCGGCGGCTGGCAAGATCATCGTCGGAGAGAATTGCCAGGACTACTGTTGGTCTGGTAAGCAGCATCCAGGAGGTGAAGAGGGAGACGCCACCCTGCCTCCTCCCGCTACCACTGCAGTGCACGTGCCCGCCTTCCTTTCTGGCGACGATCACGAGCCTATAAAATCGGCCCTGCTCCATGGCGACGAGCGTCCTCGTCCTAACTGACGACGGAGGTTGGCAGTGCCGTCCCATGTACCCTCTCCTGTTCGGAGGTGCTGACGGTACAGAGAAGACGGCATGTGGGTTCAACCCTGCCATTCACGAATCCAAAGAGAACTACGAAAGTATGGTCACCTACATGGACGTGGAATCCGGAGAGACCATCGATTCCCATGGTGACATGCCACTCAAATCCACTTTCATACGCAAGGCGATTGAAACCAGGTCCGTAGCCGAACTAAAAAACGTCGCTTCCGATCCTGAACTCTTTTTCAATTACCCCATAGTGTGCCAATGAGGTTCAAACAAAGACTTTTTGGGTAACCCCCTACTTGCTACGGACGCGAGTCGTCGCTTGAAATTTAAGGGCCTGTTCAGGTGTATTTCCAATCCGTGCTTCATGACCAAAGTGGCGCGGAAGTTCGGATCCTTCGATCCCGAGAAGGGGTTGTGCACGAGAGGAAACAAGGCTTCTATCAGCACGCTGAATGCCATAGTGGGAGATGCGAGGACGCCTCTGATGGGGCAGACGCCAGCCATGGGTCTGATCATAGCCGATGACGACAAACGGATAGACGGCATTAGCAGTGGCGGTGGGGTGAACGGTTTGGTCTTCGACGAGGAGGAAGCGAAGAGGATCACGAGAAAGGGTGCACCTGTCGTACCCATGTCTAATCTTGATTCTGGCAATGGGTCTAGGAACGTCATGTTCGTTCCGGAGGCCTACGTCTACACAGGGAGCGCGCCGTCGTCTGATCAGAGCTTCCAATGTCATGCACGGGTCTTGCCTGCCGCCCGTTCACATCACGGCCAACCATGGAGCCAGAGAAGAGCCGTTTAGTACTTCCGCCTTCTACGCCGAACCCGTCGCCGACATATTGGGCGGTGCGGTACCTCAAAAACCCTACGAATTGGATATGCTGGCTTCCGAATCTCTGAGAAACAGTAGGCTAGTGTCGGGAAACGTCCTCGGCGGCTCGGAAATGACCTACTCGAACCTTTTATCAACGGAAAGTAAGGGCGTCAACCGCGCTCCCGGTATTAGATTAACCGGCATGAGGGGGCATCTGCGCATAGATAGAATTAGAAGCTTCTACGATACGTTTATGACTAAGAGAAGATTATCTACCGCAGAATACATGCGCTGCACCAGGGCACCGGGCGGAAGCGGAGATAGTGGGAAATACTCAGAGTGGGATACGGCATTCAGATCGAATGATTTTAATCATAGCGAAATGACGAGTGTAGCAGACACGTTTGTGGTAAGGGAACGGTTACTACTACGTTCGTACGGCGCGTACTCGGGCAAGGTTCTGGCGCCTCAACTGTACGACACGGGATTCGTGGAGGGTCTCCCGAACAAGGATACCACCTGCCATTTGCGAGTGCACAATCCCGCTCATATTGCTTTTCCTACCTCTTATCTTAACCTGGCCCGCCGCTACGACGACAATGATAATGACGATGACATCTTCACGGTGGACAAGAATAGGGTCTTTGACTCAACGACATTAAGCCTCTTCTTCGACAACCATAGCCAACGAAACACTCCCTCTTCTTTTCTATTTCCCGAGAATGATTCGCCCATGAGAGACTATAGAGTTTCCTTGAAGGATTACGATTGGGGATTGCAGACATTCAGAATGGAGTGGAATCCTCGTTCCGGTCTGTACACGAGAACGGAACCCAGACTCGCATTCGATTATCGGAAAATGAGATCCTTACCTCTCGGGGCCACGACGTTACGCTTTTTCAGTTTTAGACGGACTCCGATTGAATGGGGCCACGACCACTCCGATATCGAGAAAGGCCGGTGGTTCAGAAATACCCTAGACACCAACAGTGCCTATCGGAGAATGTTGCTAGAAACAATCATAGTGCTACGACCAATGTGGTTTGCCGCTGCCTGGGAAAGAGACAATTATTATCACGTGAATACCCAAGTGCGCCCAGGCTGAAGCATCGCTAATGGGATAACCGAGGAGGAGGAGGAGGAAAAGAAATAAGTTTTCAGGTTCAATAAAATGTATTGTAAGAATATGGTTCAATAAAATGTATTGTAAGAATATCACCAGATTGGTTTCACAATGGCGAAATGTCCTTTCAGTAGATATATAGTGGTCAGAATGCAATAACCCTTTAGCGTGATGGGCTGGCAATATTGTATTACTGTGTGCCTCTCACTGACGATACTGCTATGGACAGAGACGCTGCCGCCAGCGGCGCGTTCTACGCCACAGTGAGTGGCATATCCGATGCCGATAGTGGTGCATCCAACGATAGATTCTAAAGAAACACGAGTGTCCCGTGTTGGAAATTCAAACCTCCCCCCCCTCCATCTTTCATTGTGTAAGTTAGCCGACTGTGGCCTACCTACATGTGCTAAGCGCCGCAAGCTGCCATCTAAACTATAACTTGTGTATTTTTGAAGGGGGCGAAGGATAAAAGAGACCCTCCCAAACCACCTAACATCATTTGACGATCTTCCGCTTCAGGGTAAGCTTCAGAATGGACATACCCCAGGCTCCGAAGCAAGATAACCTCATAGCAGCCAAGACTCAACCCGAAGAATTACAAATGTTGAAATTGGACGATTGACTTACCCATTACACTATTCTCAATGACGGGAAAGCTATTATTTGCATTCAGAGTAATTGCGTTGCAACCAAGCTGCATAAAGGTTCTTTGAACGAGGCCCTCTATGGAAAGCTCGGTTACGGGAACCCCTACAGTACAAGGACAAACAAGGGTCAATATATTAATTTGGCCTGCGATAGCTCTCAACCCTCTCCAGGAATCATTAAATTATTTAAGAATTCACAACCCAAACTGAATTTTATAAAAGCTCAGGATGAAGGACGCGGTTGGCCGACAATATGTACTTTATTTGCCCAATACAACATGGGTGATATTTCAAGAATATACTATCGTGATGACCCTAACTACCTAAAGGGGTGCAAGGCAGACACAAAAGTTCAACGCGAGATTTGGTTCAATGAGTGTTTGCGATCACTCGGGGATTTCATGAGCACTGACGAAGGCGCCAAATATGATGTCATTTATATGCCTTGGGGTATAGGATGTACGGTAGCTGGCGGTAATAGGACACGTTACCATCAAATTATATTTTATTTCTCTAAGACTGTGCATCAGGCTGTGTGCAATGTTCAACTCAAAAAATAATTAAAAGTAAATGTAATATGATGTTTCTTTTTCCTTCCACTTTCTTTTATGTGACTGTGGAAGAGGTAGTGTAGGCGTGGTCGTAGGGGAGTTGAATGTGTCCTTGAATGTGAATGTGTCGCTGGATGTGTGTGATAAATTTCGTGGAAAAATTACAAAAAAAAACATTTTTCGAGGAGGCTAAATATTTCGAAGAGCGACTCTCCATCATTTCTCGGTGACGACTGCGGAAATGTTCGAGGGCGTCTCAAAGGAATATTTACCCCACAAAATATTCCGCTATTCAAAACCGAGACTTCGAGGACTGAAGCATTCACTCTAACCCTTTGGCGGTATTTTGGAGAGCAAATTGCCTATCACTATATATAACGGTCGCCATTTTACAGTTTGACCACTTGAGGGGTAATCATGGACCCTCAAAAGACTACATGTGAGCAAGTGGCCGTGCAACTCGGTAAAGTTGTAGAGTGCGCGTCTAGAAGAGGATGTCTACCAAACCTGTCAATTCTGTACGCACATAGTACCTCGTGTCTGAAGCCGAAGCACGGTTGCTATAAGCTGTGCCTGATGTGGCGTCACGTACGACAACATGCGAGAATGGGACATTATTGTCCCATACAGGCAATTGACGAACAGTTCCTGCACACCCACGTATCTCTTTGCAAGTCCAACGAGTGTGGCCTGCCTTTGTGTCTACCTCTCCGATTAGAAAAATTGGTGAATCAGCTGTAAGATGACACTATAAAAAGGTGGCCAGTGGAGGATCTTGCATCATTGAAAGGTTGGCCACTATGGAGTCAACTACGTGTGAGCAAACCGGTGTGCAACTTCAGAGGCTTGTGGACTACGTGATCCAAATAGGAAAACTGAAGGAATTGTCATTCTGGTACGGGCACAGTGCCACATATCCGACGCCCGGTTGTCACCAGCTGTGTCTGATGTGGCATCGTGTTAGGCGGCACGTCCTCAAGAGACAAGTGTCGCGTCTTGGACATATATTGTTTTTTACTGTTCACCCATCTTTCATCGTGCAGGCTAACCGACTGTGGTCTACCAATATGTGCTACCAGACACAAGCCGCCATCTAATCTATAACTTTTGTAGTTTAGCCACCTCCGGAGACACAGGGTCCCAACCCAGGGTCCGAAGCAGGATAACACCGGACGGTAGGGTTGGAAATTGAATGCAGTCTCACCTCTCCGACCCCGCAGTCTCACCTCTCCGACCCTATTTCAATAAAGCATTTGTACATATTGTGATAATACAAATGTAACAAAGGATTAACTGATATTTTCATTTCATTACAAGATATAACAATAAAAACAAGTATTTTGTAATATTTTGTTTATTTCCATCCTTCATACTACAGCATCGAAACATCCCATTGGTGAGTTGTTTGCCCGTTGAAGCTGGATTTCATTTCAAACACTCCAATAAATATTATGTAGGCATCTTGTACTATCGTCGGAGATACTCCACTCGTCCTTTTTTCTCTTTCTTCTTTTTCGAGTAGATCCCATATCACAGAATTGCACAGTTAGAGAGGCCTTTACGGCCATTCAAAAGACAGCCAGACATCGCTTTTCGATTAGGGGACCCGAACCGTCGGGATCCAAGAGAATCTTGCCCAGGGAACATTCTACGTTCTTGTACTTTTTGACAGTGACAATGCCGGTACCATCTCTTTTCATGGCCGAATCGAGGGGCCGAATGTGGACATTATGTCCCTTAATATATAAAAATATAATATATCTACTGTATATAGCAAGTTACATAGACAGGGTCAATCTAAGTCAATACAAATATAAAGACGTGCCTGTTTCCATCTCAATCTGACAGAGGCGTCACCTTGCCAGTTTCCAAAAGTGTGACAAGGATTTTCAGTGAGGTATATAAGAGGCATATGCCGATCCGGTGGGATCGCCGAAATGGGGATCACATCAGAGGCTGAAGAGGATGAATGGATTGAAGGCACATGAGCGACGACCACAGTAGACACTGACGACAATGTTATCAAGGGCACAACCAAGCAGATACAACGAAAGGATGTAGTGAAGGACATCTTCTTAAGGCGTCGCTTGAAGGAAGAACACCGACGACTGCACCTAAAGATATGTCCTGTCCCTATGGAAAAGTATTCATTGAATGATGTGGTATTCATTTACTACTTTAACGAGCAGGTCACACTTGAAGATGGCGAATGCGAGGAAACGGCTAAAACGAAATTCGTCGAGAGTAGAAATGAAGAAATTGAGGTGTTCAGGAAGCACTATTGGGCCCAATTAAGGGACTACGCCAAAGCTAATCACAATGGAGGGACCATAACAGCTGACGTTCACACGGACTTCCAGATCTATTTCAGCGATAGTCGATAGTCGGCAGAGCATAACTTCCCGGGATCGTCAACATCGATTGAAGGATACCGGTCACCGTCACATTCAAAGGACCAAACCCAAGAAAATGGAAGAAGTGAAACCAAAAGGCAAAAGAGTTGTATCATGGAGCTGTTGCCGGACCTTTGGGTGTAGTAAGAGAACAGTCATTCGAAGACGCACCAGCAGTTGTGCTATCTACCGAATCTCTGCTAGCGCTCAGTCACCAAGATAAGGAACAGGCTGAACAGAAACGAGTCGCCAACGCCACTAAGAAGCTACAACGGGCGACCAAGACACAAGAACAGGCGGAACGAAGGGTAGAAAAGCAAAGGTTGAGGGAACTAAAGGCGGCCACCATTGAAGGCAACTGACTCAGTCGCCAAGAAAGACAGCAAAAGAGATTGGACGAGATTGCCTCCAAAAGGCAACAGAAGCTACAGAAAAAAAATGAGAAATTGCAGTTAAAGCTGGAGGCCACTGACGAACGTACAAGGAGACGGCAGGCCAAGGCAGCGGGAAAGTTAGCAGCTAAAGAAGCTACCGTAAAAGCCCAAAGAACTCAAGAACTGAGAACGCTAAAGAGCTCCAAGCAGTGCCTACCGCCAATAAGAGACACTTTGGGTTGCATAACCGACGAAAACAAGGCCCCCCAACACAACTTTGGTTCCAGGGATGTTGTATGTCCCGTGTGCAACGCGAAGCGATGGAAGGCAGAAGCAGTATCCCTGTGTTGCAGCGGTGGCCAATCCATAAACCCCCAGAAAGGGACAGTCTCACAATCAGTGCATCTCTCAGGCTGACAAAGTATTTCTTTATAAGTTGCTTTGCACGTCCATCGTGGATTAATGATGCCGCATTGTTTATGGGAATTTCAACAGCATCATTAGTTTCCAGGAAATGTACATCCTCCATTGCCAATATCTCAGCCTCATTTTGCAGTTTACGGTGTTCTCTCTGTCCCACCTCTTCCGTGCCAAAGTATTCTGTGAAAGTAAATAGGACAGAACACAATAAATAGTTGTACAACTCGTTGAATCACTTTTACAAATATATAAAACGAAAATATGAAACATTCAAATAATTACTCGATAACAATATTAATATTATACTTACTTTTTGCTTCGGCGACAGCTTGCCCGAGAGCTTCTGTTACTTGGAATTGTTGATTCTCTGTTTCTTTGAGAAAATTGAGAGCATGCATACAGGAGTCGGTCATCATTCTAAGTGTGGTCGCGGAGAGGGTTTCAGAGCTTGCCATTATTGATCCTCCGGTCATGACAGCTTCCCGGATGAGCTGAATTATCTTAAGGGGCTTAAGATAATTCTCGCAAATTCCTCTTCTGTTCCGCGTGGCCAAAAGAGTGCATCTCTTAGAAGATGGCAGTGATTCTTGCCTGTCACTGTTTTCATTGGTTGTGTGTCCTCTAGGTAATCCTCGTACTCCTTAAAGAACATTTTGACGTGGTCATTCTCGGTGATAGCTATGGTGCCAGCTACTATGGGTACGTCCTCAACTTCGGCAGGTGACGTTTTATTTTTCTGCAAAATAGTTCAATATTCATGTGAAATATGTCTAATTAATGATTCAAAATATATACAATAAAAATTGTACTGCTTTAGTTGGCATATAATTAATTACAAATGCAATACAATGTTTCTTTACTTTAAAGTGAATTGTTTTTATTTCTTTAATGTTTGGCCTATTATTAAGAAAATAATTGAATTATGGAAAGCAAACCTTACGTACGTGTCTGAGGAGTTCCTGGTTATCCATGGAGTCTTTGTTTTTCTTGTGAACATTTCTTAAGTGCATATTGATCCGTTTAACTGATTTTGAGCAGAAGGGACAATCATATAGGTTTGTTTTCTTTGCATTTGTTGGTGGCAGGGACCTTTTCCTAGAGAACCTACTCGCTGCAGCCAAAACATTCTCTCTATCGTCGTTAGTTAGGTACGAGTGGCAAAGGGCCATGTGCTTCCGTAGGTTGACTGATTCACTGTAGCAACCGGCGACTGGGCATGATCTGTCAGGTCTCTTTGTTGTCTTGCTGATCGCTCTGGGATATTTACGATTTCGGCCTTTGTTTTCATTTAGAAGCTTTCTTGCACACTGCCACTGCAGGAGTGTAGTATTTTTTCTCGGTCTTTCTTTTTCTTCAGTTCATCTAGTTCAGTTGTTTTATTTTCTATTTCGTTGTCGTATAAACGGTTAATAGTCCGTAAAGTCTTAGTTTTGCGGACACGATCGATCTCCTTGTCCACCTGTCGTCTATGCTGTCGAGAGAGGTGCTTCGTCGCATTTATTCAGTCATGTAGACTTTGAAGTACAAGCTTTTTAAATTAATCAATCCTCTCTTCTGTTAGTTCTGTGTAGGAAAGGAAAATTCATTGAAATAATAGATTACTGTACAATGATTAGGAACATAAACATATAACACATCGCAAGTATTACACATGGAAGGAATGTGTAAGAGAGTATGGGTCTGTGGGTTCAAGGATTGTGTGGGTGAGAATGAAAGTAGGAATACAAACGTGGGTGATTGTGTGTGTGTATGCCCCAACAGAGGATCAACTTGAAAGCAAGAAAGAGGAGTTCTGGATGAATGTGCAGGCGTGCCTGGAGAAGTTTGACAAGAACGAAAGAATATTTCTGATTGGGGATTTGAATGGTAAGGTGGGTGATAGGAAAGTTGAGGGAGTGGTGGGAGGGTGGGAGGTACCATCAGAGGTGAATGGGAATGGTAGTGCACTTGTGGACGTATGTGTGGGGAGGAGGTTGTGGATAGCCAACACCTTCTTTCGACACAGAATGATCCACAGGTTCACGTGGAAACGGGTGATCATGAAGGATAAGACAGTGGTGGAACGAAAATCATTGATTGATTATGTATGTGTCGATGAACGAATGAAGAAATCTGTGATGGATGCTAGGGCGTATGTATTGGAGGGGGTCTGTCGAATCATTATGTAGTAGTAGCTAAGGTTAGGATACAAAAGAAGTGGGTGAGGAGAGCTGGAGGGAGGCGAGAGGAAGGTGGAATGGTGAGGAGGGTGGAGAGGTTACAGGAGGAAATCAGGGAAGAGTACAGGAGAACAGTAGAAAGACGACTAGGTGGGTTCGACCTGGAAGTTATGAAGGAAGTGGAAGAGATGAACAAGGTGTTTAAGGATGAGATCTGTGCAGCATGGTGAGTGAGGAGAAGAGGGAGGGGAGTGAAAGGTACAGCATGGTGGACAGAAGAAGTAAAGATAGCTGTGGAAGAAAAGAAGAAAGCATATAGAGAGTGGTTGGGTAGTAGAGGGAAAGAAGATTTCGAGAGACAGAAACGAGCCAGGTACGTGGAGAGTAAGAGGGTGGTGAAGGAAAGTAAAAGAAGAGTAGATGAGGAATTTGGAAGGAATCTGAGTGTAAAATGGAGGGAGAGTAAGAAACTGTTCTGGAAAGAAGTCAAGAAAGTTAGGGAAGGTAGCAAGGGAAACAGTAAGGGTGTGAAAGATAAGAATGGGAGAATGCTAACCGAGAAGCAAGAGAGAGTCGAAAGATGGAGGGAGTACTTGCTAAATGTAAGGAATGAAGAGCCAGCAAACATAGTTGGATATGGTATGGGAGGGAGAAGAAGAGAAGTAGTGGAGGAGGAGGTGGGGATCAGGAGGTCAGAAGTGTGGGAAGCCATGAAAAGAGTGAAGTTGGGAACAGATGGAGTGTGTGGGGAAATGTTGAAATATGGTGGTGAGATAGTGATCGAACGGGTATGGACAATGTGCAAACTAGCATGGAAGAAGGGGAGTGTACCCGATGACTGGACGACTGGCATAATAGTCCCCCTATATAAGGGCAAAGGGGAAAGAGGAGTGTGTGGTAACCACCGAAGAATATGTCTTCTAAGCATAGTAGGGTAGGTATACAGTAGGGTAGTGATTGAGAGAGTAAGAGTGAGACCGGAAAAATGGATAGGCGACGAGCAGGGAGGTTTTCGGAAGGGAAGAGGATGTGTAGATCAGATTTTTTACCCTGAAGTGTGTTGTGGAGAAATATCTAGAGAAGCAACAAAAGGTGTATGTTGCCTTTATGGACTTGGAGAAGGCCTATGACAGAGTGGATAGAGAAGGTTTGTGGAAAGTACTTAGAATATACGGAGTAGATGGCAGGTTGCTGAAAGCAGTGAAGAGCATGTATGAGGGTGCAAAGGCGGCAGTATGTGTGGAGAGTGAGCAGAGCGAGTTCTTTGACCTGAATGTTGGTTTGAAACAGGGGTGTGTGATGTCCCCGTGGTTGTTTACTATATATATGGATGGAGTCATGAAAGAAATACTATCAAGAGCAGTGGATGTTGGTGTATCGCTGAAAAGGGAGGGAATTGAGTGGAAGCTACCTATACTGCTGTTTGCGGATGATACAGTTCTGATTAGTGATAATGAATGGGAGTTGCAGGGTCCGGTAAATGAGTTTGGAACAGTGTGTGAAAAACGGAATTTGAAGGTAAATGCGGGGAAGAGCAAGGTTATAGTCTTCGAAAGGGGTGAAGTCACAGAGTGTTAGGTGAAGCTGAACGGTCAGGCTATGGAGATCGTCAACTCTTTTAAGTATCTGGGCAGAGTGTTGAGTAAAGATGGGACTATGGATGAAGAAGTGCGAGGGAGGGTACAACAGGGGAAGAGGGTTGTAGGAACGCTGAAAGCAGTAACAAGAAATAGGGTGGTCAGTATGGAAGTGAAAAAGTCCTTGCATGACAGTGTCGTAATCCCGACGCTGACTTACGGAAGCGAAGCATGGACGTTGGTTGAGAAACTCAGACCAAGAGTGAGAGCAGTGGAAATGAATTACTTAAGAAGTGCGTGCAGAGTTACATGGAGGGATAGACATACGAATGAGGAAGTAAGAAGGAGGTGTGGTGTGGAGGTAGATGTGCTGGAAAGTGTGAAAAGGAACAACTTGAGATGGTTCGGTCATATGGAACGTATGGAAAGCGAGAGAGTGACTAAGAGGGTGTACGAGAGCGAGGTGGAGGGAGAGGTAGACCGAAAGAGAGGTGGAAGGATGGAGTGAGGAAGCATATGGACGAAGGCGGTGCTGGTTGGGAGGAGGGGCATGGAGTGACTGGGGACAGAGGTGCGTGGGGGCGGTTCGTTCGTGTCCACCCCTTCGGGGATCGCGGCGTCAGGCAATAGATAGATAGATAGAAGTATTACACAAGGGGAACATTAAGAAAAAATAAAGGTGCCAGCTCACCAGTTGTTTCAAGTAGCACGTCATCTGCTAGTTGGTCGTCTTCTTTTTCCTCTCGATCATGAGATATAGGAGATACCGAACGCTCTGGTGCCTCTTCCTCATGACCATGAGACAACGGGGTGTCGGAAATATCTTTTCTTTTTTCCCAGTGTAGTTGGATGTGTTCTGTCTCATTTATACCGCTATACATCTCTGCTTGATCTTCTTCTTCGCGGGCCAGCATTTCGTTGATGGTCGTGTCTAAAAATGTGAAAATGTTTTCATTAGGTAAATGAAAATAAATCTACAATTATAAATGTACTAGTTAAATCACTCCAACAAACTTAACCTGTTTGAAAGTCTATAATTGTTGTATTTACAAAGCTAACTGCGGCTCTACAATGACGAATTATCTCTGTAATGCGTCTTCGTGGTGATTACTAAATTTAGGGGTTTGATCTGAATCAAAAAAGTATAAACCATTTGTTTTATTTACAAAGATAGCTGCATTTCTACAATGACGAATTATTGCTATAATGCTCTTCATGGTGATTAATTGTATTTAGAGCGGCTATAGGTACCTACCATCCATAAGGGAGATATCGGATGTCTAGATTTAGTATTTTATTTACAAAGCTAGCTGCAGTTCTACAATGATGAATTATTGCTATAATGCTCTTCATGGTGATTAATTGTATTTAGAGCGGCTATAGGTACCTACCATCCGTAAGGGAGATATCGGATGTCTAGATTTAGTATTTACAAAGCTAGCTACGGCTCTACAATGCTGTAATGCGTATTTCATCGTGGTCTAGAAGGGGGTCAATGATTTCTAGAGGGATGGTTTCATGAGAGCGGCTATAGGTACCATCCGCCAAGTGGGAAATCACAGTAGAATTGTCTTTTTTGCGATCTTCATAATTATGAACAGAGGTGCAATGCGTGTGGGAACTGTGTATAAGTCTCACAAGCTACAACAATATGCTGATTGAATATACGACTTGGGATCAGAAAGAAAGGGCAGTCGGGATTCTGACAAGTATTACCCATTAGTCCAACACCGGCACGGTATCTTTTATATACCTGGTCGAACGTTGCCTCGGGCACATTCACTCCACGAGCTTGTGCTTGCGTCACAATCTCGTGTTGGGTCATGGATGGTACCACATCACCATGGTGAACAGCTCTATAAGCCTCTAACCATCCTTCTATCACAGATTCTACCAATACCGTTTGCAATTTCTTTCTCCCCAAGATGGAGGTCTCACGCTTAACATTGTCTTTAATTGTCTTGACAGCATCTTCATGAGTTGGCATTTGTGTAGAGAGTCTCTTCCTATTAGATTTGCGATTTTTCAGAGCATGCACTGTGTAAATGAGCAAGTTTTCTTCACTGAACAGCTCCTCTACTGTCTGTTGCGAAAGCCCTACATCATTGGCAAAGGTGCGCAAGGTGGGCAAGGAAACATCACCAGCACTGGATACACTGCGAAGATTAAATACCTTGCTACGGTTGACAGCTATGGCTGTATCTTCTATGGAGCACGTACAAACTTCTTGCACTTTCTCTTGTATTTCCACCTTTGCAGCCTTTTCTACTTCCTCCGGCGTGTAGTAATCCTCTAGTCGATATCCTCCCGTCATTAGTGCCTGTATATCAACTTGGCAACAATCAAGCCACGCTTGTTTCCCAGTCTCGTCAGCGAGATCCTCGACAAAGAAGTCAACGAAGGGGGTGGGCTCATCATAATGAGCCAGACAGCGGCCAATATATTCCAGCAACATGAGCTTAACAATGATCCCGCGACAATCGCCCCGATTGTCGCGGGATCGGAGGGGGGCTGTTGTAGGTGCAGAATGAACATGGGCTTGATCAGAGATTCGCACTTCATTATATCTCCATCCACTTTACTCTCAGCCATCAGGGCTTGAGAGAGTTGGTCTGTTAGTAGTTTCCAGAACTTTTGGAGACCATTTCGTTTGATATACAGGTTTGCAGTTGCGTCAATGTTTAGGATGTAATGCTGAATATACTCTGGGCGAGGGACATTTGGGAACTCATGTAACTCATGTAGCACACCCAAAGCCACAAAGTGAACATTAAAATCTATTATAAGTGTATTCTTGAGGAGAGCAAATGTGACGCACATGGCGTATATAGCCTTGTCCTTACGAATGGTCCCATTATTTTGGCAGCTCCAGGGGGAAACACGGTCACCACCGCGTTAAAATTCACTTTAGTGTACAATCTCAGAAAATATTTTTAGAGAGAATATTATTTTGTCAATTCAATCTTAACTAGCCTAGTTTGTAGGGTGATTTTAGCTCTATTTTATGTCTACGTCTCGTGTAGGTAGCCTAGTTATAGAGGCTCTAAATCCCGTTTCGTGTGTCCACTATACAAGACCAATTCACTTTAGTGTCCAATCTCAGAAAATATTTTAGAGAGAATATTATTTTGTCAATTCAATCTTAACTAGCCTAGTTTTTAGGGTGATTTTAGCTCTATTATATGTCTACGTCTCGTGTAGGTAGCCTAGTTATAGAGGCTCTAAATCCCGTTTCGTGTGTCCACTATACAAGACCAATTCACTTTAGTGTCCAATCTCAGAAAATATTTTTAGAGATAATATTATTTTGTCAATTCAATTTTAACTAGCCTAGTTTTTAGGGTGATTTTAGCTCTATTATATATCTACGTCTCGTGTAGGTAGCCTAGTTATAGAGGCTCTAAATCCCGTTTCGTGTGTCCACTATACAAGACCAATTCACTTTAGTGTCCAATCTCAGAAAATATTTTTAGAGAGAATATTTTTTTGTCAATTCAATCTTAACTAGCCTAGTTTTTAGGGTGATTTTAGCTCTATTATATGTCTACGTCTCGTGTAGGTAGCCTAGTTATAGAGGCTCTAAATCCTGTTTCGTGTGTCCACTATACAAGACCAATTCACTTTAGTGTCCAATCTCAGAAAATATTTTTAGAGAGAATATTATGTTGTCAATTCAATCTTAACTAGCCTAGTTTTTAGGGTGATTTTAACTCTATTATATGTCTACGTCTCGTGTAGGTAGCCTAGTTATAGAGGCTCTAAATCCCGTTTCGTGTGTCCACTATACAAGACCAATTCACTTTAGTGTCCAATCTCAGAAAATATTTTTAGAGAGAATATTATTTTGTCAATTCAATCTTAACTAGCCCAGTTTTTAGGGTGATTTTAGCTCTATTATATGTCTACGTCTCGTGTAGGTAGCCTAGTTATAGAGGCTCTAAATCCCGTTTCGTGTGTCCACTATACAAGACCAATTCACTTTAGTGTCCAATCTCAGAAAATATTTTTAGAGATAATATTATTTTGTCAATTCAATCTTAACTAGCCTAGTTTTTAAGGTGATTTTAGCTCTATTATATGTCTACGTCTCGTGTAGATAGCCTAGTTATAGAGGCTCTAAATCCCGTTTCGTGTGTCCACTATACAAGACCAATTCACTTTAGTGTCCAATCTCAGAAAATATTTTTAGAGAGAATATTATTTTGTCAATTCAATCTTAACTAGCCTAGTTTTTAGGGTGATTTTAGCTCTATTATATGTCTACGTCTCGTGTAGGGTAGCCTAGTTATAGAGGCTCTAAATCCCGTTTCGTGTGTCCACTATACAAGACCAATTCACGTTAGTGTCCCATCTCAGAAAATATTTTTAGAGAGAATATTATTTTGTCAATTCAATCTTAACTAGCCTAGTTTTTAGGGTGATTTTAGCTCTATTATATGTCTACGTCTCGTGTAGGTAGCCTAGTTATAGAGGCTCTAAATCCCGTTTCGTGTGTCCACTATACAAGACCAATTCACTTTAGTGTCCATTCTCAGAAAATATTTTTAGAGATAATATTATTTTGTCAATTCAATCTTAACTAGCCTAGTTTTTAGGGTGATTTTAGCACTATTATATGTCTACGTCTCGTGTAGGTAGCCTAGTTATAGAGGCTCTAAATCCCGTTTCGTGTGTCCACTATACAAGACCAATTCACTTTAGTGTCCAATCTCAGAAAATATTTTTAGAGAGAATATTATTTTGTCAATTCAATCTTAACTAGCCTAGTTTTTAGGGTGATTTTAGCTCTATTATATGTCTACGTCTCGTGTAGGTAGCCTAGTTATAGAGGCTCTAAATCCCGTTTCGTGTGTCCACAATACAAGACCAATTCACTTTAGTGTCCAATCTCAGAAAATATTTTTAGAGAGAATATTATTTTGTCAATTCAATCTTAACTAGCCTAGTTTTTAGGGTGATTTTAGCTCTATTATATGTCTACGTCTCGTGTAGGTAGCCTAGTTATAGAGGCTCTAAATCCCGTTTCGTGTCTCCACTATACAAGACCAATTCACTTTAGTGTCCAATCTCAGATTTTTTTTTTAGAGATAATATTATTTTGTCAATTCAATCTTAACTAGCCTAGTTTTTAGGGTGATTTTAGCTCTATTATATGTCTACGTCTCGTGTAGGTAGCCTAGTTATAGAGGCTCTAAATCCCGTTTCGTGTGTCCACTATACAAAACCAATTCACTTTAGTGTCCAATCTCAGAAAATATTTTTAGAGAGAATATTATTTTGTCAATTCAATCTTAACTAGCCTAGTTTTTAGGGTGATTTTAGCTCTATTATATGTCTACGTCTCGTGTAGGTAGCCTAGTTATAGAGGCTCTAAATCCCGTTTCGTGTGTCCACTATACAAGACCAATTCACTTTAGTGTCCAATCTCAGAAAATATTTTTAGAGAGAATATTATTTTGTCAATTCAATCTTAACTAGCCTAGTTTTTAGGGTGATTTTAGCTCTATTACTGTATACGTCTACGTCTCGTGTAGGTAGCCTAGTTATAGAGGCTCTAAATCCCGTTTCGTGTGTCCACTATACAAGACCAATTCACTTTAGTTTCCAATCTCAGAAAATATTTTTAGAGAGAATATTATTTTGTCAATTCAATCTTAACTAGCCTAGTTTTTAGGGTGATTTTAGCTCTATTATATGTCTACGTCTCGTGTAGGTAGCCTAGTTATAGAGGCTCTAAATCCCGTTTCGTGTGTCCACTATACAAGACCAATTCACTTTAGTGTCCAATCTCAGAAAATATTTTTAGAGAGAATATTATTTTGTCAATTCAATCTTAACTAGCCTAGTTTTTAGGGTGATTTTAGCTCTATTACTGTATATGTCTACGTCTCGTGTAGGTAGCCTAGTTATAGAGGCTCTAAATCCCGTTTCGTGTCTCCACTATACAAGACCAATTCACTTTAGTGTCCAATCTCAGAAAATATTTTTAGAGAGAATATTATTTTGTCAATTCAATCTTAACTAGCCTAGTTTTTAGGGTGATTTTAGCTCTATTATATGTCTACGTCTCGTGTAGGTAGCCTAGTTATAGAGGCTCTAAATCCCGTTTCGTGTGTCCACTATACAAGACCAATTCACTTTAGTGTCCAATCTCAGAAAATATTTTTAGAGAGAATATTATTTTGTCAATTCAATCTTAACTAGCCTAGTCTTTAGGGTGATTTTAGCTCTATTACTGTATATGTCTACGTCTCGTGTAGGTAGCCTAGTTATAGAGGCTCTAAATCCCGTTTCGTGTCTCCACTATACAAGACCAATTCACTTTAGTGTCCAATCTCAGAAAATATTTTTAGAGATAATATTATTTTGTCAATTCAATCTTAACTAGCCTAGTTTTTAGGGTGATTTTAGCTCTATTATATGTCTACGTCTCGTGTAGGTAGCCTAGTTATAGAGGCTCTAAATCCCGTTTCGTGTGTCCACTATACAAGACCAATTCACTTTAGTGTCCAATCTCAGAAAATATTTTTAGAGAGAATATTATTTTGTCAATTCAATCTTAACTAGCCTAGTTTTTAGGGTGATTTTAGCTCTATTATATGTCTACGTCTCGTGTAGGTAGCCTAGTTATAGAGGCTCTAAATTCCGTTTCGTGTGTCCACTATACAAGACCAATTCACTTTAGTGTCCAATCTCAGAAAATATTTTTAGAGATAATATTATTTTGTCAATTCAATCTTAACTAGCCTAGTTTTTAGGGTGATTTTAGCTCTATTATATGTCTACGTCTCGTGTAGGTAGCCTAGTTATAGAGGCTCTAAATCCCGTTTCGTGTCTCCACTATACAAGACCAATTCACTTTAGTTTCCAATCTCAGAAAATATTTTTAGAGAGAATATTATTTTGTCAATTCAATCTTAACTAGTCTAGTTTTTAGGGTGATTTTAGCTCTATTATATGTCTACGTCTCGTGTAGGTAGCCTAGTTATAGAGGCTCTAAATCCCGTTTCGTGTGTCTCCACTATACAAGACCAATTCACTTTAGTGTACAATCTCAGAAAATATTTTTAGAGAGAATATTATTTTGTCAATTCAATCTTAACTAGCCTAGTTTTTAGGGTGATTTTAGCTCTATTATATGTCCACGTCTCGTGTAGATAGCCTAGTTATAGAGGCTCTAAATCCCGTTTCGTGTGTCCACTATACAAGACCAATTCACTTTAGTGTACAATCTCAGAAAATATTTTTAGAGAGAATATTATTTTGTCAATTCAATCTTAACTAGCCTAGTTTTTAGGGTGATTTTAGCTCTATTATGTGTCTACGTCTCGTGTAGATAGCCTAGTTATAGGGGCTCTAAATCCCGTTTCGTGTGTCCACTATAGAAGACCAATTCACTTTAGTGTACAATCTCAGAAAATATTTTTAGAGAGAATATTATTTTGTCAATTCAATCTTAACTAGCCTAGTTTTTAGGGTGATTTTAGCTCTATTATATGTCTACGTCTCGTGTAGATAACCTAGTTATAGGGGCTCTAAATCCCGTTTCGTGTGTCCACTATACAAGACCAATTCACTTTAGTGTACAATCTCAGAATATATTTTTAGAGAGAATATTATTTTGTCAATTCAATCTTAACTAGCCTAGTTTTTAGGGTGATTTTAGCTCTATTATATGTCCACGTCTCGTGTAGATAGCCTAGTTATAGAGGCTCTAAATCCCGTTTCGTGTGTCCACTATACAAGACCAATTCACTTTAGTGTACAATCTCAGAAAATATTTTTAGAGATAATATTATTCTGTCAATTCAATCTTAACTAGCCTAGTTTTTAGGGTGATTTTAGCTCTATTATATATCTACGTCTCGTGTAGATAGCCTAGTTATAGAGGCTCTAAATCCCGTTTCGTGTGCCCACTATACAAGACAAATTCACTTTAGTGTACAATCTCAGAAAATATTTTTAGAGAGAATATTATTTTGTCAATTCAATCTTAACTAGCCTAGTTTTTAGGGTGATTTTAGCTCTATTATATGTCTACGTCTCGTGTAGGTAGCCTAGTTATAGAGGCTCTAAATCCCGTTTCGTGTGTCCACTATACAAGACCAATTCACTTTAGTGTACAATCTCAGAAAATATTTTTAGAGAGAATATTATTTTGTCAATTCAATCTTAACTAGCCTAGTTTTTAGGGTGATTTTAGCTCTATTATATGTCTACGTCTCGTGTAGATAGCCTAGTTATAGGGGCTCTAAATCCCGTTTCGTGTGTCCACTATACAAGACCAATTCACTGTAGTGTCCAATCTCAGAAAATATTTTTAGAGAGAATATTATTTTGTCAATTCAATCTTAACTAGCCTAGTTTTTAGGGTGATTTTAGCTCTATTATATGTCTACGTCTCGTGTAGATAGCCTAGTTATAGAGGCTCTAAATCCCGTTTCGTGTGTCCACTATACAAGACCAATTCACTATAGTGTCCAATCTCAGAAAATATTTTTAGAGAGAATATTATTTTGTCAATTCAATCTTAACTAGCCTAGTTTTTAGGGTGATTTTAGCTCTATTATATGTCTACGTCTCGTGTAGATAGCCTAGTTATAGGGGCTCTAAATCCCGTTTCGTGTGTCCACTATACAAGACCAATTCACTATAGTGTCCAATCTCAGAAAATATTTTTAGAGAGAATATTATTTTGTCAATTCAATCTTAACTAGCCTAGTTTTTTGGGTGATTTTAGCTCTATTATATGTCTACGTCTCGTGTAGATAGCCTAGTTATAGGGGCTCTAAATCCCGTTTCGTGTGTCCACTATACAAGACCAATTCACTTTAGTGTCCAATCTCAGAAAATATTTTTAGAGAGAATATTATTTTGTCAATTCAATCTTAACTAGCCTAGTTTTTAGGGTGATTTTAGCTCTATTATATGTCTACGTCTCGTGTAGATAGCCTAGTTATAGAGGCTCTAAATCCCGTTTCGTGTGTCCACTATACAAGACCAATTCACTTTAGTGTCCAATCTCAGATTTTTTTTTTAGAGAGAATATTATTTTGTCAATTCAATCTTAACTAGCCTAGTCTTTAGGGTGATTTTAGCTCTATTATATGTCTACGTCTCGTGTAGGTAGCCTAGTTATAGAGGCTCTAAATCCCGTTTCGTGTGTCCACTATACAAGACCAATTCACTTTAGTGTACAATCTCAGATTTTTTTTTAGAGAGAATATTATTTTGTCAATTCAATCTTAACTAGCCTAGTTTTTAGGGTGATTTTAGCTCTATTATATGTCTACGTCTCGTGTAGATAGCCTAGTTATAGAGGCTCTAAATCCCGTTTCGTGTGTCCACTATACAAGACCAATTCACTTTAGTGTCCAATCTCAGAAAATATTTTTAGAGAGAATATTATTTTGTCAATTCAATCTTAACTAGCCTAGTTTTTAGGGTGATTTTAGCTCTATTTTATGTCTACGTCTCGTGTAGGTAGCCTAGTTATAGAGGCTCTAAATCCCGTTTCGTGTGTCCACTATACAAGACCAATTCACTTTAGTGTCCAATCTCAGAAAATATTTTTAGAGAGAATATTATTTTGTCAATTCAATCTTAACTAGCCTAGTTTTTAGGGTGATTTTAGCTCTATTATATGTCTACGTCTCGTGTAGGTAGCCTAGTTATAGAGGCTCTAAATCCCGTTTCGTGTCTCCACTATACAAGACCAATTCACTTTAGTGTCCAATCTCAGAAAATATTTTTAGAGAGAATATTATTTTGTCAATTCAATCTTAACTAGCCTAGTTTTTAGGGTGATTTTAGCTCTATTATATATCTACGTCTCGTGTAGGTAGCCTAGTTATAGAGGCTCTAAATCCCGTTTCGTGTGTCCACTATACAAGACCAATTCACTTTAGTGTCCAATCTCAGAAAATATTTTTAGAGATAATATTATTTTGTCAATTCAATCTTAACTAGCCTAGTTTTTAGGGTGATTTTAGCTCTATTATATGTCTACGTCTCGTGTAGATAGCCTAGTTATAGGGGCTCTAAATCCCGTTTCGTGTGTCCACTATACAAGACCAATTCACTTTAGTGTCCAATCTCAGAAAATATTTTTAGAGAGAATATTATTTTGTCAATTCAATCTTAACTAGCCTAGTTTTTAGGGTGATTTTAGCTCTATTATATGTCTACGTCTCGTGTAGATAGCCTAGTTATAGAGGCTCTAAATCCCGTTTCGTGTGTCCACTATACAAGACCAATTCACTTTAGTGTCCAATCTCAGATTTTTTTTTAGAGAGAATATTATTTTGTCAATTCAATCTTAACTAGCCTAGTTTTTAGGGTGATTTTAGCTCTATTATATGTCTACGTCTCGTGTAGGTAGCCTAGCTATAGAGGCTCTAAATCCCGTTTCGTGTGTCCACTATACAAGACCAATTCACTTTAGTGTCCAATCTCAGAAAATTTTTTTAGAGAGAATATTATTTTGTCAATTCAATCTTAACTAGCCTAGTTTTTAGGGTGATTTTAGCTCTATTATATGTCTACGTCTCGTGTAGATAGCCTAGTTATAGAGGCTCTAAATCCCGTTTCGTGTGTCCACTATACAAGACCAATTCACTTTAGTGTCCAATCTCAGAAAATATTTTTAGAGAGAATATTATTTTGTCAATTCAATCTTAACTAGCCTAGTTTTTAGGGTGATTTTAGCTCTATTATATGTCTACGTCTCGTGTAGGAAGCCTAGTTATAGAGGCTCTAAATCCCGTTTCGTGTGTCCACTATACAAGACCAATTCACTTTAGTGTCCAATCTCAGAAAATATTTTTAGAGAGAATATTATTTTGTCAATTCAATCTTAACTAGCCTAGTTTTTAGGGTGATTTTAGCTCTATTATATGTCTACGTCTCGTGTAGGTAGCCTAGTTATAGAGGCTCTAAATCCCGTTTCGTGTCTCCACTATACAAGACCAATTCACTTTAGTGTCCAATCTCAGAAAATATTTTTAGAGAGAATATTATTTTGTCAATTCAATCTTAACTAGCCTAGTTTTTAGGGTGATTTTAGCTCTATTATATGTCTACGTCTCGTGTAGATAGCCTAGTTATAGAGGCTCTAAATCCCGTTTCGTGTGTCCACTATACAAGACCAATTCACTTTAGTGTCCAATCTCAGAAAATATTTTTAGAGAGAATATTATTTTGTCAATTCAATCTTAACTAGCCTAGTTTTTAGGGTGATTTTAGCTCTATTATATGTCTACGTCTCGTGTAGATAGCCTAGTTATAGGGGCTCTAAATCCCGTTTCGTGTGTCCACTATACAAGACCAATTCACTTAGTGTCCAATCTCAGAAAATATTTTTAGAGAGAATATTATGTTGTCAATTCAATCTTAACTAGCCTAGTTTTTTGGGTGATTTTAGCTCTATTATATGTCTACGTCTCGTGTAGATAGCCTAGTTATAGAGGCTCTAAATCCCGTTTCGTGTGTCCACTATACAAGACCAATTCACTTTAGTGTCCAATCTCAGAAAATATTTTTAGAGAGAATATTATTTTGTCAATTCAATCTTAACTAGCCTAGTTTTTAGGGTGATTTTAGCTCTATTATATGTCTACGTCTCGTGTAGATAGCCTAGTTATAGAGGCTCTAAATCCCGTTTCGTGTGTCCACTATACAAGACCAATTCACTTTAGTGTCCAATCTCAGAAAATATTTTTAGAGAGAATATTATTTTGTCAATTCAATCTTAACTAGCCTAGTTTTTAGGGTGATTTTAGCTCTATTATATGTCTACGTCTCGTGTAGATAGCCTAGTTATAGAGGCTCTAAATCCCGTTTCGTGTGTCCACTATACAAGACCAATTCACTTTAGTGTCCAATCTCAGATTTTTTTTTAGAGAGAATATTATTTTGTCAATTCAATCTTAACTAGCCTAGTTTTTAGGGTGATTTTAGCTCTATTATATGTCTACGTCTCGTGTAGATAGCCTAGTTATAGAGGCTCTAAATCCCGTTTCGTGTGTCCACTATACAAGACCAATTCACTTTAGTGTCCAATCTCAGAAAATATTTTTAGAGAGAATATTATTTTGTCAATTCAATCTTAACTAGCCTAGTTTTTAGGGTGATTTTAGCTCTATTATTATGTCTACGTCTCGTGTAGATAGCCTAGTTATAGAGGCTCTAAATCCCGTTTCGTGTGTCCACTATACAAGACCAATTCACTTTAGTGTCCAATCTCAGAAAATATTTTTAGAGAGAATATTATTTTGTCAATTCAATCTTAACTAGCCTAGTTTTAGGGTGATTTTAGCTCTATTATATGTCTACGTCTCGTGTAGGTAGCCTAGTTATAGAGGCTCTAAATCCCGTTTCGTGTGTCCACTATACAAGACCAATTCACTTTAGTGTCCAATCTCAGAAAATATTTTTAGAGAGAATATTATTTTGTCAATTCAATCTTAACTAGCCTAGTTTTTAGGGTGATTTTAGCTCTATTATTTGTCCACGTCTCGTGTAGGTAGCCTAGTTATAGAGGCTCTAAATCCCGTTTCGTGTGTCCACTATACAAGACCAATTCACTTTAGTGTCCAATCTCAGAAAATATTTTTAGAGAGAATATTATTTTGTCAATTCAATCTTAACTAGCCTAGTTTTTAGGGTGATTTTAGCTCAATTACTGTATATGTCTACGTCTCGTGTAGATAGCCTAGTTATAGAGGCTCTAAATCCCGTTTCGTGTGTCCACTATACAAGACCAATTCACTTTAGTGTCCAATCTCAGAAAATATTTTTAGAGAGAATATTATTTTGTCAATTCAATCTTAACTAGCCTAGTTTTTAGGGTGATTTTAGCTCTATTATATGTCTACGTCTCGTGTAGGTAGCCTAGTTATAGAGGCTCTAAATCCCGTTTCGTGTGTCCACTATACAAGACCAATTCACTTTAGTGTCCAATCTCAGAAAATATTTTTAGAGAGAATATTATTTTGTCAATTCAATCTTAACTAGCCTAGTTTTTAGGGTGATTTTAGCTCTATTATATGTCTACGTCTCGTGTAGGTAGCCTAGTTATAGAGGCTCTAAATCCCGTTTCGTGTGTCCACTATACAAGACCAATTCACTTTAGTGTCCAATCTCAGAAAATATTTTTAGAGAGAATATTATTTTGTCAATTCAATCTTAACTAGCCTAGTTTTTAGGGTGATTTTAGCTCTATTATATGTCTACGTCTCGTGTAGGTAGCCTAGTTATAGAGGCTCTAAATCCCGTTTCGTGTCTCCACTATACAAGACCAATTCACTTTAGTGTCCAATCTCAGAAAATATTTTTAGAGAGAATATTATTTTGTCAATTCAATCTTAACTAGCCTAGTTTTTAGGGTGATTTTAGCTCTATTATATGTCTACGTCTCGTGTAGATAGCCTAGTTATAGAGGCTCTAAATCCCGTTTCGTGTGTCCACTATACAAGACCAATTCACTTTAGTGTCCAATCTCAGAAAATATTTTTAGAGAGAATATTATTTTGTCAATTCAATCTTAACTAGCCTAGTTTTTAGGGTGATTTTAGCTCTATTTTATGTCTACGTCTCGTGTAGGTAGCCTAGTTATAGAGGCTCTAAATCCCGTTTCGTGTGTCCACTATACAAGACCAATTCACTTTAGTGTCCAATCTCAGAAAATATTTTTAGAGAGAATATTATTTTGTCAATTCAATCTTAACTAGCCTAGTTTTTAGGGTGATTTTAGCTCTATTATATGTCTACGTCTCGTGTAGGTAGCCTAGTTATAGAGGCTCTAAATCCCGTTTCGTGTCTCCACTATACAAGACCAATTCACTTTAGTGTCCAATCTCAGAAAATATTTTTAGAGAGAATATTATTTTGTCAATTCAATCTTAACTAGCCTAGTTTTTAGGGTGATTTTAGCTCTATTATATGTCTACGTCTCGTGTAGGTAGCCTAGTTATAGAGGCTCTAAATCCCGTTTCGTGTCTCCACTATACAAGACCAATTCACTTTAGTGTCCAATCTCAGAAAATATTTTTAGAGAGAATATTATTTTGTCAATTCAATCTTAACTAGCCTAGTTTTTAGGGTGATTTTAGCTCTATTATATGTCTACGTCTCGTGTAGGTAGCCTAGTTATAGAGGCTCTAAATCCCGTTTCGTGTGTCTCCACTATACAAGACCAATTCACTTTAGTGTCCAATCTCAGAAAATATTTTTAGAGAGAATATTATTTTGTCAATTCAATCTTAACTAGCCTAGTTTTTAGGGTGATTTTAGCTCTATTATATGTCTACGTCTCGTGTAGGTAGCCTAGTTATAGAGGCTCTAAATCCCGTTTCGTGTCTCCACTATACAAGACCAATTCACTTTAGTGTCCAATCTCAGAAAATATTTTTAGAGAGAATATTATTTTGTCAATTCAATCTTAACTAGCCTAGTTTTTAGGGTGATTTTAGCTATATTAATATGTCTACGTCTCGTGTAGATAGCCTAGTTATAGAGGCTCTAAATCCCGTTTCGTGTCTCCACTATACAAGACCAATTCACTTTAGTGTACAATCTCAGAAAATATTTTTAGAGAGAATATTATTTTGTCAATTCAATCTTAACTAGCCTAGTTTTTAGGGTGATTTTAGCTCTATTATATGTCCACGTCTCGTGTAGATAGCCTAGTTATAGAGGCTCTAAATCCCGTTTCGTGTGTCCACTATACAAGACCAATTCACTTTAGTGTACAATCTCAGAAAATATTTTTAGAGAGAATATTATTTTGTCAATTCAATCTTAACTAGCCTAGTTTTTAGGGTGATTTTAGCTCTATTATATGTCTACGTCTCGTGTAGATAGCCTAGTTATAGAGGCTCTAAATCCCGTTTCGTGTGTCCACTATACAAGACCAAATTCACTTTAGTGTCCAATCTCAGAAAATATTTTAGAGAGAATATTATTTTGTCAATTCAATCTTAACTAGCCTAGTTTTTTAGGGTGATTTTAGCTCTATTATATGTCTACGTCTCGTGTAGATAGCCTAGTTATAGAGGCTCTAAATCCCGTTTCGTGTTTCGAAATATTTTTGTGT